>CM077094.1:74610967-75210967 GCA_039513925.1 Platanthera zijinensis
TATGATCTACCACATGATCAAATGAATCATGTGGAGATGGGTGAACATCAACATGAGTGTGGGATTCATGTTGAGATAAGTGTGTGAGGATGGTAGCAGTTACCATGTCAACACTGGCTGCGGCTGCCAGATGTTGTGGTATGGGTGACTGGGGTGGAGATGCATGTAGGATGGAAGATGCATGTTGTGGTGGCACTGTAGATTGTGTGAAGGGTAATGCAGGAGATGAGGATACAGGGGTAAAGAGGGAGGATGAAGGGATTGCTGAGCCTTCCCCAGCAAGCTAGAGAGTGGCTGAATCAGCCCTTGTGTCTGATGGAGGGTTAGGATCAACCCTGGCTGACTTCTTGATGACTCTCTGAGATTTCTTGAACAGAGAGGGGTCCAACCTCTTGCTGGCGTTGACTGCGGAGGGTGCAGAAACAAGCAGCAGGGGTGCTTTCACATATAGAAACACACCCAACACCCTGGCAAGGTTTACTTCTTTCTGATTGTTCTTTCTCCTTATTAGTTCAAACAGAACTTTTCCCCAGGCTATCTGCGTCTTATTCACCAAAACTGACATTAAGGCAAATTGTTGCCTGTTGATGTTGTCGTGAGCAGAGTGCTTTCCCAAAACGACCTTGCCCACCAGGTCTGCCAGAAACTTGTACTCTGGAGACAGGTTTATTTTCAGCAGCTTAGCTGGAATACCCTCAGCATGGCCCATCACAGTTAGCATGCGGCCATATTCCTCTGAATTTTGCTCATAGTCCTCAGTACCGGTTGGTAGACCAAACAACTCAGTCAGAACTTCAGGAGTCAGAATGACCTCCTCTCCATTTATCTTTCCAGTCATCGCTTCGTCGCTAGAGGACGAGGTATACACCCATTCTCGAATCTCTGGTATATGAATCTTTGGTGAGAATGACATAAATTTCTTTAGGCCTTGATCTTCACACAGCTGCAGAATGTCTTGGATGGGTTGATCACATCGACTGAAAGAATCGAAGTCGACACAGAAACCAGTGTCGAACTTCATCCCGAAGAGAACTGCAGAAGGAATCGCCATTAGATTGAAGAGAGAATGGCGAATCGAGATGCAAGGCAGGGGAGAAGAGAATCGCGCGGGAGTAGAGTTCGAGAGCAAATTCTAAGCCAGAAGATGGAGTATGAAAAGACGGAGCGGAAGGACGACGATCTCCAGACCTAAATCGACTATCAGATATAAATCTGCGATCGTCGAACCCGGAATAAAATCGGTCGTCGAACAATGACCGATGATAGTCAATATTTGACTAAACATTAAACATCGACCGACTACAAGCAATCACCACGATCGTCGATCAGTATATGTTGGTCGACGATAGACCAAACAGCATAACAAATCTGTCGTCGACCATTGGTCGACGATAGATACCTAAGGAGAGATCGTTGACCAGTTGGTCGACGATTTCTGCCTTACTACCGACGAGCTGTCGTCGACCGTTGGTCGACGATAGTTCTGACCTGGTCGAAGATCGTCGAGCAGTCGTTCGACGATTTTAGACAGAAAACAAATCTATCCAAATTTTCACTACTCTGAACCATTAATCATACCAAGCTGGTTCAGGAAGAATAAATGCCTTTGTTCATCAAGGGGCTTAGTGAAAATATCTCCTCTCTGCAGGTCTGTGGATATAAATTCCATTGCTATCTTGTTCTTTTCCACATTATCTCTCAGAAAATGATGTCTAATCTCAATGTGCTTGGTCCTGGAATGGTGCACAGGATTTTGAGCAATTGATATTGCACTGGTACTGTCACATAGAATTTTTGTTTTTGAGTGTGTGTACCCATAATCCACTAGCTGATTTTGAATCCACAGGATCTGTGAACAACAACTAGCTGCTGCTATATATTCAGCCTCAGCAGTTGAAGTAGACACAGATGCCTGTTTCTTACAAAACCAAGAGACAAGTCTCTCTCCCAGGAACTGACAGGTTCCTGAGGTGCTTTTCCTGTCAACTCTACAACCAGCATAATCAGCATCTGAATATCCAATTAATTCAAATCCTGACTCAGCTGGGTACCACAGTCCTAAGTTAGGGCATCCCTTAAGGTATCTCAAGATCCTCTTGAGAAGAGTTAAGTGAGATTCCTTTGGGTTGACCTGAAACCTAGCACATAGGCATGTAGCAAACATTATGTCAGGCCTACTTGCAGTCAAATACAGCAGGGAACCAACAATGGCTCTATAGTTCTTTTGATCAACAGACTTGCCATTAACATCAGAATCAATAACTATATTTGAGGCCATAGGTGTGCTCATTGATGAAGCATCAGACATTCCAAATCTTTTAACCAGCTCTCTGGCATATTTTGATTGAGAAATGAAGATACCATCAACACACTGTTTCACTTGGAGACCAAGGAAATAGGATAACTCACCCATGCTGCTCATCTCAAACTTGGAGTGCATTAGTTCAGAAAACCTCTTGCATAGTTTGGGATCAGTGGAGCCAAATATAATGTCATCTACATAGATTTGAACTAACAGTTGTGAGTCCTTATGATGTCTAATAAATAGAGTTCTATCTACTACACCTCTCACAAACTTGTGTTCTAGAAGGAAATTTGCTAAGGTCTCATACCAAGCTCTAGGAGCTTGCTTAAGTCCATATAGAGCCTTTTGGAGTTTGAACACATGAGTGGGTAAGGTTGATGAAACAAACCCTGGTGGTTGTTCAACAAACACTTCTTCCTTTAAATCTCCATTGAGGAAGGCACTCTTCACATCCATTTGGAAGACCTTAAATCTCTTATAGGCAGCATAGGCTAGGAAAATCCTAATGGCTTCTAGTCTAGCTACAGGGGCAAAAGTTTGATCATAATCTATGCCTTCCTCCTGTCTATAGCCTTGAGCTACTAGCCTAGCCTTATTCCTAACTACTATGCCTTCGGCATCAAGCTTGTTTCTAAACACCCACTTGGTGCCTATGATCAGTTGGCCTCTTGGTCTTGGAACCAAAGTCCAAACTTTACATCTTTCAAACTGGTTAAGTTCCTCTTGCATGGCTAAAATCCAGTGTGGATCAAGCTCAACATCTTTAATGGTTAGGGGCTCAACCTGAGAAAGGAAACAAGCAAACATCACATCTTTGTTGAGTTGATGTCTTGTCTGGACTCCTACTGAAATGTCTCCAATTACTTGAGATACGGGGTGACCTCTAAGTGTGACAAGATTAGTAGGTTCAACAATGATCTGATCTTCAACAGTTTCAGGATTTAATTCCTCATGTGGAATTTGATCAACTGTTGGAGCAGGTGCTTTAACTTCAAGAAGTTCTACATCAGATTCAGAATCTGAAGAAGCAACCTGAGGAGTTTGTTGGGGATGATTCTCCTGTGTGAGTCTCAAACCTTCCAAATCCTTACTTACTCCTAGGACTTGCACTGTACTATTAGAGGAAGAGTCCTTCTCCTTATAATACATGACTGTCTCATCAAAAGAGACATGTGCAGACTCTTCTATCTTAAGAGAGGATTTATTGAGGACCCTATAGGCTTTGCTTACTTGAGAGTATCCCAGAAATACTCCCATTGAAGCTTTTGCCTCAAATTTTCTAAGGTATTCTTTGTTATTGTTATGAACAAAAGCAACACAGCCAAATACTCTAAAATAGTCTATTTTAGGTTTCACTTGCTTAAGTAACTCATAGGGAGTCTTACCCTTAAGTTTATGTATCAGACTTCTGTTCAATACATAGTTAGCTGTGCTAACTGCTTCAGCCCAAAAGGACAGAGGCATGTTAGCATCTGCCAACAATGTACTTGCAGCTTCAATTAGGGTTCTGTTTTTCCTTTCAACTACCCCATTTTGTTGAGGAGTTCTAGGAGCAGAGAAGCTATGTTTGATACCTTCCTTCTCACAGAATTCTTGCATAAGAAGAGACTCAAACTCAGTACCATGATCACTTCTGATCAAGGCAATTTGAGTAGAGTACTCACTCTATATACACTTTAGAAAATCTGTAAGAACCTTGAAGTTATCAGCCTTAGTTCTCAAGAAGAATACCCAAGTGAACCTAGAGAAGTCATCTACAATTACTAGAGTGTAAGACTTTCCTCCAAGACTCTGTACAGCAATAGGACCAAATAAATCCAAATGCAGCAAATACAGAATCCTGGGAGAATCACTTTTATTAACTGATTTAAAGCTATTTCTTGTTTGCTTACCTAATTGACAAGCTTTGCAAAGGCCTTCCTTCTTGTAGGGGCAAGAAGGTAAGCCTCTTACAAGATTGTATTTAGCCAACCTAGAAATGTTTTTCAAATTTACATGACTAAGTCTCTTATGCCAAAGGGTATTATTACTGGTTACTTCATTAAATAAGCATATTTCAGATTTGGATGAGTTAAAATCTACAACATAAACATTACCAATTCTAATACCTACTAACACAACAGTATTATTTAAAGCAATATTACAAGCAGTGTCAGTAAACCATACCTTGTACCCAGCATCACACATTTGGCTTACAGAGATTAGGTTGTGCTTTAGTCCTGAGACATAAGTAACCTTCTTGAATGTTACAGCTCCTATGGTGAAGCTGCCATACCCTTCAGTCTGTCCACAGCTGGAATCCCCAAATACAACTTTTGGTCCCAGCTTGGCTTTGAACCCTGACAGATTCTTCTTCTTTCCTGTCATATGCTTTGAGCATCCACTATCCAGATACCATTTGTCATGTATGACTGGATAGGTCTTCACCTGCAAAGATATCAATTATACATTGTGGACCCAGGTTACCTTGGGTCCAGTATTCTTCACAAAAGAAAAACTAGATATAAAAGATTTTGCAGGCTTAGATTTATATCCTAAAGGGTGTGATCTCCTAGGTGGGATAATCCATTCAGTTAAAGGATTAAACGACCTAGGGTAGTGATTGGGATTTGCAATTCTGGAAGTTTGAAATTTATTTTCCAGCTTAAGTCCAGATCGTCGATCCACGGTCGACGATCGCAAGTCATATCGTCGATCATTTGTAATAGTGCTATGTTCTAGATTCCACGATCGTCGATCACTGGTCGACGACTCAAGATGAGATCGTCGATCTCCTGCACCAAAGATATCATACTTGGTGAAGGTGTTCAGCGATCGTCGATAGACGTTCGACGATTGGTTTGACGATCGTCGATTAGTGTTCGACAATTTTTATAAAGCTAGAAATTTTTTCTTCCTGTTCTCTTTCTTAATATTATTCTGAATTTTCTTACATTTTTCAATTTCCTCAGTATTCTTTATTCCTGATTCAGAAATAAATTTTACTGGAGTGCTAAATCTCTCCTTTGTGAGGAGGATGGGTTCACTAGATGTAGCACCTAAGCCTAGTTTATCATTACCAACCCTAGTGTTTGCTATACTGGTTATTTCAGATAATTTAAGGCTTCTGCCATTTAATTGTTCTTCTAACCTCTTAGATTTAGCTAGTTCTAATTTTAGGAATGTTACTTCTTCTTTTGAGCTTTCTAATTCCTTTTCTAATCTAATTATTTCAATACTTTCCATGTCTAGTTCCATTATCTTTAATCTAAGTGACTTAATTTCTTTTTCAGATAATAGTAAATCTAAACATAGAGTTTTAAATTTTAATTTGAACTCAGGATATGAGAAATCAAATGAGTTGATTACCTGGTCTTCCATAGAAGGATCTTCTTCATTGTCTCCTTCTTCTTCAGAATTCTCTGCAGCTGACAGAGAGCTGCAGGCATCAATAGCCATGAGGCAGACCTCTTTGGCTTTCTTCTCTTCTTCTTCTTCTGAATCACTGGAGCTAGAGGAGCAGGTATCCTCTTCTGTTTCACTCCAGGTAGCAGCCACAAACCCCTTGTCCTTCTTCTTGTATTTGTGTGAGGAGGACTTGGAGTGGTGCTTCCTGTACTCTTTCTCATGTTTCTTCTCCTTGTGTTTCTTCTCTGGACAATCTGGAGCAATGTGTCCAGGCTTGCTGCAAACATAACAGATGATTTCTTTAGATGGAGTCTTGTCATACCTTGGTTTGTCCTCATACTTAGAGAACTTCTTTCTGAGGTCTCTTCTTCCCATGTTGAAGAACCTCTTGGCAATGAGTGCCAGTAACTCCTCATTTGATTGACTTCCTTCAGAAGTCTCAGCAGCCTTAAGAGCTAGAGAGTGCTCTTTCTTTGTAGGTGTAGGAGTTTTTACTTCGGTTGCAGCAGCTCTGCTCTTTAAAGTTTGCTCATATGACTTGAGCTTTCCCAACAGAGCTTCTGTGGAAAGTTCCACAGTGTTTCTTCCATCCTTGATGGGCCATATCCTTGAGTCCCAAGAGATGGGAAGGCACATCAGGATCTTGTCATTGACTTCTGACAAAGTTATCTCCTTGTCCAAAGACCTCAGTTCACTAATTATTGAACTGAGTCTTGTGTACATTGAGTCAATGTCTTCAGCATCATCCTTCTTGAAATTTTCATACTGAGAAGTGAGGTTGGATCTCCTGTCCTTCCTCTCATCAGCTGAGCCAGCAACTATGTGGTTGAGGGAATCCCACATAGCTTTGGCTGAGGTACATTCAGCAAGCTTCTGGAATATTTCATCAGACATCGTCTGAGCTAGGATGTTCATTGCTTTTGCATCAGCTGCTTTTGCCTTCTTGTAAGTTTCATTGTAGTCAGGTGGTGGCACAGCACTGAGATCAGCAGAAGTGGAAGCAGCAGCAGGCCTAGCAGGTGGTCCTGTCAAAATAGAAGAAAATATATCTTCATCAATAGAATTCATGTATAGTCTTATCCTGGCCTTCCATATGCCAAACTTGGACAAGTTGCATACAGGAGGTCTGGTGCTTGAATAATCCTTAGACTGGGCCATGTGTGAAAGTGTTTGTGAATGGTATCAGGAAACAACTTATCACAGGATCTTTTAACTCAGGTGTTATCCTGTATGAACAGCTAACCTCCCTCTGATACCAATTGAAAGTGAGGGGATAAGTTGTAAACTACTCTAGAGGGGGGGTGAATAGAGTATTCAAATTTTATGAATAACTAGTCAGCTCCCTTGGAGTTTATTTGCGGAAAAAATAATCTGATACTTGAACCCTAAGAGCCTAACACAGTGAAGTGCACAAGTGAGAGAGTTAACTGAAATTTCAGTTTAACTATAAACCTATCACAGCAACTAGCAATCCTAGGTAGTTCTATCACAGCCACAGAATAATCAATTAAACAAAAATAGCCAGAGAGACACAGGATATATAGTGGTTCCCTCTAAATAGGTACTCCACTCTTCTACCACCCTGGTAGGAATCCACTACAGGTTTTTGCTAAGGTGCCCTGCCACCAATGATCTGATTCAGGTAGATCAAACAGACCCTTTGAGCTTTTGATAAGGATGCTCAACCACAGGTTGTTGATAAGGTGCCCTGTCACCAATGTTCACTTTTGAAGAGGTGTGAAAACTCTTTTACAAAGGGGTTGAGAGGGTTAGATTGTCTTCTCTGTTGTTAATACAGATTAGAGAAGACTTGTGGATTCTCTAAAGAATCAAAGTCTCCCCCTGGCTCAGTGGAAGTCCAGGGAAAGCCTTTGCTTCAGGATGAAGGAGTTTCAGATATACTGAAACTAAATCCTCAGAGATCTGTAGACTGATTTTTATCAGATCTTCAGATTCTGGAATAATTGAAGCAGAACTGGAGCTCTTTCTGAAGTCTTGAAAACTCTAAGCAGATGCTCAGGAGACTTGAGAATGAAAGTAATTGCTCTGGGCTTTTTCTTCAGGGGAGCTTTTCTTCTTCTTTTTGTGAGATGGTGAAGAGTTGCTCTGAAGATGCTTGAGAGAATGCAGCACTAAGAAAAAATCTCTCTGTATCTGTTTCTTCTTATTTTTCTGAGAAAAAATCTCTCTTAAATATGTCTTCTCATTTTTCCTTTGGAACGGCTCTATTGATTTGAATTCTCGAGCCCTGCGACAGGTTATCTCAAAAATAGAATATAGCAATAGGAATAGAATGACCTATTAACTCTCTGTCAGTCCCAATAAGGAAATAAATGAATAGGAAAATATCTCAGCATAAAGACTTATCATTCTTGGAAATAGCATACACCGCCAACGGCTAGAATACAGCCTGCCAATATATTTTGTATAATAGGACAAAAATGCTTTATCAAAATACGAAATCCCGTAATTTATGCTTAACATATTTGGTAATTAATTCATTTGAATTTAAGCCATAAATTAGCAAAAACAATCTTCAGAAAATCTTTCTAACCACACGCTAAAACACTTGGAAATAAACCAAGGAATAAAATAATTGCAAATTGTTAAAGGCAGACAGTAATCATCGAACAGGGGTTCGATGATCGTCGACCTAGCTAACAGATCGTCGACTAAAAGCAGAAATCTGTCGAAACAGAAATCGTCGACCAGAAATCGTCGACCAGCTCAAGATATCGTCGACCAACAAAGAATCTGTCGAAGCAGAAAAACGTCGAACATCTCATGATGTCGACGACTAAGGCAAAAATCTGTCGAGACAGAAATCGTGAAGCGAGAACACGATCGTAGAACTGCTGATGGCAGATCGTCGACCAACCTTCAGAGCATAATAAACTTGCTCTGAGATCGTCGACCATCGGTCGACGATAATTGTCTTGACTTCAACGATTCAATAGCCCTGCTATCGTCGACCAATGATCGACGATCGCGAGGCCTCGTTCGACGATGGTCGAACGGAAAAAGCCTTAACCAAAAATACATCTAGAACTTCTAGCCTAAGCTCTAGGTCAGTTATAAACTGTCCTAGGGAAACTGAACAAGGCCTAATCATGAAAATTTATAGTTATATGGATCAAGAGGGGCTGGAAAGGGATTACATAAGCCAAATCACATCCAGGGTACCAACAAAAGGTTCTATGGTAGAAGTAGACTTCTCCTTGTAACACATGTTAGTCTCATCAAAAGTAACATAAACAGATTCTTCAATTTTACAAGAAGATTTATTATATACCCTATATGCCTTGCTGGTCATAGAGTATCCCAGAAACACTCCTTCATCAGCTTTAGCTTGGAATTTTGCTAGATACTTCTTGTCATTATTATGAATATAACAAGTACAGCCAAAAATTTTAAAATAAGCTATTTTAGGTTTCTTCCCTTTGAGCAATTCATAGGGAGTCTTGCCCTTTAGTTTATGTATCAGGCTTCTGTTTAGCACATAGTTGGAGGTGTTCACTGCCTCAGCCCAAAAGGATAGAGGTAGGTGAGCATCTGCCAATAATGTAGTAGCAGATTCAATTAGGGTTCTATTTTTCCTTTCAGCTACCCCATTTTGTTGAGGAGTTCTAGGAGCTGAGAAAGTATGCCTGATCCCTTCACTTTGACAGAACTCTTGCATGAGAAGAGAATCAAACTCTATCCCATGATCACTTCTGATCAGGGCAATGTGAGTGTTGAACTCAATCTAAATGCATTTGAGAAAATCTGTCAAACACTTGAAGTTATCAGACTTCTTCCTCAGAAAGAATACCCAAGTGAATCTTGAGAAGTCATCTACAACCACTAAAGTGTAGGACTTCCCTCCTAAGCTTTGTACTGTGATGGGTCCAAAAAGATCCATGTGCAACAGATACAAAATCCTAGGTGAATCACTCTTATTAAGTGACTTAAAGCTATTTTTAGTTTGCTTGCCTAATTGACAAGCCTTGCAAAGTCCTTCCTTCTTGTAGGGGCCAGAAGGTAGTCCTCTAACAAGGTTGTCCTTGGATAGCCTAGCAATGGTTCTAAGGTTTAGATGTCCTAATCTCTTATGCCATAAAACATTTGGCTTAGATATGGAATTAAATAAACAGATATCTACTTTAGATGAAAGAAAATCTACTAAGTAAATGTTACCTATCCTTTTACCTGTTAATACAGTTGTGTTATTCTCTGACTTGATCTTGCACAGGGATTTGTTGAAAGTCACCTTGTATCCTTCATCACATAGCTGACTGATACTTATCAGATTGTGCTTCAGTCCTTCTACATATGCCACTTTCTTGAAAGTGACTGAGCCTATCTGAGCAGCACCATATCCTTTGGTTTGGCCAAAATTTGAATCACCAAAAATCACTTTGGGTCCAAGTTTGGTTATGAAGGATGATAGGTTCTCCCTGTTCCCTGTCATGTGCTTTGAGCACCCACTATCCAGATACCATTGTTGGTTAGATACTGAATAGGTCTTTACCTGCACATGAACAACTTACTTGTTTTTGACCCAGTTAACCTTGGGCCTAGGCTGATATCCTTTGAATTCAGAAATGAAAGACATCTCAGGTTGACTCTTATAGCCTTCAGGATGATATCTCCTAGGAGGTATTATCCATTCAGTATAGGGGTTAAAGCCTTGGAATGTGGGACTTCTAGGATTGAATCTAGATGTGCCATTGAAGGAATGTTCACAGACCTGATCTCTGTTCGACGATCGTCGAACTGAGGTCGACGATCTTGGGTCAGATCGTCGATCTCTGTTTGAAGATCGACTATACTGAAGTTCAGAGTTTGGATATCGTCGAGCTGAGGTCGACGATCTTGGGTTAGATCATCGAGCTCTATTCGACGATCGTCGAGCTCTGCTCGACACAATATGTTGAACTGAAGTTTTCTCTGGCAGATTTGCATTCTTCCTAGCTACCTCTATTACTCCCTTTCCTTTGTCAGAGACAAATTTGATTGGAGTTGTTAATATTATAGGTTGACTAGATGAGGCACCCAAGCCCAGTGTACTGTTGAATCTAGAGTTCACTGTACTTGTAATGTCCATCAGTCTGATACTTCTCCCATTTAGGGATTCTTCAAACTTTTTGGCCTTTGATAGTTCACTTTTCAGTGAAGCTATCTCCTCCCTACAGCATTCTAACTCCTCAGAGAGTTTGAGGTTATTTGAGTTTAGGACACTGTATTCAGATAATTTGTTTCTGAGAGAGATTATCTCTTTCTCAGATTTTAGTAAGTCCAAACACAATGTCTTAAATTCAATTTTAAAGTCCTCAGAATTAAAATCAAAAGAGTCAATTACTTGATCTTCTTCTGGTTGAGTTTCTGAGTCTGAATCTGATTCTGCATCAGAGTTTTGCTGTGAGGCATTGATAGCCATCATGCAAAATTCTTTTTCATCTGCATCATCTTCATCATCACTGGAGCTGGATGAAGTTTCAGAATCCTCTTCTGTCTCACTCCATGTCTCAGCAACAAAGCACTTCCTTGTATGTTTGTTCTTGCTGGAGGAGGCTTTATCTGAGCTGTTCTTTTTGAAGTCTTTCTCTTTCCTTCTTTCTCTTCTATCCTTTCTGTCCTTGTTCTTGTTTTCTGGACAGTCAGGCACAATGTGGCCTGGTTTCCTGCAGCCAAAGCATATAATTTCTTTATCATTATTTGACTTATCATACCTTGGTTTATCATGTCCTTTGTATGGCCTTTTTCTGAAGTCTTTTCTGGCCAGTTTGTAATACCTTTTGGCCAGCAGGCTGACCAACTCCTTATTGCCTGTGAGCTTTTCTTCAGGCTGATTCTCAATGGCTTTGAAAGCTATTGACTTCTCTTTCTTTGAGGCTGGTGAGGCAGCCTTCTGTTCTTCTTCTCTGTTCTTAATGAGCAGCTCATAAGATTTGAGCTTGCCTAGGAGAGCTTCAGTAGTGATTTCATTTAGACTTCTGGCATCTTTAATTGGCCAGATTCTTGAATCCCAAGTGCTGGGGAAGCACATTAGGATCTTGTCATTAAGCTCAGTCAATGAGATTTCTTTATCCAAGGTCTTTAGCTCATTGACAATCAAACTCAATCTGTTGTACATATCTACTACTGACTCAGTCTCTCCTTTCTTGAAATTCTCATATTGGGTTATGAGGTGAGATCTCCTGTCTTTCCTTTCATCAGCAGACCCTGAGACAATTTCAGAGAGCTTGTCCCAAATTCCTTTGGCTGAGTTGCAGTCAGCTACTTTCTGAAATATCTCATCAGACATTGTCTGAGCTAAGATGTTCATGGCCTTTGCATCTGCAGTTTTCCATTTCTTTATGTCTGCATCTGTTCCTGAGGGAGGTGGAACAACATTTGTGCTTGAGCTTGCTGGTGGACTTAGACAAACTGTCAAGACAGAATTGAAAATATCTTCATCAATAGAGTTCATGTATAATTTAATCCTTGCCTTCCAGAGTGCAAACTTAGATAGATTGCACACTGGAGGTCTAGTGCTTGCATAATCCTTGTTCTGTGCCATGTCTTTGAATAATATAAGATATAAAGAAAATAACCCTCTTAAGAGATTGATCTTATCAAGGATCTTTTGGTGCAGGTGTTAGCCTGTATGAGCAACCAACCTCCCTCTGATACCAATTGAAAGTGAGGGTAAGATCTATCTCAACTCTAGAGGGGGGTGAATAGAGTTTATTTAAATTAATTTCACAGTTGAAATTGATCAGCAAATATAAAATTCAATTTATAGTATAGTGTAGAGTGTTAATGAAGAGTTAAAAATAAAGAAGTAAAGTGCACAGCACACAGCAAATCAATCACACAAACAACCCAGAAGACAC
Source organism: Platanthera zijinensis (assembly GCA_039513925.1). Lineage (NCBI taxonomy): Eukaryota > Viridiplantae > Streptophyta > Magnoliopsida > Asparagales > Orchidaceae > Platanthera > Platanthera zijinensis. The sequence goes on from CM077094.1 coordinate 74,623,517, forward strand.
ATGGAAATATAGTGGTTCCCCAAAAACCTGGGTACATCCACTCTTCTACCACCCTTGGTAGGAATCCACTCAGGATGAGTTGATCAGGTGTCCTGACACCAATGAGCTTTTGATAAGGTGCTCAAAAACCAAAACTAGATTTTTTGATAAGGTGTCTTGCCACCACTGAGTTTTGACAAGGCTCTCAGAACTAGACAGGACTTTTGAAGGGAGTTCAGAAACCCTTTTACAGCAGAAAAAGAAAAGATAAAGAGGTGAAGTTGTCTTCTCTATTCTCAAATCAAATGAGAGAAGACTAGTGGATCTTTTGTTGTCAAAGCTCCCCCTGAGTTGTAGACAGGTTCAGGAATGGAAGCTTTGCTCTAGGGTGATAGGCCTTCAGAATTTTAGATCTCCAGCAAAGGATTGTTTCAGCAAAAAGGCTGAAAGATGAGGTGTCTGGAGTTCTTGAGATGAGGCTGTGATCACTTTTCTGTAAGCAAAAATTGTTATTCTCATTCTTCAAAAGATGATCACTTGTTATCTGTCACAGCTTAATTCTTCTTTTTTTTTGTTCTCTGGGTGTTGTATATTCTCTCTATATTCCTGAAGACAAAAAGGATCTTATACTCTGAAAAATTCTTGTCAAGGATAGCCGTTGGCAGTCATAAATGTCTTTCATAAAGAGTCTTGTCTTCTAGAGGAAGGTCCGATAAAACATTTCCTGAATAATTCCTTGAAACTTGCTCCAGAATAAAGACAAACGGCTGGCGGATCTCCTTAACATAAATGGTGAGGGATTTCAAAAACATTCCAAAGAATGGCAGCATTTGAATCCTTAGAATCGTTGATCTCTCGGAAAAATCGTCGATCTGAGCTCTACTATCGTCGAACTGAGCTCAGAGATGGAAACAGATCAAACAGACAGAAAATGTCGAACTGAGCTCGAAGATCGTCGAACCGAGCTCAGCGACCTGAAGAATAGCTGAAGAGAGATCGTCGACCTGAGCTAGAAAAACGTAGAATGCAGTTCGACGACCAACCAAAATTGTCTGAAAGCAGATCGTCGATCTGAGCTCGAAGATCGTCGACCGGAGTTCGACGATTTATCAAGTTGAGCTCAGAGAGCGTCGAACCGAGTTCGACGTTTCGTCGACCAGAGCTCGACGAAAAATTGCCTTAGACTTGGCTCTATATCCTTGACATCGGAATGGTCCTGGGGGCAGCTTCAAACCTAAGTTCTAAGCCCTAGACTCATTCTAATGTTGACCTTTACAACTATACAACTAGGTCAACCTGGTTTCCTAAGACAAACATAGTGATCCTTACCCAAATTAGTAATAGGGTGTTCCAACACACCCATACCTTTATAACCCTAGTGAGGGGTCAATGGGTGACTAAGAACCCATGGAGGGCAGTCAAAGGAGCTAAGTTGACCAAAGTCAACTCTAACCCTAATTGGGTCCAATTGACCTACACAAGGGCCAATTGCAGTCCCTTAGCCAAGTGGACCCCACACATACCCTCATAGCCCTAGTGAGGGGCCAAAGGGTCACCAAGGACCCATTAGGACCAATCAAAAAGGCTAGGTTGACCAAAGTCAACTCTTAACCTAAAATGGTCAAAGTGCCCTAGTTAAGGGTCAAGTGACCTTCAAGGGCCAATCCAACCCCACCTTGACCCTAAGAGAGTCCAATGGGTCACCAACGACCCATTAAGGAAACTTAAAGGATCAAATTGACCTAAGTGGGCCCTAGTCCAAGTTTAGGTCAAGCTAGCCCAAATGGGCTAACTCAAGCTCATGCCCAATTCACTTGGGCCAACCAGGTTTTGATGGATGAGATAGACTTGAGGGCTGCCATGGGATTAAGTGGGAGCCAAATTTCAGGCTTGGTGACTAGGAGAGAGAAAGCCACCCATGGAGGAGAGAGAAAGAGAAGGAAGAAAAGGGAGGAAGACTTTGGGCTCATCCTCCCCCTTCCCCAACCTCCCCATTCAACCCAGCAAAGCAAGGGGAGTGCAGCAGCAATATTTGACTGGTTAGAGCAAGCTCCACCCCCCTACCTACCAAGCTGCCAAGCTTGACTTTGGCCAAAAATGGCCAAAGTGTTTTCAGCCACCTAACACCTCCCCTCACCCTCTTAAAAGCTTCCCTAGACTCCAAGGAGAATTCCCCACCACTTTCCTGAAGGAGCCAAGCATACATTTGGTACTTTGAAGGAGGCCGACAACCACCAACCAACACCATGCCAATCCGGCGATCCTCCCGACTTCAGGCCGCCAAAAAGGTCCTCCTCCACTCCTTAACCCATGGGCAGATCTTAGAAATCATTAGGTCCAAGGTTCGGGCTCAATTGAGCCCGATCCATTTCAAAAAAATCACGATTTTTCCATGGTTTTGAGCTTGACGGGTTCGCCGGAATAGTGCTCCCCGGCGGCCGTGCCGCCGCCTGGAGGTAGCCACGACCACCACGATGGTGTTGGCGGCGGTGGCCGGCCAGGGAGATGGCCGGATCGCCGGCGGCAGCGTCTAGAAGAAGCTCCAGGACGGTGAAATCGGGACCGTCGGCTGGAGGAAGGAGACAACAAGATCCCGTCCGTTTGCGCCAAGATTCGTGCAGATTGATGAATATAAACTATAGCTTTTACATATTATGAGCTCATTTATGTCACAGCTTTTGTATTTAATGTTATTAAATATTCAAAATACTTAGAGGCATTTTCAGAGAAAATGTTCAACACATAAAATGTAGCCTTATGGGTCTACGTTCATACAAAATTGGTTGGAACCAATTTGGGTGACTGATTTGACCAGGGCACTCATTTTGGTGGGGTCTATACATATGACTAGGCAGACATTAAACAGAGTGCCCACACTTCATCCTTAGCTCAAATGAGCTGAAATTTTGGCAGGAAGTCACCCTACCCAATATGTACATCCTGCCAAATAATTTTTCTACGTTCATACAAAATTGGTTTGTCCCAAACCAGGGCACTCATTATGGGTCAAATGAAGCCCAAATTCATCCAAATTTTGGTGGGAGATATATGAGGTCAATATAGACCTCTAGTTAAAATTTCATTAAGTTTGCAGGTGATTTGAATGGAAATCATGCAAACCCTAGCCTTGCCCTAAGAAGGGCATTTTGGTCCAAAAATGTATTGTTGGTTTAGGATGTCCAATTCACCTCAACAGAGGTTCAAATTTGGGCCACTGACTTGGCATGAACTTGTGCACCCTCCAATGAAATATGAGGAGGTTTGGAATTGATTTTCCCCGAGATCCTAGGTCAAACCCTAAGAACGGGCTTTTGTACCTTGTGAAGGGCATGTTGCCCAAACACCTTGTATGACTATGAAATTTTGTAGGGATGGTATTAGGGTAACTAAAACCCTTTGGTGAAAATATTAGGGTATTTTGGAAGGTTTGGGACCCACAAAACCCTAACCTTAGTTTAGGGCACAAATATTGTAGGGTTGGAATGGGCTATTTAAACTCCTCAAACTAAGATGAAATTTTGGTAGAATGGTCATAAGGTTATTATCAGCCTCTGGTAATTTAATTGGGAATTTTGGGATAATATTTATAGTACTTCCTTTATAACACAAGGGGATGCCTCAATTTAATAAATTGATTATTATGGTCCCTCTGCCCCTTGGGAAGACATCAAAGTTTGGCAGAGGAAGTCTTGAAGCATTATAGACATATATAAATTTTATGAGAATTTTTAAATACATATTGGAGGTACTTACTTCACAAGCTTGTTAAATGAGGAAATTATTCAATAATTTATTTAAGTCTATTTATTGATAAATAAATTATGAAATTTGTCTCAATTCATTTATATGCCATTAGAATCATACTTGAATTTTCTCTGAATTTTTGGAAGCAATATAGTCTTTTATTTCTCTTTAAATGAATTTTTAAGGATTAAAATGAAATAAGAATTTGGGGATAAAACCTTACTGAAAAATCTAGATATTTTGGAGGATGAGTTAAATTCTTATTTTCAATATCATATAAAATTAGTGGAATGATATCTTGTCTGAAATTGGTACCTCATGTTCATTATTGGAAACCTTAGTCACTATAATAATTAAATAAATTATTAAATAAATAAGGAAAATTTTGGGTCTCTGGATTTAAGGCTTAAAGTTTATAAGGAACTTACATTAATTATTATAGGAGTATTGGATGATCATTCGATGTACTTTCCATTTTACATGAAGTTTAACCTTGGTGGTCTGCATTTAGTAATTTTGGAAAATTGTTCATGATTTTTTTTTTAGGCTTATCACTCCTTAATCACTTATGATATTTGACCCAGAGCATTTATATGCCCTTGCAATCAGGTTAGAGCTTTCCTTGAATTTTTAGAAATAATATTGCCCTATTTATCTATTTTAATAAATTATTGCAAGTTACCTTTAAAATAAAATCAGTGGCCAAAAACTTGCTGAAAATTTAAGAGACCTTGGATCTTCGGTTAAAGTTTATAATGAGTATAACATAAATCTGGGGGAATTGTATCTTGTCTAAATTTGGTACCTCCTGTTCAATCTCGGAGACCTTGGCCACTAAGAATATTTAATAAATTACTAGATAAATAGAAAAATTGTGAAATTCTGGATTTGGGCAATAAAAGTCATAATGGACCCCCATTAATTATTATAGGAGTATTGGATGATTATTTGATGTACTTCCCATTTTACACGGCATTAAACCTTGGTGGTCTGCATATAGTAAATCGGTAGAAATATTTTGGAATACAAGTTAGGCACATAAGTCGAGATTAGTGGTTATAGGTTTGGATAATTTAGAATAAGTTCATCCCTCAGGATTGGATGAGAAAAGGTTGGGTTTGGCTAAAAGTTAGATGGTGTTCGGGATCGACGAAAGATCGTCTTCCCCGTAGAGTGAAAGGTCAAAATCACCTTGAGTTTAGCCTAGCGTAATATGAATAGGGAATGGGTAAGGGATATGGGATTAGTTATCAACCAACAAGAATAAGTGTATTGCGAAAGGGAGCTTTGGGATTCAGCCCATCATAGCTCCTAGTGCCCTTGAGAGCCCTTCACAGGGAATACCTTGGGCAGTCCTGGGTCAAACCTAAGTCGTAGGCATAAAATAAACTGAAGAGTAAATAGTAAACTTAGGATTTCACAATCTCAAACCCCAATGTCCCGAGAGATAGTTTGGGCTACTCGGGCAATAAGCCCAGTGGTTATGGTGATAAACAGGGTGGCCCAGCGAGCTTTGGCTCGGTTGTTGATTATGACGGACGGGATAGTCCGGGAGCTTCGGCTCGGTTGTTGATTATGAAGGATGGGATAGTCCGGGGAGCTTCGGCTCGGTTGTTGATTATGACGGACGGGATAGTCCGGGGAGCTTCGGCACGGTTGTTGATTATGACGGACGGGATAGTCCGGGTAGCTTCGGCTCGATTGTTGATTATGACAGATGGGATAGTCCAGGGAGATTTGGTTCGGTTGTTGTTTGGACTCATAACTATTGCATGTGCATAGAAGGTATAAGGTGGTGGGTCTTCGGTATTGGAGGGTCGATGCACCGACGCCAATACGCTGACTCGGCAAGTGTGGTTAGCACTTCGCCAACAGAAGTCCGGTGCGTCAGCCGGCAAGAGTACGCAGGAGTCCGCTTTGTGCACCAAGCGTTGAGGAGTACGATAGGTCTGACCGGTAGTGCTTTACATGTTTAGAGGTGGGCGAGGCCCAACCCACCGCTTCCGTCTGCCACTACGGAGGTATCCTGGGAGGTAACGGCTCCGAAAGGGGGAACTAAAGGTCTGTGTACACAGAGTCGAGTGGGTGAGTTGCACTTGCATGTTTACAATATAACATAATTGTATTTCATAGCATAACCATTGCATATAACCTGACACCTAAGGTATAAGCGGTGTGGGACGCTCTATACATTAGGCCCTGCAGAACGACCCCTTGGCCTATAAGTTCGTGCGAGCGTGCTTATAAGTCAAGGTTCTCTTTCAGTACTATATATTTAAGCCTGCTAGTAAAACCGACACCCTATCGTATAAATCGGTATGGGACTTTTTATACGATGGGAGCCCTGCAAGAGATCCCTTAGCTTATGTGTATCGCATAAGTCAAGGTTACTTTCTTATTCAAATTTTATATCATTATTACCATCTTTTTGAACTGCTAGTTTAGCTCCGCTGCCATCTGCTATTTGATATTCTCCACCTTTATGTCCTTCCCTTTCCTTCTCCTCGCTCGGTGCCTAGGAGCAATGGGGGAAGGGGAGGGGGACGATAGGACTTAGTCTTTTAGACTAATGGTTTTCGAACCACATCATTTTAGGGGACCATGGAGCCCAGCATGGAGGAGCAGCCCCGGAGGTCGGCACGCTTGGAGATCGGACAGTCTAGTACTGGAGTTCAGACAGCAGGGACTGTGAGTCCCGACCACTAGTAGTTATATTAGTTTGCTTCCGCGATGAGCGATTTGTAGTGAGGACATGTTGTACCGGGCATAAGCCCGAGATTTCTGTTATATGTACTATCTGTGGACACTCCCTTCGTGGAGCTTATTTTCTATACATGTGATTCCTGTGGACTTGCTTTTAATTTATTGCTACAGTTGTGATCGTTTTGGCCGGCAGGATTGGCGTTTTGTAGTGACGACCTTCCCGAGTGCGAAGGTATCACCGCAAGGCGACGGTTCTGGGCCTAAGACCCCGGTGTCTAAAAAGAAAAAAAAATGGGGGTCTTACAAGTGGTATCAGAGGCAAAATATATCGATCAAAATGTAGCAGTCCACAAACCCCGGGCCACCCCGGTACGTGTTTAGTTTAGGGACAAACTAAGCAGCGGAAGCAGTGGTGGGCCCATATGGGGGATCACATAAAATTGTCCACTTTTAGTTAGATATGTGCGATTACTTATAATTGACTTCTGTTACGCAGCCCCCAGCGCAGCCAACACCACAAGGCGGAGTCCAGCAGACTATGAATGTTGCACCACCTCCCCCGGTCCCCACTCCATTCCTACACTCGGAGATGGGGCAAACCCTGACAGCTATTCTGGATGCTTTCAAGGCCCAACAAGTTTCGGCCCCGCAGCCAAACCCGGGGGCCAATTGGCTGAGCATCTTACGAGGACTCTCTCCTCCATCTTACTTAGGGACAGAATCGGCTGTTCGGACAGAGGAATGGCTAGACATTATGTATGAAATGTTGACCGGGATACGGTGCCCCTGGGAGGAGAGGGTTCCTTTTGTGGTCTCTTGTTTAGAGTCCCATGCTAATAGGTGGTGGAAGACGCTGCTGGACACGACGTTTGCCGATAGGGAAGTTGCAAAAGTTACCTGGGAAGAGTTCAGGACCGCACTGCTGGAGCATTTTGTTCCACAGTCGGCCAGGGATGAGTTGGAGGAGCGGTTCTTACAGCTGAAGCAGGGCACCCGGACGGTGGTGGAGTACCATCGGGAGTTCGACCATTTGGCTCGATATGCAGATTCTTACCAGCTGGACGAAGTAGGGTACATCAAGAGGTTCTATAAGGGCCTGCGGGAGGACTTGAGGGAGGCTTTGTTGTTTGTATCCGACGGGCCTATCATCCGGATTTTGGAGATGGCAAAGAGGATTTAGGCTGATTGGCACACCACTCGGGGCCGGAAGCGGCAAGCGGAGGATCAGGGCCGGAGAGCCAGAAATGATCAGCGGTAAGGTGCTATACCAGGTGGGAGAAGGACAGAGGACCAGCCAAGTCAGGAAGTGAGGCAGGAGCCGAGGGAGCAGGTGATATTGGCCCCTCAGCCTCTTCAGATGAGGGAGGCACCAAGACCCGGAGGTATGGCATTTCCCCCACCGGAGTGCTACAACTGCCATCAGATAGGACACATTCGGAGAAACTGCCCCATGAGGGAAGCACCTTTACTAGCACCCCAGGCTGCCCCGCATGCCCAACAGTTTGGAGGACGAGGACGTGGTCGAGGACGTGGTCGAGGATGTGGTTTCCAGGGTGCAGATCGCAGGCAGGAATGGGAACAAATTTATGCACTGGATCTAGCTCAACCCCAGAACCTGGAGCAAGTAATCACTTGTACGTCAGAAAATTTTAAGTTATTTTATCATGAAATTTAAATTTATATAGAAGTGATAATCTAGGAAAGAAAACCATAGCTAGATTCTAAGACATTTAACTTTCCCCACCCCCAGGAATAGTTTTCATCAGCAGCAAACCCGCTTATACGCTATTTGATACGGGTGCTTCACACTCGTTTGTATCGGAAGCCTTCGTAGAAGGGTTGGAAGGAGTGGAGCGATTCACGGGTTTGATGATGAGGATACGATTACCCGACGGATCAGAGATGTTCACCTCTGCCCACTGCAACATGGAGACGAAGATCGGCGGAAAGATATTTGAAGCCCCAGCGACGATCATAAAGATGCCAGTCTTTGATTTGATCCTAGGAATGACATGGTTGAACTGGAATCATGCTCAGATTGACTGCATGTCCAAGAGAGTTACCGTGAGACATGGGGATTCCTACCTTGTCATTGAAGGTACTAGATCTATTCCCCCTCTGATGTTGTCATCTGTACAGGCTGTCAAGGCTCACGTACAGGGGGATGAAGTATATGAGGTGATATTTGAAATGACTGAGGCCAAGGTCTCCACCTCGGATATTCCGGTGGTACGAGATTTTGCCGACGTATTCCCAAAGAAACTGCCTGGGCTACCCCCACACCGGGAGCAGGATTTCCGGATACAGCTAGTGCCGGGGGCTAAGCCGGCAGCTAGAGCCCCTTACTGGATGGCCCCAAAAGAGCTGACAGAATTTCGAAGCCAACTCCAGGAACTGGTGGTAGCCGGATTTGTTAGACTGAGTTCCTCTCCATGGGGAGCCCCGGTCTTATTTGTGAAGAAGAAGGATGGGACACTTCGCCTGTGCATCGATTATCGAGCACTAAACAGGCTGACCGTCCGGAATACCTATCCGCTCCCACGGATAGACGAACTATTCGACCAGCTAGAGGGAGCCAATTATTTCTTGAAGCTGGACTTGAGGTCAGGATACTACCAGCTGCGGATCCAGGAGGAGGATATCCCAAAGACGGCCTTCAGTAGCAGATATGGCCTGTATGAGTTCACCGTGATGCCCTTCGGGATCACGAACGCTCCGTAGGCATTCATGAGCCTCATGAACCGAGTTTTTGAGGCCTACTTGGATGTGTTCATCATAGTATTCATAGACGACATCCTGATCTACTCTAGGACGGAGGAGGAGCACACTCGGCATCTGACACTGACTCTGGAGAGGTTGCGGGAGCATCGCCTTTATGCAAAGTTCAGCAAATGCCAATTTTGGTTGAAGGAGGTGGCTTTCCTAGGCCATATCATTAGTGGTGTTGGGTTGGCAGTGGACCCGGCCAAGATTCAAGCAGTTCGGGATTGGCCACAGTTGAAGATGGCCACAGATGTGCGGAGTTTCCTAGGACTCGCCGGTTACTACCGGAAGTTCGTATAGGGATTCTCTCGTATCGCCCTTCCACTCACATCTCTGACAAGGAAAGAGGTTCCCTTTATCTGGACCCCATAGTGTGAGGTGGCTTTTCAAGAGCTAAAAGGACGACTCACTTCAGCTCCTATACTTGCCCTCCCTTCAGGGAAAGAAGGATTTCAGGTTCACACCGACGCTTCCTACCAGGGCATGGGTGCAGTGCTGATGTAGAATGGCCATGTGATAGCTTATGCTTCTCGGCAGCTGAAGAAGCATGAGCAGAACTACCCAGTCCATGACTTAGAAATGGGAGCTGTCATTTTTGCACTGAAAGTCTGGCGGTACTATCTGTACGGTGTCCTCTGCGATATATACTCTGACCATAAGAATTTAAGGTATGTGGACACGCAGAAAGAGCTGAACATCAGACAGAGATGATGGGTGGAGTTTTTAGCAGACTACCAGTACAAGATGCACTATCACCCGGGAAAGGCGAATGCGGTAGCAGATGCACTAAGCCGAAAGACCACAAACCCCGGAGTAGGAACACAGTTGATGGCCTTGGAGTTGGTTCAGATGTTAGATAAGATGCAAATATCCCTTGTGTCCGAGGATCACCCTGAGTTGTACCGGGAGTATCTATCGTCATTAATTACCACAGATGACATTCGAGAACGGGTCAAGGATGGACAGAGGCAGGATAACAAGCTAGAGCCGATATTCCGGGCCTTAGAAGCAGGCACGGCGGGAGACTACTCGCTGAGGGATGACTTAGTGTGCTTCAGAGGACGGTTTTATATACCGGAGGGAGGCCAGGTCCGGTAGGACATCATGATGGAGGCTCATTGCAATCGATATTCGGTACACCCGGTGATTACGAAGATGACTGCAGATCTGAAGAAGACTACGCTCTGGCCCGGCATAAAGAAGGATATCACCTACTTCGTGACCCATTGCGAGGCATGTCAGTTGGTGAAAGCGGAGTGCAGAAACCCCGTAGGATTATTGCAGCCACTCCCAATACCAGAGTGGAAGTTCGATGATATCGCCATGGACTTTATACACGGACTTCCTCGATCAAGGACAGGAAATGATTCGATCTGGGTGATCGTCGACCGGCTGACGAAGGTAGCCAGGTTTATTTCAATCAAGAAGGATGACTCGGTGGGTGTGTTAGTCCGAAAGTTTGTGGAGCAGTTCGTCCGTTATCACGGCGTGCCCAAGTCGATTGTATCGGACAGGGATGGATGATTTACGTCTAGGGAGTGGAGGTCAGTGCAGACTTACTTGGGCACTCGACTAACATTAAGTACGGCTTTTCATCCCCAGACGGATGGACATACGGAACGCACCAACCGGACTCTGGAGGATTTGTTATGACTCTGCATATCGGATCGCGGTGAACCTTGGGAGAAGTTGTTGCCACTGATCGAGTTCTCGTATAATAACAGCTACCAGTCCAGTATAAGGATGGCTCCTTATGAGGCATTGTACAGACGGAGGTGCAGGACTCCATTGTCATGGATACAGGACGAGGACCCTAAGGCGTTGGATTCGGAGTTTATCGAGGACACCGAGGCTCTGGTGAGATTGATACGAGACAGGATGCTAGAAGCACAGAGCCGACAGGCTAAGTATTACGGCGCTCAACACCGTCAGGTGGAATTCCAGGTGGGAGAACAGGTGTTCTTGAAGATCCGACCAATGCATGGAGTTACTCGGGTACGCGGACAGAGGAAGAAGCTCAGCCCAAGATATATGGGGCCTTATAGGATCCAGGAGCGGATCGGTCCCTTGGCATATAGGCTGGAGCTGCCACCAGAGCTGGCAAGTCTGCACGATGTATTCCATATATCCTCTCTTAGGAGAGCTCTACTATGCCCAGAACAGCAAGTTACAACCACAGATGGGCCGATAGCATCTGATCGGTCAGTTCACCTAGAACCGGTCCAGATTGACGACAAGGGAGTACGAGTCTTACGCCACAAGAAGGTTCCATTAGTCAAGGTCCTGTGGAGGAATCACGGAAGAGCGGAGAACACATGGGAGCCCCATGACTTGATGTGACAAAGATACCCGGAACTCTTCAGTCAGGTATACCTCATAACCACTCAGGATGTTCAATTTATTTTCCTATTTTAAACTAGTAGGACTGAAATTTCAAGAATAGAGGCTAAACTTTTGTTTATTGGGGTCTAGACTTTGCCAATTGGGCGAATTGGTCTTAGATTTGACTATCACCATCAAACCTCACATAGCAAACATGGTGTCGTGATGTAAATCTTTCGACTCTCATGGGATGTTACAAGTTTCTTTCTCCCCGATAGGAGTCCTCGTGGGCTTAACCTTGATTTCGGGGACGAAATCTTTGTTTTGTTTATTGGGATTTGTAACATCCCATTTCCAACTAGACCCCTAAGAGTGGTTTTGTCATGACAAAACCCTAGGAAGCCCAAGAAAAAGTCAAGTGGACCTGGTGGTGTGGATAGGGGCACTATGGTATGCAAATAGTAAATTCCAAAACCTTGGTTTAATGTGATCATGGGGCTTCACCAAGACTCCAAGACCCCACCCATACCTTTATAACCCTAGTGAGGGGTCAATGGGTCACTAAGAACCCATGGAGGGCAGTCAAAGGAGCTAACTTGACCAAAGTCAACTCTAACCCTAATTGGGTCAAATTGACCTACACAAGGGCCAATTGCAGTACCTTAGCCAAGTGGACCCCACACATACCCTCAGAGCCCTAGTGAGGGGCCAAAGGGTCACCAAGGACCCATTAGGACCAATCAAAAAGGCTAGGTTGACCAAAGTCAACTCTTGACCTAAAATGGTCAAAGTGCCCTAGTTAAGGGTCAAGTGACCTTCAAGGGCCAATCCAACCCCACCTTGACCCTAGGAGAGGCCAATGGGTCACCAAGGACCCATTAAGGAAACTTCAAGGACCAAATTGACCTAAGTGGGCCCTAGTCCAAGTTTAGGTCAAGCTAGCCCAAATGGGCTAACTCAAGATCAAGCCAATTCACTTGGGCCAACCTGGTTTTGATGGATGAGATAGACTTGTGGGCTGCCATGGGATAAAGTGGGAGCCAAATTTCAGGCTTGGTGACTAGGAGAGAGAAATCCACCCATGGAGGAGAGAGAAAGAGAAGGAAGAAAAGGGAGGAAGACTTTGGGCTCATCCTCCCCCTTCCCCAACCTCCCCATTCAATTCAGCAAAGCAAGGGGAGTGCGGCAGCAATATTTGACTGGTTAGAGCAAGCTCCACCCCCCTACCTACCAAGCCGCCAAGCTTGACTTTGGCCAAAAATGGACAAAGTGTTTTCATCCACCTAACACCTCCCCTCACCCTCTTAAAAGCTTCCCTAGACTCCAAGGAGAATTCCCCACCACTTTCCTGAAGGAGCCAAGCATACATTTAGTACTTTGAAGGAGGCCGACCACCACCATCCAACACCATGCCAATCCGGCTATCCTCCCGACTTCAGGCTGCCAAAAAGGTCCTCCTCCACTCCTTAACCCATGGGCAGATCTTAGAAATCATTAGGTCCAAGGTTCGGGCTCAATTGAGACCGATCCAATTAAAAAAAAATCACAATTTTTCCATGGTTTTGAGCTTGAGGGGTTCGCCGGAATAGTGCTCCCCGGTGGCCGTGCCGCCGCCTGGAGTTAGGCACGACCACCACGAAGGTGTTGGCGGCGGTGGCCGGCCGGGGAGGTGGCCGGATCGCCGGCGGCAGCGTCTGGAAGAAGCTCCAGGACGGTGAAATCGGGATCGTCGGCTGGAGGAAGGAGACAACCAGATCCCGCCCGTTTGCGCCAAGATTCGTGCAGATTTATGAATATAAACTATAGCTTTTACATATTATGAGCTAATTTATGTCACAGCTTTTGTATTTAATGTTATTAAATATTAAAAATACTTAGAGACATTTGCAGAGAAAATGTTCAACACATAAAATGTAGCCCTATGGGTCTACGTTCATACAAAATTGGTTTGAATCAATATGGGTGACTGGTTTGACCAGGGCACTCATTTTGGTGGGGTCTATACATATGACTAGGTAGACATTAAATAGAGTGCCCACACTTCATCCTTAGCTCAAATGAGCTGAAATTTTGGCAGGAAGTCACCCTACCCAATATGTAGACTCTGCCAAAAAATGGGAATTTTTCGGAATAATTTTTCTATAGTTTTGTAAATAATTTAATTTATCTAGGGTAAATTAATTTATGGGTCAAATGAAGCCCAAATTCATCCAAATTTTTGTGGGAGATATATGAGGTCAATATAGACCTCTGGTTAAAAATTCATGAAGTTTTCAGGTGATTTGAATGGAAATCATGCAAACCCTAGCCTTGCCCTAAGAAGGGCATTTTGGTCCAAAAATGTATTGTTGGTTTAGGATGTCCAATTCACCTCAACAGAGGTTCAAATTTGGGCCACTGACTTGGCATGAACTTGTGCACCCTCCATTGAAATATGGGGAGGTTTGGAATTTATTTGCCCCAAGATCCTAGGTCAAACCCTAAGAAAGGGCTTTTGTACCTTGTGAAGGGCATGTGGCCAAAACACCTTGTATGACTATTAAATTTTGTAGGGAGGGTATTAGGGTAACTAAAACTCTCTGGTGAAAATCTTAGGGTATTTTGGAAGGTTTGGGACCCACAAAACCCTAACCTTAGTTTAGGGCAAAAATATTGTAGGGTTGGAATGGGCTAGTTAAACTCCTCAAACTAAGATGAAATTTTGGTTAAATGGTCATAAGGATATTATCAGCCTCTGGTAATTTAATTGGGAATTTTGGGATAATATTTATAGTACTTCTTTTATAACACAAGGGGATGCCTCAATTTAATAAATTATTATTATGGTCCCTCTGACCCTTGGGAAGACATCAAAGTTTGGCAAAGGAAGTCTTGAAGCATTATAGACATATATAAATTTTATGAGAATTTTTACATACATATTGGAGGTACTTACTTCACAAGCTTGTTAAATGAGGAAATTATTCAATAATTTATTTAAGTCTATTTTTTGATAAATAAATTATGAAATTTGTCTCAATTCATTTATATGCCATTAGAATCATACTTGAATTTTCTCTGAATTTTTGGAAGCAATATAGTCTTTTATATCTCTTTAAATGAATTTTTAAGGATTAAAATGAAATAAGAATTTGGGGATAAAACCTTACTGAAAAATTTAGATATTTTGGAGGATGAGTTAAATTCTTATTTTCAATATCATATAAAATTAGTGGAATGATATCTTGTCTGAAATTGGTACCTCATGTTCATTATTGGAAACCTTAGTCACTATAATAATTAAATAAATTATTAAATAAATAAGGAAAATTTTGAGTCTCTGGATTTAAGGCTTAAAGTTTATAAGGAACTTAAATTAATTATTATAGGAGTATTGGATGATCATTCGATGTACTTTCCATTTTACATGAAGTTTAACCTTGGTGGTCTGCATTTAGTAATTTTGGAAAATTGTTCATGATTTTTGTTTGAGGCTTATCACTCCATAATCACTTATGATATTTGACCCAGAGCATTTATATGCCCTTGCAATCAGGTTAGAGTTTTCCTTGAATTTTTAGAAATAATATTGCCCTATTTATCTATTTTAATAAATTATTTCAAGTTACCTTTAAAATAAAATCAGTGGCCTAAACCTTGCTGAAAATTTAAGAGACCTTGGATCTTAGGTTAAATGTTTATAATGAGTATAACATAAATCTGGGGGAATTGTATCTTGTCTAAATTTGGTACCTCTTGTTCAATTTCGGAGACCTTGGCCACTAGGAATATTTAATAAATTACTATATAAATAGAAAAATTGTGAAATTCTGGATTTGGGCAATAAAGGTCATAATGGACCACCATTAATTATTATAGGAGCATTGGATGATTATTTGATGTACTTCCCATTTTACACGGCATTAAACCTTGGTGGTCTGCATATAGTAAATCGGCAGAAATATTTTGGAATATAAGTTAGGCACATAAGTCAAGATTAGTGGTTATAGGTTTGGATAATTTAGAATAAGTTCATCCCTCAGGGTTGGATGAGAAAAGGTTGGGTTTGGCTAAAAGTTAGATGGTGTTCGGGATCGACGAAAGATCGTCTTCCCCGTAGAGTGAAAGGTCAAAATCATCTTGAGTTTAGCCTAGCGTAATATGAAAAGGGAATGGGTAAGGGATATGGGATTAGTTATCAACCAACAATAATAAGTGCCTTGCGAAAGGGAGCTTTGGGATTCAGCCCATCATAGCTCCTAGTGCCCTCGAGAGCCCTTTATAGGGAATACCTTGGGCAGTCCTGGGTCAAACCTAAGTCGTAGGCATAAAATAAACTGAAGAGTAAATAGTAAACTTAGGATTTCACACTCTCAAACCAATGTCCCGAGAGATAGTTTGGGCTACTCGGGCAATAAGCCCAGTGGTTAAGGTGATAGGCAGGGTGGCCCGGCGAGCTTTGGCTCGGTTGTTGATTATGACGGACGGGATAGTCCGGGGAGCTTCGGCTCGGTTGTTGATTATGAAGGACGGGATAGTTCGGGGAGCTTCGGCTCGGTTGTTGATTATGACGGACGGGATAGTCTGGGGAGCTTCGGCTCAGTTATTGATTATGACGGACGGGATAGTCCGGGGAGCTTCGGCTCGGTTGTTGATTATGACGGACGGGATAGTCCGGGGAGATTTGGTTTGGTTGTTGTTTGACTCATAAATATTGCATGTGCATAGAAGGTATAAGGTGGTGGGTCTTCGGTATTGGAGGGTCATGCACCGACGTCAATACGCTGACACGGCAAGTGTGGTTAGCACTTCGCCAACAGAAGTCTGGTGCGCCAGCCGGCAAGAGTACGCAGGAGTCCGCTTTGTGCACCAAGCGTTGAGGCGTACGATAGGTATGACCGGTATTGCTTTACTGGTTTAGAGGTGGGCGAGGCCCAACCCACCGCTTCCGTCTGCCACTACGGAGGTATCCTGGGAGGTAACAGCTCCGAAAGAGGGAACTAATGGTCTGTATACATAGAGTCGAGTGGGTGAGTTGCACTTGCATGTTCACGACATAGCATAATTGTATTTCATAGCATAACCATTGCATATAACCTGACACCTAAGGTATAAGCGGTATGGAACGCTCAATACATTAGGCCCTGTAGAACGACCCCTCGGCCTATAAGTTCGTGCGAGCATGCTTATAAGTCAAGGTTCTCTTTCAGCACTATATATTTAAGCCTGCTAGTAAAACCGACACCCTATCGTATAAATCGGTATGGGACTTTTATATGATAAGAGCCCTGCAAGAGATCCCTTAGCTTATGTGTATCGCATAAGTCAAGGTTACTTTCTTATTAGAATTTTATATCATTATTACCATCTTTTTGAACTGCTAGTTTAGCTCCGCTGCCATCTGCTATTTGATATTCTCCACCTTCATGTCCTTCCCTTTCCTTCTCCCCGCTCGGTGCCTAGGAGCCATGGGGGAAGGGGCGGGGGACGATAGGACTTAGTCTTTTAGGCTAATGGTTTTCGAACAACATCATTTTAGGGGACCACGGAGCCCAGCATGGAGGAGCAGCCCCGGAGGTAGGCACGCTTGGAGATCGGACAGTCTAGTACTGGAGTTCAGACAGCAGGGACCGTGAGTCCCGACCACTAGTAGTTATATTAGTTTGCTTCCACGATGAGCGATTTGTAGTGAGGACATGTTTTACCGGGCATAAGCCCGAGATTTCTGTTATATGTACTATCTGTGGACACTCCCTTCGTGGAGCTTATTTTCTATACATGTGATTCCTGTGGACTTGCTTTTAATTTATTGCTACAGTTGTGATCGATTTGGCCGGCAGGATCGGCGTTTTGTAGTGACGACCTTCCCGGGTGTGAAGGTATCACCGCAAGGCGACGGTTCTGGGCCTAAGACCCCGGTGTCTAAAAAGAAAAAAATGGGGGTCTTACATCTTGTGCCTAAAGAATTTATTTCTCTTCGTAATTCACTGGATTTTTCACAATAAAATTTTATTTTATAAAATGAACAACCCTCTCTTAATCATTTTCTTTCAAACGAACCTCCTCGTGTGAAATTTTTTCTGACATGCTTCTTTGTGATTCTCTTTATACTAACAATTTTCAGGTCGAAGATGAGTCATTACGACCGAACGATTTCGATGATCCATTTGCTACTCATCTAAAAGAATCCAAGTAACCTCTAGTGTGGATAAGTGAATTGGATTTACATCCTTAAACTACCAAACAAATGAAAAATCATCAAATAAGTTGATGAGTAGTCGGGCGATCGACTTCGGCACATTCATCAAAGCGTGAATTAAGGGAATTGCCAGTGTAACTTTCTTTTTCTTTGCCATTTAGCTAACACTAACCGTCTATCTTAAAGTCTGGAAAAAAAAGTGCTCTTAAGAGGCACCCCATGATTATCTTAATTTTTATTGCACTTTATTTTCTGCATTTTATTTTCTTATTTTCCCCCTCCACTTGGATTATAGACATTGGAGACAATGTTTATTTTTAAGTATGGGGGCGAGATCTCTTAATTATTGTTTTTATAAAAAAATCCAAAAAATAAAATATAAAAACTTTTCAGAAATACAAAAAATTGTTTTTTCTTTGTTTTGTAGAATTAAAAAAAATCAAAAAAATATTTTTATTGTTTTCATTTATATCAAAATTAGTCTTATTCTCTTTATTTATTTTATTCAAAAATCCAAAGAAATTATAAAACTTTTAAAAATTAATTTTTGTGTGAAAGGGCCTTGTTGGGTTTTCATCACACAAAACTTCCTAATATATTGTGAGTCCGTCATTGGGTAGCTCTTGGGAAGGCCAAGAATAAAAAAATATTTTTGTTTTAATATTAATAAAAAAACAAAAAATTGAAAATATCTTACAAAACATATTAAGAAAAAGTAGTTTCTAATAAAATGAATTTTGTAATATTAAAATCTCTCCAAACTTAACTTTATTTTTACTTGGGCAAGCAAATTTTTATTTATGAGTTTTATTTATAGGCTTTTTAAAAAGTGTTCTTTTCATTTATTTCTTTATTTTATATGCCTTTTCAAAATTTATTGGTTTTAATTTTTAGATGAATTTGATTTAATAAAATTTTCATTAAATTGGTTTGTTTAAAATATTTCTTAGTATTATTTTCTCTCTTTGAAATATCATAAACAAATTTAAAGAAATTGTGCTTAATATCTTTAGATTTTATTTATATAAATTTTAGCTCATGTATTTTTAGGATTACTCAATTTATTTTATATGCTCTCAATGTATTTTTCTTTGGAAATGTTTAACCTTTAAACCATAACCCTTCTACTACTTTATTATACCA
This sequence comes from Platanthera zijinensis, assembly GCA_039513925.1. NCBI lineage: Eukaryota > Viridiplantae > Streptophyta > Magnoliopsida > Asparagales > Orchidaceae > Platanthera > Platanthera zijinensis. The sequence goes on from CM077094.1 coordinate 74,642,349, forward strand.
TTTATTTGGCATTAAAACAGTTAAAAGATCATATGTCATGGAATGAGAGACTAAAATCTAACATTCCTAAACATATGCACCCAAATCAGTAACTGATTATATAGGATGGAGGTTAGAGGATAAAATTCATCACTCTTAAGCATATACATTTCGGGTATTAAAAGAAGAAGAAATTAAAAAATTAGAGGATAAAATTCATCATTTTCCAAAAAAATCAAAGGACTTCTTATATGATAATTTTACCCCAATTAGCCAATAACTTTGCTTACCCAAGATTTATATTTGAGAGCGTAGTTAATATTCTGTTGTTTTCTAAAAGTTTCTTATGATGTTTAAAATTTCTATAATTTAAATCTTAGATTATTTTGCTTAATTCAACCGAATTTTGGTTATGAAGATTTAGATAGAGAATTTTTAAACTAAGATTTAGTCTACTCATTTAACTTTATGAATTATAAGTTATTTCTAATGACTCTAAATTTTATTTCTTAAATAATTTTTATTTGAGTCATATATTATTTATAGTACATAATTAGATGTAAATCTTTTTAGAATATCCTATGGATTCTTCTCATACTTATGAATTAATTTTGCTTTGGAAGAGCAAAAACTTAAGTATGGGGGTTTTTGATAGTCCAATATTTATGCATATTTTAGTATATTATTTAGTACTAAATAAATGAACTATTCCGTATTTTATTATAATTATATTACTAATTTGCCTTCTTTTTGCATTTCAGGTAAGTCTGGGTTCCAAATAACATTTTAAAGCCAATAGGTTTAATAAGAGTAATTTTTGGAAGATTTCGGGAAAAATCACTAATACATGCCCCCCAGTCACAGGCGTGACCAGGGGGCATGACCATAGTCATAAGTCGTGACTCCCAAGGGAGCTCTAAGTGTTGAATCTACATTAGATTAATATTACACTCCCCTGTCACAAGCGTTACAGGAGGCGTGACCTCTAGTTTAGTGGTGTGGCATGCATTGATGAAGCTAGTTTTCCATCACCAGCCATTTTTAGCTTACATGCACTTCTCATGAGCATGACCAAGGGACGTGACCAGTCCTCCAACCACTAGAATAATTACAGATGCCACCATTTACAAATGTTATCTGACCAAGTCATGACATGCCCTAGGTCACGAGCATGACCTAGGGGCATGACCTGCGAAACTCTTAAAATTGGTGGTTTTCTTCAACATTCCCGGACTTTCAAGATGGCAGTTCCAAACTATTGGGTACATTGGAAATTGTGTACCTGATTTGGAGAAGCCTCACCTGACTCAATAATATACATCAAGTTGTATTTGATGGTTTATTGAGTTTATCTGTGCAGGCAGAAGAATGAAGAAAATATTCTAAGTACAAAAGTGTCGAGACATTTAAAATGTGTCGACATCTTTGAAGGAGCAGCATCAAGATCAGAAGCAAAGTTGTGTCGACACACAGGACTTGTGTTGACACATGAAATTTTAGTCGACGACAGGTTTGTCGACACTCAGGACTAGTGTCGACACACTTAGATTTGAAGTGCTAACATGAGTAGAAGGGCTTTGTCGACACACAGGACTTGTGTCGACATTCAGAGTTCAAGTCTACAACAGTTATGTCGACACACAGGGCTTGTGTCGATATACAGAAGTTTGGTCTACATCAGTTGTGCCGACAGTTTCTGAAGAGTGTCGACATTGTCAAAAGAAGTTTGTCGACACATTCAACAAAGGGAGTGTAAAGACTGGTTGAAGAGCTGTCTCGATAGTTTCTGAAGAGTGTCGACAACATCAAAGGAGTTGTGTCGACATATTGTATAAAAGCTGTGTTGATAGTTACTGAAGTTTTTCGACAACACTAGAGGAAGTGTGTCGACACCCGAGTAATTGTGTCGACACATACTTCATCTATGTTGACACATACTATCCTTGTATCTCGACACATTCAGCTAAGTTAAATAACTCTAAGTGCCAGATCTCCAGACAGAAGACTTGAAAGCTGTCAGGATTATCAAAGCCTATTAGAACTTTCAGAACTATCAGATGTTAGTCATCCACCTGATCAGTCGGTTACCTCTGATGTGATCTATAAATAGAGCCGAGAATTCAGAGAAAAAGACACACAGGTAGACAGAGAAAATTTGGAGGGAAGTCAAAAAGGAGGAATACTCCAAGAAGAATTCACAGAATTCTACACAGTAAGAAGGTTCTGATTCAATATTAGAGAAGGAGGCAGCATCTCTTTGGATCTGTAAATGTTTGTTGAATCAAGTCAGTAAGAAAGAAGAAGTTGTGTCTACATCAACTTCTTAAGAAGATTCAACCTAGGTTCTCTCTTTCAAGAAGCTTTGAATAAGCTAAGTAACGTTGAATCTGATTCATTGCAGCAATGATCTGAAGGAAGCAGATTAATCAAGATCTGATCAAGATTCCTTCACCCCTCTTTTCTCTCTATCTGGGTGAAGGAAGAAAAGTAATTCTTTATACAATTTTTGTAGGATCTATTTATAGATCTAAGTGTTGTAAGCCTGTAATTATAAAGGCTGAGGTAGTGTTGTTTGCCTGAGGTATGAGATTAAGTTCTCTGAGCTGTAGGCCTGGTGATAAGGGCTGGGGTAAGGCTTGATATTCTGAGTGGTAGGAGTGTGGATTAACTCTGAGGTAGGGTTCTTGGGAAGAACTTGAGGTATAGGACTTGTTGAAGTATGAGTTGTAGGAACCTGTTTGGGTTCTGAGTTGTAAGATCTAAGGATCTTAGAAGGTGGAAGGAAGTTTGGTCAAATCTAGTGTATTGCTAGATAGGCGAAGAGGGAAAGTGGATGTACCCATCTCTTTGGGAACCACTATAAACCTGTGTGTCTGATGTGATTGATGTGTTATATGCTGTGATTTCTATAGAATTTAGTCAAACTGTGAATAATCTATTAGCTGCCTAGAAAAAAAAATTGAACCTATTCACCCCCCCCCCCTCTAGGTGTTTAGAAATTCTTGAAACATATTCTTTCAAGTGGTATCAGAGGGAGGTTACTCAAAATAGATTTAACAGTCTGAGTATATCTCCAAGGTAGTAATAAGATAGCAAAGATGGGTTCAGGTGAAAATCACAAAGAACATGGATCCATGAAGCTTCGTATATGTAGAAAGGAAACTTTTGGCATATGGAAAGAGAGAGTCAGATTATTCATGGAGGCATCTGATCCAAGAAATTACATCACAGTTCTGGAAGTTCTATTCATCCCAATGAAGACACCAATTCTTGATGCAAATTTACAAACTCCAAAGAATTTTTCTGAGATGACAAAAGATGAGATCATCTTAGCAACTTTGGATAAGAGGGCACAGAACATAATTGTCAGTGTCATAGATGATTCCACATTTCAAAATTTGGTCCACTGCAAAACCTCAAAGGACACATTGATTGTCTACATTGAAGGGAGAGCATAAGTAAGAGAGGATAGGGAGTCAATGCTCAATCGAGAGTATGAAAGCTTCAAACAAACTAAGACAGATAGCATAGCTATGTACTATGAAAAGTTTTTTAGAATTGTTATTAAGTTGATGACTTATGGAAGGGTCTTCAGCACTTATGTACTGAAAGATAAGTTTCTCAGGTCTTTGACCAAGGACTAGGATACCAAGGTCTGTGTCATCAGAGAAGTGGACATACTTGTAGATACTCCTCCACCAACCTTGTTTGGAAAATTGTTGTCCTTTGAAATGCAGTTGATTGCCAGAAAGGAAGAGGAAAAGAGCAGTAGGTCTTACAACAAAGATAAGTCTGTGGCTTTCAAAGTTTAAGCTACAAAGAAGGGCGGGAGAAAGACTCCTTCTCCTCCCAGAAAAGTTACTAATACTGATTCAGAAAGTTCAGACTCAAGTACATAAGATTGCCATAACTCTGATGAGTATTTGGCTGTCTTTTCAAGACAATTCTAGAGGTTTCTGAAGAAAAAGAACTGGAGGAGTATGCCATCCTCTTCTTCTTACTCCAAGGGTTATTACTACAAGGGAAAGAAGAAAACCTCTAAAGAGGAAAGGTATGGCACTAAACCTGATAAACAAACCTCTACTAAAATTGTTTGTTATTATTGCAGCAAGCTAGGACATGTAATAGTAGACTGTCCTGTAAAAAGAAAGGAGTTTGGTGAGAAAAAGAAACACCAGCATAAAGGCAAGAAGGAGAAATACTTTGTGGCAAAGAAGTAGAAAAGCTAGACTGACTCTTCTTCATCAGAGTCAGAAAATGAAGAGGATGCTGAGGCCTATATTGGGTTGTTCTCAACTTAGGAAGATTCTGAAAAAATAGAATTCTTGCAGTTGTTGAATGATATCAATAAAGAAAAATACAGCTAATGCATAGGGATGATGGCCATAGTTGAGGATGGACACAACCAGGAGCAGTCTGGTCCTAGTAAGGTACAGTCATCACCTTCAGTATCAGATTATGTTACAAACCCAGAGTCAGAAGCAGTTTCATCAAGAGATGGAGGTGGCTCTGAATCTGAAGGAGACATCAATCAACTGATTGATGATTATGGAGAGCTCCTGCAAGCCTTTAAGGAAAGCAGGCTCCTAGCCAAAAAATTAGCAAAGGAAAATGCCACTCTGAAATTTGCCGCCTCAGACTCAGCAAAAGTGTTGGATTTGTAGTTAATAGAAATTAGCAAATTGAAGAATATAACTTTCATTCACATGGATACCATTACTTTCAAGAATAACCATATTAGGAATCTTGAAAGTAGACTCCAAAAGGAAAGTGAGCTAGTGGCCAAGTTCTCAAAACCTAGTTCAGTGTTATCTTTGATAGATTCCTTCTCTTCCCAAAAGCGAAAGAAGGGTTTAGGTTTAAAAGGAAGAACAAGAGCTTCCAATTCCAACAGCAAAGGCAAAGCTCCAGCTCAGTCACATGCTTCCAAGCCTCCAATTTCTTTTAAAAAGGTGGATCAACCTTCTAACAGATATGACTATGATAGTATTTATGATCACTATAAGCAAGGCAGTAGAAATGGCAAGGGTGTTAGTTCATATTGGGCAGTCCATGAGAAAACCCAAATGGCCCATAATGGATCATTTGTGTTTTGTGTACCAGCACCAACACTCAAGGGCAAGGTATTAGCTGACTCAAAAAGTCTGTCATTCTATCATCAAGCTAAGGGAAAATCTGTTAGCAAAGCAGACTTAGGAATATCTGAAGCTATCAGAAGTATGCATTCTAAAAAGAAGGCAGATGCAGATAGGGTTCAAGATATCCCAAGTACTTCTGCTGCCAGACAGGTCCCTAAGCATGCCCTGGCTGAAACACTTAAGAAAGGAGCTGATGTACCAGCTGATTTAAGAGCTGCAAACAACATTACTGTTAAGCCAGTTCTTAAAAGAAGGTACAATGTGCATGAGTGTTGGTGCTGTGGAAAAGTGGGTCACTATGTCATTGATTGCTGGCACAATAAGAGTGTCAAGAAAAGTAATGGTGGCCAATCAGTCAGAAGAACTAATGGTAGACATGTTCAATTTAGATCTAACTTGCACCTAGGACCCAATAAAATTTGGCGTCCGAAGGTTAGATAATATATTTGTTGCAGGTTAGTCTAAGTGGCCATACCCCTACATGGTACTTGGATAGTGGATGTTCTAGACACATGACTAGAACAAGAAGGATACTAAAGGAATTCACTCCTATTGAGAATGGTCCCAAAGTTATCTTTGGGGGTTCAAAAAAAGGGGTAACTAAAGGTTTGGGTAAGATAACAAATGGCATAGTAACAATCACACAAGTAGCTTATGTGAAAGCTTTGAAACATAACCTTATAAGCTTAAGTCAACTTTGTGATCTGGGCTATGACATTTCCTTCCTCAAGGATGAGTGTCAAATTAGAAGGTCAATTGACCAAGAGGTTATCTTGATTGGTACTAGGAGAGGAAATATTTATTTTCTAGACTTTGAGTGTGAGAGTGAGGACACTCCTATATGCCTAGTTGCAGATGAGAAAGTTTCTCACTTTGTCAAATTGCACAAGAGGCTAACTCACCTGAACTACAAGACCATAGGTAGACTCTTTAGTGAAGTGTTGGTAAGGAATGGTCCTGAAGTTAAGTGCATTAAGGAGGGAATTTGCTCATCTTGTCAAAAGGACAAGCAGACCAGGTCTTCCTTCTATAGTCTTGATACCAAAGACTCAGTGAGGTGTTTATACCTCATGCATATGGATCTATTTGGTCCTATGCCAGTTCATAGTTTAGGTAGGAAACTCTATACTCTTGTGGTGGTTGATGATTTTTCCAGGTTTGCTTGGGTATTCTTCCTAAGGAGAAAATCTGAAACCCCAGATTTCTTCCAGACTTTTGTCATGCAAATTCAAAATGAACTTAATAGTTCTGTGGCCAAAATCAGAAGTGATCATGGAATTGAGTTTCAGCATGAATGAATCACAAAGTTATGTGAAGGGCTTGGGATTCATCAAGAATTTTCCTCACCTAGAACTCCACAACAAAAGGAATTGCTGAAAGGAAGAGTAGAACTCTAATTGAGGAAGGTAGGACCTTGTTAAATGACACTTCCCTCCCACAATATTTCTGGGCAGTGGCAGTAAATACTGCTTGTCATGTTCTCAATAGAGCTTCCATCACCAAAAGCCACAAAAAGACTCCCTATGAGATTCTGAAAGGCAGAAAACCAAATTTATCCTATTTTAGGATTTTTCGTAGCAAGTGTTATGCACTAAACAATGGTAAGTCTCATTTGACAAAGTTTGCTGTCGAGTCCCAAGAAGGGATATTTGTTGGGTACAACAACAATAGTAGAGCATATAGAATCTATAACTTGACTACACAAGTTGTAGAAGAATCAGTCCATGTTGTCTTTGATGAGTCTAAGTTGATTAACTGTGAGCTGCCAAGTACTTTTTCAAGTTTTGCAGGTTTAAAAGACAAGTTGAAAAATTTGACCATCAGGGAAGATAAACCAGCAGGCCAAGATATTGAAGATGATGGATGTTGTCCAGGGGGAGCTCAAGACTTACAAATTGAGAATGAAAAATAACCAGCTGAAGACATTGAGGATCAGTAAGCTGAAGAAAATGAAGAACACCAAGCTGAACAAAGATTGCCACTAGCTATGAGACATTTAAGATATCATCCACCTCACCAAATCATTGGTGAAGCAAGTCATGGTGTGATGACCAGAAGAAAGAGCTTGAATTCAGCACTATGCTCAAGCTTCCTGTCTCAAATGGAACCAAAGAAGTTTGAAGAGGCTATCCAAGACTAACATTAGATTGGTGCTATGTAGGAAGAGCTGAACAAATTCAAGAGATGCAAAGTCTGGAAACTAGTTCCCAGACCTAAGGGACATAATGTTATAGGGACTAAATGGATCTACATGAATAAGTTAGATGAAAATGGCATTATTGTCAAGAACAAAGCCAGATTGGCGGCAAAAAGGCTACAGGCAAGAAGAAGGAATAGACTTTGATCAGAACTTTGCCCTAGTAGCAAGGCTAGAAGCAATAAGACTATTCCTTGCCTATGCATCCCATTAAGGATTAAAGGTCTTCCAGATGGATGTCAAGTAAGCATTCCTGAATGGAGATCTAAAAGAGGAAGTATATGTGGATCAGCCATCAGGTTTTGTAGATCCACACTTTCCTGATTATGTTTACAGTCTTAAGAAAGCTCTATATGGGTTGAAATAAGCCCCTAGAGCATGGTATGAAACACTGTCTACTTTCCTCATTGAGAATAAATTCTCAAGGCGAAAAATAGACAAGACGCTATTCCTAAGGAAATCAAAGGGCAAGATCATCATATTCCAAATTTATGTTGATGACATAATCTTTTGGTCTACTGAGAACAACCTTTACAAGAAATTTGCCAAACTAATGCAAGGGAAATTTGAGATGAGCAGCATGGGTGAGCTAAAATTCTTCTTGGGACTCCAAGTAAGAAAGACTGATGATGAACTATCCATATCCCAGTCTAAGTTCACCAGGGAGTTGATTAAAAAATATAGAATGGAGACTGCCTCCATCATGAAAACTCCAGTACGATCAAGTATGCCTTTAGTCAAAGATGAGGCAGGGAAACCTGTTGATGAGTCTTTGTATAGAGGGATAATTGCTTCTTACTATACTTGACTGTAAGTAGACCTGACATCATGTATATTATATGTGTTTGTGCTAGATACCAAGCATGCCCTAAAGAGTCATTATTCTGCTGCAAAGAGAATTTTAAGATATCTTAAGGAGACATCAGATCTTGGTCTATGGTACCCTAGGAATGGAGATTTTCTGCTAATAGGTTTTTTAGATGCAGACTTTGCAGGCTGCAAGGAAGACAGGAAAAGTACCACTGGTACATGCCAATTCCTAGGTGGAAGGCTGGTGTTATGGAGCAGTAAAAAACAGACAAGTGTTGTTATATCCACAGCAGAGTCAGAATACATAGCAGCTGGAAGCTGTTGTGCCCAATTACTTTGGATACAACATCAACTTGAAGACTATGACATCAAGATAAGTCAAACTCCTTTATATTGTGATTCAACTAATGTTATATCAATTGCTAGAAACCCTGTTTCACATAGCAGAACAAAGCACATTGAAATTAGATATCATTTTATTAGAGAACATGTTGACAAAGGGGACATAAGTCTAGAATTTGTTTCTACTAACAATCAAGTAGCAGCCATATTCACTAAACATATGGATGAAAGTAAATTCAACTATTTTAAAATTGAATTAGATATGTTGAACCTAGAATGAGATGATAGGTCAAAGGAAATTTTCTCTTCAACATGACTAAGTGACTACACAAGTTATAAGTGTTGAGTCCTTAGTAGTCTATGTCAACACATAGAATTTGGTGTCGACACAAAGTAGGTTAGTGTGTCGACACATAGATCTTGAGTGTGACGACACATAGAGTTGTCGAGACATTAAACCCTCTGTCGAGACTTTAGCAGCCTGTGTCGACACACATAAATTGGTGTTGACACATGGAGTTGTCAAGACTCAAAACCCTTAGTCAACACTTTTAGAGGACAATGTCGACAAAAACAAATTTGTGTCGACATACAAAACTCTAATTTCAGCCTGCCTTTTGGCCTTCCCTATTTAGAAAAGTATAAATAGGAGAAAGAGAGACCTTGTCTACTACGCTCTCTAAAATTTCGTGAATAAACCGTTAGTGTCGACCAAGAAATTCTATTTCTTTCTCTTCAACTTCCACTTCTCTCATCTCCAATGGCGCCCAAGACGGACAACAACATCAATGAAGGTTATGACCTTGTTCGAGGTGCATTCACTGATGCAGAACCTGATATTAAGGTGGTGGTGGACCTAATCCAGGCAGCAGGACTGGATTATTTAGTTTCGGAACCGACAAGGATATGGAATAAAGAAGTCTTAGAATTCTTTTCCAACGCAACAACGAATTCGAAGGGGAACAAGATTAAATCCACTGTTCATGGAGAAACAGTAAAAATAACTTCCAAAAATCTTAGCAAATCCCTTCAACTACCAAGGGTTAAAGAAGAATTAGAGATTGAGTCTGCGCTGATTGCAGAAGCCCTCAAATGGTGTGGGCTGACCACAAACACAAATATTGGATCATCCATGACCAGAAAAGGGGTGAACTCCAAGGGGAAGTTTCTGTCTGAAGTTGTAGGGAAAGTTGTCCTTTGCAAAACTGGGAGGCATGATAAGATTTCCTCCTATATGTTTAGTGTTGATGTACGAAATGTGAAAGGGATTCGAGCACCACCAGCTAACGGTTCGAGCACTAGGGAAAGGAGGGGAAAAGGCAAACTACATGCAACAATGTACTGAGCGGACAAGGGAAAAAGAGCAGCAGAGCCGTGAACCATGACAACACAAGACTTCGCCCGTCGCGACCTGAATGCCTCTCTTGCGACGGGCTTTCCTTTGATAAGAAAGAGTTTGATTACAGAGGTGGTCGCAAATTGATCAAGGGAAAAGAACAAGCAGAGCAAGCTGGAGTCCGCAAAGCCCGAGATTCGAGTCTGCAGCCTGTAACAAGTAGGCTCTTGGGTTCGAGTCAGCGTGCTTTGGGTGCACCACTTCCCCCTATTTATAGGTTTGGGGGCCTGCCCGAATAGGCAGAGCTAAAATAACCGGCTGCCCAGGGGACAGGAGAGACGGGCAGCGGTGACGGGAATCAAAAAAGAAAGGGCAAGCAGCCCACGCGAGATGGGAGGACTGGGCTTGCGAGCTAGGGCTTCCTCTTGGCCTGCAGGGCGCAGTCTCTACTGGAAGGTCGCGAACTGAGCGGGCTAACGCTTGAGTTAACCTGGAGACCCGACCGACGATCGGTAGGCTGAAGAAGGTAGGACGGCCTGGGCGGACTGGAAACTGGAGTCCGCCTCTGGGGGTGCCTTAGATCAATGGCCCTGATGGCCTGAGCGGACAGAGGAAATCGAGTCTTCCAGGAGAGGAGGAGGATCTGTCCTGCTGAACATGTTGCGAATTCTAGGGTTAACATAATGCCCGTACATTTTAAAGTTTCGGAAAATTTTGAAAATGTTTCCTTAACCGCCGAGTCCGCAACTATCATAAATGCCACCTGAGCTATAAAAACTACTAGAAACCCTATCTTCTTCCAAAACTGTTTGCGCCACGGGCCAGTTCTCACCACATGCGGTCTGCACTTTCCAATCCAGCATGGCGAGATTAGGATCCTTCTTCGGCAGCCTTACCTCTAAGACTGAGAAGCCTAAGGCGAGCACCAGGACTAAGAATGTGGTCCACCGGAGCAAGTCGACTGTCCGCCATGTTGGGGAAAGTTCGCAGAAAAGATTGGAGACAGCTGACTCAGTCCGCGACATCAAAGAACCGAAACACGAGAAGTCCACGGATGCTTCCCTTGCTCAAAATGTGTCATCGCAGAGTGTGAATAGGATCTCTAATCTGTCGCAGACTTCTGACCAAAACCCTGCAAACTCAGGGGATATGGCCATAATAACTTCTGCCTCTGGGACATATATGCTGCAGATAGATCCCGACAAGGAGGTCTTGTCATCGGAGGTTTGGCAGCTGAATACAGAGGAGAAGCAGATTGTCGATCCACAAATTGTGAAACAAGAAGGAGAGATGGTTGGGGAACAAGCCGAAGAGCGGGCGGAAAAGCCGGCTAGAGAGCAAGACGAAGAGCAACTGCCTTATTTAGCCGTGGTCGGTGTCGATATATACGCAGTCCGTGCGAATCTGCCAGACTCGCAGCAGATCACATCAATCTTGGAGAAAAAGGCTCCTTAGAAGAAAAGGAAACGGGACAAATCCTCAGTCACCAAGCGGGTGGAGAAGATGCCGCGGGCTCAAAAGGAGAAAAATATCTCTGTGTGGACCGGTGCTACGAGCTTGCAGCACAGGCCACGAGAAAAAGAAGTTCCTAACGCGAGTTTAATCACTCAAGATGCCCCAATTTTGGGAGGCGATTCCTTATCAACGGTCAATTTGTCCACCACTGAAATACTTGACAACATTGATAATGAGCGGCTTGCTGATATAAATCAATCTCTGCTTGAGGTGTTGCAGTACGATGTAGAGATAGTGGGTGAAAAAGTTGTGGATGAAGAAAGGGAGAAGACTGCGATGGAGCAACTCGCCATTATGCAGGCCAAGGTCGAGGCAGTCTCCGAAAAGCTCGATGCGGACAAGCAAGATGAAGACTTGCGGACTGCGGCGGAGTTGATGCAGTCAGGTAAACTGCAGCCATCGCCCAGATGATTTTGGCATCAGTGGCTTTATAAATCTCCACCCCGGAAATCACGACCAATAAAAATTATTACGGAGACTGAGGATATAGTCGCTTCCAGTAAATCAGCGGCCGAGAAGAGGGCAAAAGTTCATAGAAGATGGAAGCAACACTTGATTGCTTTTGACACTGGATAGTTGCTAGATCGCTGCAATGATTTCAAAGAGTGATTTTATCTTTAACGTTTGAGTTTGCAGCGATCTGACAGTTAATGTAAATATTTTCTTTGTTCCAGTGCAGAAGTCGCCACCCGGCTCTGTTGAAGCTGGTGAGATTGTGCCAACGCCTTGAGTAGATGCATCGGTGCAAACTGAGACGACCTCTCTTGGCGAGTCTGCACAAGGCGAGCAGTCCAACCTGGACAAATATGAAATGTTAGAGAGGAAGTATGAAGAAAAATTGAGTGGAGTTCAAGCAGAACTAGAGAAGCGGATTGAGCGGGAGAAAATTCTGGAGAATCAAGTTGCCAGAATTTCTGCGGAGGTAGAGGGATTTAAGAAGGAGAAGCAGCGGCTAAGCGAGGATGCCCGCCACTATAGAGGAAGGTACTTTGCTCTGGTGCGGGAAGGAAAGAAGCAAGTCGATGAGGACGCTGAAGTGAGACTGCAACCGCCGGTTCAGCCCGCTTTTGCGGAGGCTTTAGTCCCAGCAGCAAGTGGGTAGCTTGCGGCGGATATGGAGCCGAGGCCGGCAGGAGATCCCATAGTTCTGGTTAGCTGGATCAACAGGGAGACCGCCCATATGCATCGCACTTTTAACAACATGCATCATCTCGTCCAGTAACTGTACAGAGAAATACTGCGAGGTAGCGACCAGGCGGCCCATCTTGGGATGGATAGGGAGGAGCGTCTTGCTCGACCTAAAAGTCGCTGAGTCCGCGAACAAACATTCGATTTGATTCTTGTATGTTGTATAATTTGGTGTGCTCTATGAACATTTCTTGTTTGTACTGTGATGCGAACTCTATTTATTCCGTACGATATTGCTCTGTATGATACTGTTATGTGTGATATTCTTTATATAATATTACGACCTGTGCGATGAAGACTTTTCTACAGGCTGATGTTTGAATGCAACAAATGCAAACTAACTATATGTCCGCACTTTTATTCGTGTATTCAAAGTTTGCGATCTGGGCGGACTGCATCTGAGTCCGCAATTACTTTGTAGATTTTGTTGAATTTATAGGAAACCTGAAAAGAAGCGAGCTGCGCGGACTGCCTTTGAATCTGCAATGCCTTGTAGATTTTTCTGAATTTACAGGAAACATTAAAAGAAGCGAGCTGCGTGGACTGCCTTTGAATCCGCAATGCCTTGTAGATTTTTCTGAATTTGCAGGAAACCTGAAAAGAAGCGAGCTACACAGATTGGCAGATCGACCTCGGCGGATTGACTGACATCTGTCAGACCGGGTTTTCTATAAATAGGGCCCCCATTTTGTCTCTGTATAGGAAATGCGATTGAAGCGGAAGTCCTTGCGGTCTGAAAAAATGGTGTCCACACGTACTGATGTTGCGGTCTCTTTCCATTCTACCGAACACAAGAAAAGCAGACTGACAGAGGCTGACTTGGAAGCCTTCGTGGAGAGGCATATGGCGGGCTCGCCGGTGCTCGCTCGCTTGCCTGATGATCAGGAGCAGATAAACTTCTCCACTGCAACTCATATCGCGGTGCCCATCGATCACTTTGATTGTGAGTTCAAGTTTCTTTTGCTTTGGGAGGTCGCGGAGATCTTCGAGCAATACGGGATGGTACCGTGCCAGCTCGCGCCAAACACCATAGTCGCAATCTACAACTACCTATCATACCTGCGGTCTGAAAAGATCGAATTTTCTCTAAATGTATTTAGAAAAAAAAATTCTGTCCGCACAATAACTCCTTCCGGTGGTCGCCAATACAAAGGCATAATCTACTTCTACTGCTGAGGGATTAAAGTTGCGGGCTTACCAAATAAGATCCACAACTGGACCTCAAGGTACCTCATTTTTGAGGGCGACCTGGGGTTTCTCCACACTTACCCGCAGGTGCGCGTGAACTCCGTCTTCAAAAGCGTGCAGCTGAAAGAGGTGGAGGCTGCCATCGTCGAGTTCTTGGCTGGGGTAAGGCTCGAAATTGACCACTACATCCCGCTACTGCCCAGCCTGGATACCATAAGCCGCCAAGATAGTAAGTCTTGCGACCTGGCTTTGTATCCGCGGAGACCTGGAGCTTATCCGCTGCGACATGCAAGGTACTGATTTAGTTTCTCTATTTTGTAGCGACCTTGGCGGTGTGAGCTAAACCGCCCCAGACGCCAGACGGGCTGACTCCTACTCAAGGAGAAAGGAAAAAAGAAGTTGCAAGGAGAAGGAAGGAGGAAGGGGATCCCGCCACAGACTACTCTTCCTCCGACAGCTTCGGCATGGAGGGCTTCGGGAAGAAACAGAAGGTTCTGTGGGGCAACCCGATGATCCATTGGCACAGAAAGAAAAAATATGTTCGCCTCTCGACTGCTCTTCCCTCCTGGAAGAGCCCGTGCACCTCCCGCCATGCCCATGTGGCGATTTCTGCACTCTACGGGAAGCATAACCTGCATGACCTGAAGAGCGTAGCCCCGGCCGACCTCCCCCCGCTCGCTGCTCAAGCTAGCGCGAACAACGCCATCACCAACCACTTCATGGGTCGCTTGATGCGCGAGATTCTTAGAGAGCATGAACGAATCTTGCTAGAAAACAATTCGCTGAAGGACAGGAACAAGCGGCTGGGAAAAAAGATCAATCGTTATAAGGAGGAGGAAGCTGTAAGTATCAGTAATCGTTGCAATCTTTGTCGCCCATCCGTGGAGGACTGACTTATTACTTCTTCTTCCTACAGACCGCGTATGAAGTCACCAACCCTGGCTTCCAAAAGTCTATGTTTCCTTTTGTGAAGGAAAGTGTTGAGGTTGCCATCGAGCGCTTCATCAATGATGGCTTCGCGAAGGAGGGAGTGGATACGGTCCCTTTCTTGTAACTATTTCCCAAGCTGGAGGATAAGGTCGCTGAGTTTGAGCATGCTGTGAAGGGAAAGGCAGTCGTTGATGAATAGGATGGAGAGGAGCTTGTTGATGAAGTCCCCAAGGGCGCAGCTTCAAGTCAGCAGCAAAGTGGCCAGTCTGATAGGTCCGCCTCTTCTAGTTCTGATGAAGGCAGCGGGCGGACGGATCCTGTAGTTAGCGCTAGCTCTAGTGGCAGCAGCAGCAGCGACTCATGAGATTGTTCTCCTATAGTCAATGGTTATGGATCAAGTCCGGAGGCACCTGCCGAGAAGAGACAAAAAATAGGATAGGAAAGAAGTATTTTGATTTGTTTTATTGTAATGAGGTGGACTCTATGCGAGTTCGCCAAAGACAGATGTAAATATATATTTTGAATGAATAGAAAGGATATTTTGATATCAAAATGTGTCTTCTGCAATGCTCTGCTCTTTCTTTGCTTATAGTTAAAGGTCGAACTTCATATATCAGTCCGCACCATGTAGATGTTATCATGAAATATAACCTTTCAACTTTGTCAATTAAGAATCCTTTCCAAAATTATTTAATCACAGCTCATCGTAACATGAATAGGATCACTATTATTTGATCGTTTGCCAAAAAATAAAAAACCATTAAACGGACACTGACGAGCTCTAATAACAGTTCGCTATATCTCTTGCTAGAATCGAATAAACCTCTGCATGTTTTAGGAGCTGGGATAATAAAAGTTGCGGTCTAAGAATGGCTGCTAAATTAATGAACAGATATGTGGACTGGGCGGATCTAGATCAGAGTCCGCCTATTATTGCAGATGAAAGTGACCCATTGCAACCAAGCAAATGTGACCAGAGCAGCATTTCCTTTCTCACAAGGATGCTGTAATTATATTCAACCCGAATCCAGCAGACTGGGCGGACAAGGAAACCAGAGTCCGCTCATAATCAAATAGAAATGATCTACAGCTCATGACCAAGTGGGCAGGTGCGGCTAGAGCGGCATTGCTTTCCACACTAGGCCACGAACTATAAGATCAACCCAAGGAAAATTGGCGGGCTGGGCAGACTAGAGAACCTGAGTCCGCTTATAATAAAATTCCTGTAAAGATCTGCCCACTTATAGAAATCGCACACTGCCCTCTTGCCTGGAGTACAGCCCAAATTGATCTTTTGGGCAGGTGCGGCCAGAGCGGCATTGTTTTCCCTGAGATCAACAAGGCTGTGGGTCTCTTGCAGGCACTTCTTAAGGGTACCAAGGAGTGTTCAAAAGTCACAAACTAAGATGATCCGCGGGCAGGTGCGGCCGGAGTGGCATTGCTTTTCAAGTGCGTTCACCAAAGTTGTAATGATATCCCTTAAATGGCATGGTAGAGCTGACCACAACCATGTCCCTCCATAATGCAGAGGTAGGGTTAGGTACTAGCCAGGATCCAAAATTCAGTGTCCTGCCGCACTAGAACCGGCAAGCTCCCACTACACGGTGCGAAATCTCCCCGCAACACGTGGTCTTCGTGGTGTTATGCTAATGAAAACGGTTCTAAGGGAGGTTTCTGCTGAACTCGGCGATGTCTCCTGGTATCAGACAACTATTGGAGTTGTTCGGGGAGCAAATAAAAGAAAGCACTTAAAAAAGTATTAGTATGAAAACTTTGACGAAAACTAATTTTTACGAAACTTGCATTAGATAGAAAAGAGAGTTCAGGGATAGAACCGTTTGCAATTGCTCTTTCTCAATACATTAATTGCCAATATTTTAAGAGACAAAAAGACACTTGAAGAAGTGTTAGCAAGGAGCTTTTTATTAATGACAATCTCTTGAAAATTTTACCTAAGAAGGAAAAAAGGAGGAGGAGGTTCAGGAATAGAACCGCTTTAGATCATCTCCACTCCATGTATGTGGAATATCTTCCCCTTTATGTGTTTGCAAGCGATAAGCTCCATTCTCGAGCACTTCTTTGACAATGAATGGCCCAGCCCAATTCCGATTAAGCTTTCCAACTGAGCCGCCTCTTGCAGCAACATCAACCTTTTTAAGAACTAGATCTCCCACATGAAAGTGTTTGATCCTCATGTTCTTATCGAAGTAGCGGGCCATTCTTCTCTTGATCTCTTCTTGTCTGATTGTAGCCTTATCTCTGACTTCTTCAATATGTTCTAAACTGAACTTCATTTCTTTATTATTTAATTCAAGCCAATCCTCCATGCCTTGTCGAGCAAGCAAAACTCTTAGTGACGGGACTTCGAATTCGACCGGAATTAGAGCTTCCGAACCGTGAGAAAGCTTGAATGGAGTTTCTCCTGTGGCAGATGAAGGCATTATTCTTAGGGTCCAGGGAATCGAAGGAAGCTAATCAGCCCAACTTCCCTTGAGATTCTTCACCTTCTTTTTGAGCAAGCTGAGGATCTGCATATTAGCTACTTCAACTTGACCATTGCTCCTAAGATGATGGACCGACGCAAAGCGCAGCTCTATTCTGATCTGCTTGTAAAAGTCTACCATCTCAGCATTATGAAAGTGTGGCCCGTTGTCAGTGATTATTGCCATTGGGATACCATGCCTGCAGACTATCTCACCCCAAATGAAATTCTTCACGACTTGCATCGTTGTTTTTGCCAATGCCTTAGCCTCGATCCATTTGCTGAAGTAGTCAATCATAACTATGATGAAACACCGCTTCCCACTTGCCATGGGAAAAGGACCAATGAGATGCATTCCCCAAACGACAAAGGGCCAAGGGGTTGTGATTGATCTAAGAGATTGAGTAGCTTGATGCTGAAGTGGAGCGAACTTTAGGCACTGAACACACTTTCTTGCATAAGCCTCAGAATCTTTCTTCATAGTAGGCCAGAAATAACCCTATCGTAGGATCCTTCTTTCTAAGGTTCTTGCTCCTGAGTGACTTCCACAGTCACCAGAATGCACTTCGCAAAGAATAGCAGGAATTTCATCTTCTGAAACGCATCTTGCCATTGTAGACAGGAAGGTTTTTCTATAGAAAATACCAGACACTAGGTAATAGTATGATGCCTTTATCCTGAATCTTTTCTTATCTCTGAATGACTGATGGAAATTTCCAGTTGACAAGTAAAGAATGAGTGGATCCATCCAAGAGGGACGCTAATCAATCGACATCAACTCTCCATCATCCACTGTCGGGCAGAAGATTTTAGAAGTTGTTCCTCCCAATGGGAGTCCGTACTTGGCGAGATCATCTGCTTCCTGGTTTTATGACCTTGGGATCTGCTCAATGGTGAAACTTTTTAATCTACCGACTTCAACCTTTACAAGTGCAAGATACTTCTTCAACAAAGGCTCCCTGGTCTCAAAGTTACCGAGAACTTGCGACGCCATCACAAGAGAATCAGTCTTTATGTGCACAAGGTCAATTCCGAGCTCTCTTGCAAGCCTCAAGCTTACTAACAAGGCTTCATACTCTGCCTAGTTATTTGTTATTGGAAAGTAGAACATGATTGCTTGCACAAGCTTGATGCCATTTGGATTGATCAGAACGACTCCCGCTCCAGAAGAGTTTCTGCCTAAGGCACCATCGACCTAGATGGTCCAAGCTAAAGGAGACCTTTCTGCTTGATCAAAACTGGACTCTGCAGTATCAATCAGGAAATCTGCCAGCACCTGCGCTTTGATGGCTGTCGTAGGAACGTAAAAGATTTCAAACTCACTCTGCTCGATTGCCCATTTAGCCAACCTTCCTGAAAGTTCTTGTCTCTCAAGCACACTTTTCAAAGGTTGATCAGTGACTACTTGAATTGAGTGTTCCTGGAAGTAAGGACGGAGTCTACGAGCAGACATAACGAATGCCAAGGCCAACTTCTCTAGGATTGGATATCTTGTTTTTGCATCTTTAAGAATGTGGCTGACATAGTAAACTGGGAACCGCCTCTTGTTCTCTTCTCGAACGAGAACCGAGCTGACTGCCTCTAGGCCAACTCCTAAATACAAGAACAACATCTCCCCTGATCGGGGGCTTCGCAATAAAGGCGTTGAAGTCAGCTGTTTCTTTAACGGCTCAAAGGCTTAGGAGCACTCTTCTGTCCATGGAAACTTAGACGCTCCCCGAAGAGTTTTAAAGAACGGCACACTCTTGTCTCCAACTCGAGAGATAAACCTCCCGAGCCCTGCTAACCTCCCCCCTAACTGCTGAACTTCTCTTGGAGAGCGAGGAGGTGCCATATCAAGGATGGCTTTAACTTTGTCAGGATTACGGGCAAGACCCTTTGGAGTAAGGAGATGACCAAGGAATTTCCCCTTACTTGCCCCAAAAACACACTTTGATGGGTTAAGTTTCACTTTATGTCTACGCAAAGTAAAGAAAGTCTCTGCTAGATCTTGCAGGTGTTGTGGAAGAGACTTGCTCTTAACCAAAAGATTATCCACGTACACCTCAAGGTTTCTACCTTTTTGCTCCTTAAATACATGATTCGTCATGCGCTGATAGATTGCACCAGCATTTTTAAGCCCGAAGGGCATTACGAGATAACAATAGCAACCATCGTTAGTAATAAAGAACGTATGAGTAACGTCGGGTTTATATATTCTTATTTGGTGATAACCAGAGAACGAAACTAAAAAGCTCATAAAGGAGTACCTTACCGCAGAATCAACTAAAGAATCTATCCGAGACAAGGGATAAAAATCTTTAGGGCATGCTTTATTCAAACAAGTAAAGTCCACACACATTCGCCACTTCCCTCCTGGTTTCTTAACCATTACAACATTTGATATCCAGGTAGGGTATTGAATTTTACGAATAAAATTCGCTTTGAGGAGCTTCGAGACCTCCTACCTGATCGGATCGGCGAGCTTTGTTGCCACATCCCTCTTCTTCTGCTGCACCAGCTTGAAGTTGGGATCAACATTCAGGTGGTGGAAAGCAGTATCCGGATCAATGTCTGGCATGTCTTCCGCTGCCCAAGCGAAGACATCCAGGTTCTGCAACAAGCAAGAGATCAACGCAGCCTTTTGATCTTCCTGTAATTCCGAGTTGATGGACAGCTTCCTCTCCTCCCCCTCAGCAATAGGGACTCCTTGCGTCACCTGGGCAGGTTCCAGGTGAGCTCCTTCACTATCCATGGAAGCCTCTGATTGAGAATACATTTCTGCTGCTGCTGAGAAGATAGGAGGGTTGGTCTTAGTCATATTGACTGTGCGGATTTAACATTCCCGAGCTTGCCTTGGATCACTTCTGACACTACACTGACGACCATCTTTGAAGAAATTGATAGCCAGGTGATAAGTTGAAATTATTACTTGATACTTATTGAGCAATGGCCTTCCAAAGATAGCGTGGTAGCTGGTTGGAGCATCTACCACTATGAATTGAGTCTGCTTAGTCACCCCTCCGAGCCTTACTGGGAGTATGACACTTCCCTCGACTTCCTTCCTCTTACATGAAAAGCCGTAGAGTGGCCCTTCGGTGGAAAGTAGAGGCTTTCCGGTCTTCAGGGCTTCAAAGGTTGGCTTGAAGAGGATACTGACGGAGCTGACGGTGTCAATAAGGAATCAATCTACCGTATAATTCGCAATGGTCGCTTGAACCACAATGGCATCATCAAAGGGATTAGCAGTCGCGGGAAGGTCTACTGGACCAAAGGTGACACTTCCCGAAGATGGCACAAAGGAAGAAGTAGAGTCAACCTCTGCTCGGGTAACCCTTGTAAGGGATGACTTCCGAGTTGACTCGGTTCCCTCTCCACCGTGAATGCAGAAGAGCCTCCCCAAGGCTCCTTCATCAATGAAGTCGTAACATTCATTATGAATTTTGATTGGCCCCAGACGGCCCTCATACTCTATCTCTACCCACTCCAGCTAAACCTCAGCCACCTCCTTGCCCTTGGAGGTGGAAGGCTTCGAAGGATCACTGCTTTTGCCCAGATCTTTGATCTTTCCCTCGGCAAACAATCTCTCAACCAGCTACCGAAGGGCCTTGCAATCTTCAGTTAGGTGACCCTTCCCTCTGTGGAACTCACAGAACTAAGAATTGTTCTTGGGCTTCAAATCTCTTTGAGGCCCTTGCCTCTTTTCCTCTGCCTTTCTCTGTATGATCTGGATGACCTCTTCAAAGTCGAGCCCCAGATCTGCAAGCTCCTCCACGGAGCTGTTCACATGCGGCCTTGAAGTAGGTAAGGCACTCTGAAGAACTTGAAGCGCTTTAAGTGGTATGGTGGGAGTGGCAGCCAATGGTAGTCTCTGATCCTGAAACTGTTGATGGCCGATGAAGGGTTTCTTATGGCAGAGGTTTCGCCCCCTTTGAGAAGGAGGCTGGAATTCGGTCTGGGGAGGCTTATTGTGATAATGGTTGCTGGAAGAAAAGTTCGAAGCATCCCTTCCTCCAGTCTTAGCTGTCAGTGATGAAATATAAGTTGGGTTGGCATTTTCGACCTCGATGGAGCGATTGACCATCGCTATTAGCTCTTGGTAGGTTGAAGGTGCCTTCGTTGTTACTTTGAACTTTAAAGGGCCTTCCCGGAGACCATGAATTAAGGCAACCTTATAATAATTTGGGTTCACATTCCTCACCCCCTAGATCTCCTTTTGAAAATGATCAACGAACCGCGCAACTGATTCGTTGTCCCTTTGCTTGATGTCAAAGAGGGTTGCTGGCCAATCTTTCCTCTTCTTTGAGGTAGCAAACCTCAGCAAGAGTTCGTTGCAAAGATCAGCGAAGGAAGAAATTGTGCTCAGAGGCAGCTCGTAGAACCACTCTCTCACCTGTCCATCGAGAGTGGTAACCAAGAGTTTACACTTCAGGGCATCGGAGAGGAATATCAATGCAACAGCCCCTTCAAATGCCTGCAGATGGGTAATGGGATCAGTCTCCCCTGAATAAAAAGGAAGACGGGGTTCTCTGAAGCTATTAGGTGTAGAATCCCATCAGATTCTATCGACAAAGGGAGATGGAGTTTCAAACTCAGCAGGAGAAGGGCGGCCTGGAGCACAAGGGTCCGTGGGCTCGGCGGACTGGCGGTTAGCAATGTCAAGCAGGAGGGCCGGAGTTCCTCTGGATACCTCCCTGAAGAAATCCATCAGAGGGGCGAACTGATCAGCCTAAGGCCGCAGAGGAGCTGCAGGCTGAGCTTGATGGCGAGGCTGAGGAGTGACTGTAGGTGATCGATGAAGAGGAGTATGGCGAGCTAGAGTCCGGCGGACCGGACTCTGGCGGACTGGGGTGTCAACAATGTCTTCTGCAACCTGAGGAGCAAGCCACTGAGTCAGTGCGAGCAAGGCTTGGCTGATAGTATCAAGTCGCTGATCGGTCTCTCTGCGAGATAATTCAGCTTCCCAGCGAGACTATTCCAAGGCTTCCCATAGTGAGTCCTCTGACGAGATGGAATGGTCCGAATGGCGAGCTCGGCGGTCTGACATGTCTGTCTGCTGATTTCAAAGACTGCTTGAATCTGAAGGTCGCATGTTAACTGTTGATGCACGAAATGCGAAAGGGATTCGAGCACCACTGTTGCGCGCTAGGGTCCGAAGAAAATAAACGCAACTGAAGTAGCAACTCGATGAGGCAAGTATACCTATCGAATTGTAGCTAGGGGACACAAGTGTCGTATTGAAATCCGGGAACTGTTGGCTATGCTTACTCACACGAACGCTATTATCTTATCGACGGAGGGAAAAACTAGGGTTTAAGAAAAACTAATTGCAAGGAAGGAAGTAAAGCTATACTAGAAAGAGAACTACCGCAATTAAGTAAAGTGCTATTAAGTAAAGAACTATGCTAGAAAGGAAACTACTGCAGTTAATTAAAGAGCACAAGAAAGGAGATTACTATGAAAGATTGAAAATATGAAATGGAAATGCACTCGATCAAGAATCACCTCGGCTAAAGACGATTAAGAAAATGCGATAAAAATTTAACCTTAATAGGATAAAGGTCCTTGACCATGGAGGTTCCTAAAGCTTGAACACACTTCTCTCGAAGTCGTGCCCAACTGAGTTTAGGAAGGTCCGACCGACTCTCGTCTAAATCGGAGGCCTAAAACTCGCTTTACGCGGTGAACCCCACTATTGGATTTTACTCCAATCCGGGAGATTTGGACGTCTGCCTCTCTCGAGGGGTGCGTACAACTCCCTTTACTCTTGAATGCTCACTTCATTCTATCGGCCTCTCGGCTAGCCCAGAATGAAAGCAAAGGTAGAGAGTATATATGGATAATATACCTCCAACCCATGATTAAGCAAGAGTAATTCAAGGCCCTAACCTAAAAAGAAAAGATTAATAAAAACATCATAACTTAATCGCTCGAACCTCGGATCATCAAGATCGAGTACAAGGAGGATTAGTTAATCATAGTGAAGTGGAGGAGGGGTGATGAGTAGTAAAGCATAAAAAGAACACAAGCTAAACAAAGAACACTTCTATTAATAAAAAGGGGCAAGTTACACTATTGAAAAAGAAATTACAAGTGCATGAAAATTAAATCCTATTCTAGCCCTACAAGTAGCACTAAGCAAGAGCAAGATTACAACAAAAGCTAAAACAAACTAAGATTAAACTTGGGTTAAACAAAAATTACAAAGAGAGGGAGAGAGAGAGAGAGAAAAGCATAAAAAAACTAGAAAAGGACTCAAGAACCAAAGGGGCAGCACCTCCCCCTCTCAGCCAAAACTTGCTGAAATGGAAGGGGGGCTCAATTTATAGAAAAAAATCTCGGGATGGTCACGCCCTCCGACACGCCCTAGGGGGGGGGCGTTTCATGGGGCGTGACAGTACTTTGTTGACCTCGGGCTCTGGACTCTGGCGGGAAGGATCATTGCCTCTGTACGTCGGTGGTCACGCCCTAGGTCACGCCCGTGTAGGGGGGCATGACAGGCACGTCATGTCCAAATCATGGTCGGAAATCTGTCAGTCACCTAAAAAGGAGGGAGTCACGCCCATGTCACGGGCGTGATATGGGGCGTGACAGTACTGTTTGTGTGCTGTGGAGAAACGGCATTTAATGCGGCGGCAGGCTTTGCGGGAGAGGGCGACACGCCCTTGGTCACGCCTGGTGACACGCCCAGGTAGGGCGTGTAAGGGGGGCGTGACAGCGATTTTGTTTGTTTTTCTGTCCCTTCCAGTAGGAGTCCTCGGTTTCGGGTGACACGCCCTAGGTCATGCCCAGGTAGGGCATGATAGGGGGGCGTGTCAGGTCATTTTTGACCAATTTTCTGAAAACTTGCAAAAGGTCAAGAAAATGTTAGTGGCAATAATATTTACATAAAAATGATAAAAATAAACTAATAATAGACATGATTTGTACAATATAAAATAGAAAATACGATAATAGTTTAGGCTACAAAACGTATTATCAAATTCCCCCAAGCTTAAGCTTTGCTTGTCCCCAAGCAAAAATATAAAAACTAGATATTTATAAAAAGGACTAATCAAAAAAGTTCTAATTATGCCTACATAAGTACTATGCGAAATTCTAAGTAGGGAAAAGGTGAAATGTAAGTCTAAAACAATAATTTAGGTATGGTAAAACTTTTATAAACTTTACTCAATAAAAACAAATCATCCAAAATTTTAACGAGATTTTTTAAATAGACTTAAGCAAAGCAACGAAAATGAAAAACACGCATTGAGTTGTTACTAGATCCAAGCAACGCATTATAATTATATCAATTTAATTAACAAAAATCTAGGTTTAAATCCAAAACTAAAACTGATTTACTTTTTTCTTTTCTTAGTTGTTAAATAAAAATCTAAAAGCGTGAATCAAAAGGACTTAAATAGGACAGAAAGGTTTTGTTTAGGAATATGATTAGGAGTGGAATTCAAAGATAAACGTGAAGGTTCAAAATCACACTAAACCAAAGCAAAGAGTTTCAAAAACTTTCATAAAAATATATATACATTTTTTTTATTTTTCTTCTTTTTTCCATTTTTTTTCTTTTTTTTTTTCAAAACAAAGGCCATAAATATTTTTATTTTCCTTTTGAATTGGCCAAACAAAAATAAACATCACTTTTGAGCATACTTTTTTTCAAAAACCTTTCTCCCACAAAAATCACAAAATATCCTATCAAAATCGTCAAAATAATTTATGAAACTCAAAAAGGCTAGTGTGATTTGATAGGTTGGAAATTTTGGCTTTGGTGAAGCTGAAATGAAGGGAGGAGCTATCAAATGAAATCGGAAAAAAGCTCAAAAACGGCTAACTAGTGGCAAAAGTTTTTAGGGTGGCAGGAAAGCTCAAACGAAAACAAAAACGGCCTAAATCATTTTCACGCTTTTGAATTTATTTAAAACAAAGGTTTGAAAAATTTCAAAAAGCGAGTCCTAGATAATAAAAGAAGATTGATGAAATTAACTTGAAAATAGAAATAATAGGTGACTTGGATCGTTCACATCTACTACGTTATTCAAAAGTTGACTTTACAAAAATTATTCAAAAATGAAAAAGAAAATAGTGGATGATTGAATTTTTGAGAAAGTAAAGGAAATAAAAAACAAAAAACCATAATAGAAATGCGAGTTTTAGAAAAATATTTCACCTTAATATGCTACCGTGAATTAGAAACACAGCATGGCCAACATTTTACTTGTGAAACATAATTAAAAAGGACGATTTGAAATATTATAATTAACTACGTTGTTTATAGAAAATTTTGAGTAAAACAAAAACAAAAACTAGGAGTACTATTGAAATACAAAAATGTCTAAACTATTCAAAAACACATATATTTTTTTTAATTTTGTGAAATATTCTCTTTTTTTTTGGATTTTGGAAATTTTTTCTCTTTTTTTTGGAATTTTAAGATATTCATTTTTTTTTTGGAAATATTTAAAATATATACAAAGAGAAAAATTTGTACACTAAGTAAAAATGAAGGAGGAAGTCCTCCCCCAAGCTGAAAATAGACATTGTCCTCAATGGCTAAAGAAGGGGATTGGAGAAGGAGAGAAAAATAAAGTACAGAATTGAAAGACAGAATTGAAAGACAAGACTGAAAGACAGGTACTTCCCCGGATTTATTTGCTATGAAAGCTGAGTGATGTCGCTCCTCCGAATGTCTTCTTTGGACTTCGTGATGGATTCAGCAATGTTGGAGCCGGCGATCGCAGAAGCTTCAGCTTGTCGGAGCCGTCCGAGGCAAAAATTATAAAATAAAGAAAACAGAAAAAGATAACTTGGGTTGCCTCCCAAGAGCGCCCTTTGTTTAAAGCGTCGTTGAGCTCGACGTATCAAAAATATAATATTGTCAAAAAATATTGTTGTCCAGAAATAAAATTGTTTGTAACAAAAATTAAGAGTTCAAAGTTAGAGTTCGTGAAGCAGAAACTTAATAATGTTTGGACTGACATCATCATCACCAGAGAAATACAGTTTAAGACACTGACCATTCACTTTGAAATTACCCTTATCAGGGTGAGAAATTAAAACAGTTCCATAAGGAAATACTTCTAAAACAGAAAATGGGCCAGACCAGCGAGATTTTAATTTGCCTGGAAATAAACGTAAATGAGAATTATATAAAAGGACTTGGTCGCCCGGATTAAATTTTTTAGGGTGCCTTAAGTGTTTATCGTGTAAACGCTTCGTCCGCTCTTTATAAAGTTTATTATTTTCATAAGCATAAGAGCGCCACTCATCGAGTTCATTTAGTTGAAATTTTCGAAGGTCACCGACTGAGTGGGGATCGAAGTTTAAAAATTTTAAGGCCCAAAAGGCGCGGTGTTCTAACTCTACGGGCAGATGGAACGATTTTCCATAGACCAGTCGATACGGCGTACATCCGAGGGCGGTTTTGTACGCTGTTCGGTAGGCCTATAGAGCATCGTCAAGTTTGGCTGACCAGTCTTTCCTAGAAGTTGAAACAGTCTTTTCTAATATTCTTTTTATTTCTCTATTAACTACTTCGACTTGTCTGTTAGTTTTGGGGTGGTAGGCAGTGGAAAGCTTATGCGTAATGCCGTATTTGGTAAGGATTTTTGAAAATTATGCATTACAGAAATGGGAACCCCTATCGCTAACGATTGCGCGAGGCGTACTGAATCTAGAAAATAATTTTTTTTAAAACGTGACTACAACCTGGGAGTCATTTGTAGGAAGAGCTTGGGCCTCAGCCCTTCGTGAAACATAATCAACAGCAACTAAAATATATTTGTTTTCGAAGCTAGAAGGAAGGGGGCCAACAAAATCAATTCCCCAGAGGTCGAAAATTTCGCACTCTAAGAAATAATTTTGCAGCATTTCATTTGTATTAGAAATGTTGCCCGACCGTTGGCAACTATCACACCTGCTCACAAAGGCTTGCGCGTCTTTAAACAGGCTAGACCAGTAAAAACCCGCGCAAAGCACCTTGTGAGCGGTGCGAGCAGCTTGATAGTGCCCACCTGTCGGACCTTCATGCAAATGTTTTAGAATATCAATTCCTTCCTCATAAGAAACACATCTCCTTATCACTTGATCCGCACAAATTCTGAAAAGATGCGGGTCTTCCCAAAAGTAGTTCTTCAGCTCAGAAAAGAATTTCTTCTTTTGCTGAGAGGTGAACTCTTTTGGGAGCACCCGGGCCACTAGATAGTTGGCGATGTGCGCGAACCAAGGAGAAGTAGATGTGTTAACTAAAAGCAGCTTCTCATCAGGAAAATAATCATTAAAAGATTTTTCATTTAATTTTTCTATAAAGGGGTTATCTAATCTGGATAGATGGTCGGCGGCCAAGTTCTCGGCTCCTCGCTTATCACGGATCTCTAAGTCAAACTCACGGAGGAGTAAGACCCAGCGAATCAAGCGAGGCTTGGCATCCGTTTTGGCAAGAAGTTACTTGAGGGCCGAGTGGTCCGTAAAAACAATGATTTTTGAAAGTGTAATGTAAGGGCAGAATTTATCAAATGCGAATACTACAGCTAAGAGCTCCTTCTCGGTTGTGGTGTAATTTTCTTGTGCAGATGTGAGGGTTTTACTAGCGTAATAGATGGGGTGGAAGTTTTTAGATATGCGTTGACCTAATATGGCTCCCACCGCAAAACTACTCGCAACGCACATAATCTCGAAAGGAAGGTCCCACACCGGAGCTATCATAATCGGTGCGTTAATTAACTTTTCTTTAATTAATTCGAAGGTAGAAAGGCAAGAGTCGTCAAAAATGAATGGAGCGTCTTTTTCTAAGAGATGTGTGAGGGGCTTAGTGATCTTGGAGAAGTCCTTTATAAAACGACGATAAAAGCCAGCGTGGCCTAGGAAACTTCTTATAGCTTTTATGTTTGTAGGCGGCGGCAACTTCTCAATAACTTCTATCTTGGAAACGTCTACCTCAATACCCTTAGCATAAATTTTATGACCCAAAACTAACCCTTCTGTCACCATAAAATGGCATTTTTCCCAATTTAGGGCAAGGTTAGCTTCTTCGCATCGTTCTAAGACTTTTTCGAGGTTTTCTAAACATATATCGAATGAATCGCCGAAGACGGAGAAATCGTCCATGAATACCTTCATAATGCTTTCTACGTACTTGTCAAATATTGCGAGCATACATCGCTGAAATGTAGCTGGCGCATTGCACAATCCAAACGGCATTCTTCGGCAAGCGAAGGTGCCGAAGGGACAAGTAAACGTAGTTTTCTCTTGGTCCTCGAGAGAGATGGGTATTTGAAAGTACCCCGAGAGGCCATCGAGAAAACAATAAAAGCTATGGCCGGATAATCGTTCTAAAATCTGGTCGATAAACGGCATAGGAAAGTGGTCCTTGCGGGTGGCATCATTCAACTTACGATAATCTATACACATACGCCAACTCGTCACCGTCCGTGTCGGGATTAATTCATTATTCTCATTACTAACTACGGTTATCCCTCCCTTCTTTAGCACTACCTGAACGGGGATAACCCACTTACTGTCCGAAATAGGGTAGATAATTCCTGCGTCTAATAATTTCATAACCTCGCCCTTAACTACTTCTTTCATATTCGGGTTTATACGGTGCTGAGGTTGGATAAAGTTACGCGAATTATCTTCCATTAAAATTTTATGGGTACAGAAAGATGGGCTTATGCCCTTGATATCAGAAATTTGCCAAGCAATAGCCCGGCGATGCTTACGTAGAACTAGAAGAAGTTTATCGTTTTGCGTATCCGTGAGGTAGGCCGAAATGATAACTGGTAACTGGGAATCTTTTTCTAAGAAAGCATACTTAAGGTGTTCAGGAAGTTCTTTAAGTTCTAGGGTAGGGGGTTCTTCATAAGAGGATTTAGAGATTCTTTCTTTTTCAAAAATAATATCTTCATAAACTTTTTTATAAGGAGCATAATAAGGGGTGGGGCTAGCAGCCAAGACGGCTTCTTGTAGCGATTCAGTGGGAAGAAAAGAGGAAGAACAAAAATCCGAAAATTCTTTTTCAAACTCAGAAAGACAATCAGAAGATTCATCACTTCCCTGCAGCGATTCGGCGGGAAGAGAAGAAGAAAAACAAAAATCAGAAAGTTTCTTTTCAAAGTCGGAGAGGCAGCAGAAAGATTCATCACTCACGGCGTCTACGAAAAAACATGAGTCATCATTTGCTAGGGTGTTCTTCATCGAAGGGGTGATAGAAAATGTGACTTCGTCGTCGCCTACTCGAAGGAAGAGCTTACCATTGCTTACGTCAATGATGGCTCTGGAGGTGGCAAGGAAGGGTCGGCCAAGGATCAGGGGAACCTCGACGTCTTCTTCGATGTCCAAAATGACAAAGTCCACCGGGAAGATGAACTTGTCGAATTTTACTAGAACGTCCTCCACTATTCCTAACGGGTACTTGACGGATCTATCAGGTAGCTGGATACTCATACGCGTGGGGTTAAGGCTACCAATCCCTAACTTTTTAAACAACGAAAAGGGCATCAGGTTTATACTCGCGCCTAAGTCGGCTAACGCGTGTTTAACAAAAAGATCACCGAAGACACACGGGATAGAGAAACTACCCGGGTCACTGATTTTCTTCGGCAAACTATTTGTTAAAACGGCAGAGCACTCGGCATTTAGCGTGACGTGCGAAAGATTCTCTAGCTTCTTCTTGTTGGTGAGGAGGTCCTTAAGATACTTGGCGTATTTCGGCATCTGCGAAATAGCCTCGTGGAAGGGAAGATTAATGTGGATTTGCTTGAAGATCTCTAAGAAGCGGGAGTACTGATCATCTTGATGTTGTCTATTAAGTTCAGAGGGGTATGGAGGAGTTGAATTATTTTTTAAGATGGGTGGTGGAGTGAGATTATTTTCTAAAGCGGGGGTGATTACTTCTTCAGCAGAGGGTGGAATTTTTAAAACGGGAGCAGAGCTTTGATTTTTAGAGGCGGGAGTGGAGCTTGCCTCGGGCTCTTCACTTGCCATACTGGAGACTTGCTTCCCACTCCGAAGAGTTATAGCTTTCGCTTACTCTCTCGGGTTGGGTTCGGTATTGGAAGGAAGAGACCCTGCGGGTCTCTCAGAAATTATTTTCGCGAGCTATCCTACCTGATTTTCTAGACTTTTTACGCTTCCGGTTAAAGTTCTTATAGTAGCGTCATTTGTGGTGATATATTTAGAAAGTAATTCCTCCAATCTTGGAGGTTTTGGATAATTTTGAAGAGGTGGTTGTGGTGGTGGTGCAGAAAAATCATTTTGCGGTGGTGGGCGCGTCGCATTCGATGGATTACTCCATGAAAAGTTCGGGAGATTTCTTAAAGCAGGGTTATAACTATTCGGAAAATTAAAACCAGGCGGATGAAAATTCGCAGCAGAAAAATTATTAAAAGCAGTTCTAGGCATATTATTAACATAATCTAAATGTTCTGGAGTAGGGGTTACAGATTCCCATACCTGAGGGGCGGAGGCAGCAGTCATCTCCGTGATTTTTTTGCTTAGGATTTCTACTTGTAGAGCGAGCTGGGAGACGTTGTCCACTTCATAGATACCTGCAGGCTTGTTCGGGCGGGACCTAGGCACATTCCACTGATAAGTGTTCATGGCCATGTCCTCAAAAAGCTCAAGAGCTGCTTCCGGGGTCTTATGATTTAAAGTACCGCCAGAAGCTGCGTCTACCATTTGCTTCGTGCTTTGATTTAGCCCGTTATAAAACGTCTGCACTTCTAACCATACAGGCAGCGCGTGATGTGGGCATCATCTTAATAATTCTTTAAATCTCTCCCAGGTTTCATATAGGGTTTCAGAGTCTATTTGTCTGAAGGCAGAGATGTCATTCCTAAGTTTTGCAATTTTAGCTGGCGGAAAATACTTCGCCAAAAATTTTTCAGTTAATTCATTCCAAGTGGTTATGCTATTTTTAGGTAGAGTGTTAAGCCACTGCTTAGCTTTAGTTCTTAAAGAGAAGGGGAAGAGTCTTAGCCTGATTGCATCATTTGTGACACCATTTATCTTGAAGGTGTCGCAAATTTCAAGAAAGCTAGCTATATGTGCGTTCGGATCTTCATCTTAAAGTCCGTCAAATTGCACATATTGTTGCACCATTTGAATTATGCTAGGCTTTAGTTCGAAGTTATTATTTGCTATAGCAGGGCGGACTATACTAGATTCTGTTCCCTCGAGGTTCGGTCGTGCATAATAGGACACAGTCCTTTTCACGGCCTCATCTACGTTGGGTTCTTCCATTCTTAAAGTAGCAAATGACTCGGAGTCCTCAACCGACACTTGGATAGTAGGACCTTGAAATCGCGATCTTCTCCGAAGAGTACGCTCAATTTCGTGGTCCAAGTCCAAAATAACCGACGGACTCCCGCGGGTCATGCACTAAAAGAACAGAACAGAAGAAAAGAAAGAGAAAAAGGATAAACTAGAAAGGAAAAAAAACTAGATTAGAAAAAAAAATTTGAAATAGATTTTTTTTATAGATTAACTCCCGAACTTCCCAAGGACTACCCCGTGAAGGGTTCGCAAGGTACTAGGAAAGATAGTGGCGCTTAAAGCCCTTTACCCTTTTTCGAGAGAATTAGGTGGCGTAGAAAAATTGTGAAGTTGGTTACTATTAAGAGCGGTGATAATTTTTTTTTTGATTTTTTTTAAAACTTTAAAGAAAGAGGATGAGAAAGAGAAGAGATAAAATTATTAGGTTCGTGTTTTCAATATATCAACAGAAGTTGGCTACCCGGCAACGGCGCCAAAAACTTGTTGCGCGGTAGGGTTCGAAGAAAATAAACGCAACCAAACTAGCAACCCGATGAGGCAAGTATACCTATCGAATTGTAGCTAGGCGACACAAGTGTCGTATTGAAATCCGGGAACTGTTGGTTATTCTTACTCACACGAACGCTATTATCTTATAGACAGAAAAACTAGGGTTTAAGAAAAACTAATTGCAAGGAAGGAAATAAAGTTATACTAGAAAGAGAACTACCGCAATTAAGTAAAGTGCTATTAAGTAAAGAACTATGCTAGAAAGGAAACTACTACAGTTAATTAAAGAGCACAAGATAGGAGATTACTACGAAAGATTGAAAATATGAAATGGAAATGCACTCGATCAAGAATCACCTCGGCTAAAGACGATTAAGAAAATGCGATAAAAATCTAAACTTAATAGGATAAATGTCCTTGACCGTGGAGGTTCCTAAACCTTGAACACGCTTCTCTCGAAGTCGTGCCCAACTGAGTTTAGGAAGGTCCGACCGACTCTCGTCTAAATCGGAGACCTAAAACTCGCTTTACGCGGTGAACCCCACTATTGGATTTTACTCCAATCCGGGAGATTTGGACGTCGGGCTCTGGACTCTGGCGGGAAGGATCATTGCCTCTGTACGTCGGTGGTCACACCCTAGGTCACGCCCGTGTAGGGGGGCGTGACAGGCACGTCATGTCCAAATCATTGGTCGGAAATCCGTCAGTCACCGAAAAAGGAGGGAGTCACGCCCATGTCACAGGCGTGACATGGGCCGTGACAGTACTATTTGCGTGTTGTGGAGAAACGGTATTTAATGCGGCGGCAAGCTTTGCGGCAGAGGGCGACACGCCCTTGGTCACGCCTGGTGACACGCCCAGGTAGGGCGTGTCAGGGGGGCGTGACAGCGATTTTTTTTGTTTTTCTGTCCCTTTTAGCAGGAGTCCTCGGGATCGGGTGACACGCCCTAGGTCACGCCCAGGTAGGGCGTGACAGGGGGGCGTGTCAGGTCATTTTTGACCAATTTTCTGAAAACCTGCAAAAGGTCAAGAAAATGTTAATGGCAATAATATTTACATAAAAATGATAAAAACAAACTAATAATATACATGATTTGTACAATATAAAATAGAAAATACGATAATAGTTTAGGCTACAAAACGTATTATCAACCACCAACTAACAGTTCGAGCACTAGGGAAAGGCGGGGAAAAGGCAAACTGCAAGAAGCAATCTACTGAGCGGATGAGACAAAAAGAGCAGAAGAGCCGTGAACCACGGCAAGACCAGACTTCGCCCGTCGCGGCCTGAATGCCTCTCTTGCGACGGGCTTTCCTTTTATAAGAAAGAGTTTGATTACAGAGGTGGTCGCAAATTGATCAAGGGAAAAGAACAAGCAGAGCAAGCTAGAGTCCGCAAATCCCGAGATTTGAGTCCGCAGCCTGTAACAAGTAGGCTCCTGGGTTTGAGTCAGCGTGCTTTGGGTGCACCACTTCCCCCTATTTATAGGTTTAGGGGCCTGCCCGAACGGGCAGGGCTAAAATAACCGGCTGCCCGGGGGATAAGAGAGTCAGACAGCAGTGACGGGAATCAAAAAAGAAAGGGCAAGCAACCCGTGTGAGATGGGCGGACTGGGCTTGCGAGTTGGGGCTTCCTCTTGGCCTGCAGGGCACAATCCTTGCTGGAAGGTCGCAACCTGAGCGGGCTAACGCTTGAGTTTGCCTGAAGACCTGACTGACGATCCAGAGGCTGAAGAAGGTATGATAGTGAAAGTGAGGGTAAGATCTATCTCAACTCTAGAGGGGGGTGAATAGAGTTTACTTAAAATAATTTTTCACAGATTAATAAAATAGCACTAGTTAAAATTCTATTTAAGCTATAGTGTAGAGTGCTAACAGAAACTTAAAAACTGAAAGGAAAAGGACACAGCACACAGCAGACAAATCACACAAGCACAACCAGAAGACACAAGGAAATATAGTGGTTCCCCAAAACTGGGTACATCCACTCTTCTACCACCCTTGGTAGGAATCCACTCAGGACTGAGTTGATCAGGTGTCCTGACACCAATGAGCTTTTGATAAGGTGCTCAAAAACCAAAGCTAGATTTTTTGATAAGGTGTCTTGCCACCACTGAGTTTTGACAAGGCTCTCAGAACCAGACAGAACTTTTGAAGGGAGTTCAAGAACCCTTTTACAGCAGGAAAAGAAAAAGTAAAAGTTGAAGTTGTCTTCTCTGTTCTCAGTCAAATGAGAGAAGCACAAGTGGATTGAAGATGTCAAAGCTCCCCCTGAGATGTAGAGAGGTTCAGGCAGAGAAGCTTTGCAGAAGGGTGATAGGTCTTCAGAACTTGATCTCCAGCAAAGAATGGTTTCAGCAGGACAGCTGAAAGATGATGTGTCTGGAGATCTAAGATGAGGATGCAAGAACACTTAGTCAGCTAGAAGATCTTGATGTTGTAGTTTTCTTGTTCTTCTACTAACAGTATTCATCTGTGTGTTTTCTTTTTCTTTCTGTCTATCAGCTCTGTCTATTTTTTGTTGTATTTTTTTCTGTATATCTAAAGGACCATAGTAATAGAATTGATTTTCTGAATATTCTCCTTGTCCAAAGATGGCCGTTGGTCAGTCATAAATGTTTTCCATAAATGGTCTTGTCTTTTAGAGGAAAGTCCAGCAAACATTCTCTGAATGATACCTTGAAACTTGCTCCAAACGGCTGGGAGATCTTCTGTCATAAATGCTGATAATATTCAAAAACATTCCAAAGAATCAGCAGCATTTGAAATCTTGAAGACGTTGATCTCTCCAAATAATCGTCGATCTGAGCTCTACGATCGTCGAACTGAGCTCAGAGATGAACTGAGATAAGCAGACAGAAATCGTCGAACTGAGCTCAAAGATCGTCGAACTGAGCTCAGCGACCTGAGAAACAGCTGAAGGAGGCATCGTCGAACTGAGCTAGACGATAGTCGAGGGGAGTTCGACGACTAAGCAGAAGCTAGCTAAAAGCAGATAGTCGATCTAAGCTCGAAGATCGTCGACCGGAGTTCGACGATTTGTTGAAGTTGAGCTCAGAGAGCGTCGAACTGAGTTCGACGATTCGTCGACCTGAGCTCGACGAAAATTGCTTTAGACTTAGCTCTTCATCCTTGATCTTGGAGTGGTCTTGGGGGCAGCTTCAAAACTAAGTTCTAGGCCCTAGACTCATTCTAATGTTGACCTTCTCAACTATACAACTAGGTCAACTAGGATCCTAAGACAAACATAGTGATCCTTACCCAAATTAGTAATAGGGTGTTCCAACAATCTCCCCCTATTTGGGTTAGGATTACTATTTACAGACAATCATAAAGAGCATTCAATAATACAGAAGTTAAATACAAAATGCAGAGAAACAGCAATGCATATCACAGATAAATAGCAGCAGATATCCAAAGGTGGATGATATGTTTGCTTACACAGATCACTTCTTTTCAGTTCCCTTTTTAAATAAAATTTCTCTGTTAGGGTTTAGGGCTTCTTTCTTGGACCTTCTGTCATCTTCTGCACCTAGAGAGGTTTGAGATCTTGGCCTTGGAACTACAACCTCTGGGTGCAGCTTCATGTACTCTTCTGGATTGAAAAATTTCCTTGAGGCATACTTTTCCAGTTCTTTCTTTCTTTGTTCTGATAAGGTTGTAATGTTGGATATTTCTTTGCCTTGTTCTCTAGCCTTCTTAATCTGATCAAGAGCAGCCAACTCTTTCATCCTAGCAGTCCAGGCCACAGGATTGTTCTCAGGATCCTCATATGGAACAGCAGGTTCATATTTGTTGAGAGATTCAGGAGCAAGAGAGGTCCTTGGAGCAACTGTGTCTTTCAGTTTGTAAGGGTAAGGACCTGAAGTAGAGTCAGAATGGCCTTGTCCTTCCCTTTGATAGGGTCTCTGTCCTCTTTGATTTCCTCTGTAACTACCCCTTCTGGGTTGATATCCTCTTTGATGTTGTCCCTTTTGGTAATACTTAGAATAGGATTGAGAGGAACTTTGTCTAGGAGCTGGAGCTTGAGGAGCTGAGCCTGATCCAGAGTCTGGAGGAGGAGGAGGAGGAGGCTGATGCTGAGATGATCCTTTTTCATATTTGTCAAGCTTTCTTCTCTTTTTCATGGCCTTTAGTTGGTTCTTGGAAAATTGCATCCATGGTTCAGTGATGGGGCAGTCATGCAGAATGTAATATGGAATGTCATTGGAGTCTTTGGCTTTGGCAGGAGGAACTGACATCATTGCTTTACTTCTGGCTTTTCTCTTTTTGGCAATTTTGCTGGCAGAATCATCAGAATCAGTTCTGTACTGATCACTTTCAGAACTCTGAGGTTGATCATATAAAGCATCAATTCTTCTGAGATATTCTTCTTGAGCTTTGAGCTTTGCAGCAGCAGCAGGAGCAGGAGCAGGAGCAGGAGCAGGAGCAGGAGCAGAAGGAGAGGAAGCAGCAGGGATAGCAGAATCAGCAGCAGGAGGAGTGGGATATTCCAAGTATGAGGTAAGCTCTGCATCATCAGTTTCAACAACAATTTCCTCAGCATTAGGTGCTGGAATCATTTCTATGTCAGCAGCAGCAGCAGTATCAACAGAAGGAGGCACAGTGGCCTTAGGAGCAGCATCAGATACATCTACAGCCTTCCATGACTTGATATAGGAAACAATCTGGCTGGGATTACAGACAGGTACAGGCACAATGGCCTTGGACAGATCTTCAGCAGTAATTGGAGGCAGACAGCTGAGATAGGCTGTATCAAATCTGGATAGCAACCTCTGCAGATTAAGTGCAAAAGCACATCCTGAGCTTGCTGAGAGAGTAGAAGCTGGAGCTGGAGCTGGCACATCCACTTCTTCATAAGGCATCTCCCCCTGCCTTGGTTCAGAGAGAGGTGAACCAAGGCACCCAGTAGAAGGGATTGCCAGGGAGGAGGAAAAAGAATCAAGCTTGGTGGACAGCTCCTGGACTTGCTTCAGGAGTGGAGTCAGGGAGGACTCCAGCAGAGATACCAGCTTGGGAGCTAGCAACTCATAGAGCCTGTCAGCCAGGCTAGAAAGATCTACATGCCCAAGTGAGGCTTGAGCAGAGGTAGTAGTCAAGGTGGATGGAGGGATGGTGACTGAAGCTGAAAAGGTGGAGGTAGGTGGAGTAGGGATTGTTGGTTCAGAAGATGGAATGATGGGGATAGAGAAGGTTGAGGTGGAGAGTGGGAGAGTAAAGGAGGGTATGAAGGAGGGTTGAGAGAGAATGTCAGTGAGCATTTGGTGGAGGGAAGATGTCTCAGGAGGAGAAGAGGGAGAGTCATCCATGAAGGAATCCTCTAAAAGGGAGAATGATGGTTGAGTGTGGATTGGATAGGAAAAGAGAGGATGGAAGTCCTCTGAGGAGGATGGTGGAGGGGATGACATAGGTGAGGAAATGGTAATGGGAGATGAGATAATGATGGTGGAGACTGGTGGTGAGGAGGTGATGGCTTGGGTATATGTGGCTTGGGTGGATATGGCTTGAAAAGGAGAAGAAGCAGGCAGCTCTTCTACTGGAGGAGTGACCAGATTGGTCCTTGTGCCTGAGTGAAGTGTTGCAGCAGCCCTGGAGGGGTTGATTATCTGCCTGTCCCATTTACTGAAGAGGGCACAGGAGAGCCTCTTGGATGCATTGATGAACATCCCAGAAGAGGTCAAATGGTCAGGGCACCTTGAGTGCAGAAAGACCCCCAAGATTCTTCCAAAACTGACTGCAGACTTGCTTATCTTCTTCTTAATCAGGGTGAAGAAGATGGAGCCCCAGTCAAGGTGTTTCTTTTCCAGTAAGGCTCCCATCAGGCAGAACTGATACCTGGAAATTGTGTCATGAGCTGAGTGCTTGGCCAACAGCACCTTCCCAACTACATCAGCCAGGAACTGGAATTCTATAGCCAGATTCTTTTTCAGCAGCTTATTAGGGTTAATTACATTATGACCCATCCTATCTAACATGGAGGCATACTCCTCTCCAGACAGATCAATGGAGTCTTCTCCAGTACTGAGTTGAAAGACTTCAGTTAATAAAGCCGGGGATAGAATTACCTGGGTCCCCTTAATGGTGCCGACAACAGTATTCTCAGTCTCATCTGCTGCGGTATAACACCATTCCTTAATCTCCTCTGATGCAATCTTCATCCTGGTAGTCATTATCTGGGTTAGCTGTTGTTCTCTGAATAGATTCAGAACATCCTTGAAGCGCTGGTCGCTTCCATCAAATGAGTTTATGTCTATGTCGAAACCGGTGTCGAACTTCATCTTGGCAATAGCAGCACTCGAATCAGCCATGTGTACCTGCAACAGAAAACCAAAAACGACCAAG
Source organism: Platanthera zijinensis (assembly GCA_039513925.1). Classification (NCBI taxonomy): domain Eukaryota; kingdom Viridiplantae; phylum Streptophyta; class Magnoliopsida; order Asparagales; family Orchidaceae; genus Platanthera; species Platanthera zijinensis. The sequence continues at coordinate 74,680,535 of CM077094.1, forward strand.
CGTAGAAAATTTGGAGGGAAAGGGCAGAAAGTTGCAGAGTATGAAAGCGTAAAAAGGAGAACGACGGCTGAAAAATGATTTTATATTAGGGTTCGACGGCGAAAAAGAAAATCGTTGAGCTCAGCTCGACGAAGCGTCGATCTCAGCTCGACGATTTAGGCTACAGAGGGAATCTGAAGAGTCTTCAAAATCGGCGATCTTCGTTCGACGATGTTGAAAAACGTCGAGCTTAGCTCGACGGCCTCTGAACAGAAGAAGAAGGATTCTAGATCTAGCGAAGGCTCTGAACTCAGAGCGACGATAGCAAAAGCGTCGATCTCTGGTCGACGATTTTTGGAAAATCGTTGATCTCCGTTCGACGATTTTTGAGAAAACGTCGAGCGCAGTTCAGAGTCTAAACTCATTTAAAAGACAGAATTTTGAGCCTAGTCTTGGTCTGTTTTAGCTTTTCAAAATCTTGGATTTTAATTAAGACTTCCTCCATCTATCATGCCTAACTGATTTAGGAAGAACCTGTGTTTCTTTTCATCCAAGGGTTTGGTGAAAATATCTCCCCTTTGCAAATCAGTAGGAATATATTGAAGTTCAATTTTGTTTTTCTCTACATTATCCCTTAGGAAATGATGCCTGATTTCTATGTGTTTTGTCCTACTATGGAGAACTGGATTTTGTGCTATAGAAATAGCACTAGTATTATCACAGAAAATTTTTGACTGCTCTAAGTTGTAACCATAGTCTAGAAGCTGATTTTGTATCCACAATATTTGTGAGCAACAACTGCCTGCAGCCATATACTCAGCTTCAGCAGTTGAAGTTAACACAGATGTTTGCTTCTTACAAAACCAGGAGACAAGTCTGTCACCAAGGAACTGACATGTTCCACTGGTGCTTTTCCTGTCTATTCTGCATCCAGCATAATCAGCATCTGAAAATCCAGTTAATTCAAATCCTGATTCTTTTGGATACCAGAGTCCTAGATTTGGACAACTCTTTACATACCTAAGAATCCTTTTAACTAGTGTTAGGTGTGACTCTCTAGGGTTAACTTGGAATCTAGCACATATGCATGTAGCAAACATTATATCTGGTCTGCTAGCTGTAAGGTACAGTAGAGAGCCAATTATTGCTCTATATGTTGTCTGATCAGCTGGCTTCCCATGCTGATCAGCATCCAATACAGCATTGGTGGGCATGGGTGTTTTCATACAAGATGCTTCAGACATACCAAACTTCTTGACCAATTCTTTTGCATACTTGGCTTGAGAAATAAAGATGCCTTCAGCATGTTGCTTGACTTGCAATCCTAAGAAGAAGGAGAGCTCACCCATGCTACTCATTTCAAATTTGGAATGCATTAGGTTGGAGAACCTCTTGCACAAATTTGAATCAGTAGAGCCAAATATGATATCATCTACATAGATTTGTACTAGTAGGGTGTGAGACTTATGGGTTCTAATAAAAAGAGTTTGGTCTACTCTCCCCCTAATAAAACCATTTTCCAGAAGAAAGCATGCTAGGGTCTCATACCATGCTCTGGGAGCTTGCTTGAGACCATACAATGCTTTATGCAGTTTGTAAACATAATCAGGGTGAGTTAGAGAGATAAAACCTGGAGGTTGTCTAACAAAGACTTCCTCTTTGATGTCCCCATTAAGAAATGCACTTTTCACATCCATTTGGTATACTTTGAATCCTTTGTGAGCAGCATATGCTAGGAATATTCTGATGGCCTCTAACCTTGCAACTGGTGCAAAGGTCTGATCATAATCTATTCCTTCTTGTTGAGAGTACCCTTGAGCAACAAGCCTTGCCTTGTTTCTGACTATGACTCCTTGATCATCCAGCTTATTTCTGAAGACCCACTTTGTTCCAACAATGGGATGATCTTTTGGCTTAGGCACTAGTTCCCAAACCTGATTTCTTTCAAATTGATGCAGCTCCTCTTGCATTGCAATGATCCAGTGTGGATCTTGCTCTGCATCTTGAATGGATTGAGGCTCAAATTGAGATAGGAAGCAAGTGTGCATTAGGTTCTGGTTGACCTGATTTCTGGTTTGCACACCAGCTGAGATGTCTCCAATAACTTGGGAAATTGGATGATCTCTTATTGTTACTAAATCAACAGGAGGTGTTGATTGTTCACCAGCCTGTGTTGTTGTTTCCTCTAGTGGAACAACAACTGGTTCTTCAAGGTGATTTTCTTTTAGATGTTGAACTTCTTCTTCATCATCACTGCTGTCATTCTTTTCAGTAACTTGCAGTTTGTTCAAGTCTTCAGCTAAAGAATGTACCTGCAAAGGTTCTATGGTAGAAGCATTCTTCTCCTTGAAAGACATGTTAGCTTCATCAAAAACAACATGAACAGACTCTTCAATTTTACAAGAAGATTTGTTGTACACCCTATAGGCCTTGCTGATCATAGAGTATCCCAGAAACACTCCTTCATCAGCTTTGGCTTGAAATTTAGCTAGATACTTCTTGTCATTATTATGAACATAGCAAATACAACCAAAAACTTTAAAATAGTTTACTTTAGGTTTCTTCCCTTTGAGCAGTTCATAGGGAGTCTTGCCCTTCAGTTTATGTATCAGGCTTCTGTTCAACACATAGTTGGAGGTGTTCACTGCCTCAGCCCAAAAGGATAGAGGTAGGTGAGCATCTGACAACAATGTAGTAGCAGATTCAATTAGGGTTCTATTTTTCCTTTCAGCTACCCCATTTTGTTGAGGGGTTCTAGGAGCTGAGAAAGTGTGCCTGATCCCTTCACTTTGACAGAACTCTTGCATGAGAAGAGAATCAAACTCTGTCCCATGATCACTTCTGATCAGGGCAATGTGAGTGTTGAACTCAATCTGAATGCATTTGAGAAAATCTATCAAACACTTGAAGTTATCAGACTTCTTCCTCAGAAAGAATACCCAAGTGAATCTTGAGAAGTCATCTACAATCACTAAAGTATAGGATTTCCCTCCTAGGCTTTGCACTGATATGGGTCCAAAAAGATCCATATGCAATAGGTACAAAATCCTAGGTGAATCACTCTTATTAATTGAGTTAAAACTACTTTTAGTTTGCTTGCCTAGTTGACATGCCTTGCAAAGTTCTTCCTTCTTGTAGGGACCAGAAGGTAGTCCTCTAACAAGGTTGTCTTTGGATAGCCTAGCAATGGTTCTAAGGTCAATGTGTCCTAGTCTTTTATGCCACAAAATGTTTGGTTTTGAAATGGAGTTAAACAGGCAGATATCTACTACAGGTGAAAGAAAATTCACTAAGTAAATGTTACCTCTTCTATTACCTGTCAACACAGTTGTGTTGTCCATTGACTGGACTTTGCATATGGCTTTGTTGAAGGTTACTTGATATCCTTCATCACACAGTTGACTGATACTTATCAGGTTGTGCTTGAGTCCTTCAACATATGCCACCCTTTTAAAGGTGACTGAGCTAATTTGGACTGCACCATATCCTTTTGTAGTTCCAAAGCTTGAGTCTCCAAAAATTACATTGGGTCCAAGCTTGGCTTTGAAGGAAGTGAAATTGTCCTTGTCCCCTGTCATGTGCTTTGAGCACCCACTATCCAGATACCATTGATGGTTTGATGCTGGATAGGTCTTCACCTGTACAAAAACAGCTTATTTGTTTTTGACCCAGTTAACCTTGGGCCTAGGTTGATAACCTTTAAATTCTGAAATGAAGGACATCCCAGGTTGACTCTTATAGCCTTCAGGATGGTATCTCCTAGGAGGTACTATCCATTCAGTATAGGGGTTGAGTCCATGGGATGTGCAACTTCTAGGATTGAATTTGACTGAGCCATTGAAAATGTGTTCACAATTCTGAACTTTGTTCGACGATCGTCGAGCTGAGGTCGACGATCTTGGGTCAGATCGTCGATCTCTGTTCGAAGATCGATAGTGCTTGAGTTCGGAGTTTGGGTGTCATCGAGCTGAGGTCGACGATCTTTGGTAAGATCGTCGAGCTTCGTTCGACGATCGTCGAGCTCTGCTCGACGCATTTTGTTGAACTGAAATTTTCTCTGGCAGGTCTGCATTCTTCCTAGCCACCTCTACTACTCCCTTTCCTTTGTCAGAGACAAATTTGATTGGAGTTGTTAACACTATAGGTTGGCTGGATGAGGCACCCAAGCCCAGTGTACTATTGAATCTAGAGTTCACTGTGCTTGTGATGTCCATCAGTCTGATACTTCTCCCATTTAGAGATTCTTCAAACTTTTTGGCCTTTGATAGTTCACTTTTCAGTGAAGCTATCTCCTCCCTACAGCATTCTAACTCCTCAGAGAGCTTGAGGTTCTTTGAGTTTAGGATACTATGCTCAGACAATTGATTCCTGAGAGATATTATCTCCTTCTCAGATTTTAATAGGTCTAGGCATAGTGTCTTAAATTCACTTTTGAAATCTTCAGAATTAAAATCAAAAGAATTGATTACCTGATCTTTATCTGGGTGAGTGTCTGAATCTGATTCTGATTCTTCATCAGAGTTTTGTTGTGATGCATTGATGGCCATCATGCAGAACTCCTTTTCATCTGCATCATCCTCATCATCACTGGAACTGGATGAGGCTTCAGATTCCTCTTCAGTCTCACTCCATGTCTCAGCAACAAAGCCCTTCCTTGTATGTTTGTTTTTGCTGGAGGAGGCTTTGTCTGAGTTGTTCTTCTTGTGATCCTTTCCTTTTCTTCTTTCTCTTCTATCTCTCTTGTCCTTATTCTTGTTCTCTGGACAGTCAGGCACAATGTGTCCTGGTTTCCTGCAACCAAAGCATATGATTTCTGTAGTGTTGTTTGATTTATCATACCTTGGTTTATCATGACCCTTGTATGGCCTTTTTCTGAAATCTTTTCTGGACATTTTGTAGAATCTCTTAGCCAGTAGACTTATGAGCTCATCATTTCCTGTGGCTTTATCTTCAGGCTCCTCTTCTGCAGCCCTGAAGGCTATGGTCTTTTCTTTCCTTGTGGCTGGAGAGGCAGCCTTCTGTTCTTCTTCTCTATTTTTAATGAGCAGCTCGTAGGATTTGAGCTTGCCCAGGAGAGCTTCAGTGGTAATCTCATTCAGACTTCTGGCATCTTTGATTGGCCAGATTCTTGAATCCCAAGTGCTGGGAAAGCACATCAGGATTTTATCATTTAGTTCAGTTAAAGAGATTTCCTTGTCCAAAGTCTTTAGCTCATTGACAATTAGACTTAGTCTATTGTACATGTCAGCCACTGATTCAGCTTCTCCTTTCTTGAAGTTCTCATATTGACTTATCAGATGAGACCTTCTATCCTTTCTTTCATCAGCAGATCCTGAGAGAATTTCAGAGAGTTTGTCCCAGGTTTCTTTGGCTGAGTTGCATTCAGCTACCTTTTGAAAAATATCATCAGACATAGTTTGGGCTAAGATGTTCATAGCCTTAGCATCTGCAATCTTCCACTTCTTTATATCTGCATCTGTTCCAGAAGGAGGTGGAACAGCACTTGTACTTGAGCTTGCTGGTGGAGTTGGACACACTGTCAAGACAGAATTAAAGATATCCTCATCAATAAAATTCATATATAATCTAATCCTTGCCTTCCAGAGTGCAAACTTGGAGAGGTTGCACACTGGTGGTCTGGTGCTTGCATAATCTTTGTTCTGTGCCATGTCTCTAAATGAGTAGATAGATGTATGGAAAGTAATCCTCTACAGAGATTGATCTTATCAGGAATCTTTTGGTTCAGGTGTTAACCAGTATGAGCAACCAACCTCCCTCTGATACCAATTGAAAGTGAGGGTAAGATCTATCTCAACTCTAGAGGGGGGTGAATAGAGTTTACTTAAAATAATTTTTCACAGATTAATAAAATAGCACTAGTTAAAATTCTATTTAAGCTATAGTGTAGAGTGCTAACAGAAACTTAAAAACTGAAAGGAAAAGGACACAGCACACAGCAGACAAATCACACAAGCACAACCAGAAGACACAAGGAAATATAGTGGTTCCCCAAAACTGGGTACATCCACTCTTCTACCACCCTTGGTAGGAATCCACTCAGGACTGAGTTGATCAGGTGTCCTGACACCAATGAGCTTTTGATAAGGTGCTCAAAAACCAAAGCTAGATTTTTTGATAAGGTGTCTTGCCACCACTGAGTTTTGACAAGGCTCTCAGAACCAGACAGAACTTTTGAAGGGAGTTCAAGAACCCTTTTACAGCAGGAAAATAAAAAGTAAAAGTTGAAGTTGTCTTCTCTGTTCTCAGTCAAATGAGAGAAGCACAAGTGGATTGAAGATGTCAAAGCTCCCCCTGAGATGTAGAGAGGTTCAGGCAGAGAAGCTTTGCAGAAGGGTGATAGGTCTTCAGAACTTGATCTCCAGCAAAGAATGGTTTCAGTAGGACAGCTGAAAGATGATGTGTCTGGAGATCTAAGATGAGGATGCAAGAACACTTAGTCAGCTAGAAGATCTTGATGTTGTAGTTTTCTTGTTCTTCTACTAACAGTATTCATCTGTGTGTTTTCTTTTTCTTTCTGTCTATCAGCTCTGTCTATTTTTTGTTGTATTTTTTTCTGTATATCTAAAGGACCATAGTAATAGAATTGATTTTCTGAATATTCTCCTTGTCCAAAGATGGTCGTTGGTCAGTCATAAATGTTTTCCATAAATGGTCTTGTCTTTTAGAGGAAAGTCCAGCAAACATTCTCTGAATGATACCTTGAAACTTGCTCCAAACGGCTGGGAGATCTTCTGTCATAAATGCTGATAATATTCAAAAACATTCCAAAGAATCAGCAGCATTTGAAATCTTGAAGACGTTGATCTCTCCAAATAATCGTCGATCTGAGCTCTACGATCGTCGAACTGAGCTCAGAGATGAACTGAGATAAGCAGACAGAAATCGTCGAACTGAGCTCAAAGATCGTCGAACTGAGCTCAGCGACCTGAGAAACAGCTGAAGGAGGCATCGTCGAACTGAGCTAGACGATAGTCGAGGGGAGTTCGACGACTAAGCAGAAGCTAGCTAAAAGCAGATAGTCGATCTAAGCTCGAAGATCGTCGACCGGAGTTCGACGATTTGTTGAAGTTGAGCTCAGAGAGCGTCGAACTGAGTTCGACGATTCGTCGACCTGAGCTCGACGAAAATTGCTTTAGACTTAGCTCTTCATCCTTGATCTTGGAGTGGTCTTGGGGGCAGCTTCAAAACTAAGTTCTAGGCCCTAGACTCATTCTAATGTTGACCTTCTCAACTATACAACTAGGTCAACTAGGATCCTAAGACAAGCATAGTGATCCTTACCCAAATTAGTAATAGGGTGTTCCAACAGATAGCCTAGGCAGACTAGAAACTGGAGTCCGCCTCTTGGGGGTGCCTTGGATCAATTGCCTTGACGGCCTTAGCGGACTGAGGAAATCGAGTCCGCCGGGAAGAAGAGGAGGATTTGTCCTGTTGAACATGTTGCGGAATCTGGGGTTAACATTTAGCCCAATGACCAGAATCATCTTCAATATAAAGACTGATTGGAGTACTATTATCTTCAACAAGGTTATGGAAAGCATTAAGAAGCCTAACTTTGGCAGAATACTGAGTTTATATCTTGCTGCCAACATACCTGAGGTACTGAACTAAACTGCTGGTTTAAAGATTAATCACATGAGAAGAATGGATATAAGAATCCTAACTAGATGGGACAGAGTATTGTCCAAAGAAGACCTTGCACCTAAGTAGAAGCCCAAACAAGTAAGAAAATCTAAGAAAGATATAGTGGAAGTTGAGGAGTCCTCCAGTGACTCAGAAGAAAGGGTTGAATTCAACTCTAATGAAGACACCACTGAACTACCCAGGAAGTCTCCCACTCACACACTTGGAACTGAAGCTCATATTTAGTGGGAGACTGCCCATCTGCTAGATAATCAGGAGATATCAAACCAAGGGGGAGATATTACTGCAGCTAAGCTAGATAGTCAGACTACAAACCTCACTATGATGGAAGTAGTTCAGGACATCAACACAACTACAAAAACTTCTGAAAAAGAGGCACAAAATGTGCATATTCCAGATTTGTCAGAGAAACCTCAGACTCCTAAGAATGATGTAATCCATGGAATAGAAACTGACTTCCAGGGGGAAGAAGAAGAGGTTCACAAGGAAGATATTTCTGCTGATCAACACACTACTGCAGGGGTTGAGGGGGAGGTACAAGACCTAGCACCAAGACTAGATATAGATGTTCAAGGCACAACAATGGAACTAGAAATATCATCTAATTCTGAAAGTGAGGAAGAAGCCTCAGTCCTCAAGAAAAGGAAGATATTGGAGCTTAGGAAGAAGAGTTCAGGCTACAAGAAAGCATTACAGGCTAGGAAAACATCTCTAGCTCTAGAAGTAGATTTCAGTTCCCTACTGGTGAAACTGCAAGAAAAACTTATGACCAAAGGCGTACACTTGAAACATATGTGGATGAAAGCCGAAAGGAACTCCAACTTAATCTAGCTCAAGACATAAAATCTATAAGATTTGAAGTAAATTGGCTCAAGAAGGAGATGGCAGACTACTTCCATAAGGGAGGTAATGCTATGGTATTCCTTGCCAAGCATGTAACGCCCCCGAATTTTCGATGATTTTATTTGATTTGGTATCGTCATATTTATGACGTCATGGTGTTACTTTTAACGTCCAGTTGATGGCGCAACGCCGTTAAGGTATTTTCGCGTCTGTGCGGTCGAGTCGGCCAATTTCTTATTGTAATTGGAAAATTTCGCATTTGGAAATTAAGTTAAGTAATTTTGGATTTGCTCGTCAAGTTTTGTCGCGATCCGAGCGATATTCGGGCCTCGGCAATTTTCCGAAGTTTTGTAGAATTTATGTTCTCCGTATACTTTGAAAATTAATATCTAGGGAATGGCTCGTCGAATTTTGGTTTTGAATTCGACGTTGTTTTCATAGCGTTAGTGTTCACCTACGGTGCGAGTTTCATTTAATTCGGCGCGCGCTTGGGCATCCGTTTTGAACTCATGCTTCCTTGTTCAAAATATAAATATGATTATTTTAATATTATAGTACTATTCAAAAATGTCTTTTACTATTCATATCTATAGTTTAATTTTTGGATATATTTGTAAAAACAACTATTCATGCTTATTTAGTTATTGAGTGAATTAGCTGCTTTTCGAGTGCTTCCTATGTACATCTCGGGTGAGTTCTCGCGGGGCTTCTCGAGTAAATTACTGTTCATTCTTCTCGAGTACTGTTCATTCTTCTCGAGTACTGTTCATTCTTCTCGAGTATTGTTGGTCCTTCTCGAGTATTCTGCTATTCCACTCGAGTATTCTGCAATTCTTCTCGAGTACCTAGCCTTCCACTCGAGTATTCTGCTATTCCACTCGAGTAGTCTGCAATTCTTCTCGAGTACCTGGCCTTCCACTCGAGTATTCTGCTATTCCAATCGAGTAGTCTGTAATTCTTCTCGAGTACCTGGCATTCCACTCGAGTATTCTGCTATTCCACTCGAGTAGCCTGAATTCTTCTCGAGTACCTGGCCTTCAACTCGAGTGGTCTGCAGCCCTTCTCGAGTAGTCCATTCCTGTCTGCGTTCGGGCGCCGTTTTGAGGGTCAAAACGGTGTCGTATAAAAAATTGGTAACATGAAATTTGTTTGTTTCGGCGAGATCTACAATGTTCATGTTGGGCACTTTTCGATTTGAAGCAATATTAGACTTCTTTTTTTGTTTTCCGTGCAACTGCTCAAAAATAACCCATTTTTATTCTAATTTAGACAAATCTTTTTATAAATACTTATATATATATATATTCTTATACTTAGGATAATTAGAAAAAAAAAAAGAAAACTTCATCTTCTTCCTCAAGACTTACACCAAACCGAAACTATCTGTGCGGCGACTCCCTCCCGTTCGTGAATCTTTCGATGGCCGTCGACGGTGCTCCGGTGCTTGAAATCTTCAACCGAGTTTAGATCTGGAAAGCTCTCGTTGAGAGCTACGCCATCGTGGTAAAACTTCCCCATTCCTTGAGTTTTCTCGTTAGGTTTTTTGGCCCTTACCTCTATTTCGTGCATTTTTGTTCAGATTTCGACTCCTCCCGTCTTCTTTTGCCCCGATCTGCGACGTGGTGTGATTCGGTGAACGTTTCTGGTAAAACCAAGGCAAGTGGTGGTTTACCATCGTTTCCACTTCTTCGATTAATGGTTACTGTTAAGTTTTTCATGTTTGATAAATTTCTACACTTTTGCCCCCCAAGGTATCACAGTAATTAATTTTCCTTAATAATCACTTGATGTTGTAAGATCTTGTCATAGTAAACCTAAAATTTGTCAGACCATGTTTATTCATTCTTGAAGTGTTTTATTGGTGGCTCTAATCGCATTATCCATCGTTGTTTATCATGTTAGAATTGATCTAGGCCTTGTAACACTTTCTAGAGGTAGATCAACCGCGTCTTGAATCTAAAAATGTCAAGTAGAACCCGACGTGTCAAGTCTCGAGATATATGTGGTGGTTTTTTTGTGGGTTTTCTTGATTGCGGGAGCTAGTGGACAAAACCACCTCTGCAAATATTTGATTTTTTTATTAGTGCCTTGTGGAAGTCTACGGATATTATATTCGTGAGGGTGTGTCAAGTTGAGTGACCACCTCGCCCGTGTTTTTGGGTAGAGACGACCATAGGTGCCTAATAAAGGTTTTGTACTTCTTCCTTATGATTTACTATTGTTTGTCACCTTATAGTCTTGTGCATATGGTGTATTTATGATGTACATGACGATTCACGTAAGTGTTCTTTTCATGTTTGATGCTTTACTTTTGTACTTTACTTTAGTATTATTGGTCTTGGGTTGGTACACCTTTTGACCTTTGTTTATTTTGGCTTATCTTTCTGCAACTATTTGTACCTTCTTGCTGAGGTGTTCTATCTTTGGAATGTCTCAGGTTCAGAGCAGTAGCAGATAGACGTGCTGGTTTTGGAGTTCCTAGGTAGTTGTCTTGGCTGTGGGTTTGCCTCGCCGTAGTGAGGTAGTTTGTTGTTTATTTGTTTCACTGGTTCAGACATACTTTACTGTATGTGGGTTCGTGTCAGTTTGTTGACACTCACAGGATTGTTATTTTTGGATACTTGCTAGCTGCTTAGTTTGCTTTCTATGGATGTGGATTACTTGCTCTCTGGGATGATTTATGCTAGGAATACATGTTAGGTATTTTCAAGTATAAAATCTACTATTATTACTTCATGCATTGCATAATTTAAAAACTCTAACTTGTTATATTTAGCGACCGTAAAATCTATCTTTACTATTATTATAAATCTTGGGCTTTGCATAGCATAAGTTGTCCTTTGGGGGCATTTATACTTATGTAGGATGTTAGAGTCAATCTAAACAAGTATCTTCCGCAGCGTATAATTATATTTTGATTTGTGAACTAGTTGATCCACTAAGCCGAGGGATATGGCTAACTATTTAACTTAAACTGGATTTTCCTCTAAATAACCTTAAGATCTTTCTTTATGCATTAAGTAGGAGTTTTGTTTGCGTGTCAGTAGTAATCCCCTGCTGGCATGGAATCATGACGCGCATTTTCCCTCACTCTGATATACTATTTAATGCGATGAAAATACGGGTTGTGATAGTTGGTATCAGGGGGAGGTTGCTTGACAATTGGTCGGGTAACCATCTCTTGGTAGTGTTAGTTATTTAGTGTCATTTCATACACACACCGAGGTGTCATCAGTACGTCTTAACCGAAGCATAGTCACTACACTCATAGCATGATAAGAAGTATACGGGGCATATTATGTAGTATGGGATGCATAATATGTGTTTGTATATGGATCCACCATAGGTGGCAACATGTGACGATTATGTAGTATGGGATGCATAACCACCATCACATGGGTGCCCATTAGCACATTTTATTTTTTCATTACATGCGATGTTATGTAGTATGGGATGCATAATATTTCATGTGTATGCCGCTCATAACATGTATTAAGGCCTTTTTATAAAGCATATCACTGCATACATAGCATATCACCGCATTAATACGCGTGCTAAGTTAAGGTTTACATGAAGACACATGTACACACATGATTTTAAATAAGACTAAAGAATATATGCATTCATGTCATATGCACAAGAGTTAATAGGATGAGAGGATATCATCCTAAGTAGGACAAAGCATCATTATAAAATCCTAGAGCAAGTTGCAGCATAAGAAAGTTTCTTTTAAGTATGATCTGAACTAGTTGTGTGGCCTAGTGGTAATCTAGGATTTTGATGGGTTGTTCGTTTGCCTTTTTACAAATGCCGCCAAAGCGTATTGCGACGTGGTCAACTCCCCAGTCGGAGGGTGAGTCATTTGGAGCGCAGAGTGATGCAATTATTGAGAGTCTGCGTCAGAGCAATGAGGCTCTATCGAGATAATTAGTTGCGATAGAATCGCAAATTGAGTCTTTATTGTCTGCCGCTCCCACACAGTGACCTTTAGTGCAAGAGCTTGCCTTGGGCCAAGCTATGACCGACACCCCCTGCTCCTCTGGTTCCCTCGGTGATGCTACCACCAAAAATGAATTTCATATCGCACTTCCAATGGTTGGGACCTCCCACCTACGACGGGAGTGCCGGCTTTATGATTTTAGTTGATTGGATCATCTCCATCGAGGAGATGTTTTCGTATTCCGTAATTCTAGAAGCCCTGAATGTAATGATTGCAGCCTATCAGTTAAAAGGCATGGCAAATATTTGGTGGATTCGGGAAAGGGAGAGTTTGAAGGAAGGCTATTCTTGGGAATCATTTAAGAAGATGATGCTAAAGAAGTTTCTACCCTCGATTGAGCAGGACCGTCTGATGAATAACTTCCTGCATCTGAAGGAGAGAAGGCTCTCGGTGAGCGAGTACGAGATTGAGTTTAGCAAACTGAGTAGGTTTGCTCCTGATTTGGTAGCTTTGGAGGAGGGTAGAGTGAAACGTTTCCTAGGAGGACTAAGAAGTGATGTCCTGCAGTAGGCATGCGCTTATGGAGCTGACAGTTATGTTGTGGCAGTGGAAGCTGCACATAAAGTGGAGGCGATTGAAAATGCCAAGAATCGAGGTGCTGCGGCAAGGAAAGAGAAGAGGAAAGGTGTTGAGGATGGTAGCGCTAGGGCATGCGGCCCTTCTTCGAAAAAGAAAAGTGGAGAAATATGTAGCTTCTGTGGTCGACCTGGCCACCCTTACGAAAGGTGTTTCAAGAGGACTGCCACCCTGAAGCAGTAGTAGGTGCACGCCATCCAAGGTGCACCCGTGGGAGAGTTAGTGTGCTCGTTCTGTGCAAGGAAGGGTCATGATGTGAGTCATTACTGGATAAATGAAAGTACTTGTTTCTAGTGCGGGAAAAAGGGACACCAAAAGTCTTCGTGCCCCCAAGCTCAGTCCCCACAACAGCCTGCCCCGCTTGGAGCTCTGTCGCCGCCACCAAAGCAGGATAAAGGAAAAGGAAAGCTGAACATGGTCACCAGTAAGGAAGCTCAAACCTCTACGCAAGTTATATCAGGTTAGCCCCATTTTAATTTATCTTTATTATTTATCGTTGTTGCAATAGTTATCGTTTGTTTAGTTATGTATGCTACAGTTTTAGGGGAGTTTAAGGTGCAAAATAGTGGGTGTGGGTTCTTTTTGATTCAGGTGCCACACATTCCTTTGGGCTCGGAGCTTTGTAGATAAACATCGTCTGGATGTGGATTAATTATGAGACTCCTTCAATGTCAAGGTTTCCTCCGGTGATTCGGTGATATCTAATCAAGGAGTTCTGAGATTCCCTATATACCTAGGCGATTTCCTAGCCTTTGCAGATCTGATGGTGTTGGATCTGACGGACTTTGACGTGATTTTGGGCATATACTGGCTATCCAAGTATGATGCGGTCATTCAGTGTAAGGCAATGCGACTGGACTTCAGGATGGACAATGGCCAACCTATGAGTGTCTATGGATTTCAGGACAGGGTTTCCCATATCATTTCAGCGGTACGTGCTTGTCGTGCTATAGAATCTGGTTGCGAGGCATTTTTGGTTTCTATTTCTACTTTGGAAACTGCTTTTGTTACACCACGTCTTGAGGATATCTCGGTGGTGCGAGAGTTTCCAGATGTTTTTCCTGACTGCCTTCCAGGACTTCCTCTAATGAGGGAGATAGAGTTTGTGATAGACCTCGAGCTAGGTACTCGTCCTATTACAAAAGTACCGTACTATATGGCTCTGCGTGAGTTGGATGAGTTGCGTACTCAGCTCGATAAGTTACTGAGGTGTGGTTTTATTAGACCAAGCTCTATTCCGTGGGATGCTCTTGTGTTGTTCGTAAAGAAGAAAGATGGATTGATGAGGCTTTGCATCGATTACCGAGAATTGAATAAGGTGACCATTAAGAATATATATCCCCTGCCAAGGATTGATGATTTGTTCGATTAGTTGCGTGGTAGCTCGGTATTTTCAAAGATCGATCTTCGCTCAGGATACCACCAGTTGAGAATTCGTGAGGCAGATATTCCTCTTACCACTTTCCATTCGCGGCATGGACCTTTTGAGTTTTTGGTGATGTCCTTCGGTTTGACAAATTCACCCTCTGCTTTCATGGAATTAATGAATTGGGTGTTTAAGGATTTCTTGGACCGATTTGTTATTGTGTTTATAGATGATGTCTTGGTGTTTTCCCACAATGTTGAGGAGCATACATAGTATTTGCGTTTGGTTTTGTCGATCCTGGGGGAGCATAAATCTTATGTGAAATTGAGCAAGTGTGAGTTCTTGCTACCTCAGGCGTCCTTTCTGGGTCATGTTGTAAGCAAGGACAGTATTTCTGTAGACCCAACTAAGATTTTTTCTATGATGGAATAGAAGAGACCTTCTACACCTAAGGAGATTAGGAGCTTCTTAGGCCTGGCTGGCTATTATAGAAGATTTGTGGAAGGGTTTTCGGTGTTGTCTGCTCCTCTAACTAGACTTACTCAGAAGAATACTACATTCATTTAGAGTGATAAGTGTGAAGAAGCCTTCCTAGAGTTGAAGAATAGATTATGTACTGCTCCAATTTTAACCTTACCTACTGAAGGAATTGAGTATGTTGTGTATGTTGATGCATCACACATCGTACTTGGCTGTGTTTTAATGCAGGATGGTAAGGTGATCGCGTATGGATCGAGGCAACTAAAGATTCATGAGAGAAACTATCCTATGCACGATTTGGAGTTCACTGCTATAATTTATGCGCTGAAGCTTTGGTGACACTTTTTGTATAGCGCGCTGTACAAGATCTATACGGATCATAAGAGTTTGAAGTACGTCTTTACTCAGAAGGAACTAAATCTGCGCCAGCGTCGGTGGTTAGAATATGTGGCTGATTATGAAGTGGAAATTCTTTATCATCTAGTAATGGCTAATGTAGTAGCCAATGCTTTAAGTAAAAAGACTGCCAAAATTTTTAATTTGTCGGTACAGTCCATGGTGGAAGAATTCCTGTTAATGGATATTGAGGTTGGGAGTAGTACTGTGCCTGCTAGTCTAGAAGCAGAAGAGCCCTCTTGGATTTTCCTTACTCGAGCACATCAGAAGGATGATCCAGATTTATTACACCTCTGAAATAGAACTATGGAGGGAGAGCTACCTGATTTCTCCTTGGATGAGTTCGATACCTTGAAGTATCGGGGTAGATTTTGCGTCCCCACCTTTGGCGACATTCAGGCTAAGATCTGTGCTGAAGCTTATGGTTCTAGTGTATCCTACCATCCTGGTTCCACTAAGATGTATAAGGATCTAAAGCAAATTGTTTGGTGGTCAGGAATGAAGAATGATATCGCGAAGTTTTTATCGGAATGTTATACGTGTCAGCGTGTAAAGGCTGGCCATAGAAGGCCAGGAGGTAAATTAACACCGCTTGATATTCCAAGTTGGAAATGGGAGAGTATTTCAATGGATTTCATCACCAGTCTACCGAAATCTCCCCGTGGGCACGACTCTGTTTGGGTGATAGTAGATAGATTGACAAAGTGTGCTCACTTGGTTCCCTTTAAGATTGGGTGTTCTATGAAAAAGATAGCGGAGATATACCTTGATGAAGTCATCAGATTACATGGAGTGCCAATTAGCATCGTATCAGATCGAGACTCTAGATTTACGTCTCGCTTTTGGAAGAGTTTACAGGAGGGATTGGGTACCGATTTAAGGTATTCCACCGCCTATCATCCACAGACAAATGGTCAAACGGAAAGAGTAAATCAAATCGTAGAAGATATGATCAGGAGTTACATTTTGGATCATGGTGGCGCTTGGGATGAGCGTCTCAGACTCATGGAGTTTGCGTACAATAATAGTCATCAAGAGAGTCTGCAGATGGCCCAATTTGAGGCCTTATATGGGAGGCGTTGTAGAACTCCTTTATTTTGTGTTGAAGTTGGTGAGAGAATGTTGCTAGATCCAGAAGCCCTTGAGGAGATGAATTGTGTTGTGACTCATATTCGAGAAAAGCTCCATGTATCTCAAGAGCGTTATAAGAAGTATGCTAATCGACGAAGGGTCGATCTGGAGTTTGCTGTTGGGTACTTGGTTTTCCTGAAAGTCTCTCCGATGTATCGCGTTAAAAGGTTTGGAAGGAACCACAAATTAGATTCTCGGTATGTGGGACCTTTCCAAATTCTTGAGCGCATCGGAGTGTCAGCTTATAGGCTGGATTTTCCTGCGAACTTCCCTGGTGTCCATGATGTGTTCCATGTGAGCCAGATGCGGAAGTGTGTTCGTAATGGTCGTCAAGTCCTCGACTCGGTGCCCCAGATTCAGCCCAATCTTTCATATGTGGAAGAACCTGTTCGTATTCTGGATTCTCAAGATCGAGTGTTGCAGAGAAAAACCATCCCCATGGTACAGATTCTTTGGAAAAATCAAGACGTCGAGAGCGCGATGTGGGAATTGGAGTCGGCGATGAAGGAATCTCATCCACACCTCTTCTCTTAGTCCTGGTATGTCTATGTTTTTGGTGGAGTTTAATTTTTCTCGTTTTTTAGTTTGGTTTTGGAGTTGTGTTAAGTTTCGGGACGAAACTTCTTTTTAGGGGAAGTTACTGTAACGCCCCCAATTTTTCGATGATTTTATTTGATTTGGTGTCGTCATATTTATGACGTCATGGCGTTACTTTTAAGGTCGAGTTGATGGCGCAATGCCGTTAAGGTATTTTCGCGTCCATGCAGTCGAGCCGGCCAATTTCTTGTTGTAATTGGAAAAATTTGCATTTGGAAATTAAGTTAAGTAATTTTGTACTTGCTCGTCAAATTTCATCGCGATCCGAGCGATATTCGGGCCTCGGCGATTTTTCAAAGTTTTGTAGAATTTATGTTCGCCGTATACTTTAAAAATTAATATCTCGGGAATGGCTTGCCGGATTTTGGTTTTGACTTCGCTGTTGTGTTCGTAGCGTCAGTGTTCGCCTATGGTGCGAGTTTTGTTTAATTTGGCGCGCGTTTGGTCCTCCGTTTTTAACTCATGCTTCCTTGTTCAAAATATAAATATGATTATTTTAATATTATAGTACTATTCAAAAATGTCTTTTACTATTTATCTCTAAAGTTTAATTTTTGGATATATTTATAAAAACAACTATTCATGCTTATTTAGTTCTCGAGTGAATTTGCTGCTTCTCGAGTATTGTTCATTCTTCTCGAGTACTGTTCATTCTTCTCGAGTACTGTTAGTCCTTCTCGAGTATTTTCTATTCCACTCGAGTAGTCTGCAATTCTTCTCGAGTACCTGGCCCTCCACTCGAGTATTATGTTATTCAACTCAAGTAGTCTGCAATTCTTCTCGAGTACCTGGCCTTCCAATCGAGTATTCTACTATTCCACTCGAGTAGTCTGCAATTCTTCTCGAGTACCTGGCCTTCCACTCGAGTATTCTGCTATTCCACTCTAGTAGTGTAACATCCCATTTCCAACTAGACCCCTGGAAGAGGTTTGGTCATAACAAAACCCTAAGAAACCCAGGAATTGAAGTTTATCGACCAAGATTTCGAGTCAAGGGGTGGTCACGCCCGTGATCGACCCGTCACACCCGTGACATAGGGCGTGACCCCTTCGACGATCGTCGAACTCAGAAAGACGAGCGGCGAGCTCAGAAATTTCAACATGGGCCTGGCACGCCCGTGACCAACCCGTCACGCCCGTGACCTTGGAATGGCATTGAGTGAGCTGAGCTCACTCAACGCCATAGTATGGATGGTGTTGAGTGAGCTCAGCTCACTCAACGCCATAAGATAGACGGCGTTGAGTGCACAGACTGCACTCAACGTCATCTGGTGTTGTCTGGATGGCATTGAGTGAGCTGAGCTCACTCAATGCCGTAGACTGGATGTCATTGAGTGAGCTTAGCTCACTCAACGCCATAAACTAGACAGCGTTGAGTGCACGGACTGCACTCAATGTCGTCTGCGGAGGCCTGGAATGGCGTTGAGTAAGCTGAGCTCACTCAACGCCGTAGTTTGGATGACGTTGAGTGATCTTACCTCACTCAACGCTATAAGCTAGATGGCGTTGAGTGCATAGACTGCACTCAATGCCACCTCGAGTAGGTTGGATTGCGTTGAGTGAGCAGAGCTCACTCAATGCCATAATTTGGAAGGCGTTGAGTGAGCGGAGCTCACTCAACGCCATAGTCTGGGAGGGCCATTCTGGATGGCGTTGAGTGAGCAGAGCTCACTCAATGCCGTATCCAGGATGGCATTGAGTGAGAAGAGCTCACTCAACGCCGCAGCATGGATGGCGTTGAGTGAACAGAGCTCACTCAACGTCATAGCTTGGATGGAGTTGAGTGAGCTGAGCTCACTCAACGCCATTTTACTTAGACTTTTCTGGCAGATTTTTGGCTGTGTGCTGGTTCAGCTAAACCAGGCCGGTCTAGATTGTGGCCCCAAATGCATTATTAGGCTGTTTCTTTTAATAAGACCCAATTAAGTCTTATTTTAAAAAGTGTTGACCGGTCATGCCACGTGGCTGTCGGTTTTGAAAGCAAGGAGGAGCCACGGCCATGGCCGAGAACCTACTCTTGGCCATCAATGGAACTTGATGTCGTGGCCCCTTCCCCTCCTCTTTAAATGGCTGGATTCAAGTCCTCATAGGGAGAGGAGGAGTTTCCAGCCCTCCTCCAGCTGTCACAGAGCCGTTTTAGCCCCCACCACCATGGCTGAAAATGCTATAATGGGCCATTAATGGCCACCAGCGGTTATACCTTTCCCCTCCCTCCTTTTACTGGTTTAAAAAGGCTCCCTAGACTCAGAGATGAAGTTTACACCCTTACCTGACGGATTTGGAGCTTTTACTGTGCTGTAGAAGAATTCTGGCGACGCCACCACCGCGCTAATGGCCTTCCGTCGATCAGCACGCCTCCATCCCGCAAACAAGGTCCTCCCCTCCTCTCTTTATACGGGTAGATCTTAGAATTCCTTAGGTTTGAGAATCGGGCTCAATGGAGCTCGATCGGGAAGAGCTTCTCTTCCTAGTTTTCCCGCAAAGGCTAGTCACGGGTTCGCCAGATTCCGCCTCTCCGGCAGCCGCACCGCCTCCCGACGATGGCCACCACCTCAACGGAGGTGGTGGTGGCGGTGGCCGTCCAGGGAGGAGGATGGATGGCCGGAGACAGCGTCTGGAATGCACTCCAGGTCGGGCTAATCCCAGCCCCTGGCTGGAGGAAGAAGATGACCCAGCACTGTTGGATCTGCTTTAAGATTTGTGGTGTTTAATTAAGCTTTTTCTCTTTTATATGATTTTATGTATTCAAATAATAGCCATATTAGGAAATTTATGAAAAATAATTTGACGCTTTATATGAAGAAATGGTCAACAAATAATTTGTATCCCTAGGGGTCTACTTTATTTTAAAATTGATTTGGGTCAATTTGGTCAACTGGTTTGACCAGGGCACCTCTTTTGGTGGAATCTATACCTAGAGCTAGGCAGAGACTAAAAGGTGTCCCCACTCTTCATCCCTTGACCAAATGATCTGAAATTTGGGCAAGGAGTCTACCCTAGCTATACCTAGGGCCTGTCCAAAAATGGGAATTTTTGGAGAATGTTTTTCTATAGTTTTTAGAAAAAATTTAATAATCTTAGGGTAAATTAATTAGATGGCTTAATGACTTCCAAACCCTCCCAAATTTTTATGAGTGGTCCCTGGGTTCATCATGAGGCTCTTTATAATTTTTCATCTCATTTGGAGATGTTTTAGATTGGAAATGGACAAACCTAAGCTTTGCCCTATTAAGGGGTTTTTAGGTCAAAAGTGCACTTTAGGATTTGAGTGGCCAGATCACCTCAACAGAGGCTGAGATTTTGGCCACTGACTAGGAATGCTCTCAAGCACCCCCTCATGGATTTTGAGGTGGTTTGGGTAGATTTGCCCTAGGACCCAAGGCTAAACCCTAAGGATGGTTCTTGGTAGGTTGTGAAGGGCAAGTGGTCAAATTACCTGGTTATAATCTGAAACTTGGTAGATAGAATTCTAGGGTAGCTAGAATGCTCTTGTAGAAATATAAATGGATTTAAAGGTAAATAAGTCCCTCAAAACCATAACCCTAGTTCAGGGCACAAAACTTGTAGAGATAGAAAATGTCACTAAAACTCACTGAACAGTGTTGAGATTTGGGTGGTGTAGTTTTTAAAGTTAGTGCAAGCCCTGGAGATTTTATTATGAATTTAGGATCATTATTTTGGATACTTCCTTAACAATTTAATAGTTTGTATTATTTGCTTATAAATTTATTATGGAGAAAATACTTTCTGGAAATTGATGAAATTCAGGCAGAGCACTTTTATTATGATTTTAAAGCTCTATGCATTTTTATGGGATTTTTAGAAGTTTAATGCTAAGGCTTGCTTCATTAAGTGTTGTTTCCCATGAAAATTTAATTAAATCTATTTTGGTGTTTAGCAAGTCTGTAAAATTATGATCTTTGCACAATGGCCTTTTCTATACCATTTTAATGTTCAGTGATTTTTTCTATAATTTTATGATGAGTAATTTTAGTACTTCCTTCTTTACATAGGATTAATGAGATTATGATGGATAAATTAATTAGAGGCTAAATATTTTCTGTAAAATCATGAAAATTAGTATTTGATGATACTTTGCTGCTATTTAGTGATCATAATTTTTGGGTGGCCATTACTTGAGAGAATCATGTAGTCCTTGTTTAAAATTACCAATGACCAATATTTTGGAAAATTAAATAAATATAAGATTAATTAGGAAAATTATAAATTTCTGGATTTAGGCTATTTATGTCATGATAGACCTCCAGTAAATTTTATAGGAGGTTTGGAAGACAATTTGGAGTACCTCCCCTCGTATACCTCATATAGCTTAGGATGGTCTACATATAGTAAAACCGCAGAAACTGAACTATAGTGGGTAATGAACTTGGGGAGATGGAATTTTGGTAGGTTGCTGGTTTAGATAGGGTAAGTTAATTAAGTTCATTATTGGAAGTCAGGATGAGTAGAGTTTGAGATTGGCTAGTGTTAAGTGGTGTTCGGGACCGACGAAAGGTCGTCCACCCTAGTTGGAGAGGAAGAGTCTCAATACACTAGGTTAGATCCAAAGTAATTTGAAAGGGATCGGGCAACGGGTAGAAATCAATAATACTAAGTGCCTAGCGAAAGGGAGCTTTGGGCTTCAGCCCATTGTAGTTCCTAGTGCCCTTTGAGAACCCTTCACGGGGTATGTCGGGGGCAGTCCTGGGCTAACGTAAACCGTAGGAATAATAAACTAAAAGAGCAACTAGAATATCTAGGGTTGCACATTCACACACCCCGGTAGCTAGGGAGGTAGAATAAGTTGGTTTGGTTTCCATTCAGACGGTAGCTCTGAAGGTAGATGCACGGACGGAACAATCCGGGGAGCCGAGGGCTCAAGGATTTGAGTACAGAATAAGGTGGTGGGTCTTCGGTATTGGATTGTCGTTCACACCGACATCGGTACATTGACTCGGCGATGTGGGACACTTAGCCAAAGAAAGTCTGGTGGATATACCCAGCACAAGTATGCGGATACTCTAGGTTGTGTTCTTCTAGGGGCGTACGGAAGGGCTAGGCCAGGTAGTGTGGATACCTGCCTAGGAGTGGGGGGCCGACCCACTGTCTCCGTCTGCCACTATGGAGGTTCCTGCTAGTGAAGCTAGCTGCCCGAACAGGGGGAACTAAAGGTCTGTGCGCATAGAGTCATGTGCGTGGGTTGCACTTGCATGAATCATGGCATAGCATATCACTACACTCATATTTGCATACAACCGACACCCAAACGTATAAATCGGTATGAGACTTTTTATATGATGGGATCCTTGCAGAAGACCCCTTAACTTATAAGTTTGTATGGGCATTCATATATGTTAAGGTTACTTATTTATTTACTTATTTATTTACTTACTTGTTTACTTACTTGCCTTAAATTGGTCTCCTTATATATTTGCTACTTACTACATGTTTACCTTACTGCTCACTATTTTAGAACTGCTAGATGTACCTTTCATACTTAGCTGCTTATACAATATATTTTTACTGTTAGACTAGTTCCGCTGTCACCCGTTTGATTATTCTCCACCATTGTAGCTTCCATTTCCTCCTCTCCGTTCGGTGCTTAGGAGCCGTGGGGGGAGGGGTAGGGGATGATAGGACTTAGTCTTTAAGACTAATGGTTTTCGAACCACAACATTACAGGAGCTCCAGATGGGAGACAGGGACCAGCAGCCCAGGGACCAGCACCAGCCGAGTACGGTGCGCATGGAGGTGGGTCAGTCTAGTACCGAAGCACCTGTGACCAGCTCCGTGAGTGGTTAGTATTTTTATAGCTTTTGCGATGAGTGATTTGTAGTGAGGACTCTGATGTACCGGGCTCGAGCCCGTTTTTCTTTATTTTATATGAACTGCTCTTTTGCAGTACTTTCTGTTATTTTATATCAATGGACTTGTTGTGATTTCTATTCTTATGTGTTTCTGTGGACATGTTTACATTCAATGTATATTTACTTCTCTCTCTTTGTGATCGAAAAGGGCCGGTAGAATTGGCGTTTTGTAGTGGCGGCCTTCCCGTGAGTCGGTGCCACCGCAAAGCGGCAATCCTGGGCTAAGACCCCGGTGATTGAAAAAGAAAAAAGGGGGGTCTTACAAGTTGTCTGCAATTCTTCTCGAGTACCTGGCCTTCCACTCGAGTGGTCTGCAGCCCTTCTCGTGCAGTCTGTTCCTATTTGTGTTCGGGCGCAGTTTTGAGGGTCAAAACGGTGTCGTAAAATAACCGGCTAACATGAAATTTGTTCGTCTCGATGAGATCTAAACCTTTCATGCTGGCCACTTTTTGGTTTGAAGCCATTTTAGACCTTTATTTTCGTTTTTCGTGCACCTGCTCAAAAATAACCCGTTATTTTTCTAATTTACACAAAACTTTTTATAAATACTATATATATATATATATATATATATATATTCTTATACTTAGGATAATTAGAAAAGAAAGAAAACTTCATCTTCTTTTTCAAGACTTAGAATGAACCGAAACCATCTGTGCGGCGACTCCCTCCCGTTCGTGAATCTTCCAATGGCCGCCGACGGTTCTCCGGTGCTCGAAATCTTCAACCGAGTTTAGATCTCGAAAGCTCTCGTCGAGAGCTACGCCATCGTTTTAAAACTTTCCCCATTCTTTGAGTTTTCTTGTTAGGGTTTTCGGTCCTAACCTCTATTTCGGCCATTTTTGTTCAGATTTCGACTCCTCCCATCTTCTTTTGCCCCGATCTGCGACGTGGAGTCATTCGGTGAACGTTTCCAGTAAAACCAAGGCAAGTGGTGGATTACCCTCGTTTTCTTCTTCTTTGGTTAATGGTATCTGTTAAGTTTTTCATATTTGTTAAATTTCTACACTTTTGCCCCCCAAGGTATCACAGTAATTAATCTTCCTTAATAATCACTTGATGTTGTACGATCTTGTCATGGTAAACCTAAAATTTGTTAGACCATGTTTATTCATTCTTAAAGTGTTTTATTGGCAGCTCTAATCACATTATCCATCGTTGTTGATTGTGTTAGAATTGATCTAGGCCTTGTAACACTTCCTAGAGGTCGATTAACCGCGTCTTAAATCTAAAAATGTCAAGTAGAACCCGACGTGCCAAGTCTCGAGATATATGTGGTGGTTTTTTGTGGGCTTTCTTGATTGCAAGAGCTAGAGGACAAACCCACCTCCGCAAATGTTTGATTCATATATTAGTGCCTTGTGGAAGTCTACCAGGTTTTTGAGTGTCTGCGGTGTATGGTGGAGAGTATGAGACTCCCCCGCAGTTAGATGGATATTATATTCGTGAGGGTGTGTCCAGTTGAGTGACCACCTCGCCCGTATTTTTGGGTAGATACGACCATAGGTTCCTAATAAAGGTTTTGTACTTCTTCCTTATGATTTACTCATGTTTGTCACCTTATAGCCTTGTGCATATGGTGTATTTATGATGTACGTGATGATTCACGTAAATGTTCTTTTCCTTTTTGATGCTTTACTTTTGTACTTTACTTTAGTACTGTTGGTCTTGGGTTGGTACCCTTTTGACCTTTATTTATTTTAGCTTATCTTTCTGCCACTATTTGTACCTTCTTTTAAGGTGTTCTGTCTTTTGAATGCCTCAGGTTCAGAGCAGTAGCAGATAGCTGTACTAGTTTTGGAGTTCCTGGGTAGCTATCTTGGATGTGGGTTTGCCTCGTCGTAGCGAGGTAGTTTTTTGTTTATTTGTTTTACTGGTTCAGACATACTTTACTGTATGTGGGTTCGTGTCAATTTGTTGACACCCACAGAATTGTTATTTTTGGATACTTGCTAGCTACTTAGTTTTCTTTTAGTGGATGCAGATTACTTGCTCTCTGGGATGATTTATGCTTGGAATGCATGTTAGGTATTTTTAAGTATAAAATCTACTATTAATACTTCATGCATTTCATAATTTAAAAACTTTAACTTGTTATATTTAGCGACCGCAAAAGCTATCTTTACTATTATTATAAATCTAGGGCCTTGCATAACATGAGTTGTCCTTTGGAGACGTTTATACTCATGATGGATGTTGGAGTCAATCTAAACAAGTATCTTCCATAGCGTATAATTATATTTTGATTCGTGGACTAGTTGATCCACTAAGCCGAGGGATACGGCTAACTGCTTAACTTAAACTGGATTTTCCTCTAAATAACCTTAAGATCTTTCTTTATGCATTAAGAAGGATTTTTGCCTGTGCATCCGTAGTTATCCCCTACTGGCGTGGCATCATGGCGCGCATTTTACCTCACTCTGATATACTATTTAATGCGATGAAAATGTGGGTTGTGACAAAGCAGCAGGAGGGAATAAAAACTAAGATAGATGAACTGGTTGTTCAGCAGGGATGTGTACTAGAAAATCAGAAAAGACTGAATGAAAACTTGCTTGACACACATTCTATCAATTTGACCAAATTGACTGAACAGACCACGGCCATAAAAACTCATGTGGACACCAAAGTATCTGCTATAGAAGCACAGATGAAGCTGGATTTGGAAGTAGTTGATACTGCAATGAAAATTTCTGAGTCTGCTATTTCAGCTCAACTAAGGAAATTTAAAGCCTGCTATACAACTGAAAACTATCATGTGGTGGATCAAGTCAGATTTTAGAAAAATGACCTCAGGGATCACATTGCACGAGAAGTCATAAAGGGGGAGAGAGTGCTTATCAAAGCTAGCTCTGATCATGCCAAATGGGTATCAAATACTATTAGATCTACCTTGGGATTCCACCATTATGTGATGACAATAACACTACTGAATCTGGATGTCAACCTACAATCTTAGAGGGGATACAACCTGAAGTGGCTCAGTCATATATCCCCCTTCTGAGTATGAAGAAATTAATCAGGCAGTCCAGGATATGTACAGCCCTCCACTAGATAAAGTGTCTTTAATTTCTAAAGAAGTAGAAATGGCTGATCAAGTTTTGATTAAAGAATAAGAGGCCCAAATATCAAAAAAAAGATTAAGATAATAGGCTGAGGCTAGGCCTGACTTTGAGAAATGGAGTCCAACTACCAGAAGCATCATCCTAACTTCATGGAATGCAGTGGCTGAAAATCAATATGACAGGGGCAAGTGGTACTCCAAACATGAATGAGATAAGTATCTTGCACAATAAGGAAAAATATATAAATTCAAGAAGGACTTAAAGGCCGGTAGAATTCCTGCAAACTCCATAGAGCCTTGCAAGTATTTCCCTAAACCATTCTATTACTTTGAGAGGCAAAAGTTGAAAGTAGCTCAACTTAAAGCCAAAGACATCAAGGGAAAGAAGCCTGTTGATGATGCTGAAGCTGAAGTCAAAGCTACTGTCAAACCAGGAAAAGGGATTGTAATCAGGGAACCAGATCAATCCTAATTTTAGACTTACTTGGTTCTGGGAGAACTATGTAGATCTTTTGTTGTTTTTTTGTAACACATAAACATTGCAATCCTACTTTACTTATATGATGAAGAAATTATTGTTTGCCAATAGCTTATATACCTATGTATCTGAGTTGCATAGTTTCTTATGATGTTTCACGTTGAATATTTATGTATGATATACTAGAACTGCTATTGAATTAATTTGAAATTGCTAAATACATCATGCTTATTTTTTATATATTTGTGTATATCATTGACTATGGGTTATGACTTCTCCAAATAGGGGGAGATTGTTGGGTACATTTGAAATTGTGTACCTGATTTGAAGAAGCCTCTCCTAACTCAATAATATACATCAGGTTGTATTTGATGGTGTATTGAGTTTATCTGTGCAGGCAGAAGAATGAAGAAAATATTCTATGTACAAAAGTGTCGAGACATTTAAAATGTGTCGACATCTTTGAAGGAGAAGCGTCGAGATCAGAAGCAATGTTGTGTCGACACATAGGACTTGTGTTGACACATGAAATTTGAGTTGACGACAGTTGTTTCGACATTTAGGACTAGTGTCGACACACTTAGATTTGAAGTGCTGACATGAGTAGAAGGGCTTTGTCAACACACAGGACTTGTGTCGACATTCAGAGTTCAAGTCTACAACAGTTATATCGACACACAGAACTTGTGTCGACATATAGAAGTTGGGTCTACATCAGTTGTGCCGACAGTTTCTGAAGAGTGTCGTTATTATCAAAAGAAGTTTGTCGACACATTCTACAAAGAAGTGTAGAGACTGGTTGAAGAGCTGTATCGACAGTTTCTGAAGAGTGTCGACAACATCAAAAGAGTTGTGTCGACACATTGTATAAAAGCTTTGTCAATAGTTTCTGAAGTTTGTCGACAACACTAGAGGAAGTGTGTCGACACCCAGGCAATTGTGTTGACACATACTTCTTTTATGTCGACACATACTATCCTTGTGTCTCGACACATTTAGCTGAGTTAAATAACTCTATGTGCCAGATCTCCAGATAGAAGACTTGACAGCTTCTAGGATTGTCAAAGCCTATTAGACATGTCAAAACTGACAGTTGTTAGTCATCCACCGGATCAGCCGGTTGCCTCTGATGTGATCTATAAATAGAGCAAAGCATTCCGAGAAAAAGACACATAGTGAGACAGAGAAAATTTGGAGGGAAGTCAAAAGGAAGGAGGAATACTCCAAGAAGAATTCACAGAATTCAAAAAAGAAAGACGGTTTTGATTCTATATCAGAGAAAGAGACAGCATCTCTTTGGATCTGTCAATGTTTGCTGAATCAAGTTAGCAAGAAAGAAGAAGTTGTGTCTACATCAACTTCTCAAGAAGATTAAACCTAGGTTCTCTCTTTCAAGAAGCTTTGAATAAGCTAAGTAAGGTTGAATCTGATTCATTGCAGCAATGATCTGAAGGAAGCAGATTAATCAAGATCTGATCAAGATTCCTTCACCCCTCTTTTCTCTCTATCTGGGTGAAGGAAGAAAAGTAATTCTTTATACAATTTTTGTAGGATCTATTTATAGATCTGAGTGTTGTAAGCCTATAATTATAAACGCTGAGGTAGGGTTGTTTGCCTGAGGTAGGAGATTAAGTTCTCTAAGCTGTAGGATTGGTGATAAGGACTGAGGTAGGGCTTGATAGTCTGAGTGGTAGGAGTGTGGATTCACTCTGAGGTGGGAAGATTCTGAGGTGTAGGACTTGTCGAAGTCTGAGTTATAGGAACCAGTTTGGATTCTGAGTTGTAAGATCTGAGGATATGAGAAGGTGGAAGGAAGTTTGGCTGAATCTAGTGTATTACTAGATAGGCGAAGTGGAAAAGTGCATGTACCCATCTCTTGGGGAACCACTATAAACATGTGTGTCTGCTGTGATTGATGTGTTTTATGATATGATTGCTATAGAATTTAGTCATACTGTGAATAATCTATTAACTACCTAAGAAAAAAAAATTAACCTATTCACCCCCCCCCCCCTCTAGGTGTTTAGACATTCTTGAAACCTATTCTTTCACAAACCTTATACGACCCTAGGTCACTGGCGTGACCAAGGGGCATGACTTATAAATTTTCTGCCTATAAATTCAAACTGCTACCCTGAAGTTCTCTATCTATTCCATGCTTCAATTGGAACATTTTTAGAATATGTTTTATGTATTTCTAGTGTAATTTTCCTTTATACAATTTACCTTTATATTTTGCAATTTCAAATCCTATCTTAGTTTTTATTTCATGCAAATCTACTTTTCTTTTTATAGATATAAAATGTTATTTTTTTAATCATGTCTTGTTAATTTTATAGCATTTGATTAGATGAACTCGTAAGTATTTTATTTCATGATTTCCTTTTAATAGCTTTGGATTTAGAATTCTTGCAATTCACCTTCGATTTTCTTGCTCGATTTCATATTGTTGACGTATGCTAATCAATCCTTAATCTGTATTATAGTTGATTGAGAGATCCGAGAATATATGTAGATCACTCATTGGTGGAAGGAGTTGCATGTACTTATCGAGAGAGGATGCCATAAATATTTCAGATTAGAGTCAAGTACTATATAGGGGTTCAACGTATAAAGCAAGGTTAGGGGTTTCGACTGGCCAAGGGGTCAATCAACCTAAAGTTAGTTGTCAGCATATTCTCGAGAAAGGCATTTTCATATTTTGGGAACCTCCATTGTCGAATTATTCTCGATCATTTCTTATGAATTAAGAATTTATGATTTACTTTACATAAGAAGGATTTCCGATCAAATGCTCTTTTCTTTCCTTTTCTCTTTACTTATCTCTAAATTTTTATACTAATAAAATAATATTAATTTACGTGATTTGAAGTAGGCAACAGACCCTGAAAAATATAACTGGAAGTGAGGGGTTTGATCTGATATACTCTAAAGGGGGTGAATAGAGTATCTTTAGGTTTTTAAAACTTTTGCTGTAAATAAAAAAAACTTATTCCTAAACTAATATGATTTGTCACATGCACAACAAATATAAATAATCACAAACACAACAACCTAACTAGCACAGCCACAGCTAGAACAAAAGAAAAGAGCATCCAGACAACACAAGAATTTTATAGTGGTTCCCCAACCTGGGTACATCCACTCTTCTACCACCCTGGTAGGAATCCACTCAGGTTTTTGTTCAGGTGACTGCCACCAATGGGCTTTTGATCAGGTGCTCAAAAACCGAACCTCAAGTATTTTTATCAGGTGACTTGCAACAAGGAATAACTTTTGAAGGGAGTTAAGAACCCATTATACAGTGGGGAATGAGAGATTGATTTTGTCTTCTCTTTCTCTAAGTACAACTGAGAAGACTTGTGTGGATTTTGATGTTAGCAAAGGCTCCCCCTGAGATAATGAAAGGTTCATGAAGTTTGAGATTTGCTGCAGGGTGATAGGTGATGAGTCCTATTTATATAGTTATTTTCGGAATCATCTGGGCTTGTTTTCTTATGCTTGCACTTCACTTTTAGTTCATTATCGTGTATATTTCATCTTATCCATATTGTCATAGGAAGTGCACTTTTTGGCCTGTGGTTTTGTCTGTAACGCCCCCGGTTTTTTCGGTATTTATTGAATATTCCTTTGGCGTTACGTTGACGCATTTCCAGCTTGTGCCATTATTAGAGTACCTCTTTAGGTGTTCTTAGTGGTCGTATCCTGTTTGCAGGGTTCCCCAGCTAGCCGGAGTCTGTTTTGGAGACTCGGCTGAGCCTCTCAGGGAATGCTTGTGCTTTGGCATCGGGAGGTGTTAGCCCAAGTGTTTGATCGTCGGAGGTTGTTTTCGACTTCGTCGTTGTTTTCGTAGCCCGAGTGTTTAGCTATGGTGCGAGTTTGGTCAAAATCCGAGAACGTTAATTTTTGCGTCGTTCCGACAGTCGCTTGTTAGCGAGTCGTCACCTTATGCGAGCGTATATATATATATAGTTGAGCATTTTTGGGCATAGCGCGTGATTTATTCGTGCTGGTAAGTATGTACGTGCGCGTGCACACGTGAGCATGCGTGCTGGTGCGTATGGGATGGTGTAGTATATAAATATTTTTAAGCGTAGAACTATATGGTTATAAGTATATGAATAAGTATAGGTATATATGTATAAGCGCTTAATAAAATTACTTTTTTTTGATAATAGGGTTTATATTTATGCCATTTGTAATAGGTTAGGTTTTATTTTCCTTCCCCTTAACCCGGTGGCATGCATCGTGCAGATCGAGCAAGAGGCAGAAGCCAGGGTGAGCTCTGACAACCGTCTCCCTCCCCTATGGCGCTCGGAATTTCAGTTTGAGGCCGGATCCGGGATTCTCTAGGCTAGACCTTCGTCCTAAGGTAATCTTTTGGAGGATTCACCATCCTTTTCTCCAAGTCTAGGGCTGCAGTTTCTTGCTAATTTACGCCCATATTTTTTTTCTAGGTTTTCATAGGTTGTTGCTTGTGTCCGATCCTGTTGGGAAGGGCATTATTGGTCGAAATCCTTCTAAAAAAACCCCAAGGCAAGTGTGGCCTTCGCCCTTGCCAAAGCAATTCTATGTCATGCCCTTGGTTTATTTGATTTCTAATCTATCCTATAGTTTGCTGATAACCTTACTCCTGAGTTTGCAAAGTACTGTGCCTTTTAGTCCTCCTTAATTAGTCTAGCCATTAATTGATATAGTATCTCTCAGCCAACTGATTTTCTTCTTATCATTTTTATTGTTTTACTGGCTACTTCCTCTTCTATAGGATGGGTTATAGATTTTTATGTCATTTTCTATTAAACTATAAGCTAAGGCTATGATAGTAAACTTACCAGGAAGTGATCACCACCCACAAAATAACTGAGTGCCCAGTTCGGGTTTGGCACCGAGTTGCTCCATTGTTATAACTTTCCTCATTTCAAGGTTTATATTATAGCTTGCGGTTTTTTTCCTTGGGTGTAAATCAAGTCCAGCTCAGTTTAGTATTAAATCACCCAAACCAATTATATATATTTAGTATCAAATCACTTACACATATTTAGTATCAAACTACTTGAATAGACAAACTGGAAGTTTAGTTCATTTGTATATATATATATAGCTCGTAGGTGTAATACCTCTTAATTTGGCACTTGAAATGAAATATTTGCCCAGCATTTCATAGGCATGAGTTATCCTACTCTTGTAATTGAAACTACAGACCATGAAATGGGAAGATATTTAAGGGTGCCTTATTATTGTCTTGTTTCCTTTATATATATATTTTTTGACTCTCATGTTATCGTAAGAGTTCTATGAATTCTATGGATTGATGTACTTAAATTAAACTGCTAAAGTTAATGTGTTTAGAAATTCCAGAATTGAAATTCCTTATTAATAAAGTTTAGCTCATAGGTTGTAAATCATCTCCTGTTCTGTTTTAGCTCGGTTGTTCCTTAGTTGTTATTCTTTTGTGTGGTTTATTCAAGAATGACACATTTATGTTAATATCATTATTATCTATTACATACTGAAGTTTAGCTTGCCTAAACTATTTTGCCGCTCTGTGTCAATACTCAATATCGATTGAATATGTTAAATTGTCAGGTATTTTTTTTGTATTTGTTGTATTTTAAGTATTTAAGTTTAGGATATTTGTACGATGTTAGATGTGTGTTTGGTTAACCAATGCCGTCAGCTGTTAGGAAGCATAGCATAACATTGCATAAGCACAACGTGCCAAGCTAAAGATTTGAAGGATGACATATGTACACACATGGTTTTGAGTCAAAAATATATATATAAATACATGCATTCATGGTCTAGGCACCTGATTTAGTATGATGGAGGTGAACCATCTTAAGTTAGGCATAATATTATAATTGAAAACCCTAGAGCAAGTTAGCAGTTGAAGCAAGTACTTATGTAGGTTTGTCTGTACTTGGTTGTTTAGTCCTAGTAATTGAGCTAAGTTTTTATAATTGGTTTGTTTGTTCTTTTAGTATGACGCCTAAGCGTGTAGCGACGAGGTCGACCCCCCAGCTTGAGGGTGGGTCGCCAGGAGCGCAGGGAGTGGCAGTTATTGTAGAACTGCGCCAGAGCATGGGGATCCTGGCAGGTCAGGTAATGGAGATGCAAGTGCAGTTGTAGGAATTGATGGCTGCCACCTTAGGGCGGCAACCCAGTGAGCCATCCCCCGCAGTGGTGGAAAATGAGAGCGAGATCAGAAAATTGAATAAGATTGCTTCTGGATTGTTTGCAGCTGAAGAGTGCAGAGTAAAAGGCTTCTTGGGTGGCCTCCCAAATGACATTCAGCAGTACTCTAATACTTACCAATTCGAGACTGATGTAAGGTCAGTGGAAATTGCTCTTAAAGTTGATACTATGGGCCATGCTAAGGATAGATACATGATTCTAAGGAAGGATAAAAGGAAGACCGATGAGGGTAAGACCATCCAGGTATCCGGTGATGTTTCAAGGAAAAGGAGTAAGGAAATGTGTAGCTTCGGTGGCCGATCAGGCCACCCCTTTGAGAGATGTTTTAAGCAAATGAAGGCTCAAAAGAAGGACACAGTTCAGGAGGTTCAGAAGACCCCCAAAGGAGATCTGGTATGTACCTCGTGCAAGAAGAAGGGGCATGAGGTGGCCCATTGTTGGGATAAGGGTAAGGTCATCTTTCAGTGTGGGCAAAAGGGGCATGTTAAGGCAAGGTGGCCGCAATTTCAGCCTACGTTTCAGCCTGCCCCACCTCAAGTTTGACCTCAGGTGTAGTACTTTGACAAAGGAAAGGGTAAGCTGATCGCGTTGATCGAGGAAGAAATTCAGTCTTCGACCCAAGTGATTTCAAGTTAGGTTATAACTTGTTTTATCTTCTTCCTGGTTTGTCGCTTGTTCGTTTAGTTGTGTATGCAATTTGTATAGGGAAGTTTAAGGTAAAGAACAGTTAGGCGCGTGTTCTTTTGGTTTTGTCGCTACCCACCCGTTCGGGTCTAGGGCCTTGGTAGAGTGTCATGGTTTGACCCTCTGTCGGATTGGTGAAATGTTTTGTGTCAAGTTTTCCTTCTGATGATTCGGTGGTATCGGACCAAGTTGTTCAGTGATGTCCGAACCAATTGGGTGATTTTCTAGTGGCTTTTGATTTAAAGGTGATAGACCGGGATGTTTTTGTTGTGATTTTGGGCATGTATGTGTCGTCTGGGCATGACGCTATTATCCAGTACAAAATTAAGCACTTGGGCCTCAAGATGGACGAAGGTCGACCCAAAGGTGTTTATGGTGATCCGTGTTAGGCTTCTCCAGTTATCTTCTGTGGTTTGTGCTTGGAAGCCATTAGCTTCGGGATGTTTGTTTGTTTGGTTTCAGTTTTTAGAAACCACTGTTCATTGTCGCGTTTAGAGGAGATTCCCTTGGTGCGCGAGTGTTTGGACGTCTTCCTAGTTAATTTTCCTCCTATTTGTGGCATAGAGTTCGTCCTAAATCTGGACCTTTTGTGATTGTGTTTTTAGGTGACGTTTTTGGGTATTCTCTTAATGTTGTAAAACATGCCCATCCTTGTCCTTAGTGTTGCCTAGCTTGATGAACCTCAGGATGTGTGCTAGATTGAGCAAGTATGTGTTTTTGGTTATGTCGTATGGTTTGGCAAATGCGCCCTCAGCCTTTATGGATATGATGAATCGCGTGTACAAGGACTTCCTGGATAAGTTTGTGGTCGCGTTCATCGGCGATGTTTTGATTTATTCTCGCGATGTTGTAGGGCATGAACGGCATCTGTGTTTGGTTTTATCTGCTTTGAAGGACCATAAGCTATTCGCCAAATTTAGTAAGTGCAAGTTTTGGTTACCTCGGGTTTCTTTCTAAGTCATGTGGTTAACAAGGACAGGATTTATGTCAACCTAGAATAGATTGTTGCTATTATAGAATGAGATTTCAGCCGATCTAGAGAAAAATAGCTGTGGTTATGGAATGGGCTAGGATTTCAATCGAAGCATGAGAATGCAGTTTTGTTTGGAGCAATAAGCGCGAGGAAGTTGTTCAAGATTTAAAGATTTGAGTATGCACTGCTCTTACGGGTTGAAGTATGTCTTCACTCAGAAAGTATTAGCGGGAATGGTTAGGGTGTGTTGTGGATTTTCAGGTCAAGATTTGATACTATCCGGGCAAGCTAACATAGTGGTCGACGCCCTAAGTAGAAAGACATAGAAAATTTCCGATCTCGCCGCTAAATTTGTTGATAGAAGAATTTCTTTTAATGGACATTTCAGTGAGAAGTTGTGTCACGCCAAGTAGTTGGTGGGGACCTAGCCTTCATGGACTTCTTTTACAAGGCTTCATCAAAAGGACGATCCTGATTTACTGCACCTTTGTAATAGAACGGAGAAGGGGAATTTACCGCTACAAAATTTGTATCCCCAATATCGAAAGTATACGAGTGTAATTGTGCAGTGAGACGCACGGTGTCAGTGTTGCCTACCACCCATGTCCTAACTAAGATGTATTAGGACTTGAAGCAGATTGCTTTGTGTTTGTTTCTGAGTGTTCCACCTGCTAGCATATTAAGGCCGATCATGGAAGGCCCGGTGGCAAGTTGACTCCATTGGAAATCCCGAATTGAATGTGGGAGAGCATCTCGATGGATTTTATTTCAGGCTTGCCGAGATCTCCGAGAGAATTTGATTCAGTCTTGGCTATGGTTGTCAGATTAGCAAAGTGTGTTCACTTCGTACCTTAATGAGATGGATTACCCCCTTGAAGAAGATAGTTGAGTTGTATCTGAATAAAGTCATCTGGTTGCTTGGAGTTCCTATAAGCAACATATCAGACCGAAACTCCAGGTTTACGTCTCGCTTCTGGAAGAGTTTGCAGGAGGGTTTGGGTACTGATTTGAGATATTCTACCACATATCATCCGCAGACAAATGGTCAGGCGGAGTGAGTTAACCCGATCATGGAGGATACGGTCATTGTTGCGGCCAGATGCCCTTGAAGAAATGGATGTTGTTGTGAGGCTTATTTGAGAGAAGCTTCGGATAGCCCAAGAGCGATATGAGAAGAACGCCAACCGGCGTAGATCTGAATTTGTATTTGCTGTGGGAGACTTGGTATTTATTAAAGTTTCCCCGATGATTGAAATCAAGAGGGTTGGTAAGAATCAAAAGTTGGACCCAAGGTATGTGGGACCATTTTAAATCGATGAGCGAATCGGTGTGGCAGCTTATAGACTGGATTTGCCCGCGAACTTTCCTGGCATGCGCAATATTTTTCACGTTAGTCAACAACGGAAGTTTGTGCTAAACGACAGGCAAGTTTTGGATTTTGTGTCTCAGTTAGAGCCGAATCTTTCTTATGTTGAGACGCCTGTCCGCGTTTTTGAATACTCAAGATCAGGAGTTGCGGAGAAAGTCAATCATGATGGTCAAAGTTTTGCGAAGGAATCAGGGCGTGGAAGCGCGACTTGGGAATTAGAGTCGGCTATGAGGGAGGCTCACCCTCATCTGTTTTCCTGATTGTGCTCGGTATGTTTGATATTCTTTTTACTAACTCTTGGTTAGTTCTGCTCTTTTCCTTCTATGATAGAAGTTTGTGCGTAAAGTTTCGGGGCGAAACTTTCTTTTAGGGGGAGTGACTGTAACGCCCTCGGTTTTTTCGGTATTTATTGAATATTCCTTTGGCATTACGTTGACGCATTTCCAGCTTGTGCCGTTATTATAGTACCTCTTTAGGTGTTCTTAGTGGTCGTATCCTGTTTGCAGGGTTCCCCAGCTAGTCGGAGTCTGTTTTGGAGACTTGGCTGAGCCTCTCAGGGAATGTTTGTGCTTTGGCTTTGGGAGGTGTTAGCCCGAGTGTTTGATCGTCGGAGGTTGTTTTCGACTTCGTCGTTGCTTTCGTAGCCTGAGTGTTTAGCTACGGTACGAGTTTGGTCGAAATCCGAGAACGATAATTTTCACGTCGTTCCGACGGTCGCTTGTTAGCGAGTCGTCACCTTATGCTAGCGTATATATATATATAGTTGCGCATTTTTGGGCATAGCGCGTGATTTATGCGTGTCGATAAATATATACGTGTGCGTGCACGCGTGAGCATGCGTGCGGGTGCGTATGGGACGGTGCGGTATATAAATATTTTTAAGCGTAGAACTATATGGTTATAAGTATATGAATAAGTATAGGTATATATGTATAAGCGCTTAATAAAATTACTTTTTTTTTATAATAGGGTTTATATTTATGCCATTTGCAATAGGTTAGGTTTTATTTTCCTTCCCATCAACCCAGCGGCCTGCATCGTGCAGATCGAGCAAGAGGCGGAAGCAAGGGCGAGCTCCGACCGCCGCTTCCCTCCCCCGTGGCGCTTGGAATTTCAGTTTGAGGCCGGATCCGGGCTTCTCTAGGGTAGACCTTCGTCCCAAGGTAATCTTTTGGAGGATTCACCATCCTTTTCTCCAAGTCTAGGGCTGAAAATTCTTGCTTATTTATGCCCAGATTTTTTTTGTCCAAGTTTTCATAGGTTGTTGCTTGTGGCTGGTCCTATCGGGAAGGGCATTGTTGGTCGAAATCCTTCTAAAAAAACCCCCAAGGCAAGTGTGCCCTTCGCCCTTGCCAAAGCAATTCTATGTCATGCCCTTGGTTTATTTGATTTCTGAGCATTCCTATAGTTTGTTGATAACCTTACTCCTGAGTTTGCAGAGTACTATGCCTTTCAGTCCTCCTTAATTAGTCCAGCCATTAATTGTTATAGTATCTCTCAGCCAACTGATTTTCTTCTTATCATTTTTATTTTTTTACTAGCTGCTTCCTCTTCTATAGGATGGGTTATAGATTTTGATGTCATTTTCTATTAAACTACAAGCTCAAGTTGTGATAGTAAACTTACCAGGAAGTGATCACCACCCACAAAATAACTAATTGCCCAGTTCGGGTTTGGCACCGAGTTGCTCCATTGTTATAACTTTGCTCATTTCAAGGTTTATATTATAGCTTGCGGTTTTTTTCCTTGGGTGTAAATCAAGTCCAGCTCGGTTTAGTATTAAATCACCCAAACCAATTATATATATTTAGTATCAAATCACTTACACATATTTAGTATCAAACTACTTGAATAGACAAACTGGAAGTTTAGTTCATTTGTATATATATATATATAGCTCGTAGGTGCAAGACCTCTTAATTTTGCACTTGAAATGAAATATTTGCCCAACATTGCATAGGCATGAGTTATCCTGCTCTTGTAATTGAAACTACAGACCATGAAATGGGAAGATATTTAAGGGTGCCTTATTATTGTCTTGTTTCCTTTATATATATTTTTTTGACTCTCATGTTATCGTAAGAGTTCTGTGAAGGCTATGGATTGATGATGTACTTTAATTAAACTGCTAAAGTTAATGTGTTTAGAAATTCCAGAATTGGAATTCCTTATTAATCAAGTTTAGCTCATAGGTTGTAAATCATCTCCTGTTCTGTTTTAGCTCGACTGTTCCTTGGTTGTTATTCTTTTGTGTGGTTTATTCAAGAATGACACATTTATGTTAATATAATTATTGTCTATTACATATTGAAGTTTAACTTGCCTAAACTATTTTGCTGCTCTGTGTCAATACTCAATATCGATTGAATATGTTAAATTGTCAGGTATTTTTTTTGTATTTGTTGTATTTTAAGTATTTAAGTTTAGGATATTTATACGATGTTAGATGTGTGTTTGGTTAACCAACGCCGTCAGCTGTTAGGCAGCTAAGCCTCTTAGGTAGGTTGCTCTAGATGGTTTAGGGTTCAGTTTGACTTCTTGGTGGTACATGGAGCCACCAGCAAGTGTTTTCCCGAGTCACTTAGTATTGGAGAAGGATGTGGTTTTGGGGTGGGTCGGGCCGATACCGCCACCCCTGTTTTTTTTTTCTTGTCTTACTAAGACATTATGGGTTGTTTGGTCGAGTTGGACTGATACCACTACCACAACACCTTGAAGA
This sequence comes from Platanthera zijinensis, assembly GCA_039513925.1. NCBI lineage: Eukaryota > Viridiplantae > Streptophyta > Magnoliopsida > Asparagales > Orchidaceae > Platanthera > Platanthera zijinensis. Next base: position 74,718,916 of record CM077094.1, read on the forward strand.
TATTTAGGCCTGATAGACTTGGTTGGACTTGTTTCCACCAGCCTAGGCCCTTGTTGATGATTTTGTCCATCTCCAGTATTAGGTGATTCTTTCCGCTCTAGCTCTATGTTAGGATTTTGTATTTTGCTAATCCTTATTGCAGAGATTCTTGAAGCTTGGCTTCATCCTTGCACTTGGTGCAACCCTTTCTACTCAACTTTTGATGTGTATTTTCCTTTACTTGTTTATTTTACCTCTTTTAGCTTATGTTGCTAGCATTCGTGATTTTGGGTCTGGTAAGCCTTATGCTAATTCGCTCTTTTTAAACCTAATTGTCTCCTTTCCTATTGATAATTGCTTTGCTGAGGTGTGCTTTTCTTTGAATGCCTCAGGTTCAGGTTTATAGCTGACTGTGCGGCTAGGTTTCTTCTGGAGCTCGCTAGTGCTATAGCTGTTGCTGTGATTTCCTCTTCCTCACTCTTGGGAGGTAGTTTCTATAAACTTGTAGTACAGATATGCCTACTCACCAGTGGGTTAGTGTTAGTTGTTGACGCCCACTAGTGGTTTCTCTTTTAGATGCTTGGTACATTGCTTATACTACTAGATTTCCTATTTTGGAGTTTATTCAACTTGCACTTGGGAAGATTTATGTTAGGATGCTAGTTACTTTTAAAACCTAAAAAAAACATTATTAAGTATATATATAACTCATGATCTGCATGTTTTACAAACTCATACACTACTTTCAAGGCGATGTAAAAAGATCATTATATATATATATATATAAATTAAATCTAGGGTCCTGCATAGTATAAGATGTCCCCTGGGGACACTTATGCGTTCTCTCTTAGGATGCATAAATGTAAATAAAGTATTTTCCGCTGCATATAAGTATAATTTTGAAGTGTGGACTAGATGATCTACAGAGCCGAGGGATACGGCCTTAATAATATAACTGAATTTCTAGTAATTTAACTTATGATTTTTTTTCATAAAGTAAAGTAGATAGTGTTTTGCCTGAGCGTCAGCAGTTATCCCCTGCTCGACGTGGCATCACGATGCGTGTTTTCTCAAACTCTGATAATTCTTAATTCGGAGAAAATGCGGGTTGTGACAGTGTCTATTTTGTACTTTTATTGGTTGTTCTCCTTTTCATGCTTATCTGGAATGTCTGCACACATCGGTGATGGGTTTAGGGGTCGTGTACGTGTTTTGGGGACGTTTCGAAGAAGGAATAATGCGCACGATCATCGTATATTATGCGCACGACCACTGGTTGTGCGCCGATGATCGTGCGCAATGTACCCCCGATTTCCAGAATCTGTTTGGGGTAATCGCACGACCATTGTACATAGTGCGCACGACCACCGGTCGTGCGCCACTGATCATGTGAATTGATTCCACTTTTCCTGGAGTTCTGTCTGGCGTTATCGCACGACCACTGGACATAGTGCGCACGAACACCGGTCGTGCGCCATCGCTCGTGCGCGTTACCCAAGTTCTTCCCTTTATTCTTCCATGCCAATACGCACGATCACTGTCCATAGTGCGCATGACCACTGTTCGTGCGCTCGTGATCGTGCGCATTGTTAAATTCTGCTTTCTATAAATATCGCAGGTCTCTCCCTAATTCCGCATCTTTCGGAGAGCTCGCCATTTTACGCCGTTTTTCGCATCCGACGAAGGGATCTGCCGATCTCCTTCAATCTCCACCCTAGGGAGGTTCTCCGGGCAATCTTTCACTGCCAAATCCAAGCCGGAGCTTCCTCTCGGCCTCCTCCGTCATCTCTTGGGATCATTTCAAGCTTCAATGCCAGAGCCATCAAGCAAAGGGAAGCTTGCAACTTTCGTCCGCTATCGTGACACGAAGAAGATGGGCCATTGGAAGGTGGTGACAGCCCTTCTCTACCCCAGAAGCAGTTGAGGACCGAGCTTGGACACGGATTGACAACCCAGCGATTCCAACCGTGAACCCTCAGCAAGACTTCGGATTCAGTCGATCTATTGCCTTGTTCTTCCTTTATTATTGTTTATGTGTTGTCGTAAACTTTATTTATAGATGATGTGCGCTTAGTTGTTAAACGCTTATATTAAATCATGTCTATGTTATTTGTATTTTCATTATATTTGCTTGAGGTGCGCCATATTCCATCCACCATCCACCCTTGCCACACTAGCAATTGCTAGTGGCGTGCGCCGCGAAGAGGTGCTTTCGACCCTCATTCTGCAAGCCTACTCGCCCATCTGCCTAGCAATTTGGTGCATAGTGGCCCGACTATTCTTCCATCCCGCCTGGCGAAGCATTGCATAGGAGTAGTTGTTAGCATTTTCTTTTCTTTTTCCGCAAATATCAAAACCCCAATCGTTAACTCTGACCTAAGGACTTCAATCTCAAGTCCTCCTCGAAATTAACTCCACCTTACTGTGTTCCTTGAGAGATCGATACTTGGGAAAACTATCCCATTTTATATTACTTGTGCGACCGGTTCACTGCCGTGATCTTTAGCATCAAGTTTTTGGCACCGTTGCCGGTGAACACAGTCGTATGAGTTTCTAGAGAGGGAGACGTGAGATTGCTTTCCTTTTCCTTTGTAAATCGCTTTTGTTTTGTTCTATTTCTATTTAGCTTGCCTTTTTCTTATTTGTTTAGGCAACTGTAGTAATATATTATTGGATTTAGTAATTTGCAAAATTTATTTTGAATCTGCTATTTCGACACCATGTGGGGATATTCTTATGCCCAATGTCGTTGGTGTGGAAAGTCCTACCACACTAGTCATGAATGCCCTACGAGAGATATTGAGCATAAGCCTCAGCGCACAATGCATGAGATGTTGTATTCGTACAGCCCTTCAAACACTGTGCCCCGATCTTATGGCCATTCGCCCTCGCCACATACACCATTCTCTTATTCCTCTCCGGCCCCACAAGGACCGCAGAGTACTGGGAGGAAGTGTTTGTATTGTCGTAGAACAGATCATGTGTAAGACCCCTTTTTTTCTTTTCAAAAAAACCGGGGTCTTATGCCCAGAACCGCCGCTTTGCGGTGACGCCTTCGCTCTCGGGAAGTTGTCACTACAAAGCGCCGATTCTGCCGGCCTTTTTTGATCACATTTATAGTAGCAAGTATTAAAGATAGGCAGTCCACAGAAGTAGTAAAAGGGGCAAATCACATATAATATAAATAAAGCTCCACGAAGGGAGTGTCCACAGAAACATCAGAGTGCAGCATAATGTAAAACTAGAAATAAGGGCATAATCCCTGTACATCAGAATCCTCACTACAAGTCACTCAGCTGAAGAAAAACTAAAAGAAACTACTCTAAGGGTCGGGACTCACGGTCCCTGCAGTCTGGACTCCAGTGCTAGACTGCCCCATCTCCAGTCGTACCGGCCTCCTGGGCTATTCCCCCATGCTGGGCTCCGCGATCCCCTAAAATGATGTGGTTCAAAAACCATTAGTCATAAAGACTAAGCCCTATCATCCCCTACCCCTTCCCCCATGGCCCTTAGGCACCGAGCGAAGAGGAAGAAAGGGGAGGACATATTTGTGGAGAATAAAAGTTAACAGGTGACAGTGGACTTAATCTAGCAAGTTGTATTTAGTGAGAAGTTAATATGAATGTTATAATAGGTCTAGCAGTAAGAAAAGTAAATATATGAATTTAAACCTTCACTTATGCGAGAACACATAAGCAAAAGGGATCTTTTGCAAGGCTCCCATCGTATAAGTGTCCCATACCACTTATGCCTTGGGGTGTCGGTTATCAAACAGCAATGGTTGTTATTATATATATCAAATAAACCTTAATTTATAAACTTGTCCACACAAGCTTATAGACTAAGGGGTCGTTTTGCAGGTCCCAAACTATAAGCGTCCCATACCACTTAGTTTTTGGGATGTCCAAAGTTGTAATGAATGATTATGATGGCAATACATATGGTGGGTTATTATGTCATGCAGTGCAACACACACACCCGACTTTGTGCACAAACCTTATAGTTCCCTCTTTCGGAGCCGTTACCTCTCAGGATACCTCCGTAGTGGCAGACGGAAGCGGTGGGTCGGGCCTACCCCACCTCAAAACCAGTTATGCACACCGGTCTGATCTATCGTACGCCCTCAATGCCTGGTGCACGAGGCGGAACACCGCGTACTCTTGTCGGGTATGGACCGCCGGACTTAACCTTGGCAATGTGCTAACCACCTTGCCGAGACAACGATATTGGTGCCGGTGCAACGAACCCCCCAATATCGCTGACCCACCACCTTAGTTATCCTAACTTTATGCGCATACAACAATTATAGAGTGAGTAATCAAACAACACAAACAGTCAAAAGAACTCCCGGACAAGCCGTCCGTAACAACCTAAAACCCAAGCATAAGCTCCCCGGACAAACCCGTCCGTGTCAACTATCAACCGAGCCAAAGCTCCCTGGACTAAAAAAACCCGTCCAGCTCGATTCCCAATCCCATCCCTTTGAACACCTCGGGATGACTCATCATTTCAATCTCCTAGCCTTCTAGTGCGTGCCGTGTAAATCCCTACTTAACTAATTTCTCTTTCTTTTAGTTTGCAGTTTATGTTAGCCCAGGACTACCTCCGGATTATGCCCCATGAAGGGTTCTCAGTAGGCATTAGGAACTACGATGGTATGACAAGACCAAAGTTCCCTTTCGCAAGGCACTTACTTTAATTGGTTTCTCACCTTACCTTTTTTCCTTTAAGAGTTACATTAAACTAAACCTAGGGTAGCTTGACTCTTCACCCTCTCCACACGGAAAGACGGTCTTCCGCCATACCCGCATAACACCTAATCTTCCAACTACCATCAGTGTTAAACCAAACCTCCTAGGGACTCACCTAGGCTACACGATAATCAAGATTACATGTAATTTACTTTTTCATCCAAATGCCACCATTTATTTATCGGGGGTCTATCCTAATAAGATTTGCCTAAATCCAAAATATTGGAATTTTCCTAATAAATCCGATAACTTATTTATTTATTCTTAAGGGTCTAATATCATCATTTTGAACATGAGGTATAACATTCTAGTTGATTCCAGCTATCACAAAATTAAGGTAAATAATAGTAGGCCTAAATATGAAGTTTCCAAAGTTTGATAGTTTTACAATGAATTTCAAGGGCCTAAACTTATTTAATCATTATTTCAGTTATTTCAAGCTTAATGAATAAACTACCTTAATTAGTCCTCCAAATAATTCAAATAAAATACAGGGTGCTGGTTTTATCATGAAAATAACTTTGACAGAATCCCATAATTTTCTTGCTGGTAATTAAATCATAATAAATCAAATACTAAATTACAATCTAACATGCTTTGTGAATGAAGTGCTATAACAGTAACTCTAAAAATTCCCAAATAATTCCCAGTGATATAAAAGGGCCTAAAAACCTTAAGTTCCAATTATTATAATTTTCCAGCAATTGTACAAGCCCTAATTTATTTTTATGCTCAAAAGCCCATTTTAAAACATTGTGAATGAACCTCTAAAATTTCTCAACATAAAATTCTATAAAAAAATTTAGGGATCAATGTTCTACTAGTCAAGATCTAAATCCAGAATTTTAACTGATTATAATTAATTTAAAACTTCCAAATAATTGAAACAACAAATCGGGCTAATAATCATTTAACACATGAAGTATAATATTTATTAATCATAAAATTCTAGGAAAATTACCATAAGTCTAAAACATCCTAAAACTCCCTCCTCCCGAGTTTCATAATTTTTGGATTAGATATATAGTGCTTAAAATAACTAAATTACATTTTTATCCTAATCAAAAATCTCAACTTTCGAGGTACCTAATTACCTCCAATTCTTTCACTATTTCAACCAGAGGGTTTTCATCATATCATCCCCCTCTCCTCCAAATTTCAAGGGCATACAAGAGCTTTTGCTCCTATGTCCTTCACAAACCTCAAACTCCCACCCACTGGATTTGAGCCAATCTCTTAGGGTAAAATCCACCCTAATCCACACCATGTTACCCAAGAGGATAGACATAGACTCAACAAATCAGTGGCCACAACATCAGCCTCTTTTGAGGAGATTTGTCCACTCCATTTCCAATCGTACTTTTCCCCAAAGTATCCCTCACCAAGACCTATCTAGGACTTGATACTTCCTTATTCAAAACTCGACCAATTGAGTTGAAATTTTGTACATATCTTAACATTGATGTCAGAGACCACCAACCAAAATTTGGGGGAGTTTGGACTTAATTTCATCTCCTAATTAATTTTATAATGTTTATTAAAATTTTACAAAAAACTTTAGGCAAAAGTTCTCCAAAAATTCTCATTTTGGGACAGCCTCTCGATATCCATATTATAGATCTCCAGTCCAAATTTCAAGTCATTTGGACATGTTATGAACCGTGGGCAACCATTTCAATTTCTGGTTAGCCTAGGTCTTGATCCCACCAAAATGAGTGTTGTGGTCAAACCACTCACTCAAATTGAATAAAATCAATTTTAAATTAAAGTAGACCCAGAGGGCTACAACTTTTGTGACTGGTCATTTTTCCTAATTCGGCCTCTAAGGTCCTCAATTTTTAACTTTAAAATAGGTGAGTTTTCATATTCATTAATTATAAAATTCCTAAATAAATTATTTAATATTTTAACATCACTATTCGTCTTCTTCTCAAAACCGAACCAGTGAACAGAAAGTTTATTTTCCTGTAGTTTTCCAAATTCAATTTCCCGGCCATCCGGTCACCTCCCTGGCCAGCCACCACCACCACCACCTCCGTTGAGGCGACGGCTATCGATCGGCGGTGATTTGGCCGCCGGAGATGGCGGTTTCCGGCGAACTCGCCGCCATTAATTTACGGAAATACGATGAAACTCCCATCCGATCTAATCCTTTTGGACTCGATATCTCTCCTAAAGAATTTCTAAGATCTATCCATGAAAGAAGAAGTAGAGGAGGACCTTATTCGCGGTTTGGAGACGAGTTGATCGGCGGTTCGTCATGGCGCGGCGTTGGCGTCGTTCGATTTCTCCTACGGCAACTCCAACTCCAAAGTATGAGATAAAATGGGTAAAATTTTGCTCTCTTACAGCAGGGAGGCTTTTATAGATTTCAAGGGGAGGAAGATGAAGAGGAGAAAGAGAAATGGCAAGAGATCAATGACCATTTAATTGGTATTTAAAACCGATTTTCGGTTACAGGAAGTCAAGAGGTGGAAATGAATAGGCAAATCCTAGGTGGCAGCCTCCTATAGGACCTCTTTATTATTTTTACTCCATCTTTATGATAAAATTCGGCCATTAAGAGGGGGGGTTTCTTCTTCTTCATGCCATTAATCTTCACTTCAATATTTTCTCTCTCCTCCCACCATTAATTCTCTAAATTTCTCTCTCCTCCTAACAAAATGAAACTCCTAAAAAAAATGTCACACCTTACACTCTATTGGCAGCCCTCTACGGTTTATAACTCCTCATGAGAATCATGAAGGGGGTGGTTCACCTTCCACCTTAAGTGGCTCTCTTTCTCACTTTCTCTCTCCTCCATTATTCTTCAAAATAAAGCTTTTGATTCCTCTCTCCTAGTCACCCATTTGACTAGTCAACCCTAGGTTATTGGCAGCCCTAATACATCCTATTAATCATGCAAATAGGGTTAGCCTAGAGGAGTGAGTGGTTTGAGCATGGGTTAGCCCAAATAGGCTACGTTGACTTGACTTGGGTCAAAGGTTGACTTGGTCATTTTGGCCACTAGGGTTGACCCAAGTGGGTCCTTAGTGACTCATTGGGCCCACATGATGTTTAAGGGGGGGCTTAGAGCCATATTAATCCTACTAAGCCACCCAAATCCAGGGTTTTAGGAAATTACTAAATGCAGACCAAAATGGCTCACACTAATTTCTTGGATCATTTTTGTCCTTTTGGCTCTCTAAGGACTTGCCATGACTCAGGCATGCTCAAAGTCACTCCTAGGGGGGTCAAATTTGAAAATGGGATGTTACAAATCCCAATAAACAAAACAAAAATTTTGTCCCCGAAATTAAGGTTAAGTCTACAAGAGTTTTCTACCGGCACAAGCTAAGCTTGTAAAATCCCATAAGGGTTGAAGTGCCTAAAATGTCAACAATTAGGGGCTAGTCCCCAATAAACAAAAAGTTTAGCCTATATCTTTTTAAATAATTCTACTAGCACGAGAAAATAAGGAAAAACACTAATACACCGGAGGAGTTGCGAGGTATACCTGACTAAAAAGCTCCGGATATTTCTCCTGCATCAGGTCCTGAGGCTCCCAGGTATGCTCCTCTCGTCCGTGGTTCCTCCACAAGACCTTGACTAGCGGGATCTTCTTGCGGCGCAAGACTCGTATCCCCTGGTCATCGATCTGTATCGGTTCCAAATGCACAGACCGATCCGAGGCTACCGGCCCATTAGTGGCCGTAATCTGTAACTCCGGGCGTAGTAGAGCCCTCCTGAGTGAAGATACGTGAAAAACGTCGTGCAAGCCGGCTAACTCCGGTGGCAGCTCCAGCCGGTAAGCTAGAGGACCGATCCTCTCCAGGATCCTGAACGGTCCCATGAATCTCGGGCTGAGCTTCTTCCGATGACCCCGCACCCGTGAAACTCCATGCATCGGACGGATCTTCAAGAACACCCGGTCCCCGATCTGAAACTCCACCTGACGATGCCGAGCGTCATAATACTTTGCTTGGCTGCTCTGCGCCTCTAACATCCGGTCCCGGATCAGTCTCACCTGAGCCTCGGTGTCTTCCACAAACTCTGAGTCTAGAATCTTCGGATCCACATCCTGCAGCCAAGATAACGGTGTCCTACATCTTCTCCCATACAAGGCCTCGTAAGGAGCCATCCGTATGCTGGATTGGTAGCTGTTGTTATACGAGAACTCCACCAATGGAAGCACCTTCTCCCAGGGCTCTCCGCGGTCTACAATACATAGTCTCAGGAGGTCTTCCAGCGTCCGATTGGTACGCTCCGTCTGCCCGTCAGTCTGGGGGTGGAAAACCGTACTGAACGTCATTCGGGAGCCAAGGTAAGCCTGCACCGATCTCCACTCTCTGGATGTAAACCGACCATCTCGATCTGATACGATCGTCCTAGGCATGCTGTGATAACGAATATACTGCTCCACGAACCTCCGAACCAACACTCCAATAGAGTCATCCTTCCTGATCGGGATGAACCTAGCCACCTTCGTCAAACGGTCCACGATCACCCAGATCGAATCGTTTCCCGTCCGTGATCGAGGTAGGCCATGGATGAAGTCCATCGCGATGTCCTCAAATTTGCACTCTGGAACCGAGAGTGGCTGCAATAAACCAGCGGGATGTCTACACTCTGCCTTCACTAACTGGCACGTCTCGCAGTGGGTCACGAAGTAGATGATGTCCTTCTTCATGCCCGGCCAGTATAGGTTCTTCTTCAAATCTACCGTCATCTTTGTGATCCCGGGATGTATAGAAAATCTACTATTATGAGCCTCGGCCATGATATCCTCCCGAATCTGGCCCCCATCCGGTATGTAAGTCCGACCTCTGAAACATATCAGTCCATCTCGCATCGAGTAGTCCCCAGCTGATCCTGCCTCCAAGGCCCGCAAAATCGGCTCTAGCTTGGCATCACGCCTCTGCCAATCTCTGACTCTGTCATGAATATCATAGGTGGTGCTCGTAGCAGCCAGGTACTCCTTGTACAGCTCAGGGTCATCAGGTGATACCAGAGTGATGTGCATTTCTTCGAAACTTTGTAGTAGCTCCATGGACATAAGCTGAGGTCCTGCTCCAGCTGTGGCAGCTCTCCGGCTCAGTGCATCGGCCACCACGTTTGCCTTACCCGGATGGTAGTGCATCTCATATTGATAGTCCGCTAGAAATTCCACCCATCTGTGTTGCCAGATGTTCAGCTCCTTTTGAGTATCCACATACTTCAGATTTTTGTGATCTGAAAATATGTCGCAGTGAACTCCATAGAGGTAGTGCCGCCAGACCTTTAATGCAAAAATGACTGCTCCCATCTCCAGATCGTGAACTGGGTAGTTCTGTTCATGTTTCTTTAACTGGCGGGAGACATAAGCGATCGCATGTCCCTTCTGCATCAAAACTGCTCCCATGCCCTGGTAGGAGGCATCTGCATAAACCTGAAATCCTTCTCTCCCTGATGGGAGGGAAAGAATCGGGGCCGAAGTGAGTTGATTTTTCAGCTCCTGGAACGCCGTCTTGCACTGCGGCGTCCAGACAAATGGTATTTCCTTCCTCGTCAGAGAGGTAAGTGGGAGGGCAAGCCTAGAAAAACCCTCTACGAACTTCCGGTAATAGCCGGCAAGTCCTAGGAAGCTCCGTATGTCTGTATCTGTCTTCAACTTTGGCCAATCTCGGACTGCCTGAATCTTGGCTGGATCCACTGCCAACCCTGCTCCGCTAATAACGTGTCCCAAAAAGGCCACCTCCTTCAGCCAGAACTGACACTTGCTGAACTTGGCATACAACTGATGCTCCCGTAGCCTCTCTAAAGTCAGCGTCAGATGCCTCGCGTTCTCCTCCTCGGTCCTCGAGTAAATAAGGATGTCATCGATGAAAACGATGACAAACACATCTAGATACGACTCGAAGACCCGGTTCATGAGAGTCATGAACGCTGATGGCGCATTCGTGAGCCCGAAGAGCATCACGGTAAACTCGTAGAGTCCATACCTGCTACTAAAAGCAGTCTTCTGAATATCCTCTTCTTTGATCCGCAGCTGATAATAGCCCGATCTCAAGTCCAACTTCGAGAAGAAGTGGGCTCCCTCCAGCTGGTCAAACATCTCATCTATCCTTGGCAGAGGATAGGTATTCCTGACTGTTAGTCGGTTCAACGCTCGGTAATCGATACACAACCTGAGTGTTCCGTCTTTCTTCTTGACGAACAACACTGGGGCTCCCCATGGCGAAGAGCTCGGCCGAACAAACCCGGCTTCCACTAATTCCTGCAACTGACTCCGGAACTCCGTCAACTCCCTTGGGGCCATGCAGTAGGGAGCTCTGAATGCCGGCTTAGCCCCTGGCACAAGCAATATCTGGAAGTCCTGCTCTCTATGCGGGGGTAGCCCTGGTAGCTTTTCCGGGAAGACGTCCGCAAAATCTCGCACTACGGGAACGTCGGATAAAGATCCTTTGACTTCCGTCATCTCGAAAAGAATCTGATAGATCTCGTCGCCCTGTATGTGGGCCTTGACCGTCTGAATAGATAATAAGAAAATATGGGACGCAGATCTAATACCTTCCATCATGATGAAAAAATCCCCATATCTAAGGGTAATCTTCTTGGCCAAGCAGTCATTCTGGGCATGGTTCCAATGGAGCCATGACATTCCCAGAATCAGATCATAGTCCGGCAGTGGCAAGATCGTCGCTGGCGCTTCGAAAGGTTTCCCGCCTATCCATGCCTCCATATTGCAATGAGATGAGGTGAACAACTCCGACCCGTCAGGTAGCCGTATCTTCATCATCGACCCCGTGAATTTCTCCACGCCATCCAACCCTTGGATAAAGGTCTCCGACACAAACAAGTGCGAGGCACCCGTGTCGAAGAGAGTGTGTGCGGGTTTGCCGCAAATGAAGACAATGCCTGAGATTGTGACTTAACTTAGAATTCTGTTCTTGGTTTTTACTACCTAATGCTACAGACAATAGTTTTCTAGTAAAGGATGGAAAAAGAATTGAAACAAGCAAACAAAACCTTGTCGTACCTGTGATCACTTGCTCAGGATGCCGGGGTTGGGCCAGGTCCAGTGCATATACCTGCTCCCTTTCCTGCCTACGGTCTCCGCCCTAGTATCCTTGTCCTTGACCGCGTCCTCGGCCTCCATAGTGCTGAGCAGGTGGGGCAATCTGCGGCGCTAGAGGGGGCCACCTTCTCATAGGGCAGTTCCTCTTGATATGTCCCACCTGGCGGCAATGAAAACACTCTGGTGGAGGGTAAGCCCTCCCTCCTAGTCTCTGCACATCCTGTATCTGTGGTCTTGGTATCTCCCGCATCTGGAGAGGCTGGGGAGCCAGAGCCACCTGCTCCCTCGGCTCCTGTCTCACCTCCTGACGAGGCTGATCCTCCATCCTGCCCATATCTGTAGCACGGCCTCGTCGCTGCTCATTTCTTGCTCCACAATTCTGATCCTCCGTTGGCCGTTTCCGGCCTCGGGTAGCGTGCCAGTCTGCCTCGATCCTCTTGGCCATCTCTAGAATCCGAGGAATAGGCCCATCGGACATGAACAGTAGGGCCTCCCTCAAATCCTCCTTCAAACCCTTGTAAAATCTCTTGGTGTACCCGGCTTCGTCCAGCTGATAAGAGTCTGTATATCGAGCCAGATGATCAAACTCCCGATGGTATTCCACCACCGACCTAGTGCCCTGCTTCAGCTGTAAGAACCGGTCTTCAAGCTCATCCCTGGCCGACTGCGGAACAAAATGTTCCAACAGCGCGACCCTGAATTCTCCCCAAGTGACCTCCATAACCTCCCTGTCGGCATAATTCTTGTCCAGGAGCGTCTTCCACCACCTCTTGGCATGGGACTCTAGGCAAGAGACCACTAATGCCACCCTCTCCTCTACCGGGCATCGTATCCCTGTCAGCATCTCATACATGATGTCCAACCACTCCTCTGTCTGGACTGCCGTCTCTGTCCCTAAGTAGGACGGGGGAGAGAGTCCTCGGAAGATACTCAGCCAGTTGGCTCCCGGAATCAGCTGCGGAGCTGGAGCCTGTTGAGCCCTGAAGGCTTCTAGGATGGCAGTCAAAGTCTGCCCCATATCCGTCTGTAGGAAAGGAGCGGGAACTGGTGGAGGTGGTGCAGCATCCAGAGTCTGCAGAACCTCACCCTGTGGAGTAGGCTGTGCTGGAGGCTGTGAATAAGAAATTTTCACTATAAGAAGTCGGTTCATAAGAACTAAAAGTGGACAATTATATGTGATTCCCCATATGGGCACACCACTGCTTCCGCTGCTTAGTTTGTCCATAAACTAAACTCTCGCGGGGGTGACCCAGGGATTTGTGGACTACTACTAATCCGATCGATGTTTCCTCTGATACCACTTGTAAGACCCCATTTTTTTTCTTTTCAAAAAAACCGGGGTCTTATGCCCAGAACCGCCGCTTTGCGGTGACGCCTTCGCTCTCGGGAAGTTGTCACTACAAAGCGCCGATTTTGCCGGCCTTTTTCGATCACATTTATAGTAGCAAGTATTAAAGATATGCAGTCCACAGAAGTAGTAAAAGGGGCAAATCACATATAATATAAATAAAGCTCCACGAAGGGAGTGTCCACAGAAACATCAGAGTGCAGCATAATGTAAAACTAGAAATAAGGGCATAAGCCCTGTACATCAGAGTCCTCACTACAAGTCACTCAACGGAAGAAAAACTAAAAGAAACTACTCTAAGGGTCGGGACTCATGGTCCCTGTAGTCTGGACTCCAGTGCTAGACTGCCCCATCTCCAGTCGTACCGGCCTCCTGGGCTGTTCCCCTTTGCTGGGCTCCGCGATCCCCTAAAATGATGTGGTTCGAAAACCATTAGTCATAAAGACTAAGCCCTATCATCCCCTACGCCTTCCCCCATGGCCCTTAGGCACCGAGCGAAGAGGAAGAAAGGGGAGGACATATTTGTGGAGAATAAAAGTTAACATGTGACAGTGGACTTAATCTAGCAAGTTGTATTCGGTGAGCAGTTAATATGAATGTTATAATAGGTCTAGCAGTAAGAAAAGCAAATATATGAATTTAAACCTTCACTTATGCGAGAACACATAAGCAAAAGGGATCTTTTGCAAGGCTCCCATCGTATAAGTGTCCCATACCACTTATACCTTGGGGTGTCGGTTATCAAACAGCAATGGTTGTTATTATATATATCAAATAAACCTTAATTTATAAACTTGCCCACACAAGCTTATAGACTAAGGGGTCGTTTTGCAGGTCCCAAACTATAAGCGTCCTATACCACTTAGTTTTTGGGATGTCCAAAGTTGTAATGAATGATTATGATGGCAATACATATGGTGGGTTATTATGTCATGCAGTGCAACACACACACCCGACTTTGTGCACAAACCTTATAGTTCCCTCTTTCGGAGCCATTACCTCTCAGGATACCTCCGTAGTGGCAGACGGAAGCGGTGGGTCGGGCCTACCCCACCTCAAAACCAGTTATGCACACTGTCTAACCTATCGTACGCCCTCAACGCCTGGTGCACGAGGCGGAACACCGTGTACTCTTGCCGGGTATGGACCGCCGGACTTAACCTTGGCAATGTGCTAACCACCTTGCCGAGACAACGATATTGGTACCGGTGCAACGAACTCCCCAATATCACTGACCCACCACCTTAGTTATCCTAACTTTATGCACATGCAACAATTATAGAGTGAGTAATCAAACAACACAAACAGTCAAAAGAACTCCCGGACAAGCCGTCCGTAACAACCTAAAACCCGAGCATAAGCTCCCCGGACAAACCCGTCCGTGTCAACTATCAACCGAGCCAAAGCTCCCTGGACTAAAAAAACCTGTCCAGCTCGATTCCCAATCCCATCCCTTTGAACACCTCGGGATGACTCATCATTTCAATCTCCTAGCCTTCTAGTGCGTGCCGTGTAAATCCCTACTTAACTAATTTCTCTTTCTTTTAGTTTGCAGTTTACGTTAGCCCAGGACTGCCTCCGGATTATGCCCCATGAAGGGTTCTCAATAGGCACTAGGAACTACGATGGTATGACAAGACCAAAGTTCCCTTTCGCAAGGCACTTACTTTAATTTGTTTCTCACCTTACCTTTTTCCCTTTAAGAGTTACATTAAACTAAACCTAGGGTAGCTTGACTCTTCACCCTCTCCACACGGAAAGACAGTCTTCCGCCATACCCGCATAACACCTAATCTTCCAACTACCATCAGTGCTAAACCAAACCTCCTAGGGACTCACCTAGGCTACACGATAATCAAGATTACACGTAATTTACTTTTTCATCCAAATGCCACCATTTATTTATCGGGGGTCTATCCTAACAAGATTTGCCTAAATCCAAAATATTGGAATTTTCCTAATAAATCCGATAACTTATTTATTTATTCTTAAGAGTCTAATATCATCATTTTGAACATGAGGTATAACATTCTAGTTGATTCCAGCTATCACAAAATTAAGGTAAATAATAGTAGGCCTAAATATCAAGTTTCCAAAGTTTGATAGTTTTACAATGATTTTCAGTTATTTCAAGCTTAATGAATAAACTACCTTAATTTGTCCTCCAAATAATTCAAATAAAATACAGGGTGCTGGTTTTATCATGAAAATAACTTTGACAGAATCCCATAATTTTCTTGCTGGTAATTAAGGCTCCGTTTGGGGGGACTTATTTTCACCGGTCAAGCAGTAACGACCGCATGTATCGGATCATAATTAAGGTCCGATTCATGCGGCCGTAACCACTTGACCGGTGAAAATAAGTTCTCCCAAACGGAGCCTAAATCATAATAAATCAAATACTAAATTACAATCTAACATGCTTTGTGAATGAAGTGCTATAACAGTAACTCTAAAAATTCCCAAATAATTCCCAGTGATATAGAAGGGCCTAAAAACCTTAAGTTCCAATTATCATAATTTTCCAGCAATTGTACAAGCCCTAATTTATTTTTATGCTCAAAAGCCCATATTAAAACATTGTGAATGAACCTCTAAAATTTCTCAACATAAAATTCTATAAAAAATTCAGGGATCAATGTTCTACTAGTCAAGATCTAAATCCAGAATTTTAACTGATTATAATTAATTTAAAACTTCCAAATAATTGAATCAACAAATCGGGCTAATAATCATTTAACACATGAAGTATAATATTTATTAATCATAAAATTCCAGGAAAATTACCATAAGTCTAAAACATCCTAAAACTCCCTCCTCCCGAGTTTCATAATTTTTGGATTAGATATAGTGCTTAAAATAACTAAATTACATTTTTATCCTAATCCAAAATCTCAACTTTCGAGGTACCTAATTACCTCCAATTCCTTCACTATTTCAACCAGAGGGTTTTCATCATATTGTCCCCCTCTCCTCCAAATTTCAAGGGCATACAAGAGCTTTTGCTCTTATGTCCTTCACAAACCTCAAACTCCCACCCACTGGATTTGAGCCAATCTCTTAGGGTAAAATCCACCCTAATCCACACCATGTTACCCAAGAGGGTATACATAGACTCAAAAAATTAGTGGCCACAACATCAGCCTCTTTTGAGGAGATTTGTCCACTCCATTTCCAATCGTACTTTCCCCAAAGTATCCCTCACCAAGACCTATCTAGGACTTGATACTTCCCTATTCAAAACTCGACCAATTGAGTTGAAATTTTGTACAGATCTTACCATTGATGCCAGGGACCACCAACCAAAATTTGGGGGAGTTTGGACTTAATTTCATCTCCTAATTAATTTTATAATGTTTATTAAAATTTTACAAAAAACTTTAGGCAAAATTCTCCAAAAATTCTCATTTTTGGACAGCCTCTCGATATACATATTATAGATCTCCAGTCCAAATTTCAAGTCATTTGGACATGTTATGAACCGTGGGAAATCATTTCAATTTCTGGTTAGCCTAGGTCTTGATCCCACCAAAATGAGTGCTGTGGTCAAACCACTCACCCAAATTGAATAAAATCAATTTTAAATTAAAGTAGACCCAGAGGGCTACAACTTTTGTGACTGGTCATTTTTCCTAATTCGGCCTCTAAGGTCCTCAATTTTTAACTTTAAAATAGGTGAGTTTTCATGTTCATTAATTATAAAATTCCTAAATAAATTATTTAATATTTTAACATCACTATTCGTCTTCTTCTCAAAACCGAACCAGTGAACAGAAAGTTTATTTTCCTGTAGTTTTCCGAATTCAATTTCCCGGCCATCCGGTCACCTCCCTGGCCAGCCACCACCACCACCTCCGTTGAGGCGACGGCTATCGATCGGCGGTGATTTGGCCGCCGGAGATGGCGGTTTCCGGCGAACTCGCCGCCATTAATTTACAGAAATACGATGAAACTTCCATCTGATCTAATCCTTTTGGACTCGATATCTCTCCTAAAGAATTTCTAAGATCTATCCATGAAAGAAGAAGTAGAGGAGGACCTTATTCGCGGTTTGGAGACGAGTTGATCGGCGGTTCGTCATGGCGCGGCGTTGGCGTCGTTCGATTTCTCCTACGGCAACTCCAACTCCAAAGTATGAGCTAAAATGGGTAAACTTTTGCTCTCTTACAGCAGGGAGGCTTTTATAGATTTCAAGGGGAGGAAGATGAAGAGGAGAAAGAGAAATGGCAAGAGATCAATGGCCATTTAATTGGTATTTAAAACCGATTTTTGGTTACAGGAAGTCAAGAGGTGGAAATGAATAGGCAAAACCTAGGTGGCAGCCTCCTATAGGACCTCTTTATTATTTTTACTCCATCTTTATGATAAAATTCGGCCATTAAGAGGGGGGGTTTCTTCTTCTTCATGCCATTAATCTTCACTTCAATATTTTCTCTCTCCTCCCACCATTAATTCTCTAAATTTCTCTCTCCTCCTAACAAAATGAAACTCCTAAAAAAATGTCACACCTTACACTCTATTGGCAGCCCTCTACGGTTTATAACTCCTCATGAGAATCATGAAGGGGGTGGTTCACCTTCCACCTTAAGTGGCTCTCTTTCTCACTTTCTCTCTCCTCCATTATTCTTCAAAATAAAGCTTTTGATTCCTCTCTCCTAGTCACCCATTTGACTAGTCAACCCTAGGTTATTGGCAGCCCTAATACATCCTATTAATCATGCAAATAGGGTTAGCCTAGAGGAGTGAGTGGTTTGAGCATGGGTTAGCCCAAATAGGCTACGTTGACTTGACTTGGGTCAAAGGTTGACTTGGTCATTTTGGCCACTAGGGTTGACCCAAGTGGGTCCTTAGTGACTCATTGGGCCCACATGATGTTTAAGGGGGGCTTAGAGCCATATTAATCCTACTAAGCCACCCAAATCCAGGGTTTTAGGAAATTACTAAATGCAGACCAAAATGGCTCACACTAATTTCTTGGATCATTTTGGTCCTTTTGGCTCTCTAAGGACTTGCCATGACTCAGGCATGCTCAAAGTCACTCCTAGGGGGGTCAAATTTGAAAATGGGATGTTACATCATGTCCTGAAGGATTGTGTCGAGTACCTCCGTGTTATGGAAGAGGATGATGAGCCGGACATCCGGATCTTTCCGACTCCCACCCTTGGTGACACACCTTCATCGTCTAATGTGACCATGTTACCTTCATGTTTGGAAGGGAATGATTCGGACACAACCACCAGATGTGTGGTTGATCTAGGCTTCGACATGGCTGAGCCTATCTCTCCTGTACATACATCTTCAAGTGTGGAGCCGATTTTTTGTGAGGAACCTGCGCTTGACTTTTATCCAAGCAAAGTTCCTCCGCCTTTTGTGCATTCAACTACAGTCGTCTCTGATGACATTTTCGACAATGCAACACAAGTTGAGGCTCTTGATATATGGATTGTTTCCACTCCCATGGAGGAGGACAACATTCTTGGTGTCAAGGATTCTACCTCGATACCAAAGGAGGAAGTATAAGTCTTGGTGGAGGCCTCTATGGATCCTGTCGATCCTTGTAGCATTGTCGACAATGCCGACAATATTTTTATACCTCGGCCTTTGGGGAGAGAAACCGGGATCACCCCCCGATTATTTCTTTATGTTCTTCGTCTCTTTTATTTCTTGACCCCCCCTTCTTTATCTAAGCATGTGCAGGTTGAATCTCCACGGGTAAGTTGGGTTGACGTTGAGCCTTATGCTCAGGCTATCGACGAGTGCATCCTCTTGTGTGAGGAGGTTCCTACCTCCTTCACAGTGGAAGCCCCTGCCATCACCTTCGACCCCAGCGAACTTGTGGTGGACGAAATCTTGCTAGGCAAGGATTTTTTTTTGTGGTGAGATGAGTGAGGACCAGGCCTCCTCCTCATCTTAGTTCCAATTTCCTCTGCCTGTGAGGAGCAGGTATGACTATTTGGGCAGAGGGGTAACTGCTCTATCTCCGTATCGATACCCATTACCGCAACGGATATTAGGCCAGTTACCTGTGTATTTTTATTTTCATAGGCCCATTAGCTAGAACTGTATAGAATTTAATAAGTCGTGCTGGGATGACAGTAACCCCAGTAGTTATCTTATTTTTTCTGCATTTTATTTTTCATGTCTCTTTTTAGTTTTAGTATTTCTTTTTGTATATTTTTCTTTTTTTTTTTGCGGAGCTCACCCCTGCAGGTATTCATGGAAACTACATATTGGTGGGGTTGTGATTCTTCGTATGACAGGCTTGCTTCTACTTTTAATGTGTCTTCTGGTATGCTCACTAGCTGAGCATTGGGTAACCTCTTCCATTAGTCCTTTATGATTTTAATTCCCATATCTTATGATGTGTTGTTTAGTTTAAGTCTGGGGGAGAGCTTATGTTTGTTACCTTTTGCACGTGCATATTTCATGTGCATACTAGAAGCTTTTATAGTTATTATTTTGTTTAGTTCATTTCTTCGCACACCACTGCACCCACATGAGTGCGTGCTTAATTGTTAGCGTGCCGCGAGTTAAACTCGTGCCTTTGTTAGATTTGGGAAAATTATGGTGCTGGCTTAGGATTGCGAGACAAAGTAAAATGTTGACCTTGTTGTGCTCCTAGTCAACTGCTCTCATTTCATGTATAAATCTGAGTAGATTTAATTTTCCTGTATGCTTATAGTTTTATATTTCTCTATTTGCATAAATTCTTTTTATTCTACCCAAAATTTGGTGAATCCAGTGTGAATCAAACGGTAGCGTAGGAATGTTTGTAGCCATCATTAGACTCGTTTTGCTCGAGTCGGGAGGAAGGATTATCTTTCTCGGTGGCTAAGAACTTGCCCCAAGCTACTCTCGAAGCATTGGTACATGGTTAGTCTAGCGTGAGTGTGATGTAGGCCATCGTTTTGGCCCGGTTGAGCTTTGTACCCATTCCTAACATCTTATCCTCACTAAGCCCCGTTGTGCCTACCCTTCTTTTGATTCAGCTCCACCTTCATTCATCAAAGCCTCATAGCTAATCCTTGTCGCACACCCAAGTCGAGCTTTAGTGTTTAATTATCATTTTGGGGTGTTGATGTGGTGTTCTCTTTGTGGAGATTGTGGAAGTGCTCCCAAGTTTATATTTGTTGAGATTGTGAAAATAAAAAGATGAAAAAGAAAAAAGAAAAATATTTGTAAAGCAAAAATTGAAAAGAAGAAGTTTGATTGAAAATCTTTTTGGAGATGTGATTATATTTGGAGTAGGCGGTGCACACACCCATATGTTAAAAGCTAAGTATGGGGGTGTGGTGTACTCATTTTATTATGGTTAGCAGTTGGATTCATTTGTTTTAGACTAGCTCATTTGGGTTAGGTGCATAGCCTTCCTATTTATCCTTGTTTACCTCATCGTAACCCAAGCCCCATCTCTTACCCTTAAGTCCTAAGGATTCACGCTTGAGTCGAACTAGTGTCGTGGAGAGAGTGTAAACGGGCAAGCATATGGTCCCCAACATTGGTGGATTCCTTTGGAGGTGATCCTGAGCCCCGATCTTTGGCAAAGCTCACCTTAGTGGCCTTCCTACTTTCTTCCTACGCGTGACCGGATGATTCACCGTGATTCCATTTTTGAGTAGTAATAAAATTTTGATACGCATTGTGAAAAGTATAAACTATTTTGTATACTTAATAATTTCTTCTACTATATTTGTACGCGCACGAGCATGCGACTTCCCATGGTACTTCGTATCATAATTTCTATGTTAGCTAAATTACATTTTTTCCCTATCTGCTTAGATTTTGTTTGCTCGGGACGCGCAAACAGTTAATTCTGGGGGTGTGATGAGTCCTATTTATATAGTGATTTTTGGACTCATCTGGGCTTATTTTCTTATGCTTGCACTTCACTTTTAGTTCATTATTGTTTATATTTCATCTTATCCTTATTGTCATAGGAAGTGCACCTTTCAGCCCGTGGTTGTGTCTATTTTGTACTTTTATTGGTTGTTCTACCTTTCATGCTTATCTGGAATGTTTGCACACATCGGTGATGGGTTTAGGGGATGTGTGCGGTTCTGGGGACGTTTGGAAGCAGGAATACTGCGCACGATCATCGGATATTATGCACACGACCACTGGTCGTGCGCCGATGATCGTGTGTAATGTACCCTGATTTCTAGAATCTGTCTGGGGTAATCGCACGACCACTGGACATAGTACGCACGACCACTAGTCGTGCGCCACTGATCATGTGCATTGATTCCACTTTTCCTGGAGTTCTGTCTAGGGTAATCGCACGACCACTGGACATAGTGTGCACGACCACCGGTCGTGCGCCATCGCTCGTGTGCGTTACCCCAGACCTTCTCTTTATTCTTTCATGCTAATACTCACAATAACTGGCCATAGCGCGCACGACCACTAGTCATGCTCCCGTGATCATACGCATTGTTAAATTCTGCTTTCTATAAATATCACAGGTCTCGCCCTAAGTCCGCATCTTTCGGAGATCTCGCCATTTTCCGTCGTTTTTCTCCTCCGACGAAGGGATCCGCCGATCTCCTTCAATCTCTACCCTAGGGAGGTTCTCCGGGCAAGCTTTCACCGCCAAATCCAAGTCGTATCTTCCTCTCGGCCTCCTCCATCATCTCTTGGGATCATTTCAAGCTTCAATTCCATAGCCATCAAGCAAAGGGAAGCTTGCAACTTTCGTCTGCTATCGTGACACGAAGAAGACGGGCCATTGGAAGGTGGTGACAACCCTTCTCTACCCCGGACGCAGATGAGGACCGAGCTTGGATGCGGATTGACAACCCGGCGATTCCAACCGTGAACCCTCAGCAAGACTTCGGATTCGGTCGATCTCTTGCCTTGTTCTTCATTTATTGTTGTTTATGAGTTGTTGTAAACTTTATTTATAGATGATGTGCGCTTAGTTGTAAAATTCTTATATAAAATCATGTCTATGTGATTTGTATTTTCGTTATATTTGCCTGAGGTGCGCCATATTCCATCCACCATCAACCCTTTCCGCACAAGCAATTGCTAGTGGCGTGCGCCGCGAAGAGGTGCTTTCGACCCTCATTCCGCAAGCCTACTAGCCCATCTGCCTAACAATTCGGTGCATAGTGGCCCAACTAGTCTTCCATCCCCCCTGGCGAAGCATTGCATTGCGGCATTGCATAGGAGTAGTTGTTAGCATTTTCTTTTCTTTTTCTGCAAATATCAAAACCCCCATCGTTAACTCCGACCTAAGGACTTCAATTTCAAGTCTTCCTCGAAATTAACTCCACCTTACTGTGTTCTTTGAGAGACCGATACTTGGGAAAACTCGCCCATTTTATATTACTTGTGCGACCGGTTCACTGTCGTGATCTTTAGCATCAATAGGCCTTCAAGCTTTTGCTTTGACCAGAAGAGATTTAGGAGCTTCTTGACTGATGTTATAGTTGTTGTTCTTTGAAGAATCCTGGGATGAGGACTGAAGAAGACTCTTAATTTTGAATGGTTATTCTTCTTCATCAACTTAAAGTTTTTCCTCTGGTCTAGCACTTGTTTCTCTCTATCAATTTGTTCTGTGTACTATGTGTCTCAGAGTGCTGTCGAGAGAGGGAGAGAGAAGAAGATCCTTGTTCACTGATGTTGTTCTATTCTTCTGTATGTCTTGTTGTTGTTTTTGGAAGAGAAGGAAAAATCCCTTTCATATTTTCCATATAAATTTCCTTTTTAAATTTGAATTCCTTCCTGCATTCAATGCTAATGGCCTTGAGAATATTTGCATTGATTGATTTCCCCAACTGTCCTTTTGAAAAACAGCAAGCAATAATCCCGATGAAGATCATTACTAATGCTTCGCCTAACTGTAATATTCAGAGAGTATTTTAGCATTAATTACTCAGGAATTATTGCAATAGAATAGGGACAGAAGGATGGGAATAACCAAGTATGGATTCATCGAGCTGAGTCCACAGTTCGTCGAGCTGATAATTGTTGTTCGTCGAGCTAAGATCCAAGATCGTCGACCTCAAAACTGATGATTGATGCTTGATTAATCTTTCCAATTCTGTGCATCAAGATCGTTGAGCTGAGAAGATGTATTCGTCGACTAGAATCTGATTCTGGACTTAGAAATATTAAGATGTTTTCTGGACTTTAGAGTGTTGAAGTAGATGATCCAGAGATCGTTGAACTGAAACTTAGTTCGTCGAGCTGATACTCTAAGTTCGTCGAGTGAATTCTGATTCTGGACTTAGGAATGTTGAATCATAGTATCCAAAGATCGTCGAACAGAGAACCAAGTTTGTCAAGCTTAGCTCAGAGAATTTTCTCTGAGTTCGTCGAGCTGAGCACGGCTTTTGTCAACCTGAGTTCGACGAACATCGAACTCATTTTCTAAGTCTTTGATATTTCTCTAAGTCTTGAGTCTTTGGCAGTCTATTGATGGCCGGTCCATGCATTGTTAACTCTAAGGACTTGGCCTAGACTCTAGGACACAACTATGACCCTGGCTATACATGTTGGGTCATATGATCCTAACATAGTGAACCTAGCCCAAATCCAACTAGGGATCCAACAATCTCCCCCTATTTGGGTGAGGTCACTAATTACAGACTCATAATAAAATCAAAAATGTACAAAGCAAGAAAACATATATCTAGTAGGAAAAATTAGCATATACACCATATATATATATATATATATACAATAAGCTTTGTATCAGGAAATGAGAAAGAATTTTTAAAACATAACAAACTAATCAGTTCAAATTTCATTTCTTCTTCTTTTTCTCCTTGTGTTTCTCCTCTTTGCCTTTGTCTCCAGACTGAGTAAATATGATTTCCCTGTTGGGATTTGTAGCTTGAGCCTTGTTCATTGTCATGTAAGCAGCCCCAATGATATTTAGAGAGGTAGTCCTTGGGACCACTGCTTCTGGATGCAATTTCATGTAGTCATCAACATTAAATATTTTATTAGCCTTTTCAAAACTGTTAAGCTCTTCCTTTCTATACTTGGACAATATAGAGTATTGAGAGGGATCCTTCCCTTCAGCTTTAGCTTTATTAATCATTGAAAGACCAACCAGTTCCTGAAATCTAGCTATCCTAGCTGTTATAGTTGTCTCTGGATTTTCAAATTGTATAGGTGGGGAAGCAGGTCTTTTGGGGATTTCAGCCTTTTGATGTTCAGGGAATTGTTATTGTTGATGTTGTTGATGTTGTTATTGTTGAGACTGTTTCTTGCCAGAAGAAGACCTTGTTGTCTTTGGTAAGTTTGAAACTTGGTAGACCTTTGGGAAGTTGTGTCTGAAGCACCAGTAGTTGATGGAGGAGGATGAGGAGGGTCCTTTCTGTATCTTTGAGTTGGAGGAGATGAATATCTCCTGCTTATCTTCCTTTCTTTCTATTGATTTTTGGACAACCACATCCATGCTGGCATGCCCTTATAAGGGGTAATTTTCTGCAGAATATAGTATGGAGTGTCATTTGCTGGATTTTGCTTGGGGGTAGGAGGTGGAGGAGCTTTCCTCTTCTTGGATATTTTCTTTTTCTTGTGATCCTCATCTGAGTCCTCCTCCTCATCATCATCAGAATCTTGTGGGTTGTCATATGATGCATCTATTTCTCTTATAGTCTCATCAAATATTGCAGGTTTGTCAGCCTTGGAAGGAGCTAGAGGAGGAGCTGGAGAACTGCACACTTCAGTGCTTTCAGCAACTGACTTATTTTCCTCTTCTATATCGGCCATGATCAATGCATCAAGATTAGGCATTGGTGAATCATCCATAACAAAAACTGGAGAAAGAGGAGATGAGATAGTGGGGGAAACATCTCTTGGAGGAGATGGATTGGCTGGGATTTCTGGAATAGCAAAAATGGCCTTAAGTTGCTTGGCAACCTTGGGGCTTATTGGTGAGGTGTAAGGGACTATAGCCATTGATGGCTTAATGCTTTCCTCTGGCAGACAGTTCAAGTGAACTATGTCAAACATGCTTAATAACTTTACAAGGTCAACTGTGGGATTTATAATAAGATCACCAGCAGTTACTTTTTCTAGAACCTGCTCATCTATTTCTATATCAGATTCAATAAAATGAAGGAAATTAAATAAATCCTCAGCATCTGTTTCTGCTTCTTCTGCTGCTACTACTGCTGTTAATTCTGCTGTTACTGCTGCTGGTACTGCTGCATCTACTACTACTACTTCATGGAGCATCTCCCCCTGTCTGGTTTTAGTGGCAACTGAAGCAAGGCCCCTATCAGAAGAGGGAGCAGTAGAGAGGGCTGTGATTTGGGCAGTAAGGGAGGAGATGGAAACAGTAAGAGGGGAAATAGCCTCTGCTATGATGGTTTTGAGAAGGGGTGTGAGAAGTGCAATGAGTGGTGGTATGATGGAGGGACCCAGTAGTGGTGAGGCAGAGGTTGTGGAAGGGGTTGTTTGAATGGCGACAGAGGTAAGGATGGTAGTAGTTGGTGGATTTGGAGGTGTAGCATCTTGCATGTGAGTTTCTTATAGAGGTTCATCTTGAGGAGGAGTATTTAGGGGGGAGGATAGTAGATTGAATGTTGGTAGGGATGATAGGTTGGATAGGGGGATGTCAGCCAAGTGCTATGGAAGAGGAGATGGGGGTGGTGATTGTATTGATGTATCATGCTGGGGGGAAGGAGTATGAGAGGGAATATGGGTTGGAGATGTAGGAATTGGGGATGATTGAGGTGTGGGAGAAGATTCTGGGATATGAATGGATTGTGAGGCTTGTTTATGTGCTATCTGAGAGGGAGTTTGGATAGCTGGAATTTGGGGGATGGAGGATGGAACCTCTTTAGTAGGGTGGGAAGTGGCTGGAGCAGCCCTGGTACTCTATGAAGCCCTGATGGAAGAGAAGGTAG
Source organism: Platanthera zijinensis (assembly GCA_039513925.1). Taxonomy (NCBI): domain Eukaryota; kingdom Viridiplantae; phylum Streptophyta; class Magnoliopsida; order Asparagales; family Orchidaceae; genus Platanthera; species Platanthera zijinensis. Next base: position 74,744,899 of record CM077094.1, read on the forward strand.
CCTTGGAGGGCTTGGTGATGGTCCTCTCCCATATTCTAAAGAGGGCACAGGTGAGCCTCTTACTGGCATTTATGAAAATGATCGGGAGACCAGGGATTCAGCAGCCTTCTCTTTCAGGAAGATCCCTAAGATCCTTCCAAAGCAAACCTCTTTCTTAGTATTCTTCTTCTTAATAAGATCAAACATGATCTGAGCCCAGTTAACTTGTTTCTTGTTTACCACTTCAAACATTATCAGGAATTGGTGCCTGGTTATGTAGTCATGGGCAGTGTGCTTGCCCAGCAGGACTTTCCCTACAATGTCTGCTAGAAACATGAATTCAGCATATATGTGTTTCTTCAGCAGTTTGTTAGGGTTTTCTCCGGAATAACGCATTAGACTAAGCATCTCAGCATACGCTTCATTCTCAATCTCCAATTCTTTTGTTCCATTGTTTAATCCAAAAATTTTAGTTAACACTATAGGGGTAAGGGAGACGGCAGTACCCGATATTGTTCCTGTCATTGTATTCTCTTCTGTGGTGGAGGAAGTAAAGACCCACTCACGGATTTCAGTGCCAGATATTTTAATCCTTGTGGAAAGCAGATTCTTCAACTACTGTCCTTCAAGCAGTTGCAGGATTTCCAAAAAGATGGGGTCAGAATATTTGAAAGATTCGAAGTCGACATCAAAGCCAGTATCGAACTTCATTGCTGCGAGAGTTCCTGCTGGAATCTCCATTAGAGCACTTGCAAAAGAAAAATGAAGATCAACTGCAAGGAACTGAAAGCGCGGGACGGAGGTCGAAGAAAACCTAAATATAAGGTTGTTCAGAATATGAATCAACAAACTCCGTTCCACGAAAAATAAGAAATTCTTCGATCTGAGGTCGACGAAATAATTTGGAGTTAAACAATTCGTCGAACTCAGTCTGAAGGTTTGCAGACATTTTGATGAGCTTTGTTCGACGAAAGTTTTTTGAAGTAGATTCATCAATCTCCATTCGACGAAACTAACTTCTCTCACAGAGAGTTCATCGATCTCCGATCGACAAATATCTCAAGAACTTTTCCCGGTTCATCAAGCTCCGTTCGACGAACTTTGAAAAATTTGTCGAGTGCAGACAGAAACTAAACTAAGTCTTCTTCGTTGATCATTCCAAGTTGATTTATAAAGAACAGGTGGTTTCTTTCATCTAGGGGTTTGGTGAAAATATCAGCTCTTTGTAAATCAGTGTAGATATAGACAAGTTTAATTTTGTTTTTGTCTACACAATCTCTAATGAAATGATGTCTAATGTCTATATGTTTAGTCCTACTGTGATGGACTGGATTTTATGTTATAGCTATAGCACTTGTGTTATCACATAAGAGGGTTGAATTATTTAAGTTGAACCCATAGTCCAGTAGTTGGTTTTGGATCCACAGCATCTGGGAACAGCAATTGCCAGCTGCAATATATTCTGCTTCAGCAGTTGATATAGACACAGATGATTGTTTTTTACAAAACCAGGACACTAATCTCATACCAAGGAACTGGAAGGTTCCTAAGATACTCTTTCTGTCCACCCTGCATCCAGCAAAGTCAGCAACTGAGTATCCAATTAACTCAAATTCTGACTCAGTAGGATACCAGAGTCCTAGACTAGGACAATCCTTTATATATCTTAAAATTCTTTTTAGAAAAACTAGGTGAGATTCTTTAGGGTTCACCTGGAACCTAGCATAAAGACATATGGCAAACATGATGTCAGGTCTGCTTGCTGTAAGGTACAGTAGGGACCCAACAATGCCCCTGTATAATTTCTTATCCACAGGTTTCCCATGTGCATCAGAGTCTATTAAAGCATTTATAGCCATTGGTATTTTCTTTGCTGAGGCATCAGCCATCCTAAACTTCTTTATAAACTCTTTAGCGTATTTAGCCTGGGAGATGAAGATGCCATCAGGGAGCTGCTTCACTTGGAGACCAAGGAAGTAGGAGAGCTCGCCCATGCTACTCATCTCAAATTTTCAGTGCATGAGGTCGGAGAACCTCTTGCATAATTTGGTATCAGTAGACCCAAATATGATGTCATCCACATATATTTGTACCAATAAAGTTTGTTCCTTATGATTTCTGGTGAATAAGGTTTTATCTACTATGCCTCTAATGAATTTATGCTCTATCAAAAAGCTGGCTAGGGTCTCATACCAAGCTCTTGGAGCTTGCTTTAAACAATAAAGAGCTTTATGCAATTTAAATACATGAGAGGGATAAGTTAGAGAGACAAAACCAGGGGGTTGTTCAACATACACCTCTTCTTTGAGTACTCCATTTAGAAATGCACTCTTCATATCAATTTGATATACCTTGAATTTTTTGTAGGTAGTATAGGCAAGAAATATTATTATTGCTTCTAACCTTGCAATAGGTGCAAAGGTTTGGTCATAGTCTATCCTTTATTCTTGCCTATAACCTTGAGAAATAAGCCTAGCATTATTTCTCACAATTACACCTTGGGCATCTAGTTTGTTTCTATATACCCATTTGGTTCCAATGACTGGGTAGTCTTGGGGTCTTGGAACCAAATCCCATACTCTACATCTCTCAAATTGGTTGAGTTCCTCTTGCATAGCAATGAACTAGTGGGAATCTTGCTTAGCATCTTTTATGGATTGAGGTTCAACTTGAGAGAGGAAACAGGCATGCATCAAGTCTTGGTTGAGTTGATGCCTTGTCTGTACACCTACTGACATGTCTCCAATCACTTGAGATCTGGGGTGATCCCTTAGTATGACAAAGTCAGTGGGTGGAGTTGGTTCAGCAACAGCATTTTGAATTAATTCCTCTTGTGGAATTATGTTTGCTGTTGGATGAGGTTCAACTTCTTTTAACTATTCTTCTTCACTTTCTTCATAAAACTGTGGAGAAGGATGTGTTGGAGCCTCATGGGTGAGGCTTAATTCATCCAAAGTCTCACACAAGTGAGGTACCTGCAAAGGATTACTGGTAGAAATCTCTTTCTCCTTGCATGGCATATTAGTCTCATCAAAGCTAACATGAATTGATTCTTCAATTTTTAAGGATGATTTAATAAATACCCTATAAGCTTTGCTTACATAGGAATATCCTAAAAAAATTCCCTCTTCAGCCTCAGCTTCAAACTTTCTAATATATTTCTTGTTGTTATTATGTATATAGCATATACAACCAAATACTTTAAAATAGGCGATTTTAGGTTTCTTCCCTTTAAGTAATTCATAGGGAGTCCTATTCTTCAGTTTATGTATCAAACTTCTGTTCAGTACATGATTTTTTGTGCTTACATCCTCTACCCAAAAGGATAGGGGCATGTAAGCATCTGCAAGTAATGTGCATGCAGCTTCAATTACGGTCCTATTTTTCCTTTCAGCTACCCTATTTTGTTGGGGAGTTCAAGGAGCTAAGAAGCAATGCCTGATACCTTCCTTCTCACAGAACTCATGCATAAGAAGAGACTCAAACTCTATACCATGATCACTTCTTATCAATGCAACATGAGTAGAGTACTCAATCTGTATGGTTTTGAGAAAATCTGTAAGAACTTTAAAGATATCTGACTTAGATCTCAGAATGAACACCCAAGTGAACCTTGAGAAGTCATCTACAATAACTAAAGTGTAGGATTTCCCTCCTAGGCTTTGTACAGCAATGGGTCCAAAGAGATCCATGTGTAGCAAGTACAAGATCCCAGGTGAATCACTTTTATTTACTGATTTAAAGCTAGATTTAGTTTGCTTGCCTAGTTGACAAGCCCTGCAGAGGCCTTCCTTCTTGTAGGGACCAGAAGGTAAACCTCTCACAAGGTTGTCTTTTGATTGCCTAGCAATATTTTTCATGTTTACATGTTCTAGCCTTTTATGCCATAAGTCATTCTGATTACTAATTATGTTAAGTAAGCTGATATTTGAATTGGCAGAATGAAAATCAACTAAGTATATGTTTCCTTGTCTATTCCCAATTAAAACATTTTGTTTTTCTTTATTGGAAATAATACAAGATGTTGAGTTAAAGTGTACCTGATAACCTTCATCACATAATTGTCTTATGGAGATGAGATTATGCTTGAGTCCTCTTACATAAGTCACCTTCTTGAATGTGACAGCTCCAATCCTTACTTTTCTATAGCCTTCAGATTGGCCACACTTTGAGTCACCAAAGATTACCTTTGGTCCCAGCTTGGACTTGTAGTTGAGTAGGTTTTCCTTGTTGCTAGTCATGTGTTTGGAGCAACCACTGTCCAGGTACCATAGTTGATTCACAACATGACATCTCTTTATCTGTAAAGGAAATAGTTAGTTATTCTTAACCCAGGTTACCTTGGGTCCTTTATATTGCTGATATGAAAAACTAGATATAACAGAGAATTCTGGTTGAGATTTGTATCCTAATGGATGATATCTTCTAGGTGGAATTACCCAATAAACTAATGGATTAAATCGTTCCCTAGGTTTATTAGAGTTGCTATTATAGTTATGATTATTAGCAAGTCTTTCTGGGTTCGACGAAATGTTGTGAGTTCGTCGATCAGAGTTCAACAAATTGGGATGAGATCGTCGATCTCTGCTCAGAGGATGAACAAGAATATTTTTTGTGCCCCAAGTTCGTCGATCTCTACTCGACGAACCATACACAATTCGTCGGTTACAGTAAGACGAATGATTATTATATAAATTTGCGTTCAGCGTTCATCGACTTGAGTTCGACGAACTGGCAAAATTTCGTTGATCTGGGTTCGACGAAATCTGCTGAACTTGGTTACCTAAGGTTTTTTTATTTTTGTTATTAGGTATTTGTTCTGTGGTTTGTTTGTAGGTAATTATTTCTTTCCCTTTAGAAGAAACAAATTTGATGGGGGTTGACAAGATATTCTTCTTAAGAATGGAGGGCAAACTTGATGAAGCACCCAAGCCCAGCTTGCCATTTAGTCTAGCATTGACTGTGCTTGTAATGTCCATCAGCTTGAGGCTTCTCCCATTGAGAGATTACTAAAGTTGTTTGGCCTCACATAGTTGTGTTTTAAAGGAATTGATTAGTTCATTAGCTTGATTCAATTCAGCCTTTAGCCTATGGTTTTCAGAAATAACATTTTCTTGGTTTCCTAGTCTTTCCCTAAGTGTCTTAATTTCTTTTTCTGAATTTATTAGATCAATGCACATGGTTTTAAATTAAGATTTAAATGAATTAGAGCTATAATCAAAAGAAGACAATACCAGGTCAGCTTCAGATTTTGAAGCTTCTTCATTGTCTGATTCTTCTTCATCTGAATAATTTTTGGAGTCATCAATGGCCATGAGGCAAACTTCTTTCGCCCTTGCCTCTTCTTCTTCTTCACTGGAGCTGGATGATGAGGATTCATCTTTTGTTTCACTCCAGCTTTCAGCTACAAAGCCTTTCTCCTTCTTCTTATGTTTGCTAGAAGAAGGCCTGCTGCTTTGCTGTCTTCTAGAGTCCTTCTCTCTTCTCTTCTCCTTCTTATTATTCTCAGGACACCCTGAGAGGGAGTGTCTAGGTTTCCTGTATCCAAAGCACACCACTTCTTTAGTGGGGTTTTTGTCATACCTTGGCTTGTCATCCTGCCTGGATGACTTTCTTCTGAAATCTTTCTTTGCCATTTTGTAGAATCTTCTGGCAAACAGGCCCATCAACTCTTTATTGATTGTTGGAGTCTCTGTCTCCTCAACAACCTTGAATGCAATGTTGTGCTCCTTCCTTGCTGGTGGAAGTGTTCTCTGCTCAACTGCTTCTCTGGATTTGATGAGCCATAGGACTTTAGCTTTCCCAAAAGAGATTCAGTGGAAATCTCATTTAGGCTCCTGGCCTCCTTGATGGGCCAGATCCTTGAATCCCATGAGCTTGGGAAGAACATAAGGATTTTATCATTCACCTCTGTGAGGGTGATGTCCTATTGTACATGTCTACTACAAATTCAGCTTCCTCCTTCTTGAAATTCTCATATTGGGATATGAGATTGGATCTTCTATCTTTCCATTCATCTATAGATCCAGCCACCATTTGATTGAGGGAATCCGGATGGCATTGGCTGATGTGCATTCATCCACTTTCTGAAATATGTCATTTGACATTGTTTGGGCCAGAATGTTCATTGCTTTAGCATCAGCAACTTTGGCCTTTTTTTGAGCCTCAATCCACTCTGGTGGTGGAACTGCATTAGTGTTGGATGATGCTGTAGAAGTAGATGCCTGAGGGGGAACTGTCAAAATAGAGTTGTAGATATCTTCATCAATAGAGTTCATATACAATTTAATTCTTGCCTTCTAGATGGCAAACTTGTTTAGATTGCATACTGGAGGTCTGGTTCCTGCATAATCTTTGTTCTGTGTCATGTTGTGTGTATAAACCTAGTAAAAATGAAATGAAAGATCTAGCTTAGGATCTTTGGTTCAAGGGTTAGCTTGTACAACCAAAAGAACCTCCTCTAATACCAATTAGAAGTGAGGAGTTAGATCTGATATACTTTAGAGGGGGGTGAATAGAGTATCTTTAGGTTTTTAAAACTTTTGCTGTAAATAAAAAAAAATTATTCCTAAACTAATATGATTTATCACAGTCACAACAAATATAAATAATCACAAACACAACAACCTAACTAGCACAGCCACAGCAAGAACAAAAGAAAAGAGCATCATGACAACAAGAATTTTATAGTGGTTCCCCAACCAGGGTACATCCACTCTTTTACCACCCTGGTAGGAATCCACTCAGGTTTTTGATCAGGTGACTGCCACCAATGAGCTTTTGATCAGGAGCTCAAAAACAAAACCTCAAGTCTTTTGATAAGGTGACTTGCAACCAGGAATAACTTTTGAAGGGAGTTAAGAACCCTTTATATAGAGGGGGATGAGAGATTGATTTTGCCTTCTCTTTCTCTAAGTATAACTGAGAAGACTTGTGTGGATTTTGATGTTAGCAAAGGCTCCCCCTGAGATAATGAAAGGTTCAGGAAGTTGGAGCTTTGCTGCAGGGTGATAGGCCTTCAAGCTTTTTCTTTGACCAAAAGAGATTTAGGAGCTTCTTGATTGATGGTATAGTTGTTGTACTTTGAAGAATCCTGGGATGAGGACAGAAGAAGACTCTTGATTTTGAATGGTTGTTCTTCTTCTTCTTCAACTAAAAGTTCTTCCTCTGGTTTAGCACTTGTTTATCTCTATCACTTTGTTCTGTGTACTCTATATCTCATAGTGCTATCGAGAGAGAAAGAGAGAGAGAGAGAGAGAGCAGAAGATCCTTATTCACTAATGTTGTTCTATTCTTCTGTATGTCTTGTTGTTGTTTTTGGAAGAGAAGGAAAAATACCTTTTATATTTTCCATATAAATTTCCTTTTGAAATTTGAATTCCTTCATGCATTCAATGCTGACGGCCTTAAGAATGTTTGCATTGATTGATTTCCCCAACTGTCCTTTCGAAAAATGGCAAGCAATAATCCTGATGAAGATCATAACTAATGCTCCGTCTAACGGTAATATTCAGAGAGTATTTTAGCATTAATTACTCAAGAATTATTGCAATTGAATAGGGACAGAAGGATGGGAATAACCAAGTTTGGATTCATCGAGCTGAGTCCACAGTTCGTTGAGCTGAGTCCACAGTTCGTCGAGCTGATAATTGTTGTTCGTCGAGCTAAAATCCAAGATCGTCGATCAGAACTGATGACTGTTGCTTGATGAATCTTTCCAATTCTGTGCATCAAGATCATTGAGTTGAGAAGATGTATTCGTCGACTGGAATCTGATTCTGGACTTAGAAATATTGAGATGTTTTCAGGACTTTAGAGTGTTGAAGCAGATGATCTATAAATCATCGAACTAAGAACTTGGTTTGTCGAGTTGATACTCTAAGTTTGTCGAGTGAAGTCTGATTTTGGACATAGGAATATTGAATCACAGTGTCCAAAGATCGTCGAATAGAGAACCAAGTTCGTCGAGCTCTGCTCAGAGAATTTTCTCTGAGTTCGTCGAGCTGATCACGGCTTTTGTCGAACTCATTTTCTGAGTCTTTGATATTTATCTAAGTCTTGAGTCTTTGGCAGTTTGTTGATGGATGGTCCATGCATTGTTAACTCTAAGGACTTGGCCTAGACTCTTGGACACAACCATGACCCTGGCTATACATGTTGGGTCATATGATCCTAACTTAGTGAACTTAACCCAAATCCAACTAGGGATCCAACAATAACACTTGATATTTCTCTAAAATATCTTATACTATGAACAATGGGTGCTCTTGCCTATAGTTTGTAGAATTTAAGTAATATTTTCGATCATAAATTTTACCCATCAGTTACATAGGGCATGTAACTTTATATGATGTGGCAATTTCTTTCTAACACTATATCACGCCCAAGTCACACATGTAAACTGAGAGCATGTACTTGTGATTTTTCTTGAAATCCTCGGTTTAAGCTTCTGATATTGCCTGCATGCTTCGTTTTGCTATAAACAACCAAGTTTCTCCTGAAAACACAAAAGAATGTAAATTAGATCATAATTAAGTAAAAAACAATAAAATTTATTAATTTAATAATAAAATATTATTCTAAAATATAGGTAAATAAAGCTCTATCAAATACCCACATAATTGAGCTTTTGCTATTCATGAGCAAAATTATGAGAAGTACTCATAAGACATTGATACTATTTTTAATTAAAACTAAAATTTATTAAATCAAGAGAATGTTAAAAATAAAATTTAGAGATTTAAAAATTAAGTCCAAAATTATGAAATTCAATTGAAAAGAGCAAAAAAAATTCCCAAGAATTCTAAAGTAAATTAACTAGCTAGCAAGATTGGGAAATTTTGCAAACAAATTTAGATTGGAATTATAAAAACTCTTAAATTAAAGTAAACTTAAAATTTTTTTCAAATTACTACTTATGCTCTCTTAGTATTTTAAGTTAAGTCTTAATCAATTTTATTGGCAAAAGATTTTTTTTTGGGGGGGGGGGGCGCAAGGTGTATAAAGAGATTTTTGATTGGAGGTGATGAAGTTTATCCACTCACTTCACTCTTTTTCTTTTACATATTTGTATTTATTTACCAGAAAAATGACGAATTTTATACTTATATTTTTCATAACATATGAATAAATATTTTTTCTCTCTTCACATAAAAACAAAATGATTCAGAGTAATGACTTTTATCTTCTTACTCTATATTTTTTGAGAGGTTACATATATTTACCAAGGAATATTGAATTTCCATGACATATGACCTAACAAAAAAAAAGAAAAAATGCATGTTTAGCAACGGATAATGAATTTTAACCTTTTAACCCCATGAAATAGGATCTAACATGAAAAAAAACAAGGGAAAGGTTAAACATTTTTTAGAAAATAAATTAAAATTTAAGAGAACAACTACTAGTAGATTAAATTTTTCTAAGAATCTAAGAGCATGAAGTGAATAAAATAAAATTTTGAAGGCGTTAAGCAAATAACTACAAAATTGAAACTAATTAAAATTAAAGAGAATAAGTGCTCAAGAAATTACTTTAAACAAATTAAATTCATAAGATATTACTTAAATTTAAATCGCCTAAAAAATAAATCTAACTATGATAAAATAAAGGATTGTCAAATTAAAAATAGAACACATGCTTATAAATAAACTCAAACTAGATTTTTGAAAATAGCAAAAAACTAAGCCATGGTTTATTGAAAACAAACATTTTTTTTTCTAAGTTTTTCATATTTCTTTTTAAATATAATAATACTAAAATAAAGGAAACTGAAATGTTAATCCTAATTGTTTTTAATTAATTCTAAAATTTCCCGATGTCTATCCTATGAAGGGCTCGCAGCAGGACTAGGAGATATGATTGGATGAAAGCCCAAATCTCTCTTTTTAAAAAATTAATTTTAAATTTTCTTTTTTTTTTTTGAAATTTTTGTGAATCCTTTACATTTTTTAAAAATGTAAAAGAAAAATAAGACACACCCCCATACTTACAAATAAATATTATCCCCAATGTTTATAAGCTAAGTAGGAGGGGGGAGATAAGAAAAGAAAAGGCAAAAAAGTAAAGCAAAGTGCAAGAAAAAAAAAAGATGAACAAGTGATGCCTCCTAAGAGCGCTTTCTTTTTACCGTCTTTAAGCACGATGGTTAAGGGTTAGCTAAAAGGAAAATAATACAAAAAGTGCACAGACAACTCCCTTAATTTATGTTATGGGGAACATGCCAAAATACGTTGCCCAACGACACCTCTGCTTACTTATTGATTCTTTTTATGTTCTCTGTTAGCTTGAAATTGTGAATCCAAATTACCTATGCATAACAGAGTTAATTTTGATTGCTAAAGATGACCAACAAATGTATTAGTGAAGGCATTTAGTTACAACAACCCATCATCTACATAAAAAGCATTAGTATTAAAAGAATAAAAAAGATGTGAATCAAAAAAAATCACAAGGAGGAGTTTCATGTGAAATTATAAGATTAAGCATAGGTTATTCATTTTCAAAAATCAAATTGTTAACTAAAAAATCATTTGAAAAACCAAGCAGAATAAATTCATGGGAGGAATTATTTTCATGAATTTCATTTTCAAAATTATTAAGCAAATTTTCATGAAAAATAGGAGTGAAATCAAATGAATATAAAGAAGAAACATGTCCCACTTTAATTTTGTCTGGCACCTCCATAACTCTTTCAAAATCTTGGTTTAAAAAAACTTCTTGCTTATGGGAATAATTATCTAAATTTGGAGAAAGAAAATAAGGAGCATTCCCAAGAGTAAAAAAGAAGAATTTTGCGAGAGTAAGGAGGAGGAATGTAAATTTTAATTTAATGAATTTTCTTCCTTGCATTGAAACCTATCTGGGTGATCTTGCCACCATAAATAGTTAAAATCGGAGGATTAAGAAAATCCAATCGAATAATAATAATTAAAGGTTATTTTCAATATAAAAATGATTTTCATTACAATTATATAATTTATTTTCATAAGAATTATGAAAATTATTTTCATAAACCACAATAACACGCAAGCCTTTATCCCACTATAGTTGGGACGTGATGGCGTCGTCCCGCAAATGTTTGAAGATACCCGTCAGTACAATCTCCGCTCGCGGCTGCGTTGCTGTAACATTCAAGACAACAATGATAGTTGCAGCTAAGACCTCCGCGCACGGCCACGTGTGGACACATAGCTCACATATGTATTAGTTAATTTTAATTTTTAGTTCTAGTTTAATAATTGAGTTTAAGCTAACTGTTAGTTTAAGTTTAGATTAATATATTAGTCTAAAGTAATTTTTTTATGATATTGTAATATGTAAGACAATATATGTAGTCAGCGAAGGGAATGAAAAGGAGATTTTATTTGGAGAGAAAAAATCCCGTGAAAAGTTGTTCTCTTAGGGTTCCGCTTCCTTATCGACCTAGTGTGACTCCAGGTTCCGCTGCCCCGTCCGCCGCCTTACGACCTGGTGAGACTCCAGGATCCTCCACCTCGTCCGCTATCTTCCGATTTGGTGCAACTCTAAAGTTCGTCACCTGCCCCGTGCTACTCCGTCAATGGAACCTCTGGCTAAGGTTATTGTCGTCCAGTGCTACTCTGCTGTCGAGGCTTTGTCAGTGTGAATCACTTGATGTAGTGACATGGCTTCTTCTCCATTTGGTGTGATCCCGGTAGATCTGTAGTAGAGAGCTTCTCCACCGAAAACTCTTAGTAAGCTTGGGGTCACGAATTCCTCTACTCTCTTTTGTGTGATTCTTCGTAGGTAGTTTTTGTGTGGTGAACGAGGCCGGTGTTGCCTTCAAAACCCTTGAATACATCGCGGGATTTAATCAATTTTTTGCATTATTTTTTTGATCGATGTTGTGCTTTAGAGGATTGGGTAAACCCCTATTGTGACATTGATTGGGTTGGGTAAACCCTGAGAGGTCTAAGTTGTTAGCCTAAATCACCTAGAGGGGGGGTGAATAGGTGAAATGCGTGTCAAATGCGGAATTAAAAACTAACACAGCAAATATCAAGCAATCACAGAAGACAAGAGATTTATAGTGGTTCCCCAATCTTGGGTACGTCCACTTTCCTCACCGATCTAGCAAATTACTAGACTCGGCTACTCCACTATCTCGGATTGAAAACAATCCTACACCTCGGAACCACGTTCCTACAAATCTCGATCCCAAAACGGATCTACAAAAACTCGGAAGACAAAACTTCCTACAAGTCTCGGAGAAGAATCTCCTACAATGAAATTTGGTTTGAAAATAAAAATCAAAACAATAATCTCAGATCTGGATCTTTGACGGTCTTCTTCTTCAGGAACTTCTGCTTGATCAGAAAAAGGTTGAAGATGACCTGAGAGAGAGATCCACGAGTCTGAAAACTAGAACCACCTCGATCGAGAAGAGAGATCTGAAATATTTGAGGCTCGGCGAGATCGAGTGATTCACTTTGTCTGGATCGCTGGAGAGAAAGTCGTTGAAGACGAAGATCGGCGATCCAAAGTTTTTCCCGTGAACAACACTGGCGGCGGCGTGAGAATTAGGGTTCACAGAATTTTCTCTTTCCTTAAAAGTATATCTCTGTAATCTCTTGATGATAAGTCAATTCTGAAAAGACTATTTATAGGTGGGTTCCAACGGTCATAACGTTGATTAATGATGACACGTGGACCAATCAGATTTGACAGATTCAAAATACTTATGATGAAAAAGGACTTAGAATAATTCTGGAGAAGTTGACTGCGATACTCGAGTAATAGAGGATATACACGAGTATGGAGAGATGGATTACTCGAGTAGCAAGAGGCAGTATACTCGAGTATAGAAAGAGAGAATTACAGGAGAGAAGAAAGAATTACTCGAGTATCAAGAATGGTATACTCGAGTATCAGAAGTGTATACTCGAGTAATAGAAAGGTATACTCGAGTATCAAGACGATATACTCGAGTATCAAGACGATATACTCGAGTATCAGAAAATATACCTGAGAAACGTTTATATCAGAGTCAATTACTCGAGTATGGAAGAAATTACTCGAGTATCAGAAGATATACTCGAGTATCAACAGACTTACTCGAGTATCAGAAAACACTTACTCGAGTATAGACAGACTTACTCGAGTATTAGAAGATATACTCGAGTATCAACAGACTTACTCGAGTATCAGAAAATACTTACTCGAGTATAGACAGACTTACTCGAGTATTAGAAGATATACTCGAGTATCAACAGACTTACTCGAGTATCAGAAAATACTTACTCGAGTATAAACAGACTTACTCGAGTATTAGAAGATATACTCGAGTATCAACAGACTTACTCGAGTATCAGAAAATACTTACTCGAGTATAAACAGACTTACTCGAGTATTAGAAGATATACTCGAGTATCAACAGACTTACTCGAGTATCAGAAAATACTTACTCGAGTATAAACAGACTTACTCGAGTATTAGAAGATATACTCGAGTATCAACAGACTTAGGAAAATTCTAAGAGGAAATTTGCTCCAATGCTTCTGTCCATCAATCCAAGTGCATGAAGGAAGTGTATCCCAATAGAGAGGCTATACATGGGCCAACACTTTGGATCACACAATGAGGAATTACATTGTATGGTCCTGTGTTTGGTGACCCATTATAGACTGACATTGGTCTACACTTGGCAATTAGAACCTGCACACATACAACTTAAACACAGCATCAAATACACCTTAATTCATCTTAGTTCAAGGTCTGACCTCCTACAAATCTGAGGCATTGTGGAGACAAATCCCAACAATCTCCCCCTATTTGTAGATGTCAGCACTCTCTATACTAAGGTGAATTACTTAAGAGTAAAAGAACAGCAAGCATATAACAGGAGAATAAGCTTAACTAAAGCAGAGTAAACAAAATATGGCCATAATCAGAATTAAATATATATATATGAGGCAATGTTTTTAAAACACATAAACAAAATAGTCCAAGTCCACTTTCTCAGATCCACTCAAGAAGGAGCATCCTTGTGCATCCTTTCCCTTTTGAGCTGTTGCCTCTCCAGATAGCTGTAAGGCTTTGGGAAATAGGTTCTGGGCCTGGGAGGAGCAGCAGGGTTGTTGTGTCCCCAGTTTCTGTCATGGAGTCTGATTTTAATCTGAGAAGCTTCATATGCTTTCCACTCTGAATAGCTGTAATGATTGTCTCTGTTTTCACCAAGATCTGTCACTAATTTCAGGGTATCAAGAATAAGGGATTTGGAGGTTGGACTCCAGACCTCTGAGTGAACAACTGCTGGATCTCTTCTGGGTTCAGAACGACTTGCAGAAGTACCTTCACCATACTTTCTTTTCCTTTTAGATGGACCTTGAGAACTGGAAACAAAATCATCTTGCCACAAGTCAGAGTAGTTAAGAGGAGGCTCAGTCAGATCACCTTCAGGTCTAGGAGAGAAGACTGGCACACCACTTTCTGGAATGGTAGCTTGGACAGGGGCATCTGCAGAGGGTTGCTCTTCAAGAGGATTTAGGTGATGAGGAATGATGGCTGGGTTGAGCTGAGCATTGGGGAAGTTCATATTATGCAGCCACACAGCAGTATCATATGTATAAAACTTTACAGATTGTAGTTGAGAGAGAATGTCTGCTTTCATTTCCTTCACAATTTCATCCACTGTTGTTTGAGCCTGTTTGGAGAGAGTTTCAACTTGTTCCTTTACAGCTATTTGAGCTTGCTCATTTAGTTTGTCCACTTGTTCTTTTACAACCTTCTCCCCCTTGCTGATACCTATGTTTAGCTTTGCAATCGCTTCATCTTTGAAGGTGCTCACTTCATTACACACTTTCACAACATTCAGTTCAGCTCTCTCATCTAGCTTGAGCTGGTTATGAGCTACTGTCTCAGCCTGATTTCTTAGCTCACCAATGCTTGTAATGGTGTGGTCTATGGCCTTGCCTCCAATTTGAAACAGCCTTTTTAACTCATCAGTATTTGCTTGAATCTCAGCAAAGCCTCTGCTCATCTCTGTTTCAAGAGCAGAGACCTTGGATGTTACTGATTGCAGAGAGGCATCAAAGTATTCTCTCTGTTCTTTTAGCATAAGCTCTATCTTGCTGATAAAATCTGAGGATGAAGAGGAGGGAGCTGAGGTTGGTTCAGGAGCTGAAGCAGCAGGGGCAGGAGCAGAAGTAGAAGCAGAAGCAGTCCAAGGAGGGATTTCTGAAATTACCACAGAGCTGACTGCTCTCTTGAATGGAACTGGTTCAACATCTTCTTCTGAGGGTAGGAGAGAGGGCATGGAGAAATCCAAATTCTTCAGAGGTGCCTCCACAGGATCTGGAGACATCTCATCATCAGACAGGAGAATATGAGCTGATGTACTAGGCTCATTCTCAGGAGAATGGACTGGAGATCTTGCAGGAGTTGGAGCTGGGGTTCTTGCAGGAGACAGAACTGGAGACTTAGCAGCTGAGTCATTTTGGAAGAGAGGGGCATCTGAGCTGAGCTCATCAATGAATCTGTTGATATCCTCAGCTGTAGACAGAAGTGCTGCTGAGTCTGGAATCTCTGAGTCTGCATTTGCTGATTGAATATCTGCTGGAGGAGGAGAGATTGGAGGAGTGGGAATTCTTACTTCTTCTGTTTCTGGAATTACCGATGCTGAAGAGACCTGATTCTGAGGAAGAGAAGAGGCAGGCTCCCCCTCAATTGCTGCACCCAGAGTGTCAGCAATTTGCTGTTGAGGAGGAGATGGGGTCCTGAGGACAGCTTGCTGTCTGGAGGTTTGGGCAGGGTTCATGATCTTGAGGTCATACCTCTGAATGGATGAAATTGAGACTTTCTTCATGTGGTGAAGAGGAGTCCCTTTAGAGAAGTCAAATACTGTAGGATTTATCTCATGGAGGAGGAGGGAGATAATCCTGGCAAAGCTGGGATGTTTGACGCTTTCTTTGATCTTATCTAGTATCATCATTCCAAATTGAAACTTCTTCCTGCAGATAATAGCTTGCATAACATCAAAAAGATTTTGTGATACATCTCGAATGGAGTAAGTCTTGCACCAGAGGATTTTGGCAATAATGTCAACTAGAAACTTCCCTTCCGGATTGAACAGAGAGCGGTTCAGGGTTTCACCTCCACCTTCTGGATCTCGACCACAGAATAAGGAGGTGCGGTCGGCATCTGCCTTGTCTAAATCATCTTCTTCGTCGACCACCGGCATCCGAAGCAGAGTGGCGACAGAGGATTTATCTAACCGAATATCAACTCCCCTTACCCTTGATTTCAGAACTGTACCATTGTGCCTAATCTTCAAGTTTTTGTAGAACTCTTCAACATCAGACAGCAAAAGGCGGCATGGTTCTTGAAGAACGAAGCTTAATCCGGCCGTGTCGAGGAGAATCAGAAGGTTCTTGAAATCATCGGAGATATCTTCTATGCCATCAGTCACTAATTCCGAGCCGATTCCAAACTTGGAGGAGGGAGGAGCCATCAGCGAATCTTCAATGAGGACGACGGAAATCTGCGGCGACGGAAGATGAAGAACAGGGTTTCGGGAATACGAACAGCCGACGGCTACTCGAGTGAATGAGAAGTGGAAAGGACTTTGTCGTTTTGAATATATATATAAATAATTCTAATTAGGTTTAAAAACGAATTAAGGAAAAGACATACCTGAAGAGGCGGCAAATTAGTTGTGCGAATAGAGATTTTGAAAAAATTCCAGAGAAATTCGATTACACGAGAGGAGTTTACGGCATACACGAGTAATCCTTAACATATACTCGAGTATGGACTGAGTATACACGAGTATTAAGTTTAGACGGATTTTTCCATACTCGAGTATAAGAAATTCATACTCGAGTATCAATCTGATTACTCGAGTATATGAAGTTCAATACACGAGTATTAAATTCTGAAGACTTTTCATACACGAGTATAAGGAGTGCATACACGAGTATTGATTTGATTACTCGAGTATTTTTGACTTGTTACTCGAGTATTCACTATTTCACTCGTGTAAATGTAACTATTCTCGAGTCTCAAATTTCTTGAAGGAATTTTCACTAAGCGAAAGAAAAATGTACCTCAGAGTATCCAACATGTCTGACTTCTTCTAAATTTCTGAGTCCATCATTGGTCTTCTTTGTTAAGCAGTCCAAGCTCAGTTTTGAAGAATGAAAACTTGGACTCATCCAGCGGCTTGGTGAATATGTCTGCAACTTGCCTGTCTGTGGAGACATACTGTAGATCTATATCTCCATTTTCTACATGCTCCCGGATGAAATGGTAGCGAAGCTCTATGTGCTTGGTCCTGCTGTGGGAGACTGGGTTGTTGGCTATTGCAATTGCGCTGGAAGAATCACAGAACAGTGGAATGTTCTGGAACTTCATGTTATAATCTTCAAACTGATTCTTGATCCACAAAAGCTGTGCACAACAGCTCCCTGCAGAGATGTACTCTGATTCAGCCGTTGAGATGGCTACACAGTTTTGCTTCTTACTGCTCCAGGAAATGAGTCTCCTTCCGAGGAATTGGCAAGTCCCGGAGGTGCTTTTCCTGTCGTCTTTGCTTCCTGCAAAATCTGCATCTGAAAATCCAATTAGCTCACTATCATTACTTCTTGGGTACCATAAGCCAAGATTTGGTGTTCCTTTGAGGTATCTCAAGATTCGCTTTGCAGCGATGTAGTGAGATTCCTTAGAGTTCACCTGAAATCTAGCACATACACATGTCGAGAACATGATGTCTGGCCTACTTGCAGTAAGGTAGAGCAAGGACCCAATTATGCTTCTGTACCTGGTTTCATCAAAAGGTTTCCCTTTCTCGTCCTTGTCCAGAGACATAGCTGAGGCCATTGGAGTCCTCATAGAGGTTGCATTCTCCATTCCGAATTTCTTAAGCAGCTCTTTGGTGAACTTGGTCTGAGAGATGAAAATTCCATCCTCAGATTGTTTCACTTGTAGCCCTAAGAAATACTTCAGCTCTCCCATGCTGCTCATTTCAAACTTCCCTTGCATAAGTTTAGAAAACTTCTTGCAGAGGTTGTTATCTGTAGAGCCAAAAATGATGTCGTCGACATAGATTTGCACTAGCAAAATCTTGCCTTTTATTTCCCTAAGAAATAATGTCTTGTCTATCTTTCCTCTTGTGAACTTGTTCTCAAGAAGAAAGGTAGACAGCGTCTCATACCAAGCCCGAGGGGCTTGCTTGAGACCATATAGTGCTTTTTGTAATAAATACACATAGTTAGGAAGGGTTGGATCAACAAAACCTGGGGGTTGCTCTACGTACACTTCTTCCTTAATGTTACCATTTAGGAAGGCGGACTTCACGTCCATTTGATAGACGGTAAAGCCCTTAAGTGCAGCGTAGGCAAGAAATAACCTGATTGCCTCCAGTCTTGCTACTGGAGCATAAGTTTGGTCGAAGTCGATCCCTTCCTCTTGACGATATCCCTTGGCGACAAGTCTGGCTTTATTCTTTATAATTGTTCCGTCTTCATCCATCTTGTTCCGGTAGACCCATTTTGTCCCGATGACGTTCTTATGCTTGGGTCTAGGAACAAGTGTCCAGACTTTGCATCTTTTGAACTGATTTAATTCTTCTTCCATGGCTAGAATCCAGGATGCGTCGGAGTTGGCTTCCTCAAATTTCTTTGGTTCAACCTGTGAGAGAAAGCTTAAGTGTAAATTCTCGTTAGTTGTACCTCGACGAGTTCTGACACCATCCCGAGGATCTCCTATGATTTGGTCAGCAGGATGATCCTTCAAGTGTCTGAACTCTAAAGTCCTTGCATCTGGGATCTCTTCAGCCACTGGAGTTATATCTTCAGCTGGGATGTCTTCTTCATCTTGATCATCTCCCTCTCCAAAGGTGGTTGTAGAGGGGATCTTGATGAACGTCTCATCTTTATCTTTAATAGGTTCATCCAAGCTGAGTTCTTTCAACTTTGTACCTGCATCTACAATAGGCACACTAGACGAGTTGCTTTGCAACAGACTCGTCTCATCAAATACAAGATGTATCGACTCTTCCACAACCAGAGTTTTTCTATTGAAAACTCTATAGGCCTTACTATGGCTACTATAACCTACGAAAATACCTTCAAAGCTTTTCTCGCTAAACTTTGTAGTGTGATACTTGCCATTGTTAAGTACGAAGCACTTACAACCAAAGATTCTAAAGTATGAAATGGTTGGTTGCCTGCCTTTTAGAAGTTCGTAAGGAGTCTTATCATGGTCTTTGTTGATGAGTGCTCGATTTTGCACGTGACAAGCGGTGTTGACGGCTTCAGCCCAGAAATACTCCGGAAGTGAGGCATCACTCAACATGGTCCGACAAGCCTCTATGAGTGTTCTGTTCCTTCTCTCAGCCACTCCATTTTGCTGTGGAGTGCGGGGAGAGGAAAACTCATGAAAGATGCCTTGGCTTTCACAAAATTCTGTCATGGCTCCAGACTTGAATTCCGTTCCATTGTCACTTCTGATTTTGACTACGGAACAGTTGTATTCATTCTGGATTTGCCTGACAAAGTTAGTGAAAATACCGAAGGTATCTGACTTGTGTTTCAGAAAGAACACCCACGCAAAGCGCGAGTAATCATCCACAATAACCAACGTATATTCCTTACCTCCCAAACTTCTAACCTGCAGTGGACCAAACAAGTCCATATGAAGAAGCTGTAAACTTCTATTGGAATCCTTGCCTATTATGCTTTTGAACGAGCTTCTTGTTTGCTTGCCTTTGATACAAGCGTGACAAGGACTGTCTGTAACGCACTTGACCTTGGGTGCATCACGCACTAAGTTTTGAGAGAATAATTTATTAATAGTTTTGAAATTAATATGTGCTAGTCTCTTGTGCCATTGGTCAGCGAGAGATGCACTACTTTTTGCCAAAAGACACACTGGTGTCGAAGAGTCTATACAAATAAAATTTAAACAGAAAATATTTCTGCTTCGAGTGCCTGATAAAATAGTTTCCATATTGTTAACCGATTTTATCAAACACTTGTCAGCATGAAATTCAACTACGTATCCTTTGTCGCATAGTTGGCTTATGCTGATGAGATTGTGCTCCAATCCTTCAACATAGGCTACATTCGAGAAGGATACGCTACCGTTAGAAATCATACCATAGCCTTTAGTGATTCCTCGATCTGAACCTCCAAAGATGACCTTTGGTCCGTCGCAGACTGAGGTGTAGTTTAGTAGTAGGCTCCTTGTCCCGGTCATATGCCGAGAGCATCCACTGTCCAGGTACCAGATTGGCATTTTGGTGGCCTTTGGACATACCTGCAATTACAATCATTTAGCCTTAGGAACCCAAACAAGTTTGGGTCCTTGGTCTCGAGTTAGAATACTCCCCCTACGAGTATTAGCCTTATGAGTGGTCACTCTCACGTTGCTAACCTTAGGGGTTGCAGCATTTTCGGGATTGAACCAACAATCACTGGCAAAATGACCAATTCTGCCACAACACCAACAGTTGAACCTGTTGTATCTTTGCCTTGTGTAGTCCTGCTTGACTTTCTGGAATGAAGGTCTGGCAGGACCCTTACTTTTGGAGGAAGAGGCTTCATGATGATTGCAGTTGCATGAAGTCTTCTCTTTCATAGGCTTTTCTACAACGGGTTTTACTTTTGGTGTCTTCTTAAAGTTATGACCATGAGCATAAGGTCCATAGCTTTGAAGCTGAATCTCCTCATAAGGTGCCTTGAAGACACTCTCGCCAAAGTTACGAGGACGAGTCCAACCTTGGTATCTTGACTTAGGCTTCTCAGGGATCGGCCTAGAAAAGTGTCCATAGGTGGACTCATAATCGAGTTCGTTCGTGGGAAAGATAACTTTCTTGAACACAACAGGTTTCAAGGGAGCTTTCCCTTTTTCCTCAGCTAGAGCCTTCCGGGCAGCTTTATTCTTCCTCTTGGCCTTGTTTCTCCTAGAGGATTTACTAGAAGATCCAATGTGGCCTAAACCAGCACCCTTGGCCTTAGCAGAGAATTCAGCAACGATTGGAAGAACTGTCTTAGGCTTAGAGAAACTCTCAACAAGCTTCTTTTCAGCCTCGAGTTGTTTTTCCAGTTCTTTGATGATTTCCTCTTTAAGGTCGAGGTGCTTGAGAGCTTTATTGTACTCCTCCATAGCTTCATTTAGGTTCTCTTGAAGAGAGTTAGTCCTATTGACTTCTTCTCTCAAGTTGCTCTCACTAGCCTGTAGAGAATTGATCTCTTTGGCTTGACTTCTCACCATTCTACGACATTTCTCGTAAGCGGTGAGTAGTTCCTTATACTGTCCCATGAGTTCAGATTCATCTTCAGAGGAATATCCCTCTTGCTCATTGTCATTTTCAGAATCAGAGAGAGGAGTGTGAGATTTTACCTCCCCAGTAAACTGGGGGACATGTTCATCATCCGAATGAGCCATGAGCCCAAAGTAAGCTTCCTCTTCTTCACTCGACTCAGATGAGTCAGAGTCGCTGAGAGTTTTGCTCTTCTTGGCTACTAGGCTTCTCTCTGTCCTCTTCTTGGAGTGTGAGGATTTCTTTTCCTCTCTTCTTCCACCCTCTTTCTTTTTGTGAGGGCAATCGGCGATGACGTGACCTGGCTTGTTGCAACAGTAACAAATGATGTCAGTAGAAATCTGTTTGTTCGGTTTAGGATTATACCTGTCATGGCTACTTGAGCCTTTCTTCCGATGATCACTGTCATGTCGTGACTTTCTATATGAGGCATCCTTGCCTCTCCATTGCTTCTTCTTGTTCAAGAATTTCTTGAACTGCCTTGAGAGTAGGGAGAACTCTCCATCAGATAGTTCTGAGCCAGATGAGCTAGGCTCAGATGATTCTTCTTCATCAGCCTCAGGAACTGGGGCAGGAGAGCTAGCTTTTATCTTCCTTGAGCTATCTGCCTTTAGAGCGACAGATTTCTCCTTGGATGCAGACCTGCTTGTCTCTTCTTCAGCTTTTCTTGAGTTGATTTGCAGCTCGTAAGACATAAGCTTTCCGAACAGATTCTGCGGGTCTGTCTCAGCTAACCTTCCAAACTCCCGAATGGCACATACCTTATTATCCCATTCCTTGGTTAGGGATCTTAAGAATTTGTCATTGAGTTCCCCGTTGGTGAAGACACGGCCATACACTCTTAGGCCATTTACTATTTTGAAGAAGTTCTCAAAGGTGTCAGCTATGGCTTCCTTATGACCTTGCCGGAAGGCTTCATACTTTTGATTCAGAAGGGATCTCCGATCATCCCTCACTTCTTCTGTACCTTCCATTAGAGTCACAAGGGATTGCCACATCTCCTTGGCAGACTGGCAATGAATTAGATTCTGCAGCATTGAATCGTCGACTGCACTTGCTATAATATTTTTAGCCTTCTTGTCCAGAGAGACAAGTGCAATCTCATCCTTGTCTAGATCCATCAGCTTCTTGGGAACTTGCTTGGTGGGATCTATGGTGGATGCAGTCATAGGAATGTGGGGACCTTCTTCAACAATCATGAAGATCCGGGGATCTACTGCTTCCATGAAGAACTTTACTCTTTCCTTCCACATAGGAAAGTTGTTCTTGGTGCAGATAGGGAGTTTAGCAAAATCCTTGGTCTTACTCATGCTTGATACTTTTCAGAAAACAACTTAGAGGGATAAGATCAAGGTGTTAACCTTTTAACGATCAACCTGCCTCTGATACCAATTGAGAGGTCTAAGTTGTTAGCCTAAATCACCTAGAGGGGGGGTGAATAGGTGAAATGCGTGTCAAATGCGGAATTAAAAACTAACACAGCAAATATCAAGCAATCACAGAAGACAAGAGATTTATAGTGGTTCCCCAATCTTGGGTACGTCCACTTTCCTCACCGATCTAGCAAATTACTAGACTCGGCTACTCCACTATCTCGGATTGAAAACAATCCTACACCTCGGAACCACGTTCCTACAAATCTCGATCCCAAAACGGATCTACAAAAACTCGGAAGACAAAACTTCCTACAAGTCTCGGAGAAGAATCTCCTACAATGAAATTTGGTTTGAAAATAAAAATCAAAACAATAATCTCAGATCTGGATCTTTGACGGTCTTCTTCTTCAGGAACTTCTGCTTGATCAGAAAAAGGTTGAAGATGACCTGAGAGAGAGATCCACGAGTCTGAAAACTAGAACCACCTCGATCGAGAAGAGAGATCTGAAATATTTGAGGCTCGGCGAGATCGAGTGATTCACTTTGTCTGGATCGCTGGAGAGAAAGTCGTTGAAGACGAAGATCGGCGATCCAAAGTTTTTCCCGTGAACAACACTGGCGGCGGCGTGAGAATTAGGGTTCACGGAATTTTCTCTTTCCTTAAAAGTATATCTCTGTAATCTCTTGATGATAAGTCAATTCTGAAAAGACTATTTATAGGTGGGTTCCAACGGTCATAACGTTGATTAATGATGACACGTGGACCAATCAGATTTGACAGATTCAAAATACTTATGATGAAAAAGGACTTAGAATAATTCTGGAGAAGTTGACTGCGATACTCGAGTAATAGAGGATATACACGAGTATGGAGAGATGGATTACTCGAGTAGCAAGAGGCAGTATACTCGAGTATAGAAAGAGAGAATTACAGGAGAGAAGAAAGAATTACTCGAGTATCAAGAATGGTATACTCGAGTATCAGAAGTGTATACTCGAGTAATAGAAAGGTATACTCGAGTATCAAGACGATATACTCGAGTATCAAGACGATATACTCGAGTATCAGAAAATATACCTGAGAAACGTTTATATCAGAGTCAATTACTCGAGTATGGAAGAAATTACTCGAGTATCAGAAGATATACTCGAGTATCAACAGACTTACTCGAGTATCAGAAAACACTTACTCGAGTATAGACAGACTTACTCGAGTATTAGAAGATATACTCGAGTATCAACAGACTTACTCGAGTATCAGAAAATACTTACTCGAGTATAGACAGACTTACTCGAGTATTAGAAGATATACTCGAGTATCAACAGACTTACTCGAGTATCAGAAAATACTTACTCGAGTATAAACAGACTTACTCGAGTATTAGAAGATATACTCGAGTATCAACAGACTTACTCGAGTATCAGAAAATACTTACTCGAGTATAAATAGACTTACTCGAGTATTAGAAGATATACTCGAGTATCAACAGACTTACTCGAGTATCAGAAAATACTTACTCGAGTATAAACAGACTTACTCGAGTATTAGAAGATATACTCGAGTATCAACAGACTTAGGAAAATTCTAAGAGGAAATTTGCTCCAATGCTTCTGTCCATCAATCCAAGTGCATGAAGGAAGTGTATCCCAATAGAGAGGCTATACATGGGCCAACACTTTGGATCACACAATGAGGAATTACATTGTATGGTCCTGTGTTTGGTGACCCATTATAGACTGACATTGGTCTACACTTGGCAATTAGAACCTGCACACATACAACTTAAACACAGCATCAAATACACCTTAATTCATCTTAGTTCAAGGTCTGACCTCCTACAAATCTGAGGCATTGTGGAGACAAATCCCAACAAACCCTTGTTTTGATGCTCTAAGGATTGGGGATAATCCTATGTTATTTTCCTTATTGGGAGTAAATTCGACCTCTTTCTGAATCGTTGTTTTTGTCGGAATTTCCTCTTTGTGTTTATTTTGCATGTGTTGTAATTTAAGTCGAAATATTAGAGTGGCCACAAACTCGTGTGCGTGCGTGCTCGATCAAAAAGGTCTTGAGAGACTCATCGCTTTAGCCATCACAAACACCTCGACACGAAGGCCTGCATCAGGTTGGCTATATGGATCCCTTATCGCCATTGTGCCCTATCTTTTATCATAATCTCACAAATTCCTAAGTACATCTTGTATTTCCTTATAGTTTCATTCCAAGTCTTTATTGATCTACCCCTCCCTCGCTTAATATGCGTAGTGACTAGACTCTCACAATGCCTAACAGGAGCATCTAATGGTCTCCTTTGTATGTGTCCAAACCATCTTAGTCGAGTTTCTTGCATCTTCCTTACAATTGGTGCTAATCCTGTCCTATCCCTGATACATTCATTCCTAATTTTATTTAGTTTAGTGTCCATACATCCACCTAAGCATTCTCATCTCTACAACTCCCAATTTTTGCTCATGTACACAATTCATTGCCCAACACTCAGAACCATAGAGCATCGCGGGTATAATTCCAGAACATTAAAACTTTCCCTTATGTGTTAGTGGTACTTTACGATCACATAAGATCCATGACGCACCTCTCCACTTCAACCAACCCGCTTAGATTCTATGTGTAACATCTTTATCAATACCTTCGTCTTTTTGAACTATGGATCCAAGATATTTAAAACATTCACTATGGGAAATATCTTGATCATCCAACTTAATAACAAAGTCATCTGTCCTTCTTGCACTGCTAAATTTAAGCTACATATACTCTGTATTTGCCCTGCTTAACCTAAAACCATTCTTTTCTAAAGTATCTCGCCAAGATTCATGTTTTGCATTTAAACACTCGCACATTTCATTAACCAAAACAATATCATCCACAAAAAATAAACACCATGGTATTGCTTGTTGGATAGGTCTGGTGAGCTCATCAAAGATAAGGGTAAAGAGATAAGGGCTTAAAGCTGAACCTTTATATAAGCCAATAGTGCAGACCTCAGACAACAAACTAAGTGGTACAGTGCGAACAGCTAGTTATGGCCAGCTAGTCGAGGCTAAGTGGATATTAGAAAAAAATTTAAATCAACTAACTATAGCTAAGTAAAATTTATAAAAAAAAATTAAAATACCTAGTTATAGCTAAGTAAAAATTAAGATTTTTTTTAAAAAGCTAGCTATAGTTAGCTAAATATGATTTTTAAAATTTAATTTTACTCAATAAGGCTAACTCGAACTTGGCCGAACAAGCCCAGCAGCTTTGCAAACCAAAACTCTTAAAAACCAACCCATTTATTCTCATGGAAAACCGTAAGCTGCCAGATCGCAAACCCTACCCTACCCCGTCTACTTCGCCCGTTTCGCCCACTTCGCCAGCCTGCTTCGCCAACTAGAGTAGATGTCGAAGTTTGTATGACCGTCGCCTCTCCCTCCACTAAGGGAGTCGCTTCTCCCTCCACCTCTCCCACCCCCTCTACCTTCTCCGCTCCCGCCTTCTCTCTCATTGCTTCTCCTGTCAGCTCTCTCATCGCTAGTGATTTGTGAGGCTTACGGCGAGCCACTCGACACACAGACATCAACATCAGACATTGGAGGATAAATTTTCATGGTATAAGACCTCATCCTAAGTCTACATTGGGGAACCAAGATCGTTCTCTTCCTCAAAGAGAATCAGGTAAACTAATTTTTTTATTCATTATTTTTCTTGTAATTTTCAGGTTATATAAAAAAATTAGTTGAATAACAGTAAGAAAAACTAATTCTTATTAATTTGATTGTTATTGTATATAGCTTGAATGATTTGAGATGGAATTCATTGAAATTCTAAAGTTCTGCTATTTCAATTTTAATTATTTTTCAGTAATCATTATTATTATTCAATGACAATGTCTTAATTGAATTCTAAAGTTCATTTATTAATAGACAGTTTGTTGTATTAATGTATTAATGGTTTTTTGTAAAGAGCACTCAGGAAAGTCTACACGGCTTTTTATATTAATATATTAATAGTTTTTTTGTGGATCTCTGTTGTAGTTGTCTACAAACATGTCTGTGGCAGTCTACGACATGTTTGAGGATGATGCATGTCACACAAGCATTTCCGAGCAAATCAAAAAATTCCTAGAGGAACCCGTAGTTCTCAAGGCAGTGAGTGTAAATCCGGTCAAAAAAGTTTTACCTGAAGCTAAGCCGAGGAACGCATCTTTCATTCTAAAGAAGGTCAGCGTTATTGTTTCTGATAACAAGAGCGGTCGTTGGTTTCTCTGTTTGCATGACAATTGGCTTAAAGAGGGCATACATATGTGGATTAAAATGTCCCAGACATCCACTATAACATTCCTCGAATAATTAGGCCCCTAAGGGTGGTTTTGTCATGACTAGGTCATGATAAAACCTTGGGAAGCCCAAGAAGACCAATTGAACCAAGGCAAGAAGGGGGAAATCACCTTGGTCTGCAAATATCCCATTTCAAAGTATCACCCCTAGGGTTTGACTTTAGGTCTTCAACTTGACTCCAGGACCCCACCACAACACCCCTAGCCCTCTAGGAGGTCCATAGGATCACTAAGGACCCATTGGGGTCAACCAAAGAGGTCAAGTAACCAAAGTCAACCCTAACCCTATAATGGTCAAAGTGCCCTAATTAAGGGTCAAGTGACCTTCAATATGCCAACCCAACCCTACCCAAGTCTCCCTAGATCTTAGGAAAGGCCAATGGGTCACTAAGGACCTATTGGGGTCAACCCTGAAAGTCTTGTTTTGAAGGTCAACTAAATACCTAGAGGGGGGTGAATAGGTTTTAGTCCTTTTTAATTATTTAGACCTATATCTGATTTCTTATGCCTTTATGGTTAGTTGATTTATGCTTTCAAGAATTATCACAGACGACACAGATATTTTTATAGTGGTTCCCCAATCTTGGGTACTTCCACTGTCCCTCTCCGCCTTTCTAACGTGTGTTAGGCAAATCTCTTTACCAATTCCTCATCTCCTTAAGAGCTTACAACACGATCCCGCAGGACCACTCAGTCTTATACAAGACCTACAACTCTGGCGCTGAGACCTACCACTCAGATCCCAACTGGATCCTACTCTCAGATCTACAGCAGTTCTTACCTCAGGCTTTATAGCACAGGCCTACACTCAGATTCCCTAAAGAATCCTACCCTCAGATCCCAGATTGGATCTTACTCTCAGATATACAATAGATCTTACCACGGCCTTTATAGCACAGGCCTACACTAAGATTCCCTAAAGAATCCTACCCTCAGATCCTAAATTGGATCTTACAGAGAATGTCAAAGAGATGAAATACTCAGACATCAGAGAAAGTTCACTGTATCTGTCTTCTTAGACTGAGCAGATATCAGCCCTATCATCTTCTTCATAGCAATAAGTTGAAAAGAAATCTTCAATTGAATCTCAGCTTGTTCTGGAAGCAGCTTGCAGAAATCTCTGCTTCTTCATTTTCAGGAAGCAATCCTGATCTTGCTGTCGTAGATGAGTATTGCAACAACTAACTCTTTTCATGTTCAGGTTCTCATAATTGAACTTCTTCTTCTAGCTAGGCAAGAAAATGAGGAAGAAGCCTTCATCCAGCCGCAAGATTGCGAATGCAGAGAACCCTAATTACGTCTCTTCTTGGTTGTGATTTCTGTTGTTGTTTTTGATGTTGTTGATTTCTCGATATTATCCTGCTCCTTCTATCGTCTGCCGATCGACGTCTCATTGAGCAACGAGCCCCACCAGAATTGGTGGTTGTGATTTTTCCATTCAACCACCTAGTTTCCATTGACGGCTGATTCAATGGCTATTTGCTTTGTGTGGGCCCCATCGAGAAATCTATTTCCTAGTGTAGAAAAACATGATAGCTGGCCCCCAGCGCCTCTAGCAGCATTACCGTAACATTTGAACCTGCTTTGACTTTGTTGACTTTGCTAACGTCTCCATCTCTCTTGACTTAGACAAAATCAAGCATTAGTAGGGAAGGCGTTGAGTGAGCAACCTTCACTCAACGCCAAAAGACTTGGACAGAAATTGTCACTAGGCGTTGCGTGAGTAAGCACCACTCAATGCCAAAACACTTAGAAAATTAGCACAGCCAGTAGGCGTTGAGTGAGCAACCTTCAATATATGCCATAACACTTAGAAAGTTCTGGCAATAGACATTGAGTGACTTAGCTTCACTCAATGCCAAAACACTTAGAATAATGTTTCAGCCATTAGGCGTTGAGTGAGTAAGCTTCACTCAACGCCAAAACACTTAGAAACATTTTCTGCCTTATAGCATTGAGAGCGTTGAGAGCGTTGAGTGAGCATGCCACTTAGGAATGAGACTACGATCATATTTTACTTTTAGAAGGTGTATTCCAGAAATCCTAAGTTCGACGAACTCAGAACTAAGTTCGATGAACTCAGAGCTCAGCTCGACAAAAAGTGAAAGCTCAGTTCGACGAACTCAGAGCTCATTTCGACAAACTCAGAGCTCGGCTCGACGAAAGTAAAAGCAATCAACGCATTTGTACTTAGCCAATTTTTTGTGTCAAGATGAACACTTCCTCTGAGAATTAGTCAACGTAATATCACATGGCGGGGAGTGAGCTTGCCTCACTCAATGCCTATGGACTTCGTAAATATTCATAGTTTTCCTAGGGAGTTAATTGACTGAGCTATACTCAACTATTATGAAGCTATGGCGTTGAGTGAGTGAGCTAC
Organism: Platanthera zijinensis; assembly: GCA_039513925.1. NCBI lineage: Eukaryota > Viridiplantae > Streptophyta > Magnoliopsida > Asparagales > Orchidaceae > Platanthera > Platanthera zijinensis. Next base: position 74,774,251 of record CM077094.1, read on the forward strand.
ATTCAACGCATGTGGACTTGGCCACTTTTATGCTCATTTCTACTTAGACTATTGCAGCATTAGCCTGACTCACATCCTTTTGTCGTATGGAGTTAAGTGAGTTAACTTCACTCAATGCTTGTGGACTTAGCATATTTTCTTAGCATGCCAACAAATTCCTTACCTCTGGCTTTGAGTGAGCTTGCTCCACTCAACGCCTGTGGATAGTGAAATTCTTCTGTCCAACTATCTTTTTGTATGCAGCTGGCATTGAGTGAGCTTGCTCCACTCAATGCCTGTAGACGTAGGCAAATCTTCTGCCTATCTAACATCTTCCTTGAGTCCACTTATCCAATCATTGTCACAAGGACTATCCTACACACATGAACTTATACACACATCAAATACATCTATGTCTATCTTATTAACCTGTTTTATATTATCAAATCAGGGCCTTTAGGATCAATGGACCCAACAATCTCCCCCTATTTGAAGATGTCAAAACCATTGATCAACTTCCTTGGTTAATGAGATACACATCATATAGGTAGTAAAAAAACTTATTAAATTCAATGAGATGATTTTTTACCTAGATGAATTTTTACCTACTTCCCCTGGATTGCTGCAAGGTGTGTGTTACCATAGAGGTTTACCTCTCAGCTTGATCAATTTCTTCTCCCCATGACTTTCTCCCCCTGTCTTTTTACCATGTTGGGGCTTGATCCTTTCTTGAGCTTGTCTCTCCTCCATTCTTGAGCTTGTCTCTCCCCCTTGGACACTACTTGAACTTGATCAATCTCTTCTCTCCCCCTTTTTGACTTCTTCAGATAGTCAGGGAGGTGCATCAGTTCTTTCTCTCCCCTTGTGTTCTCCTCCTAGCTAATGTAGATGAGGCCAGTAGTGCAATTGCCAACTTGCTCTTTATACAGGGCTAACTTTAGTCCTGCAGCTGCTGGACTTGCTCCCCCTCAATAGGAGCATTTGCTCTCATCTTTTTCTTGATTTCCACTAGATCTGCATCACCAGCAAGAAGAATAATCATGTACCAAAAAATTACCTTAGGGAGTATCTGAAGCTATTCTAGGTTCAACATACCCAATTCAATCTTGAAGGTGTGTAACTTGGCTTCATCTATTGGCTTAGTGAAGATATCAGCCACTTGCTTGTCAGTGGAGACAAACTCTAGGCTAATGTCTTCTTTCTCCACATGCTCCCTAATAAAATGTTATTAATTCCTATGTACTTAGTCCTATTGTGTGAGATAGGATTCCTAGCAATAGAAATGACACTAGTAGAATCACAATAAAGAGGAGTTCTACTTATCTTAATGTTATAAACTTCAAGCTGATGCTGAATCCACAATAATTGAGCACAACAGCTGCCTGTTGAAATGTACTCTGACTCTACAGTTGAGATAGCCAGACTGGTCTGCTTCTTGCTACTCCATGACACCAGTCTTCCATCTAGGAATTGACATATATCAGTAGTACTTTTCCTGTCTTCCTTGTAGCCTACAAAATCTGCATCTGAAAATCCTATTAAATCAAAATCTCTATTCCTAGGGTACCATAGGCCAAGATATGGTGTGCCCTTAAGATACCTTAAAATTCTTTTTACAGCAGAATAATGAGATTCTTAAAGGCAGACCTGATACCTAGAACAGACACATCTAGCATACATGATGTAAGGCCTACTAGTAGTCAAGTATAGAAGGGAGCCAATTATCCCTCTATACAAAGACTCATCAATAGGTTTCTCTTACTCATCTTTGCCTATAGGCATACTTGACCCCATGGGAGTTCTCATGGTGGAGGCATTCTCCATACCATATTTCTTAATCAACTCTCTGGTAAACTTTGACAAGGATATGGACAAGCTATCATCAGTCTGTCCTACTTGGAGTCCTAAGAAGAACTTGAGCTCACCCATGCTGCTCATCTCAAACTTCCCTTGCATAAGTTTAGCAAACTTCCTATAAAGGTTGACCTCACTAGATCCAAAGATAATGTCATCGACATATATCTAGACTAGGATGATCTTGCCCTTAGATTCCCTTGGGAATAGGGTCATGTCTATTTTCCCCCTTGAGAATTTGTTCTCAATAAGGAAACTAGACAATATTTCATACCATACTCTAGGGGCTTGCTTTAACCCATATAGAGTTTTCCTAAGCCTATAAATAAAACCAGGAAGGTGAGGGTCTACAAAACCTGGTGGCTAATCAACATATACTTCCTCTTTTAAGTCCCTATTCAAAAATGCTGACTTCACATCCATCTGGTAGACTTTGAATCTTTGATAGACATCAAATGCAAGGAATAGCCTTATTACTTCTAGCCTGCTACTGGGGCAAATGTCTGGTCAAAGTCTATTACTTCTTCTTGCATGTATCCTTTTGCCACCAATCTAGCCTTATTCTTGACAATAATATCATTCTCATCTAAATTATTCCTGTAGATCCATTTAGTTCATATAACATTATGTCCCTTAGGTTTGGGAACCAGCTTCAAGACACAACACTTCTTGAGCTGGTTCAGCTCTTCCTACATTGCTCCAATCCAGAATGGGTCTTTGATAGCCTCTTCAAGCTTCTTGGGCTCTTCAAGAGATAGGAAGCTTGAACAGAGAGCTGTGTTGATGCTCTTGCTTCATGTCTGGACTCCATGTAATGATTTGGTGTGCTGGATGGTCCCTCAGATGTATCCAAGCTGGAGGCAATCTTACTTCAGCATGTTGTTCTTCATTGTCCTCGGCTGGTTGTTCTTCGTTGCCTTCAGCTGGCTGTTCTTCATCCTCAGCTTGTGATTCTTTAGCTCCCCCTGGACAGCACCCTTCTTCTTTCTTATCTTATACTACTAGATCACCTTCCATGATGGTAAGCTTGTCCATCACCTCCTTTAAACCTGCAGAGCTAGAAGAGGAGCTAGGCAGCTCATAGTTAATCAGGTTTGACTCATCAAAGACAATATGGACTGATTCTTCTAAAACTTGTCTAGTCAAGTTGTATATCCTATATGTCATGTTATTGTTGTTGTACACAACAAATATCCCTTCTTGGGACTTGGCAGCAAACTTAGTCATATAGGACTTACCATTATTTAGTACATAGTGCTTGCTACCAAAAATCCTGAAGTAGGATAAGTTTGGTTTTCTGCCTTTCAGAATCTCATAGGGATTCTTCTTGTGGCTTTTGGTGATGGAAGCCCTATTAAGAACATAACATGCAGTGCTTACTGCCTTAGCCCAGAAATATGTTGGGAGAGATATGTCACTTAACAAGGTCTTACCAGCCTCTATGAGGGTTTTGTTTTTCCTCTCAGCAATTCCATTTTTCTGAGGTGTTCTAGGAGAGGAGAACTTTTGATGAATCACATGCTCTTCAAAAAACCTTATCATGCACTCAGAATGAAACTCAATCTCATGGTCACTTCTGATTTTCACCACAGTACTGTTGAATTCATTCTGAATTTGCTTAACAATTGTCTGGAAGACATTATGGGTTTCAGATTTCTTCCTTAGGAAGAACACCCAGACAAATCTGGAAAAGTAATCAACAACTACAAGGGTGTAGACTTTCCTACCTAGACTATGAACTGGAATAGGACCAAATAGATCCATATGTAGGAGGTATAAACACCTCACTGAGTCTTTGGTACCAAGTCTCTTGAAGGAGGTCTTCGTCTGCTTGCCCTTTTGGATTGCAGAGCAGATACCCTCCTTGGTGCACTTTACCTTAGGTACATTTCTCACTAACTCTTCACTAAAGAGTTTTCCTATGGTCTTGTAATTCAGGTGAGCTAGTCTCTTGTGCCATTGGACACAGTGTGAGTCTTTCTCGTCTACAACTAGGCATATGGGAGAGTCCTTACTCTCACAAACAAAATTTATACAATAGATATTTTCTCTCCTTGTGCCTGCCAAGATGACCCCTGGATCACTTGACCTCCTAATTTGGCACTCATCCTTAAGTAAAGAAATGTCATAGCCAAGATCACATAGTTGGCTTATGTTTACCAGGTTGTGTTGTAAACCTTTCACATTAGCTACTTGTGTGATAGTGATTATGCCATTTGATATCTTACCATACCCTTTGGTTACTGCCTTTTGTAAACCACCAAAGATGACTTTGGGTCTATTGGAGTGTACTCCTTCAGCATGATCCTTGTTCCAGTCATGTGCCTGGAACAACCACTGTCCAAGTACCATATATTGGTATGGCTACTTGGACTCATCTACAAGACATAAATCATTTAACCTTAGGACCCCAATTCTTATTGGGTCCTAGGTTCATGTAAGGCTGAAAATGAATATGCCTGCCTGTAGCTCTTCTGATAGGTAAGCCAACATTAGCTCTCTGGATACTATTATTATTCCAGCAATCAATGGCATAGTTGTCCACTTTACCACAGCACCAGCACTCATAGATGTTGTACCTTCTTTTAAGGGCTGGTTTTACAGCAGTGCTGTCAGTATCTCTCAGTCCAGCAGGTACAGCAGTAGCCTTTTTCTTATGTCTTCCAGCCACAGCCTGATTTGGGATATGTCTGGCAGCAGAGGTACTTGGGGTATCTTTAACCCTACCAGCAGCTGCCTTCTTTTCAGAGAGCATACTCCTTATGGATTCAGATATATCCAAGTCTGGTTTGCTAACAGACTTTCCGTTAGTATGATTGTAGACTAACAAATTTTGAGAAGGGGTTGCAGCCTCATTCTTGAGTGTTGGGGCTGGTACTCCAAACACAAATAGTCCAGGATGGGCCATTTGGATCTCCTCATGGGCTGCCTTGTAGGCACTAGTACCCTTTCCATTCCTACCACCATGGTGGTGAACATCTTTAATCTCATTGGTGGATCCACTATTCTCCCAGTGACCATAGATGCTCTTTTGGTCATACCTGTTAGATGGTAGCAGCACTCTCCTAAAAGGAATAGGAGTCTTGGAGGCTAGTGGTTGCAATGGAGCTTTGCCCTTTCATTTGGAATTGGCAGCTCTAGTGTTCCCTTTGAAGGCAATACACAATATGGCTTTGAAAACTTAGCCACTAGCTCCTTCTCATTTTTGAGTTTACCTTCAAGATTGCTGATGTGGTCATTCTTGAAGGATATTGTGCCTATCTGAATAATAGTGATGTTTTTTCAGCTTGCTGATTTATTTCAGTTTCAGATCCAACATGTTTGCTGACTTTGAAGCAGCAACCTGCAGAGAGGAAATCTCCTGAGCTTGCTTTTTGGATAGGAGCCTGCTTCTCTTTAGTGCCTGCAGGAGTTCACCATAGTCATCAATCAATTGATTGATGTCTCCTTTAGATTTAGAGCCATCTTCATCACTTAATGCAGATGCCTCTAAATCTGGACTTGTCTCATAATCGGATCTAGAGGATAAAGAATGTGCTTTGCTTGGACCTGGCTGCTCCTGGATGGGTTCTTCATCAGTCAAAGTCATCAGCCCAAGGCAATGGTTGTCTTCTTCTCCTTCTTCATTCTTGGCAGCATTATCAGCTTCTCCAGTAATAGCAGCCAGCATCTCTAAGAAATTTGCCTTTATAGCTTCTTCTTTAGCAGTGAATAGCCCAATGTAGGCTTCATCTTCATCTTCCTCTTCTGACTCTGATGATGAGGAGTCAGTCTAGCTCTTTTGCTTCTTAAATTTGAAGGATTTCTCCTTCTTGCCCTTTCACTGTTGTTCCTTCTTTTCACCAGCACCCTTCCTTTTGACAGGGCAGTCGGCTATAACATGCCCTGGCTTGTTGCAACAATAATAGACCATTTTAGAAGAAACATATTTATTTGGTTTAGAGCCATACATGTCCTCTTTAGAGGTTTTCTTCCTGCCCTTGTAGTAGTCTTCTTTGGGATAAGAAGAGAAGGAGGGCATGCTTCTCTAGTGCTTCTTCTTCATGAATTTCTAGAATTGCCTGGTGAAGGCAGCAAAGTCTTCTTCAGACATGTGGCAGTCTGATGTGCTGGTTTCTGAACTTTTTGAATCAGATTCAGTATCCCTTCTTGGTGGAGAAGGTGTCTTTCTCCTGCTACTCCTTGTGGCTTCAGCTTTGAAGGCCACTGACTTGTCCTTGATTGCAGACTTGCTAATTTTCTCCTCCTCCTTTCCGGCTGTCAGCTGCATTTCATAGGATAGTAGCTTTCCAAACAGAGATGGTGGTGGTGTGTCTGCAAGTCTTGCCACTACTCTGATGGCAGAGATTTTTGTGTCCCAGTCTTTTGTTAGAGACCTGAGAAACTTGTCATTTCATTCATATATGTTGAAGACTCTACCATATGTCCTCAGCTCATTCACAATCCTAAAGAACTTTTCATAGCACTCAGCAATGCTATCTGTCTTATTCTGCCTGAAGCTTTCATACTCTTTATTGAGCATAGACTTCCTATCATCCCTCACTTCTTCTGTCCCCTCCATGTAGACAACTAGTGTGTCCCACATCTCCTTAGATGTCTTGCAGTGAACTAGGTTTTGGAAGGTGGAGTCATCAATGGCACTGACTATTATATTTTGTGCCCTCTTGTCCATTGCGGTAAGGATGACTTAATCCTTAGTCATTTCAGAGTATGTCTTTGGAGTATGGACATTAGCATCCAGAGCTGAGACCTTCATAGGGATGAATGGTCCCTCTTTGACAGTAATGAAAATTCTAGGGTCATCTGCCTCTATAAACAGCCTAACCCTCTCCATCCATATGCCAAACCCTTCCTTCCTACAGATAGGAAGCTTCATGTCCCCTAGCTCCTTGTAGTTCACTCCTGAACTCATAAGGACTGTCTTTCCTTATTGACCTTGGAGATCTACTCAGTCTATTGAGTCTTTAACGAGTAACCTCCCTCTGATACCACTTGAAAGTCTTGTTTTCAAGATCAACTAAATACCTAGAGGGGGTGAATAGGTTTTAGTCCTTCTTTTAATTATTTAGACCTATATCTGATTTCATGTGCCTTAGTGGTTAGTTGATTTGTGCTTTCAAGAATTATCACAGATAACACGGATATTTTTATAGTGGTTCACCAATCTTGCATACGTCCACTATCCCTCTCCGCTTTTCTAACAGTGTGTTAGGCAAAGCTCTTCACCAATTCCTCGGCTCCTTAAGAGCTTATAGCACGATCTCGTAGGAGCACTCAGTCTTATCCAAGATCTACAACTCGGGCACTAAGCCCTACCACTCAGATCCCAACTGGATCCTACTTTCAGATCTACAGCAGATCTTACCTCAGCCTTTATAACACAGGACTACACACAGATTTCCTAAAGAATCCTACCCTCAGTTCCCAGATTAGATCTTAGTCTCGGATCTACAACAGATCTTACCTTGGCCTTTATAGCACAGGCCTACACTCAAATTCCCTAAAGAATACTACCCTTAGATCCCAAATAGGATCTTACAAAGAATGTCAAAGAGATGAAATACTCAGACACCAGTGAAAGTTCTCTGTGTCTGTCTTCCTGGAATGAGCAAATAATAGCCATATCTTCTTCTTCACAACAACAAGTTGAAAAGAAATCTTCAATTTAATCTCGGCTTGTTCTAGAAGCAGCTTGTAGAAATCTCTGCTTCTTCTTTTTCAGGAAGCAATCCTGATCTTGCTGCCATAGATGAGTATTTGAGAAGCTAACTCTTTTCGTGTTAAGTTTCTCTGAACTTAACTTCTTCTTCTGGATCGGCAAGAAAACAAGGAAGAAGATGTCGTACAGCCACAAGATTGCGAATCCAGAGAACCCTAATTACGTCTCTTCTTGGTTGTGATTGTTGTTGTTTTTTTTTGATGTTGTTGATTTCTCGATCTAATACTACTCCTTTTATCGTCTGCCGATCAATCTCTCATTAAGCAGTGGGCCCCACCAGAATTGGTGGCTGTGATTTTGTCATTCAGACACCTACTTTCCATTGACGGCTGATTCAATAACTCTTTGCTTTGTGTGGGCCCCAGCGAGAAATCTCTTTCCTAGTATAGAAAATCATGACAGCTGGCCCCCAGCGCCTCTAGCAGCATTCCGGTAATATTTGAACCTGCTTTGACTTTGTTGACTTTGCTGACGTCACCATCTCTCTGGACTTAGACAAAATCAAGCATCAATAGCGAAGGCATTGAGTGAGCAACCTTAACTCAACGCCAAAAGACTTGGACAGAAATTTTCACTAGGCGTTGAGTGAGTAAGCACCACTCAGTGCGAAAACATTTAGAAAATTATCACAACCAGTAGGCGTTAAGTGAGCAACCTTCACTCAACGTCATAACACTTAGAAAAGTTTTGGCAATAGGAGTTGAGTGAGTTAGCTTCACTCAACGCCAAAACACTTAGAATAATGTTTCAGCCATTAGGCGTTGGGTGAGTAAGCTTCACTCAACACCAAAACACTTAGAAACATTTTCTGCCTAATGGCATTGAGAGCATTGAGTGAGCATGCCACTTAGGAATGAGACTAGGGTCATATTTTACTTTCAGAAGGTGTATTCCAGAAATCCTTAGTTCGACGAACTCAGAACTCAGTTCGACGAACTCAAAGCTCAGCTCGACGAAAAGTGAAAGCTTAGTTCGACAAACTCAGAGCTCAGTTCGACGAACTCAGATCTCAGCTCGACGAAAGTAAAAGCAATCAACGCATTTGGACTTAGCCAAATTTCTGTGTCAAGAAGAACACTTCCTTTGAGAATTAGTCAACGCAATATCACATGGCATTGAGTGAGCTTGCCTCACTCAACGCCTGTGGACTTAGTAAATATTCACAGTTTTCCTTTTGCGTTGACTGACTGAGCTATACTCAACGATTTTAAAGCTATGGAGTTGAGTGAGTGAGCTACACTCAACGCCTGTGGACTTGGCCACTTTTCTACTCATTTCTACTTCGACTATTACAGCATTAGCCTGACTCATAGCCTTTTGTTGTATGGCATTGAGTGAGTTAACTTCACTCAACGCATGTGGACTTAGCATGTTTTCTTAGCATGCCAACAAATTCCTTACCTCTGGCGTTGAATGAGCTTGCTCCACTCAACGCATGTGGACAGTGAAATTCTTCTTTCTAGATATCTTTCTGTATACAGCTGGTATTGAGTGAGCTTTCTCCACTCAACACATATGGACTTAGGCAAATCTTCTGCCTATCCAGCATCTTCCTTGAGTCCACTTATCCAATCATTGTCACAAGGACTGTCCTGCACATATGAACTTACACACACATCAAATATAGTTATGTCTATCTCATTGACCCATTTGACATCATCAAATCAGGGCCATTGGGATCAATGGACCCAACAAACCCAATTCGTCAAATTGACCAAAGTCAACTCCACCTCAATTTTAGGTCAAAATGGTCTGTTTAGACCTAATCAAGCCCAACCAACTTGGGCTAAGCCAAATTGGAGTGGCCCACTAGTCTATGAGGCTGAGAGTTACACAATAGGCCATCGATTTTTGTAAATGGTGATTAGGAGAGAGAAAACTTCATTTCCCCCAATTTTGAGGAGAGAGAAAGAGGAGAGAGAAGGCTATTAATGTCCATGGGAGACCAAGAGCTCTTCTCCTCATCTCCAATGGCTTTGAACATCCCCCCTCATCAATTTTGAGGAGTTGAATAGTCTTGGCTGGCCACCTAAGGGGGGCTGATTTAATGAATTTCAGTTTTTGCCCAAAAGCTCTAATGAGCCATTAATTGTGAATTGAAGGTTTTGTCCCCTCCTCTCCCCTAATTGCTTCTTTTAAAAGCACCATAGGTTAGAGAGGAGTGTTTTCCTTCATTTTATTGAAGGCCCCGACCACATTGGAAGTGTTGTTGAAGGGGTTCCAAGAGCTTGGATCGGCCATGGCATGGTGGTGGTCGGCTAGGATTTTCCTCCCCAAACAAGGTCTGCTTCTCCTCCCCTCCCTCTGTGTTACTATCCCCTTTTTTTTCAAAATCCACAAGAAATGGTGAAACACCATTTCGGTTTTCATTGTTCCAAACTCAAAAAATGAGTTCTATGGGAGAGCTTCTCCGGCCACCTCCGGCCAAGATCTCACCGACATTGGGTAGACAAACCCCGGTCGTAGGTGGTGGCTTGGGGGATTCGCCGGAGATGCCCTCAGGTGGCTGGAAAATGAGGTAGAAGTCAGCCCAGGAGGAACGATTCTGGGCCCTCGGCTGAAGGAGGGAGACGAAATCACGTCCGTCCATTTTCTTTTAACTGATAATATTTAATATATTAAATATACATATAGAAAAAAATGAATGATTTAAATACCCATAAAACACACTTTTAGATTGTAAATTTTGAAGCCCTTAGGGGATGTATCATGGGAAGTGCTCAATATGAAAGTTGTAGCCCTAGAGGTCTACTTTATTTTAAAATTTGATTCAACCCATTTTGGCTAGTGGTCTGACCACATCACTCAAAATGGTGTAGTCTATACATAGGGCTAGTCAGAGACTAAATTGAGTGCCTCCATTAAACCACTTGTCCAAATGACTTGAAATTTGGACTGGCAGTCAGTCTTACCCATACCTGTAACATATCAAAAATGGGAATTTTTGGAGAACATTTTTCTATAGTTTTGGTAAACATTTAATAATCCATGTATGAGTTAATTAAGAGGTCTAATGACCTCACAACTCCCCAAAATTTTGATGGATGGTCCTTAGGGTCATTATATGTCACTGGTAAAAATATTAACCCATTTGGGATTGATTTGAATAAGTATTGGAGTGATCAAAGTTTGATCCCTAATGGGTAAATTAGGGCAAAAGGGTGCTTGAGGCATGGAGGGGCCAATTCTCACCCAAAGGGGATGAGACTTTGGTCAGAGCCTCAAGGTCAGTTAAAACACCCTCAATTGGAGTTTGGGGTGGATTAGGGTGGATTAGGGTAGATTTTCCCTAGGACATAGGGTGATATGTCCTTGTATGGACTTGGAGTTTAGTCAATGTGATCTTAGGGTGTTGAATAGCCCTAGGAAGAAATTTGGTGACATTTAGACACATGCACACAACTTTAATCAATTGGAATTTGTTTAGGCCTATACCTCTTTATGGAAAAATTGAAAGGTCATATGACCTTGGATCTTTATGAAATTTTGGCAGAAGAGTTTTTATAGAGATATGAGCCTATGGAATTTATTATAGGATGTTTGAAAGACAGTAGCGCATACTTATAGTCATAACCTTTGTTGATGCGTGAAAACGGCACTGCCTAGTTAACGGCTTGTTCGGTCTCACAAGCTAGGTGATGAAGAGGGTTGCGAGGATAGATAAGAGGTTTGTTGAGAGCATCCGAGAAGGTTAATCAGGAACTGTCGAGCAGACAGCTACTTTGATGGTTAGCCTTACAGATTGATGCCGAGAGAGGAGAGAGGGGTTGAGAAGAAGAGGGGGCCGCTAACAGTGGCAACAACAGACTTCGCCCGCCGCGGCTTAAATGTCACTCTTGCGACGGGCTTTACTTTGATTATAATTGAAGTTACAGCTTGATGTTGCACCTTCACACAGAAATCAAAAAGGGTACAAAGGGGGAAGCTGGCGGCTAAGGAGAAGGAAAATGCAAGAGGCCGCGTGGTTAGACCAGAGAGGTCGGCAGACCACGCGGTTAGCTTATCAGGAAGCTCGCTGGACTAAGTCGGGCGGACTGCTTGATCAAGCTGAGAGAAGAGGAGGAGGTTGCGCGGACTGAGAAGCAAAGTCCGCGGGAATTGAAGCCTGGACCTTGCACACTCAACTGTGTCTGCTGAATGAGAGGAATGTGATCTATTTATAGGCTTAGGGAGATAACGGTATTGGTAACGTCACCCCCGGTGAGTCGGTAAGTTGTGCGAGTACGATGTTGAGTCCGTAGAGCCCGCGCCTTGTCGCGCAGTCTGGGACTTGTCTTCTTGAGTTGTTGTTGCTGTCAGACTGGGATGAGTCCGCTTCTACTGCACTGAGCGAGCTCGCGCTAGGCTGTGCAAGCTGAGGAGGAGTCCGCCCGCTATTGGGAAGAAGCGGGTACTGGAAGCTGTGGGGCGGACTACGCGATGTGTCCGCCTCTATTGCAGGAAAAGGAGCAGGTCGCCTGCTAAAAAGCTGGAACTGGGGTTCATCAATGTAGGCGGACCGGAAGGTTGGACTGCACGACGAGTCTGCCCAGCCCGCGGAGAACGGGATGTGTCCGATCGACTACAGAGATGTATCCCTAGCGGACTGCGCAACGAGTCCGCCCAACTTGCGGCAGACGGGTTGAGCAGGACGCCTCCTACTGGAGGCTTATCGCAATTGCTTGGTGATGAGGGCTAGCGACCTGGAGAACTGATGAAGCAGGTCTCCCATTCTGCTGAAGTCCACCTCCTATTGGAAAGGCTTGCCGCCCATGCTGGGAAACCTGGGCTTGGCGACCTGGAACATCACGCATGCTGGCGAAGTGGAACCAGCTATTCCTGGCTGGCGGCCTGGGCGCAGGTCGTCATTCTTATTATGCGGCGAGCTAGATTACTATCGTCGTTGCTGATGGTGGGCGGCTTGGAGACAGGTCGTTGCTGTTGAGACAAGGTGAATATGTGCGGATGGCGATTGGAGTCCGCCAAAGCTGGGTAGTTCACCTGCTTGACTGGAGAATTTGTGGGATTAGCTGATCAAACCGCGCGGCCTGTAGGGGCAGACTGAGACAGCAGTCCACAACCCCTGCAGAGCGAGCGGTTGCTGCGCGACCTGGGCGGTAAGATGGGGAGACCGCTCTAGCCGCGTGGACTGAGCGGACAGAGAAGTCTGTCCACCCATCCTTAGAAAAAAAGGGGGCTGACAGGTCGTGAACTTCAGGGGGAACCTGGAGCAGGCTGCGACTTGCGAGCTGACTACCTTGGGAGGGATCACCGATTTCTGGGTTAACATAATCCCCGCACTTTTTTAAGTCCCGAAGGGAACTTCGAAAAAGTAGGAGACCCACGAAGATTGTGATCCATCCCTCGAAAAAAGGAAGGGGTAAGGAGAGATGGAACCTGATGTCTCTCCTCAGAAAAAGTTTGTTAATGCCTTTCTTTTTCCTGCAATGGAAAAAATTAACATAGGCGGAAAGAGGTACATCTTATGCATACCTGTGTTGTTTTTGCAAAACAAAGAAGACATAATGTGTAACACCTCTACCCGTTAAGAAGAATATAATAGAGGGTCCGGCCGGGGCCCCACACCATATTCCACAAACAGGCGGAGACGCTACGAAATAATATCAAAACCAACGCATCGTAACACAGAGCATTCTAGCGGAAGCTTCTCGATTGAAATCTTCAACTCAAGCAAAACAAGAACTGTCCACTAAACCATAGGAATGTATACAACCAAAGAATCTGGCCTTAAGGCCTTACAAAATTTCTCTTAACAAGGTGTGGTTTACAGATATCGGCACGCAGGCCGGCCACACATGAACAAGAAGAAACAAAACAAAGCCTTCGAGGACAGCAACGCAGCTTGGGCTTTAGCCCGCTAAGTCCCGCTCGGACCAGCACCTCCAGCACCTGCAAGAACCAATCAACCAAGCGGTGGCAAACAGGGCAACGGTCAGCATTTAGCTGACCAATTATAACAACCCTGCCCCTGGCACTGGGCAGCGGAATTCCATCCCTGCATAGCATTTTCCAATATGACATATATATAGCAAACCACGCAAGACGTGCACGACCGCACAGTCAATACATATCACAAACGTCGGCACGACGGCCCGACGCTCCGTGCACTCAGGGCACATTCGGGTGTACCGGAAACATTGGATCCCACCAATGAGCATTTAGTCCGGCACGCAGGCCCAAGACTCTCATTATGTCGCTGACGAAAGCCCAATGCCTTGGCGCTCTCATGTCCAGCCTACAAAACGCAGGTACGGATCAGCCACACCCCCCCCCCCCCCCCCCCGTTGCTCAAATCGCCTTGCCACTACCAAGTACATCGTACCTGAGGCCAAAAATAAAGGCGCGAGTCGGTTTCACCTTGCCTGTTCGTCACGAAGCTCTTTTTATATACAGTTGAAGCCCAAAGGCCCAACCTCACACAAAGTGGCAACTCACGGCCACAAGAGTTGAACCAAACTCTCACAATTTCCTGGACTTCCTCCAGTACTTCCTGCTGCACCAAGTGACAGGTATCCACCACGGATTTAACACAAACAATCAAATACTCGGAGATTCCTCCGAATGCAAACAAGCATCACCAATCTAGACCAGCACGTCCAGATGGGCTTCACACAGCATGCCTAGATCCGTACTCCAATTCTGGACACTAACAAGGGGGACTACACATATCTACTACCCCAAGGGACGCCACAACCCACCGCATACTCGCGGGGAAGGGTTTTCCCTATGCAAATGCAGGAAAGAAGGACTTCACATGTCCAAGAAGGAAATCGTTACCCTTGGAATTAGCCTCGGAGCCATGGAGAGAATTGAGACGGATGAAAGCCTTCGCAGTGGCTTTGCCTTCGCAAATCCGAACTCGGCTCGCGATTTGGACCACCGCAGCACCACCGGCAGCCGAATTCCCCTTCTTCTTCTTCACCTTGCTCTCCTCTCTCTCTTAACTTTAGAAAGAGAATGATGAAACTCAAATGAGCTTTCTCTTCTACAATCCCGGCCTTATCAACCCAGAGAAGAGCCCAGACCATTGGATCTTGGTCAAAGAAAATGAACGGCTCTGATCAGCCCCGAATTTGATTTTCCTGGGCCGAACACGGGTAGTGACACGCCCGTATCACAGGTCGTGTTCCTGAAGCGGTCAACAACCGACTTAAGCCAAACCAGAACACGGGTGTCGACACGCCCAGGTCATGCCCGGGTCGACACCTGACACGCCCGTGTCGAGGGGCGTGTTCCCCCATCGAGACGGAAATTTCCATTTTTCCCGAGAACCATACGGGCACTGGACACGCCGGGGTGACTTTTTGACACGCCCGTATCACGATCGACACGGCTGGGCCTCCAAGCCGTGTCCTTCTCGGGACATTCTGGCTAATATTTGGGCATGTCACGCCCTGGGACACGCCCCTGTCCCTCGACCGTGTCACCACTCAACGCCACTCAACGCTACTTCACTCAGCGCCACTCAACTCCATCCTAGCAGGACACGCCCTGGGACACGCCCGTATCCCAGGCCGTGTCGACACTCAACGATCGTTGGCTCAACGATCATCGAACAAGAAGAACACGCCCTGGGACACGCCCGTGTCCCAGGCCGTGTACCCCAGACACGCCCTGGGACACGCCCGTGTCCCAGGACGTGTCAGCCAGCCTAAACCTCAATTTGACCTTTTGAGATTTTTGGGGTGTTACAATCCTCCCTTCCTTAATAAAATTTTGTCCCGAAATTTGAAGACAGCAGGGAGATCACAACATAACACTATAAGAGACATATATGTTTCTATCACATATACAAACGAGTGAACAGGTTACGAAAATAACTCGGGAAACTCGGCTTGCATGGTCTGCTCTCGCTCCCATGTTAGCTCTTCTCGGCCACAATTGTCCCACCGGACTTTGACCATCCCGATCGTTTTGTTCCGCAACTGTTTCTCGGCTCGATCCTCGATCCGAATGGGCCTCACCATTGTCGTTATCCCATACTCAACCGGCACCCGATCATTCTCAATCACTTGAGCTGGATCCTTGACTGCTTTTCGTAATACCAAGATGTGGAACACAACATGCAGTCCACCCAATTCCGATGAAAGAGCTAGCTGATAGGCAGCTTCCCCAACTCGCTCTACCACTTCAAACGGACCAAGGTATCGCGAACTTAGCATTTTCAACCGCCGAATCCGAGATACGCCTTTGAAGGGTTTAATCTTTAAATAGACCCAGTCACCCACCGCGAACTCCACGTTCCGGTGATTAGCATTGTAATACTTGGCTTGCCGATCCTGGGCTATTAGTAGCCTCTCTCGAATAGAGCGTATTGTTGAGGTAGCATCCTTGACTTCCTTTTGTCCCAAAAGTTTGGACTCGCCAGTTTCTGCCCAATCTAGCGGTGTACGGCACTTGCGACCATACAGAGCTTCAAACAGTGCCATACTGATACTCACTTGGTAGCTATTGTTATAGGAAAACTCCACCATAACAAGATGATCTTCCCATTTCTTACCGAAGTCCAGGGCGAACATACAGAGCATATCCTCCATCGTTCTGTTGGTTCGTTCAGTTTGGCCATCCGTTTGCAGATGAAAGGCCATACTGAATGCTAACTTCGTGCCCAATAGCTGATGGATTAGCCTCCAATCTTTCGAAGTAAATCGCCCATCTCGGTCAATTACGATGCTCCGGGGAACACCGTGCAATCGAACAATCTGCTCCACATAGAGCTTTGCCAACATTTCCACTGAATCGTCTCGCTTGTTCGATAGAAAGTGAGCCACCTTTGTCAACTGGTCTACAATCACCCAGATTGAGTCATTTCCGCGTTGCGATCTCGGCAATCCGTGCACGAAATCCATAGAAATATCCTCAAACTTCCACTGCGGAACCGGCAACGATTTCAGGAAACCACTCGGCCGTTGACATTTTGCCTTTACCAAAGCACAAGTACGACACTTAGCCACATACGCGGCTATGTCCTTCTTTAAACCAGGCCACCAGAATAATTTCTTCATGTCCTTATACATATTTGTGCTCCAAGGGTGAATTGAGTACTTTGTAAAGTGTGCTTCATATAACAATTCTTCTCGCAATTTACCCGCACAAGAGACGCACAATCGGCCATCCTTTCGTAATAAACCGTCATCCCAGGAGAATTGGTCACTAGACCCCTCCTTTGCATAGCGCTGGATACTTTCATCAAACTTCGTTGCCCGCCGAACCCTGTCTGCAAGGTTATATTGAACCTCCATCCAGTTCAAGCATGCATCGGCCGAAGAATCCCTTTCCACACAGGATATCTCCAACGCTTCCAACTCCTGGATTAGACGCTCATCATGTATCCACAACCAACTTGCCCGCACCGGAGTCCGACGACTCATGCCATCAGCGACCACATTTCCCTTTTCGGGAATATAGTGAATGTCGAAGGTATAATCCCCTAGGAATTCCATCCACCTCCTTTGTCGCATATTCAAATCCTTTTGATCGAGCAGATACTTCAGGCTTTTATGATCTGTATAAATATCTACCTTCACATCATAAAGATAGTGTCGCCACAACTTTAGCGAAAAGATCACCGCCGCCAACTCCAAGTCATGGACAGGGTAATTACGTTCATGCACTTTCAATTGACGTGAGCCATAAGCGATCACCTTGCCAAACTGCAGGAGAACGCAGCCTAAGCCGCTTCCTGACGCATCGCTGTATATCTCAAAACCGTCTGTACCACATGGCGACGTCAAAACAGGCGTCGTGGTCAAACGACCTTTTAGCTCCTCAAATGCTCGCGCGCACTCCGGCGTCCAAACGAACTTCTGATCTTTTCTCGTTAACATAGTCAAAGGCAAAGCAATCCGGGAGAAGTTCGCCATAAATCGTCTATAGTGGCCTGTCAGTCCAAGAAAACTCCTGACTTCGGCCACCGAAGACATCACTGGCCAATCACGAATGGAACTTATCTTTGCCAGATCCACCGCTATGCCCTCTCCACTTACCACATGACCCAGAAAAGCCACCGACGAGAGCCAGAACTCACACTTAGAGAACTTGGCATACATCTTATTCCTCCGCAAGGTGTGCAATACCAACCGCAAATGGTTTGCATGATCTTCCTCTGACTGTGAGTACACGAGGATATCATCAATGAACACAATCACAAACAGATCCAAGTATTCGCGGAACGTTCGATGCATGAGATCCATGAATACCGAAGGCGCATTACATAAGCTGAACGGCATCACTGTGAACTCATAATGACCGTAGCGTGTGCGAAATGCTGTCTTGGGAATGTCACCTTCCCTAATCCGCAATTGGTAATACCCGGATTTCAAATCCAACTTTGAATAGACGGTTGAGCCCACTAGCTGATCGAACAAGTCATCGATCCGTGGAATCGGATACTTGTTTTTCTCCGTCAGCTTATTCAGTTCGCGATAATCAATACATAGCCGCAAACTACCGTATTTCTTTTTCAGAAAAAGAACAGGGGCGCTCCAAGGTGACATACTTGGGCGTATGTATCCCTGCTCCAACAGCTCTTGCAACTGAACTTTCAGTTCGGCCATCTCTTTTGGCGCTACCCAATACGGCGAACGGGCCACAGGTTTCGCACCCGGCACCAACTCGATAGCGAAGTTGATTTCCCTTTGGGGAGGTAACCCCGGAAGGTCCTTTGGAAACACATCAGCATACTCCGACACAATCGGCACTTCACTCACACTGGCCTTAAGCGCCACCGCCTCTACGAGTGTGAAGAACAACTCCGCACCCTTCCGAACTGCCTTAACGACTTGGATAGCAGATAACAACATCCCACTCATCCCTTGTATACCAATGAACTTGGTCTCTTGTTCGGTATTCTGCCCGAGTGTGACCTCTTTTGAAGTGCAATCTATACAGGCATGCTGCTCTGAAAGCCAGTCCATACCAAAGATTATATCAAATTCCTTGATCGGCAATACTAATGTTTCCACCTTGAACGCCCGACTCCCTATCTTGACCTAAAGACCGCAAGATTTATCCGCGCACATCAAACATCTGTTAGGTAACAACACCTTTACACTGTCTGTCGTGGTCTGGATAGGTACCCCGATACGAAAGACAAAATCTTCAGACAAACGAATGTGAAGCACCTGTGTCAAACAGTGCTCGCGCCAGATACTCTCGTATAAGGACAAACCCTAAAACATCACAATCAAAACAAGCACAGCACACAGTATAAAATAACATTAAAAACTGCGCGCACCTGTGACAACATCTGCCTGCTTAATAGCCTCATGTTGTCATAGGTTGAAGACCCTGGGCTGCGCGTGCGAGGCAGAAGACTCCACCACAGTCTTCCCTTTCTTCGCATAAGACGCTCCCGTCTTCTTGTCACCCTTTGGAGGACCAACTCGGAAATCACGTGCGAAGTGTCGCAACTTCCTGCACGTAAAACAAGCACGAGATCCATACCCAGATGTCTCTGTCACAGTCGCAGAAGGAGCTTGTCCATTAGACTTGGACTTCTTTTCCCATCTCTTACGGTTCCCAAACTTCTCCGGACGCGGCGGCTTGAACTCTGGCTTTGTCACAGCCAAGGTCCCTTTTGCCTGCCCTCTTCTCATGTCCGTCTCCAAAGACCGAGCCGTACAGACTAAGGCTTGAAATGCCTGACTCACAGAACTCGAGAGCAAATACCGCAGCTCATCATGCAGTCCCGCATAAAACCTACTAGTCTTACGCTCTTCTTCGGCAAAGATTGTACCCGCATATCTTCCCAAATGTGTGAATTCATGCAGATAATCATCCACACTACGATATCCTTGGGTTAACCGTTTAAATTCTATTTCCATCGATATCCTTTGCTGCATTGGTAGATGTTGTGCCAAGAACAACCGAGAAAATTCGTCCATCGAGACCTCTGCAAGTTGTCTACTGGCCAAGTGAAGCAGTTCAATCTCATCCCACCATAAACGAGCCTCTCCTTCAAGTAGGAAAGTGGCCAACATAACCTTCTGTCCCTCCTCAAACTTGATAGCTTTAATGATCCTCTTGATCCTTGCAAGTGTAAGACCCCCCTCCCGGAACACAACACACGGCACGAGGGGAGTCTTATGCCCGAAATAGCCGCCTTGCGGTAGCACTAACACACGGGTTAGCCTTTACCACAAGACGCCTATTCCGCCGGCTACAATCCATATCACAACAAACATGCCAACCCAACCATAACAGAAAAGTAAAAGCAAAAGCAGTTCAGTTCACAGCTAAGTTAAAGTCCAAAAGTAGCGGAAGATAACAAGCACAACAGGCTTGTACAAAAAGAACAAGAGTCTAGAAATGCTTTGCCAAACGGCTACATGAAAACACTCACGACTGTCACTGACGGTGCCGATGGCACCACCACCTCAGGTCCTATCATCCGGGCCTGGCTGTCCTGCTGCATAGTCCGTCGCTGCTCTACCTGCGGGGTTTCCTCCTAAAAAGGAAGACGTAGCAACCGTTAGTCATAAGACTAAGTGGCTTCACATACGCTCCCCCGGCGACTCCTCGGCACCGGGCGGAGAAAGGAACAAGGTACAATATGATTATATATAAGCAAGTAAACAAGCAGGTGACTGTAAAAATAGTGGAGTATAAACTACGCTACACAACTAGCAGTTCTACAAATATCAATAGTATATGACAGCAGGTATAATTAATCAGAATAGTAACTTAACTTATAAGAGTGCCCATACAAACTTATAAGTTAAGGATCGGCTTAACAATAAAGTAACTCATCGTATAGGAGTGCCCATACAAACTTATACGGTGAGGATCTTGTGTATGCAATGAATGACATGATATGAATGTTATGGTATGACCGACTCATGCGCACGCACATACAAGTTGCTATGTCGACACAGACTTGAAGTTCCCACTTTTCGAGCAGGTAGCTAACCTCTCAGGCGTCGTCCGTCGTGGCCAGACGGCGACAGTGGAGCGGGCGTCTCCACTACTAGGTGGTATCACACTACCTATCCTAGGCCCCCGTACGCCTCAACGCTAAGAACACAACAGCGGAGCTCACCTGCGTACTACGGCTCAGAAGGGGTCTTGGGTAAATGTGCACCAAGAACACAGCCCAACCTGGCCTTTGATTTCGAACCGGATGGAACCTCGGAAGCACACGAGGTGCAAGCCCAACCGTTCTCATGGCGCGGAGGAGATCTCGGTTTATGGACACCGAGTATCTAACCCTACCGCCCAAGGTCTACCCATTGGCTCCCATCGGTGTGACGACTGGCGAACCCGTAGACCTGCCATAGTCATTATCTCAATATCGCGACACGATGAATCGTCGCACATTACATGCCCCAAAACAACTCACTCGATGCTACCCGTAGGGAGACTTCAACTCTAAGCATCGGTTATTAATAACCCCTTGGGCTCGGATTACGGTTACAAAATACTCCTCACATAGTGTTCATCATTTTCACGCCCACCTATTCAATAACTTCACCTCAACACTACGCACAATAGATATATTCAACACCAAATTGTATACGTATATCCTATACCGATCTCAACTCCTAATATCTAGCCTTCCCATCCAACCCATTTCTCTACCAATACATGGTTATACCTTATTACACAACCAAATGAATAACCATGCTAAATTATAGTAACAACAACATTATAGATATATGGGAGCAAGATATCAAATGAGCAAATCACAATCATTGCAAGAGAGCTAACATTATAAATTAACAAGTGCATTAACATAGGATAGCCCAATACTAAAACTGGGATTCCCGGAGCTATAGGAATCCGATCACAACGCACAACCCCTCGTTGGAAAGGTATTCGCGAGGGCTACGACTTTCGTGTTGAGTCGATCGCCCAGATCTGGTCGCAACCTACCAGAAATTCAACTCGAACACGTACAGGAAACAGTTTCCTGTACAGGAATTTTCCCGAACGCAGCGGACTCGAACCAGCTTTCCCGTGGCTACAGGTATCGCATGGAAACGAGCAACCACTCGTTGGAAAGGTAATTTCAAGGGCTACAACTTTTGTGTTGAGTCGTTCACCCAGATCTGGCCAGAACACCTCCGAAATTGGCCACGAAGGTCGCTGCGTGCAGAAATCAGATTTCTGCACGCATCTTAAGGCGAGATGAACGGCATCCGTTCGTCTTCTTCCTTGCAACGACCTCGCATAAACTTCTCCAGAAATCACACCCAACCTTATTCCTCCTTTCAAAGCCAAACCCTCAACGAAAATCCCTCTCATCTCCACTTTGAACGATGAGAAGGTTGAGGAATACTAAGCCTAGAAAACCTAGGCATGGCTTAACCTAAGAACTCTTCTCCTCACCATCAAGACTCTATGGAGTCGATGTCTCTCCTAAAATAGCTATAGATCTAGCACCAAGGGAGAGGGGAAGAAGCTCACCTCAAGTCCAGCGGTACCACCATGGCCGGCCATGAGCCTCGCACTCCTTCGCGGCGGCATTGTTTTTCCCTTGACGGCGGCGGCGTTTTGATTCCTCCAAGGATGGCTCCGGCAAGCTCTTCCTCCTCCTCCAGCCAAGAACCCTCTCAGGAATTTCGGGGCAGAAGAAAGGAGATGAAATGCTAGGGTTTCCCAACTTTTCCTTTTTATACATCGCAGACACGGGTAGGCACACGGCCGTGTTCCTACCCGTGTTCAGGTGACACGGCCGTGTGGCATGCCGTGTCTAGGGCCGTGTTCCTCCCAGAACCACTTTCTGCCGGGTCAGGGTTGCGGCACACGGGTAGAGACACGGCCGTGTCCCGACCTGTGTCCTTGGCACACGGCTAGGGACACGCCCGTGTCCCGACCCGTGTCCTTGGCACACGGCTAGGGACACGCCCGTGTCCCAATGCCCGTGTACCTCTCTGACTGGTAAACCTATTTTTATGAGGCACACGGGTATGGACACGGCCGTGTCCATACCCGTGTCAGCCAAAAATGCTGTTTTGCCTTGTTTTCCTCATTTCCCGCACGTCCGCACCTGTTCACCCACATCCCCCATTGGGCTCACCACAGCCCCCTTGACTCAAATACGCAATCAAGGGGCCTAGCGCGAATTGGGACGTTACAAATCCTATAAACAAAATAAAAGATTTCGTCCCCGAAATCAGGGTAAGGCTATGGGAGTGAAACACATAAAAAGGGAACTATGCTTTCAAATAAAATTTTTACCTGGAGTAAATAATTCCGGGTAGCGCTCTTGCATCAAATCCCTTGGCTCCCATGTGCACTCTTCCTTCCCGTGATTAGACCATAGCACCTTCACCAAGGGAACACTTTTGCGGCGCAAGGTCCTTGTCTCGTTATCAACGATCCGCACCGGCTCCAGTCGCACAGACCTATCAGACGCCACGGCACCATCCGCCGTGGGGATATACTGTTCAGGTCGCAACAAAGCCTTCCGAAGCGACGATACATGGAACACGTCGTGAAGGTTCTCCAGCTCCGGTGGTAACTTCAATCGATAGGCCAGAGGGCCAATCCTTTCCACTACAACATAGGGCCCAACATACCTTGGGCTGAGCTTCTTGACTCCACGTACTCGTGACACTCCGTGCATCGGTCGAATCTTCAGGAACACCTTATCACCCACTTGAAACTCTACCATACGGTGCCTTGCGTTGTAATATTTCGCCTGTCGGCTTTGAGCCTCTAGCATTCGATTCCGGATAAACCTAACCACCGCGTCCGTGTCATCAATATACTCATTTCCCAATGTCTTCGGATCTTCGTCTTGCACCCAGGACAAGGGTGTTCTACACCTCCTTCCATACAAAGCTTCATGAGGTGCCATTCCAATACTGGCTTGATGACTGTTATTATAAGAGAACTCCACGAGAGGTAAGAGCCTCTCCCATGGTTCTCCTTTATCTAGCACACACAACCTCAATAGGTCCTCCAATGTTCGGATGGTTCGTTCAGATTGCCCGTCCGTTTGTGGGTGAAAGGCTGTGCTAAAGGCGAGGCGCGAGCCCAAATAAGCCTGTACAGCCCTCCATTCTCTTGAAGTAAACCGACCATCCCGGTCGGAGACGATCGTCTTTGGCACACCATGGTACCGCACAAATTGTTCCACAAAGAGACGCACTAAGACGCCCACTTGCGCCTCCTTCTTCATTGGGATAAATCGGGCTACCTTGGTCAACCGGTCAACTATCACCCACACGGAATCATTCCCCGAGTGCGAGCGAGGTAACCCGTGGACGAAGTCCATGGAGATGTCCTCAAATTTCCATTCGGGGATGGGCAACGACTGTAGCATTCCACCGGGGCTTCTGCACTCCGCCTTCACCATTTGACAGGCCACACAATGAGTAACAAAGTACTTGACATCCCTCTTCATGCCCGGCCAACACATCGTCTTTCTCAAATCGGTGTACATCTTTGCGATCCCCGGGTGCACCGAGTACTTGGAGCAATGGGCCTCCTTTAGAATATCCTCCCGAATGTTGTCACCTTCGGGGATGTAAAGCCGGCCACGAAAATGGACGAGGCCGTCTTTTAGGGAGTATTCTTCCGTAGTCCCATCCTCCATTGACTTGAAAGCCGGGGTTAAAGCCGCATCCTTCTTTTGTTCCGTACGGATCCGGTCTCGTATGTTGCAAACTATACTCATCGCGGCCAAATATTCGGTATACTCTTCCGGTTGATTCTTAAAGACCAAAGTGATTTCCATCTCTTGCAACGTCCGGATTAACTCCATCCTCATCAAGTGGGATTCCGTGCTCGCTTCCGGCGCTTTCCGGCTCAAGGCATCAGCTACGGAATTAACCTTCCCGGGGTGGTAGTTCAAGGTGAAATCATAGTCGCACAAGAACTCCAACCACCGCCGCTGTCTCAAGTTTAACTCCTTTTGGGTGTGCACGTACTTCAGATTTTTGTGATCCGAGTAGATCTCGCAGTGGACGCCATATAAATAATGCCTCCACATCTTCAAGGCGAATACCACCGCTCCCAACTCTAGATCATGCACCGGGTAGCTGGCTTCATGCTTCTTCAACTGTCTTGAAGCATAAGCGATCACATGCCCATTCTGCATCAACACAGCTCCCATCCCTTGATACGACGCATCCGTGTAAACTTGAAAGCCCTCCTTCCCAGATGGAAGAGCTAGGATGGGTGCAGTCGTCAATCTGTCTTTCAACTCTTGGAATGCAGCTTCACACTGGGGTGTCCATTCAAACGGCACACCCTTCTTGGTCAGCGTAGTAAGGGGAAGGGCGATCTTCGAGAAGCCTTTCACGAACTTGCGATAGTACCCGGCAAGTCCAAGAAAGCTCCGTATGTCGGCCGCTGACTTCAATGGCGACCACTCCTTCACGGCCCGCACCTTGGCCGGATCTACTGCTAGCCCCGCCCCACTAATCACATGGCCTAAGAACGCGACCTCTCGAAGCCAAAACTCGCATTTGCTGAACTTGGCAAACAAAGCGTGCTCCTTTAGTTTCCTCAGCACCAAAGTTAGATGTTCGGCGTGTTCTGCTTCAGTCTTGGAGTAGACTAGGATATCATCGATGAACACGATGACAAAGATGTCCAAATAAGGGCTGAACACCTTGTTCATCAAGCTCATAAAGGCGGAAGGGGCGTTTGTGAGCCCAAACGGCATCACGGTGAATTCATACAAACCATATCTCGAACTGAACGCCGTCTTCTGAATGTCATCTTCTTGTATCCTCAGCTGATAATATCCCGAACGCAGATCTAACTTGGAGAACCAATACGATCCCACCAATTGATCAAATAACTCATCAATGCGCGGTAGGGGATAGGTGTTCCGCACCGTTAACCGGTTCAACTCTCGATAATCAATGCACAACCGCAGGGTGCCATCCTTCTTTTTGACGAACAAAACGGGCGCTCCCCAAGGCGACGAGCTTGGGCGAACGAACCCTGCTTCCACCAATTCCTGAAGCTGGACTCTAAACTCTGCAAGTTCCTTCGGAGCCATTCGGTATGGAGCTCGCGAGACGGGCTTGGCACCCGGAATTAGCTTGATTTGGAAGTCCACTTCCCTATGCGGGGGTAGTCCCGGCAATTTCTCGGGAAATACCTCGGGAAATTCTCGCACCACCCGCACATCCTTGACCTCTAATGTCAATTTCTTCAACTCAAAGCAGATTACATAGACCTCGTCCCCTTCCATATGAGATTTCATAGCTTGGATTGAAGATAATAGTTTACGGGGTGCGAATTTAATACCTTGGAAGATGACTTCCGAGTCTCCATGCCTCAACATAACCTGCTTCTCCGCACAATTGATCCTGGCGTGGTGCCAGTCCAACCACTTCATGCCCAAGATGAGATCGAACTCCGGGATTCTTAACACTGTAGCCGGAGTTTCAAAGAACTTTCCTCCAATAAGGGTGTCGAAATCGCAACTTGCTGACGACGTCATCTCAGAGCCGTCCGGAAGGCGCACCCTTTGAGTAATGCCCGTGAAGTGTTGCACTCCCTCCAAGTCCTTCACGAAGTCCTCCGAAATGAACGAGTGAGACGCACCCGTGTCAAATAACGTATAGGCGGGTCTCCCGCTAACCACGATAGTGCCTAGGTTCCAAAAGGGTAATCACTAATCAGAATAGCGCGTATCATTTGTATCATAAATCTAACAAGTCATATAATATTAATAAATTTTTGCACGTACCGGTGATGACTTCCTGCGGATTTCTCTCCTGAGTCATATCCAATGCGAATACATGCTCCCGCGCATGTCCTTGATTTCTCCCTGGTGGTCCTCTTCCTCGGCCACGCATGTGCCCTCGCCCCCGTGGAGCTACTGGAGGGGGAGCAATAGGAGCATCCCCGATCAATCGCGGGCAAACTCGTCGGACATGCCCCGGTTGGTTGCACTCAAAACATATCACCTCACGTCGGCCCCCAGGTTGTTGATAATATTGCTGCTGCGGTGGTGGAGGTAAAGCTAGTGGTTGCGGAATTGGGTACTCCACCCGATAGTTCCGGTTGACCCACCGACCGCCTCTGTGGTTTCCCCTTCCTCTACCATGATCATTCCGCCTTCTATTACTAGGGCCGACTTCAATTACTCCTTCCGCGGGTCTCTTGCCACATCCCATGTGATCCGCCTCCAGTCTCTTTGCCATGTCAATGATTTCTGCCAGGCTTCCATCGGCTATAAACAAAAGGGCCTGCCTCAGGGGGTCCCTCAACCCTTTGTAGAAGCGCTTCGCGTAGCCTCTATCGTCCAACTCATAGGAATCGGCAAACCTAGCGAGGTGTTGGAACTCCCTCTGGTACTCCGTTACCGAATTCGATCCTTGCTTCAGCTGCAGAAATTTTTCTTCAAGTCCATCCCGAGCAGAAGAAGGGATGAAGTGATCCAGAAAAGCCTCGGTGAACTCGTTCCAACCGATGTCCGTGTACAACCGCCCTTGGAAGATGGAGCCCATGAGGGACTTCCACCACCTTTTGGCGTGCAGCTCTAGCAGCGTCACTACCAATGTCACCGCCATGCTGTTCGGACATCTTATGCCAGCCATCAATTCCTGCACGGTATCAAGCCATTCCTCGGTGCGCACCGGCGATTCTGTCCCAAGATAGGCAGGAGGGGACAGGGCACGGAAGGTGCTCAACCAGTTGGAGCTTGGCGCTTGTTGTTGCACCGGAGCTTGCTGGGCTTTAAATGCATCCAATATGGCTGACAGCGTTTGTCCCAGCTCCGACTGCTGGAATTGTAAAGGAACGGAAGGGGTAGGAGTGCCCCCAACCGGCTCCACCTGCGCTGGGACCAATACGCAAGGTACAAATTAGGGTCAGGTTGGCTAAAACTAATGTCAAAGTTGGACAACTTAGTGTGAATTACATATGGGCACACCACTGCTTCCGCTAAGTCGGTTTGTCCCCAAACCGACTAATCGAACGGGAGTGGCCCATTGTTACCTGACTGCTGTAGGTGAAGATCGGCTAAGTCTGATACCATTTGTAAGACCCCCCTCCCGGAACACAACACACGGCACGAGGGGAGTCTTATGCCCGAAATAGCCGCCTTGCGGTAGCACTAACACACGGGTTAGCCTTTACCACAAGACGCCTATTCCGCCGGCTACAATCCATATCACAACAAACATGCCAACCCAACCATAACAGAAAAGTAAAAGCAAAAGCAGTTCAGTTCACAGCTAAGTTAAAGTCCAAAAGTAGCGGAAGATAACAAGCACAACAGGCTTGTACAAAAAGAACAAGAGTCTAGAAATGCTTTGCCAAACGGCTACATGAAAACACTCACGACTGTCACTGACGGTGCCGATGGCACCACCACCTCAGGTCCTATCATCCGGGCCTGGCTGTCCTGCTGCATAGTCCGTCGCTGCTCTACCTGCGGGGTTTCCTCCTAAAAAGGAAGACGTAGCAACCGTTAGTCATAAGACTAAGTGGCTTCACATACGCTCCCCCGGCGACTCCTCGGCACCGGGCGGAGAAAGGAACAAGGTACAATATGATTATATATAAGCAAGTAAACAAGCAGGTGACTGTAAAAATAGTGGAGTATAAACTACGCTACACAACTAGCAGTTCTACAAATATCAATAGTATATGACAGCAGGTATAATTAATCAGAATAGTAACTTAACTTATAAGAGTGCCCATACAAACTTATAAGTTAAGGATCGGCTTAACAATAAAGTAACTCATCGTATAGGAGTGCCCATACAAACTTATACGGTGAGGATCTTGTGTATGCAATGAATGACATGATATGAATGTTATGGTATGACCGACTCATGCGCACGCACATACAAGTTGCTATGTCGACACAGACTTGAAGTTCCCACTTTTCGAGCAGGTAGCTAACCTCTCAGGCGTCGTCCGTCGTGGCCAGACGGCGACAGTGGAGCGGGCGTCTCCACTACTAGGTGGTATCACACTACCTATCCTAGGCCCCCGTACGCCTCAACGCTAAGAACACAACAGCGGAGCTCACCTGCGTACTACGGCTCAGAAGGGGTCTTGGGTAAATGTGCACCAAGAACACAGCCCAACCTGGCCTTTGATTTCGAACCGGATGGAACCTCGGAAGCACACGAGGTGCAAGCCCAACCGTTCTCATGGCGCGGAGGAGATCTCGGTTTATGGACACCGAGTATCTAACCCTACCGCCCAAGGTCTACCCATTGGCTCCCATCGGTGTGACGACTGGCGAACCCGTAGACCTGCCACAGTCATTATCTCAATATCGCGACACGATGAATCGTCGCACATTACATGCCCCAAAACAACTCACTCGATGCTACCCGTAGGGAGACTTCAACTCTAAGCATCGGTTATTAATAACCCCTTGGGCTCGGATTACGGTTACAAAATACTCCTCACATAGTGTTCATCATTTTCACGCCCACCTATTCAATAACTTCACCTCAACACTACGCACAATAGATATATTCAACACCAAATTGTATACGTATATCCTATACCGATCTCAACTCCTAATATCTAGCCTTCCCATCCAACCCATTTCTCTACCAATACATGGTTATACCTTATTACACAACCAAATGAATAACCATGCTAAATTATAGTAACAACAACATTATAGATATATGGGAGCAAGATATCAAATGAGCAAATCACAATCATTGCAAGAGAGCTAACATTATAAATTAACAAGTGCATTAACATAGGATAGCCCAATACTAAAACTGGGATTCCCGGAGCTACAGGAATCCGATCACAACGCACAACCCCTCGTTGGAAAGGTATTCGCGAGGGCTACGACTTTCGTGTTGAGTCGATCGCCCAGATCTGGTCGCAACCTACCAGAAATTCAACTCGAACACGTACAGGAAACAGTTTCCTGTACAGGAATTTTCCCGAACGCAGCGGACTCGAACCAGCTTTCCCGTGGCTACAGGTATCGCATGGAAACGAGCAACCACTCGTTGGAAAGGTAATTTCAAGGGCTACAACTTTTGTGTTGAGTCGTTCACCCAGATCTGGCCAGAACACCTCCGAAATTGGCCACGAAGGTCGCTGCGTGCAGAAATCAGATTTCTGCACGCATCTTAAGGCGAGATGAACGGCATCCGTTCGTCTTCTTCCTTGCAACGACCTCGCATAAACTTCTCCAGAAATCACACCCAACCTTATTCCTCCTTTCAAAGCCAAACCCTCAACGAAAATCCCTCTCATCTCCACTTTGAACGATGAGAAGGTTGAGGAATACTAAGCCTAGAAAACCTAGGCATGGCTTAACCTAAGAACTCTTCTCCTCACCATCAAGACTCTATGGAGTCGATGTCTCTCCTAAAATAGCTATAGATCTAGCACCAAGGGAGAGGGGAGGAAGCTCACCTCAAGTCCAGCGGTACCACCATGGCCGGCCATGAGCCTCGCACTCCTTCGCGGCGGCATTGTTTTTCCCTTGACGGCGGCGGCGTTTTGATTCCTCCAAGGATGGCTCCGGCAAGCTCTTCCTCCTCCTCCAGCCAAGAACCCTCTCAGGAATTTCGGGGCAGAAGAAAGGAGATGAAATGCTAGGGTTTCCCAACTTTTCCTTTTTATACATCGCAGACACGGGTAGGCACACGGCCGTGTTCCTACCCGTGTTCAGGTGACACGGCCGTGTGGCATGCCGTGTCTAGGGCCATGTTCCTCCCAGAACCACTTTCTGCCGGGTCAGGGTTGCGGCACACGGGTAGAGACACGGCCGTGTCCCGACCCGTGTCCTTGGCACACGGCTAGGGACACGCCCGTGTCCCAATGCCCGTGTACCTCTCTGACTGGTAAACCTATTTTTATGAGGCACACGGGTATGGACACGGCCGTGTCCATACCCGTGTCAGCCAAAAATGCTGTTTTGCCTTGTTTTCCTCATTTCCCGCACGTCCGCACCTGTTCACCCACATCCCCCATTGGGCTCACCACAGCCCCCTTGACTCAAATACGCAATCAAGGGGCCTAGCGCGAATTGGGACGTTACAGCAAGTCAATCCTCTGCTTGGGTCGGTGACCCTGCCCCAGTAAATTGTGGAGGATTGAAGCTCAAGAATTGCTTCAATTGTTGATCTACTGCCCGCGGATCAACTACAGCTTCTACCGGTTCTTGTCGTACCCCAGCATGCGTTGGCACCACTACAGGACGTGCCTGCCCAGCCTGCTGAGCATTCATCACAGCAAGTACCGTTTCCGTGATGAAACGTACCATTTCAGCGGATGGAGGAGGTGTGGGCACCTCAGCTGGTGCCACACTTTCTACAGAATGTTGAGGTTCGGATTGGCCCGCAACACTTCTAGTCACTTATATGTGTAAAACACACCATTTAGCGACCAAGTAAAACGGCAAACATACAAAAAGAATACATCGGTTCAACAAACAAGCGTATTTGCATTCCTAAGTGGACATTCTTGAGTTCAAGTTAAGTGTTATAACGACAGCACTGACACGTGCTTGCCACCCCTCAAAAGAATTCGTCAGCAAATTCGGAAGAGATCGACCAACAAGCTGATACCAAATTATAACACCTCTACCCGTCAAGAAGAATATAATAGAGGGTCCGGCCGGGGCCCCACACCATATTCCACAAACAGGCGGAGACGCTACGAAATAATATCAAAACCAACGCATCCTAACATAGAGCATTCTAGCGGAAGCTTCTCGGTTGAAATCTTGAACTCAAGTAAAACAAGAATTGTCCACTAAACCATAGGAATGTATACAACCAAAGCATCTGGCCTTAAGGCCTTACAAAATTTCTCTTAACAAGGTGTGGTTTACAGACATCGGCACGCAGGCCGGCCACACATGAATAAGAAGAAACAAAACAAAGCCTTCGAGGGCAGCAACGCAGCTTGGGCTTTAGCCCGCTAAGTTCCGCTCGGACCAGCACCTCCAGCACCTGCAAGAACCAATCCACCAAGCGGTGGCAAACAGGGCAACGGTCAGCATTTAGCTGACCAATTATAACGACCCTGCCCCTGGCACGGGGCAGCGGAATTCCATCCCTGCATAGCATTTTCCAATATGACATATATATAGCAAACCACGCAAGACGTGCACGACCGCACAGTCAATACATATCACAAACGTCGGCACGACGGCCCGACGCTCCGTGCACTAAGGGCACATTCGGGTGTATCGGAAACACCAGATCCGACCAATGAGCATTTAGTCTGGCACGCAGGCCCAAGACTCTCATTATGCCGCTGACGAAAGCCCAATGCCTCGGCGCTCTCATGTCCAGCCTACATAACGCAGGTACGGATCAGCCACCCCCCCCCCCCCCCCCCCCCGTTGCTCAAATCGCCTTGCCACTACCAAGTACATCGTACCTGAGGCCACAAATAAAGGCGCGGGTCGGTTTCACCTTGCCTGTTCGGCACGAAGCCCTTTTTATATACAAGTGCAGCCCAACGGCCCAACCTCCCACAAAGTGGTAACTCACGGCCACAAGAGTTGAACCCAACTCTCACAATTTCCTGGACTTCCTCTTGTACTTCCTGCTGCACCAAGCGACAGGTATCCACCAAGGATTTCACACAAACAATCAAATACTCAGAGATTCCTCTGAATGCAAACAAGCATCACCAATCAAGACCAGCACGTCCAGATGGGCTTCACACAGCATGCCTAGACCCGTACTCCAATTTCGGACGCTAACAAGGGGGACTACACATATCTACCCCAAGGGATGCCACAACCCACCGCATACTCGCGGGGAAGGGTTTTCCCTATGCAAATGCAGGAAAGAATGACTTCACATGTCCAAGAAGGAAATCGTTACCCTTGGAATTCTCCTCGGAGCTATGGAGAGAATTGAGACAGATGAAAGCCTTCGCAGCAGCTTTGCCTTTGCTAATCCGAACTCGGCTCGCGATTTGGACCACCGCAGCACCACCGACAGCCGGATTCCCCTTTTTTCTTCTTCACCTTGCTCTCCTCTCTCTCTTAACTTTAGAAAGAGAATGATGAAACTAAAATTAACTTTCTCCTCTACAATCCCGGCCTTATCAACCCAGGGAAGAGCCCAGACCATTGGATCTTGGTCAAAGAAAATGAACGGCTCTAATCAGCCCCGAATTTGATTTTCCTGGGCCGAACACGGGTAGTGACACGCCCGTGTCACAGGCCGTGTTCCTGAAGCGGTCAACAACCGACTTAAGCCAAACCAGAACACGGGTGTCGACAAGCCCAGGTCACGCCCGTGTCGACACCTTACACGCCCGTGTCGAGGGGCATGTTCCCTCATCGAGACGGAAGTCGCCATTTTTCCCGAGAACCATACGGGCACTGGACACGCCCGGGTGACTTTTTGACACGCCCGTGTCACGATCGACACGGCTGGGCCTCCAAGCCGTGTCCTTCTCGGGACATTCTGGCTAATATTTGGGCATGATACGCCCTGGGACACGCCCGTGTCCCCCGGCCGTGTCACCACTAAACGCCACTAAACGCCACTTCACTCAGCGCCATTCAATGCCATCCTAGCAGGACATGCCCTGGGACATGCCTGTGTCCAAGGCCGTGTCGACACTCAACGATCGTTGGCTCAACGATCGTCGAACAAGAAGAACATGCCCTGGGACACGCCCGTGTCCCAGGCCGTGTACCCCAGACACTCCCTGGGACACGCCCGTATCCCAGCCCGTGTCAGCCAGCCTGAACCTCAATTTGACCTTTTGAGATTTCTTGGGTGTTACATAATGTCTCCTAATGGGCTCTGCAAAACAAATGATGAGAGGA
The DNA here is from genome assembly GCA_039513925.1 of Platanthera zijinensis. Classification (NCBI taxonomy): domain Eukaryota; kingdom Viridiplantae; phylum Streptophyta; class Magnoliopsida; order Asparagales; family Orchidaceae; genus Platanthera; species Platanthera zijinensis. Next base: position 74,807,508 of record CM077094.1, read on the forward strand.
AAGCATAGAAGAATGATAACTTGCAAGTACCTAAAGGAGACTTGCAAGCACCTGTTAACTTCTGCGAAAGGAAGAGTAAGTAGCAGGTATGAACTAAAACTAAGTTACAAGTATCTGGATGGAACTTGCAAGTGTTTGCTAATCTCTAAAAAAGAAGAGTAAGCAGCAGATATTATAGAAAAGTAAATTGCAAGTACTTGGATGGAACTTGCAAGTTTCTGCTAATCTTTGCAAAGGAAGAGTAGGTAGCAGGTATGATAGGAAAGTAAACAGCAAGTACCTAAAGGGAACTTGCTAATATCTGCTAATCTATGCAAAAGAAGAGTAAGTAGCAGATATGATAGAAAGAGTAAACTGCAAGTACCTTAAGGGAACTTGCTAATATCTGCTAAGCTCTACAAAAGAAGAGTAAGTAGCTGGTATGATAGGAAAGTAAACAGTAAGTACCTGAGGGGAACTTGTTAATATCTTCTAATCTCTACAAAAGAAGAGTAAGTAGCAGATATGATAGAAAGAGTAAACTGTAAGTACCTGAAGGGAACTTGCTAATATCTACTAATCTCTGCAAAAGAAGAGTAAGTAGCAGATATATAAAAGAAAACTAAGTTGCAAGTACCTAGAGGGAACCTGCGAATGTTGATTGTAGATATGATAAGATATAATTGGATAGTAGAAGGAATACCCGTCAAACTCTGTTATTAACCTAATAGAGATCAAACCGCGATAATGTTCGTCTTGCGTGATCAAATATGAAATCCAGATCAGCAAGATGAAACTATCTTAATTAGACTTCAATAGCATGGCTTTGTCAAAAAATAGAAATAGAATCCTTGATTGAATAAGAGATGTCAAGAGTAAGCATAATCAATTGTCAGCGGATGAAGCTTCTTGAAAGCCGAATATATAGAATAAGCATAAGAAAGAAATTGCTGCAAATCCTTTTGATAGATCGGATTTATCCTGCTAACCTGTAAGAAGGCAAAAAACAAAGAAAGGGGGCTATACCCCGAAGATGACCCAAAAAGACTGGATGCTACCACAGGAGATCACTCGTGGGCCTTATGCATTGCTTGCCTATGAAAAATCATCTAGGGCGTGGTCCTACCTAGAGCGGGCTAGCCGCGCATCCTTTAGAAGGGCAAAAAAGAGAAACAAGCATAGAAAATCCTAAGAAGGATCGACAGATACACTGCTCTAATGCCTCGGGTTACAAGTATCGCTGATCAATTAGACTAGATGTGCTAAGTGGCCTATTGCTTGTCTGCGGATTGATCAGCGGAGTTGTGGGCCCCACAAAGGCGCGATTTGAGAGTACCTTAGAGTGTTCGTCTGTTACAGTTGTGAGATGATCAAAGAGACAAGATTACACTTGATCGCCAATGCTTGCCCAGCAAAGATCATCGTAACTGTAACGTATCCCTTAACGGAGCACAGCAGAGCTAACACGTGGGACCTCCCTTGATACACACTTTGTGTTAGATACCGGCTAGGATCTGAAGCCTGAAGTCCACCATCATAGATTGAACGGTCCCCACTGCACATACGCGAACACTCCCCACTATATGTGGTCATCGTGGTCTTACACCGGAGAACAATCCATGGAGGGAACAACAAGACTTGGCGATATCTCATTGGTTCAGCGATCTCTTTGTCAAAGAGAAAAGTAGAGGAGGAAGCACTCCATAAAGGGAAAAGTGTCAGTATGGGATCTCTGACGTAAAATTTATATTGAAATAAAATGAAAGAACACTTAGAATTGTAGTCAAAGAGAATGTTTGAAGAGTAAAGTAGAAACAAACATTCATGATCGCACGGACCTTTTTGAACTGATATGTCCTCCTGCTCAGAATAATCTTCCGAGGGCGCCTTTGTCATCAGCATCGATGCAATCACTAATATTGAGGTTAGGGTGACTGTTGATCTGACTCACTCCCTTTGAGCAGCAAGGCACGTCTGCTACTTCCTTGCTTTTTGAAGTTGAAAGATCAGAGTTGTCATCTTTAGGGAGTAGATCGCGCATCTTACCCTGCCTCAACATCTTTTGTACAAGTTGACGAAGCGCTCGACAGTTTTCTGTTAAATGCCCGTTTTCTTTGTGAAATTCACAGAACGGATCTGAGTCTTTTGATCTTAGATCTGTCAGCCGATAAGCCTTCTTGAAATTAGCCCTACCCTTCATGATTTGATTCACTTCTTGCATGGCCTCATCTAGTTTGGACTCTGGCAAGTCATCTTCTTGCTGCTGGTGAACTGCAGCTGTTAGCGGAGCTGGTGCTAGCAATAGTAACAATTGATCTTGGGCACGATCCTGGCCCGAGAAGGGGTGTCGATGACGTTGAAATCTTCTCCCCTTCCTTCAGTATGGTGGAAAATCTTTCCAAGGAGATCTCGGGGGCTGCTTGTACGAAGAAGAATCTTTCTCTGCAATAAGCCTGGAGACGAAGCTGGGGTTACTTTTCTCACCGCAGATCTATGAGTTGGCTAAACCAATCAACTCTTGATATGTCCTTGGAGCTCGGACGTTAGCCTCAAATTTGAGTGGTCCTTCACGCAGGCCGTGAATAAGAGCCACTCGATACAGTTCTTGATCGACAATCTCGATGTCCAAGATCTCTTTCTGAAAACGATCTACAAAATGAGACCAAGTCTCGTTCTCTCACTGCTTGATCTCAAAGAGGGCTTCTGGACCGCCCTTTCTCTTGGTAGAGGTAGAAAACCGGAGTAGAAACTCTCTTCACAAATTAGCAAAGAAAGAGATAGAATGAGGTCGTAGTCCATAGAACCAATCCCTCACTTGACCATCAAAGGTCGTTACAAAGAGTTTGCATTTGGTAGAATCTGAGAGGGTCTTGAGAGCAAGGACTGATTCAAAGGCTTGAAGGTGCTTCATTTGATCAGTCTCTCCAGTGTAAATTGGCAACTGCAGCTCTCTGTAGTTAACTGGAGTTGGTTCATGTCGAATATTTTCTTAAAATAGTGACAGCTCATCCTGCTCTCCTGCAGCATAAGGAAAAAAGGGAGCATAAGTTATAGCTGCGAAAGGAGCAAGAGGATAGAAGGGAAAAGCTGTGGGAGGAGGAGCAAAGGAAGGAGCTAAAGGGTAGGGATGACTTCCCCGAAAGTTGAGAAATCTAGCTGGACTTCCTTGGGCAACTTCTCGAAAGAAGTTTTGACGAGCTATGAACTCATCACTTTGAGATCGCAAAGGGGCTGCAGGCCCTTGCGGAAAGGTTGGTGGGTAAATAGGAGGATAGACCGGCGGATAAGCCGGTGGATAAACTTAAGGAGTCTCCAATGTTGGTTCTTGATTGACTGGAGGAACTGGTGCTGCTGCATATTGTATTTCTAATCGTTGAGCAATAGCAACCAGAGTACGGTTGATTGCTTGAAACTATTGGCAGTTTCTCTACGCGATTGCTCCAAGGCTTCCCAGAGAGGATCTTCACCAGGACTTGGAGCATGATTCTCGACTGATTGATGGGCTGACATGAGTAACCACTGATTTAACTTTTTGATCGAGATCTGAAGGTCGTGTGTTAACTGTTAATGCGCGAAAACGGCACCGTCTAGTTAACGGGTTGTTCGGTCTCACAAGCTAGGTGAAGAAGAGGGTTGTGGGGATAGAGGAGAGGTTTGTTGAGAGCAGCCGGGAAGGTTGATCAGGAACTGTCGAGCAGACAGCTACTTTGATGGTTAGCCTTGCAAGTTGATGTCGAGAGAGGAGAGAGGGGTTGAGAAGAAGAGGGGGCCGCTAGCAGCGGCAACAACAGACTTTGCCTGCCTCGGCTTAAATGCCACTCTTGCGGCGGGCTTTCCTTTAATTATAATTGAAGTTACAGCTTGGAATTGCACCTTTACACAGAAAGCAAAAAATGGTACAGAGGGGGGAGCTGGCGGCTAAGGAGAAGGAAAATGCCAGAGGCCGCGCGGTTAGACCAGAGAGGTCGGCAGACCGCGCGGTTAGCTTATTAGGTAGCTAGCTGAACTAAGTCGAGCGGGCTGCTTGATCAAGCTGAGAGAAGAGGAGGAGGTCGCGCGGACTGAGAAGCAGAGTCTGCAGGAATTAAAGCCTGGACCTTACCCACTCCACTGAGCCTACTCAATAAGAGGAATGGGGGCCTATTTATATGCTCGGGGAGATAACGGTCTTGGTAACTTCACCCCCGGTGAGTGGGTAAGTTGTGCGAGTACGATGTTGAGTCCGCGGAGTCCGTGCCTTGCCGCGCGGTCTGGGACTTATCTTCTTGAGCTATTGTTGCTGGCGGACTGGAACAAGTCCGCTTCTGCTGTACTGAGCGAGCTTGCGCTGGGTTGTGCGAACTGAGGAGGAGTCCGCCCGCTATTGGGAAGAAGCGGGTACTGGAAGCTGAGTGGCAGACTACGCGATGAGTTCGCCTCTATTGTAGGAAAAGGAGCAGGTTGCCTGCTGCTGAAAAGCTGGAACTGGGTTCATCAATGTAGGCGGACTGGAAGGTTGGACTGCATGACAAGTCCGCCCAGCCCGCGGCAAACGGAACGTGTCTGATCGGCTACAGAGCTGTATCCCTTGCGGACTGCGCAACGAGTCCACCCAACTTGCAGCGGAAGGGTTGAGCAGGCCGCCTCCTGCTGGAGGCTTGCCGTAATTGCTTGGCGATGAGGGCTGGCGACCTGGCGAACTGACAAAGCAGGTCGCCCCTTCTGCTGAAGTCCACCTCCTGTTGGAAAGGCTTGTCGTCCATGCTGGGCGACCTGGGCTTGGCGACCCGGCAGGTCGCGCATGCTGGCGAAGTGGAACTAGTTATTGCCGGTTGGCGTCCTGGGGGCAGGTCGTTATTCTTGCTATGCGGCGAGATAGAAGGTTGTCTCCGCTGCTGATGGTGGGCGGCCTGAAGACAGGTCGTCGCTGTTGAGACAAGCTGAATATGTGCGGATGGCTATTGGAGTCCGCAAAAGTTGGGTAGTTCACCTGCTGGAGTGGAGAGAATTTGCGAGATTAGCTGATCAAACCACGCGGCCTGCTGGGGCAGACTGAGACAACAGTACGCAACCCCTGTAAAGCGAGTGGGTACTGCGCGACCTGGGCGGTCAGACAGGTAGACCGCTTTAGCCGCGCGGACTGAGCGGATAGAGAAGTCTGTCTGCCCATCCTTAGAAAAAAGGGGACTGACAGGCCGCGACCTTCAGGGGGAACCTGGAGCAGGCCGCGACTTGCGAGCTGGCTACCTTGGGAGGGATCGCCGATTTCTGGGTTAAAAACCTTCATGTTGTCCTTTTGATGATTTTGAATTAATCATGGTTAAATTAACTTAGAATGTTATGAAACTCTAGCAATGTTGATTAAATATTATTTATATACACAAGTCAGTAATTTGGAATAATTGGGCATTATCTCATAGTGCTTCATGTGTTAAGTGAACTAGTTCACCTTGTCTTGATGAATAGATAATAAATACTATATCTTGTCGGAGAATTAAGTTTCTTGGCCAGAGAACCTTTTAGGGCATATTAATGCTTGGAAAATTATTACATGTTGTTTGGAAGAGATTACAGGTATGTTTCTTCACAAAGTGTCAAATTAGGGATTTATTTGAAGTATTTTTTCTATATAACTTACTGAGCTTGGAATTGTATGAAACTTAGTCAGCAATGTTTTATGATCATATTAAAGCTCTGGTAATTTTTGTGTAATATTTGGATAATGTTTGGTAGTACTTCCCACTTTACCTTTATTTATTGCAATTATCTTGAATTAATTAATTAGGGCTAATAAATTTATGAAAATTTGTGAAACTTGATATTCTCTGATATTTTGGCATCATATAGTGTTCATAATTTTTGGGGTGGCCATAACTTAAGGAAATCTAGTACTTCATGTTCAAAATCACCCATGGCCTAATTTTGGGGAAAATTTGATAAATGCTAATTTAATTAGGAAAATTACAAGTTTTTGGATTTAGTCTAAATATGTCATGATAGACCCCCAGTAATAATTCTAGGGCATTTGGATGAATATTTTAATGGGTCACCACCCATGCTCATCATATAGCTTAAGTTGGTCTGCATATAGTAAAACTGCATAATTGTGATAGCATGTAGAATGGACATAGGGAGTTGGGGTTAATAGTATACTGATTTGTTAAGGTTAAAATGATTTCATCATTAGGAGTCATTATGGGGAGGGTGTTGGGTTGACTAGTGTTGAGTGGTGCTCGGAATCGATGAAAGATCGTCTTTCCTATGGAGAGAGAGTCAAAATACACTAGGGTTAGATTTAGTATAACATTAAATGGGATTGGCTATGGGTAGATACCAACAATAATAAGTATCTTGCGAAATGGTGCTTTGGGCTTCAGCCCATCGTAATTTCTAATTCCCTCGAGAGCCATTCACAGGGAATGCCCTAGGCAGTCCAAGGTTAACCTTAAACCGTAAGACTAAAATGAATACAAGAGTAATTAGTGTTTGGTCCATTGCCCACAATGTCCTAGATTTGAAGAAGTCAAATATGTCAATGAGCATACACAATGGTATATTTAATATATGTTGAAGTTCATACACAATGATGGGACAGGTAGCCTAAGTGGCTAAGCAAGGTAAACACTTACCTAAGTTATGGACAGACAGAAATCTATCTAAGTCTACATGCATTAAGATAAGGTTATTCACTCAACGCCAGATGACTTATAGCGTTTAGTGGAGCCTATACAGTCAAAGCCAAAGGAGTGGCAAGCTGAGAAAGTGGCCAAGTCCACAGTCGTTGAGTGAAGTCTACTCACTCAACATCATACAGCAGAAGGCTGTGAGACAAGTTCAGTCAGTCAAAGCCACAGAAAATCAGTGCTGAAATTTGAATAAGTCCACAAGCGTTGAGTGAGGCAAGCTCACTCAACTCCATGTGTTAAAGCATTGACTGTATCTCATTCAGTCAGAACCTGTGTTTTCAGACATAGAGATTTGGCTAAGTCCAAAGGAATTGAGTGGAGCTCACTCTCTCAATGCCAAGGTGGAGAAAAATATGGCTAAGGCAGAAAGCGTTGAGTGAGGCATGCTCACTCAATGCTCTCAATGCCATGATTCAGAAAATCTAGATAAAAGCAAAAGGCATTAAGTGAGGCGTGCTCACTCAACGCTCTCAACGCTTAAGATGCTGAAGAAGCAGGAAAATGACTAAAGCATATGGCATTGAGTGAGATGTGGTCACTCAACGCTCTCAACGCCTAAATTACAGAAAAGGTGGCTAAGGAAAAAGCTGTTGAGTGAGGCGTGCTCACTAAATGCTCTCAACGCCAAGCATGTAGAAAAGGCTAAAGAATGAGCTAAGGCAAAAAGCGTTGAGTGAGGCTTGATCACTCAATGTTGTCAATGCCTAATGACAGAAAGATTGGCTAAGTGTTTGGCGTTGAGTGAGGCGTGCTCACTCAACACTGTCAACGCCTAGATATACAGAATTCTTTCTAAGGGTTTTGGCGCTGAGTGAGACTTTCTCACTCAACGCCCATGCTGCTAATGCCTAATTTTAGGCTAAGTCCACAGAGTGACATCAGCAAGTCAATAAGTCAACCTTATTCAAATTGTTAGTGGTAAAGCTACAGTACATGACAAAAGGCATCGCAGAGCTACTGTATGACAGTTGGCGTTAAAGCAAGGTTGCAGCGGCCCATCAATGGTGTGGGACCCACTGCTAAAAGAGCTGTTGGGTTTCAATCAATAAAAGGAGAACCTTTTTTATAGAAAAAGGTGTTGTTGATGTGCGTCTTTGTCATCACCATTGTTGTTGTGACTGAAGCACAGGAAGCTCAAGTCAGCAAGACTAAGAGCATAACAAGTTAGCTATTTGTCTTCATCATCGACTACAGCAAGATCAGAGCAGATCTTTGAAGACGAAAAAAGAAAGTTAGCTGGTGCCATTTTCTATCTGCACCAGCAAGTTCCTCACAGATCCAGTTATTCAACTCTGAAGAACATTTACTGGAGGTTATAAAGAAGAAGTTAGGGATGAACATCCTCAACCTAGGGAAGAAAGAAGAAGTAGAACAGTTATTCTACAAGTTACTTCCAACATAAGTCAAAGCAAGATCTGTATCCTTATTGTTGTGAAGTAGTTGAGCAGAGAATCCTTCAGCCCAGATAGCAGCAAGTTTTGTTGCAGTCACTTCATAGTTCTAGCAGGAAAATTCCCTGGTGCTGTGAAGAAGAAGTTAGGACTGAGTATATCTAAGTTCAAGAAAAGGTAGACTCAGGAAATATATCCCTGGAGTCAAAGTTGGGCTGAGTCTATCTTAGTTAGGGTAGATTGGCACAAAGAAATTTACCTTGTGTCCAGTCAAGACTCACTAACCCACTTCTATCTTGTAGGATCCTTTTGGATCTGAGTGGTGGGAGCAAGTTTGCTCTGAGGTAGGATCCCTAGTGGATCTCAGGTAGGGTTGTTCTCCCAGCCTGAGTGTAAGGACTTTGGTCTGAGGTAGGTGATCAGCTGATCACTGAGTTGTAGGCCCTTGTGGCTGAGTTGTAAGTCTTGGAGGAGACTGGGAGATCCTGAGGGATCAGAGGTGTAAGCTATTTGGAGTAGAGTGTTGGAGAAGTGCCTAGTCCAATAAGATAGTTAGATAGGTGGGAGAGAAAGTGGATGTACCCTTGTTAGGAGAACTACTATAAATCTTGTGTGTGCTCTGTATTTATTGTGTTGTAGGTTACTTATCTTGAAAGAAAAATCCAACCAATTAATAAAGCACCAAAAGAAAAGAAAATAAAAGATAAGTCACTATGGACTAAGAAACCTATTCACCCCCCCCCCCAGTTGATTTAGCTATCCTTGAAAATAAGGATTTTCAAGTGGTATCAGAGGAAGGTAACTCAAAAAGGACCTAACAGTCTGAGTAGACCTCAAAGGACATCTATAAAGGTTTAAACTTATGTGTTCAAAAGTGAGCCATAAGGTGTGGAGATCAATGGAGCTCCAAGTCTACAGAAAAGACATGAACAGCATTAGACTGTTGGCAGCTCTTACAGAAGACAAAGTATATCCAGATACTAGAGTAAAGATTAGGGCCCCTCTGACATATTCAGATAGTGACTCAAAGGTGGATGAAGCTGAGGAAGGTGAATGCAGATTCCGTGGGCTGACAGCTACACCAGAAGAAGAATCCTGTCAGGATCAACCTTAGGTATATTCCCCATCTAGCTCATCCTTAGAGTCTTGATATGAATCCTGCTTAGACTTTGATGCATCCTCATCAAGTGATGATGAGAGTCCTCTGTCAGAAAATGATATCAATCAATTGATTGAAAATCATGTTGCACTTCTGAAATCTTTCAAGAAAAGCAAGATGCTTGTTAAGAAACAAGCAGAGGAAATTGCCTCCCTACAGCTGGCTGCTTCCCAGCAAGATGAGACTTCATCTTTGCTATCTAAAAGAGAGGGAAGTAGCTCATCTGAAGATCATGGTAGATATCCATGTTCAGTCCATCAAATATAAGGAATCTATAATCGAGGATCTTGAAGAGAAACTTGAAAGGGAGAAGAGGGATTTGGCCAATTTCTCTAAGATAAATGTTAACAAGAAAAAATCTGAATCTGAGTGGATTTCTAAAGTTATCCAATCTCAGAGGAGAGGCCAAGCTCCTGTTAGCCCTCCGTCAACCTCTCACAAGATAATTCTCCCATCCAACAGGTATGGCTAAGGCTGTAAGTGTGGTCACTAGAGGTGTGGGAATCTCTCTTGTAAGATTACCAATGTACCTTACAATGGAAGAAGAGAGGTCATGGGATTAAGTGCACAGAAAGCTCCCCATATAAAAGTCTAAAAGGCCCAACCTGGACCTTCTATATTTGGTTCCCCAGCCCCTCATTCAAGGATGTGGCTATGGCCTATTCTAAATTTCTTCCAGCAAGAACTCAAACAAAAGGTGAGCCAGTCAGTGAGGCTACCTTAGCTGTCCCTGAATCCGTGAAGAACATGTCATCTGCAAAGAAGGCTGTTGTTAATGAGGTTCAGAGCAAGCCAAGTTCCACTACTGTCATACTCACTTTTGGTCAAGTTCTTGCTGAAAGAAATAAGAAGAAGTCCCCAGTTCTCCCCACTGAACAGGCATACAGAAGTGTCTTGCACACTTCAAGGTGTGTTCAGAAAAGGAGATACAACATCAATGAATGTTGGTGATGTGGCAAAGTGGACAACTTTACCATAGATTATAGGCACAACCCAGTGTGCCAAAGGCAAGGCAGTGTCTTCTTGACAGGACTCCTGTAGGTAGACATATGCATTCTTATGCTAACAGGAACCTAGGACTCAAGTCAGCTTGGGTTCCTAAGGTCTGGTAAATTTTATTTTGCAGGACAGTTCAAGTGGCCATACCCATTTACTGTCCTTGGACAGAGTTGTACCAGACCTAAGTATTTGTACAAGGATTGGATGAATTGACCAGCATGCACAAGATACCTAACACATGTGCAATTGTTGAGGGGGAGCTAGGTTGATCAGTAAGATAGGGGCAGATGGAAATCTGTGGCAAAAAAGGAGACTTTGCAGGATGCAAGGAAGTGGCTGTGAATCCAGCAATTGATCCAATACTATAGGACAAAGATAAGTAGAATTCATCTGGTTTATGACTCTACTAAATGTTCTCTTAATTGCTAAAATTATGCATTTTAGAGATAAGATAGTTGAAATTAAAAGTCTGAGAAGAAGTGTCCAAAAACTCTTCTCAATAAATAAGTTAGTGGCTCACATATTCACTATGCCACAAGATGTAACTAGGTTCAACATCCTCAAAATTGGCCTGGGCATGTTAAAGCTAGTTCAAATTGGACTCCACTAGGACACATATTATAATGTGCATTGCAGGTCAGCTTAATCCCTATTGAGTAGGCAAATTTAGCAATCCTTGAAATTTGCCACTAAATGCAACTATACTAAACATCTTCAAACTTGACATAGGCATGTTGAATTTATGTCTAGTTGAACTCCACTAGCACACTCATTAAAATATATATATATATATATTGAAAGAGAATTTTAACCCTACAGGATTGGTCGACCCAGTAAAACTTATGAGTAAATGCAAAAGTTTTCTGTGGGCGGCTAAGTAAAAGGACTTAATACAGAATGTTGATAAAAATTTGATCACCAAATTAGGTAAGTGACTTTTCGCCTTATCTTAAGAAATAACTATAAATAGTAGAGCTTGTGCATAAAACAAAGTCACTGTTCCTTGCCCTCTCCTGCCTTTATTCACCAAATCGACGGAAAGTCGTTCTCTCTAGGTAGCAAAAATCTCAAGCGAAATGGCGCCCAAGGGACAAGATTTCCTATTTGAGGGCTCAGAATTGGTGAGAAATGGACTCAGAGATGCTTTTGAAGAGGTACAGTGTGTCCTTCATCTTCTCCGAACATCTGACCTAGAATTCATCTTGTCCAAACCCTGTTTTCTTTGGAAACGGGAGGTTCTAGAATTATTATCCAATGTCAAGGAAGATGCGGCAGCTGGAAAAATCAAGACATCTGTGAGTGGAAGAAAAGTCAAGATAACATCAAGAAGGCTAAGCAAAGCCCTAAAACTGACAAAGTTCTCTACGACTGATGACAAAGATGAACTGTCGCAAGATGATGTAAAGACTGCCCTGAAATGGTGTGGGTTGTCCAAGCACTCCACCGGATCAATCCTAAGGAAGGAATTGAACCTGAAAGGCAAGTTCTTGGCAGATTTCATCGGGAAGGATTTGTTATGTAAAACAGGCTCCCACGAAAAGATCTCGAAAAAGATGTTCGAGCTGATGTGTAGGGTCATATTGACCAGGAGAACTGACTGGGGAAGAATTCTTTTTGAAGGATTACTGAGTGCATGAATGTACCAAATTTAGAGAGAATTCTGTCCCTGTATCTGTGACAAACCATTTCAAAGATTCTAAACTTGAAACTGGGAGCAAGAATACATCACATGAGAAGAATGGACTTCAAGATGCTGGAAAGGTGGGACAGGCTACTTCAACCCCATGGACCATCAGCTGTAGAAAAGAAAGGAAAGAAGATAGTTGTTCCTGAGCACAGCTCCTCTAGCAACTCTCCTGATGAGGAAGAACATCATAATCTTGAAATGACATCTTCTATTGAAGAGTAAAGGACATGAACACTCAGGTATCAGCATCCTCAGAACATACCCCACTAAGTCTTATAAGCAGACCTGAGTCAAATACTATCCATGAGGATGATGTTACTACTGCTGAGATGGCTGAAACGGTGGCAGAGGAAGTTGTTGACAAGATCTCTACAAGGATGGAGGAAGATGCTTCTAGACTTGATGATACAGATGGGCATCTGCCTATGTCTGATGATGCTGATGTTCCCAGGCCTCGGAGTGAGGGGAAGATCAAACTAGCTTTAGATAGGGAGGTTGAAATGTCTGGAGGAGAGTAACCCATGGATAAGGAAATGTTGAATGCACCATTTAAGGGGGAGAAACTGGCAGAAGAGAAAATGCAGGAAGTATTATTGGTGGGGGAGCAACTTCAGATACCTCCTGAAGGTATTCTGCATGAGAACACTAAAAAGATAATTCAGTATGATACTATTGCAGTTGTTTCTAACCTGCATGAAAATGAAAGCATGACAGAGGTTGAGGGGGAGATTCCATCTAAACTCTCTTCACATGAAATGCATGATCTAGTCTCCTCTGAATCTGAGAAAGAGGAATCTAGTCATGAGAAAACACATTCCTCAGTACATACAGAGAATGGTCAGTCCAAGAGTGACTCTACATAAGTAATATGGAACAAGCTAGTACAGGAAGCTCTAGATGAAGGCACATCTGCCAGAATAGATCAGCTGCCACCAATACTCCTAGCTCAGCTAAAGGGACTTCTAGATGAACAAAGGAGAACCCTAGAAAAATTTGTGGATGATGCATTAAAATTTATCAGAAATGATCTGGCAACAAAAATCAAATCTATAAGATTTGAAGTAAACTTTCTGAAAGAAGAAACTGTAAAGTTCTTTAAAAGGGCTACCCAGCTGTGGACAACACCATGGACAAGTTGGATATAGCAAGCCAGAATGTTGTCACTATCATAAAAAATCAAAATATTCAGAATCAGAACATACAGGCCATTCATAATGTTGATAATGTTCTAAGGGATAAATAGAAGACAGATATCTTACTAAGGTAGATGCTTGTACAAAGCTGCTTGATGATCATATGCTGGACATACAGAATAATGTTACTGCAGGATTTAATTATCTAGAAATAGAAAGAAGCAAGACCTGCACCTCCCAGACCATTAAAATAGTTGAAGAAGTCAAAAAGGGGGAGAGTGAGGCTATAAGAACTAATACTGAGAACATGGTCTGGGCAACTAATATGGTGAGAGGCGCATTGGGAATGGAGCAAATTCAGTATGATAACATCCCAATAATGCCTGCTCTTGTACAAGATATCCTGCACAGAATGTCTTCTGCTGATCAGGTATAAGATAATCAAAAGTATGTATAGTACACTGAAGAAGGGTATAGTGTTGGTGCCCAGTGGGGAGAATAGTCTACTGCTGCTGAGATTCCTTCCTTGAGCCCCACTGTGGACCATACATTACTAACCAAATAAATGACTATAACTGCTTAAACTAAAGAAGAAATCGGGATAAGGAAGAGGAAATATAAAGAAGAAATGGAGAAAAGGTATGATTTCGAACAATGGAGCCCAGAGTCCAGATCTATCATTCTGCTTGCTTGGGATCAGGTCAAAAACAAAAGATCAGACAGAGGAAGTGGTACAACAAAATGGAATGGGAAAAGATGGAAAAGAGGGACATTGAAAGGAGAATTTACTGGAAGAACAAGAATGCCAACACTTTGCCTCCTGGTGTAGTTGAACCTTCAAAGTACTTCCCCAAGCCCTTCAGCTACTTTTAGTGGCAGAAAGATAAAGCAGAAGTTGAAGTAGCTAAAGTAGACAAGAATGATAGTAAAGGAAAGAAGAAGGCTATTATTGAAGAGAAAGCAGTTAAAAACCAAAGGGCAGTGGGATTGTGATAAGGGAACTTGAAACTTGAAAAGTTTCAGGTTCTTCTTAAAGGGCTAAGGAATGTGACATTTTGGTTCATGCACAAACATTATAATTCCTTATATGTTAAATGAAATATCATTTGTTATGATTATGTTCATTATTTTTCTGATTCTTGTTGTGTTAAAGTTTTTTTGTATATGTTGCATAAGTATGTTAGTGTATACATTGGCATAGGTTTTGACATCTTCAAATAGGGGGAGATTGTTGGGTCCATTACCCACAATGTCCTAGATTTTAAGAAGTAAAATATGTCAATGAGCATACACAATGGTATATTTAATATATGTTCAAGTTAAAATATGCAGGTTAGTCCTAGTAACAATGATGGGACAGGTAGCCGAAGTGGCTAAGTCAGGTAAACACTTACCTAAGTTTTGGACAAATAGAAATCTGTCTAAGTCCATAGGCATTGAGAAAAGGTTATTCACTCAAGACCAAGTGACTTATAGCGCTGAGTGGAGCCTATATAGTCAAAGCCAAAGGAGTGGTTGTCACGACCCGTATTTTCTCAACATTTAAGTTATATCAGAATAAGAGAAAATACACGTTGTGATGCCACGCCGTGTAGGGGATAACTGCAGGCGCTCAGACAAGACCCCAAACTCTACAGTTTATATGAAATCCATAAGTTATTAAGTAAAAACAAATTTAAGTTTATATGGTTGTATCCCTCGACATAGTGGATCAGCTAGTCCACGAGTAAAAGTATAGGTATACGCTGCAGAAATACTTTGATTATGTTGGATTAACATCCTACATGAGCATAAATATCCCTGAATGACAACTCGCGGCATGCAAGACTCTAGATTTATTATAAGTACAGAAATAGTCTTTACATTAGTTAAAAGATAGTGACTTTAGTTTTGAAAGATGATATGCATGAGGTGAATATAAGTAATATTTTTATAGTTTAAAATACCTAACATGCAACCTAGCATAAAATATTCCCAGAGAGCAAGTAAAAACAACCACAAAAGGCAAAGTAGGAACCTTAGCAAAGTATTTAGAATTTCAAAAGAAAACCCCCAGTGGACGTCAACAACCTGACACGAACCCACTAGAGAGCATGTATGTCTGTACTAACATGAAAGCAACAAAACACTACTTCACTACTATGAGGAAAACCTCTGCAAAACAGCAGTCCACTAGCAAACTCCAAACCTAGCCGCTAAACCGGCTACTGCCCTAAACCTGAGGCATTCACAAAAAAAGAATTCCTTAGCAAGAAAATAAACAAGTGGCAACACACTTGTCAATAAACAAAAAGGGTAGTAAGATTACCAACCCAACCTAGAATAGCTGTCAAAACACAACAAACTAACTATAAGCCAATAAAGAGAGTTAACTTATAATATTAAAAGGTAAACAAATTTGCACCAAGTGCGAATGGAGTCATGCTCCGAGAACATCTGCAAGAGTAGGCAGATACAACATATGCTTAACCATAAGAGGAAGAAAATGAGACTAAACTCTCACCAACACGTGAATCATTAACACTGGTAAAACAATCGGGTCAGAGTCGGGACCAAACTATCCAAACCGAGCTAACAGACCCAAACGTCTCAAAATGGCACTGCGGTGGTGGACATTCTGTCCAACACAATCCAACAGTCCAAAAACAGACTAAAACATACCCAGGTTCAATGATTCACGAAAACAAGCCAACCAAACCCAACCTTATAACCAAACACCAATAGAACTCAAACTGTACGGATTCAACTGAAACACGACGATTCTAACATAGCAAAACTAGTCTATTAGAGGAAATACGTCGAATTGGGGAAATTTCCCAAGTTTACGGGAAAGGCATCGAGTACACTCGACGCCGCATCGAGTGCAGTCAACGCACTCGACGCCGACCAGACTACTCAGCAAAAACTAGCTTCACTCAATGCCGCGTTGAGTGTATAACACTCACTCAATGCTTTCACACAAGCAGAAATTTACAGGATGGCATTGAGTGTATTCAGCTCACTCAACGCCGCGATGAGTGTATAACACTCACTCAACGCTTTCACACTTAGGCAGAAATTTATAGGATGGTGTTGAGTGTATTCAGCTCACTCAATATCGCGTTGAGTGCACTCAACGCACTCAACGCTTTTACACTTAGGCAGAAATTTACTGGATAGCATTGAGTGTATTCAGCTCACTCAACTCCGCGTTGAGTTCACTCAATGCTTTTACACTTAGGCAGAAATTTATAGGATGGCGTTGAGTGTATTCAGCTCACTCAACGCCGCATTGAGTGCACTCAACGCACTCAATGCTTTTACACTTAGGCAAAAATTTACAGTATGGCGTTGAGTGTATTTAGCTCACTCAACGTCGTGTTGAGTGCACTCAACGCACTCAATGCTTTTATACTTAGGCACACAGACACTTAGCATAGAGTTGAGTGCATTCAACACACTCAACATCACGTTGAGTGATGTCTGCTCACTCAACGCTTTTATACTTAGCCGCTTAGACACTTAGCATGGCATTGAGTGCATTTAACACACTCAACGCTACGTTGAGTGTAGTCAGCTCACTAAACGCTTTTACACTTAGTCGCATAGCCACTCAACGCCATGGCCCAAAAACCTGGCAGTTAAGCTAATATACCTAAATAGAGGTTAATAGACTTATTCTAGCTATCTCTTTTTAATTATCTTGGCTACAGCTAAACCTAAATTAAGGCCAAGTAAACAGCTAAGCCCAACACAGGAAAAGAATCCTCAAGAAATAGTAATAGGGTTTCTCCCTCACCAAGACTACAGGTTGACTGTTATGCTAAGTACCATACAGCCTACAAGAACATAATACAGCAAGTTGAAAGCTTGGCAAGGGTGTAAATCACCACCTGCCTCAAGATCTATAGCAAATAAGGTTTGACAAGGAGGAAATCCTATTCTCATCCCAATTTTTGTACAGGAAGGAAAGAAAATCAAGAAAAAATCGTGGAAACAAGACCAAGCAAGGGGGCAAACCACCACTTGCCTTAAACCTTGCCGAACTTTGGCAACACCAGAACTCCTCCTCATGGATCTGGCTGGAAGAACACCTAAGAAGTAAAACCTGAAACTTTTTGAGAGGAAGGAAGGTCAAACCGCAATATAAACCTCTAAAAATCCACGAAACGGAAAAAACTTACCGTAGAAACGTAGAACTAGGTGAGATCTACCCAGATCTACTATCCAAAGATGATTTCGAGCACTAACACCCCAGAAATCGGTGGCCAATAGCTTAGAAGAGACCGTCGCTCTCGCTCTTCCCGAAACAGCTGACGGTTTCAAGAAGAAGATGATGAATAGGGTTTGTTTATTCACAAGGCTATTTATACTTAGAAATATAAGTATTATAATAATAGTTTATTGTTAAATAATGGTCCAAATGACCCAAAATTCGCGCCAACATAGACTTCTACGAAAATCACACCGTAGCTAAATACTGATGCTACGAACCCAACGACAAAGTTGAAATTAAGAATCGACGAACCAAACTCTATCAAACACCTCCCGAAGCCAAAACACAAGAATTCCCAAAGAGCCTCCACCGAGTTACCAAAACAGACCCGGCTCGCTAGGGAATCTTGCAAACAGGCTAAACCCAGCCACACACAGAAATACCTAAGTGCCAAAACCACGCTCTAACAATGGCATATGCCAAAAATGCATCAATGTAATGCTCTGACATCATAAACACGCCAGATAATGAATTAAACCAAATATCAAAAAATCAGGAGCGTTCCCTAAAAGAAAGTTTCTTCCCAAAACTTTACGCACAAAACCTCAATTACAAAAGAAAAATAAATAACCATGGGTTATTTAAAAGATTACATACCAATCAACTAGGATAACATATGAGGATGAGCCTCCCTCATAGCTGACTCCAACTCCCAAGTGGCGCTTTCCACATCTTGGTTTCGCCACAAAACTTTAACCATTGGTATGGTTTTCCTCCACAACACTCGATCTTGAGTATACAGAATGAGGACAAGCATCTCAACATAGGAAAGATTAGGCTCTAACTGGGGCACAACATCAAGAATATATCGGTCGATAAGCACACATTTCCGCAACTGGCTCATGTGAAACACGTCGTGCACACCAGGAAAATTTGCGGGCAAATCCAGCCTATAAGCTTATACTCCAATACGCTCAATAACCCTAAAAGGTCCCACATACCTCGGGTCCAACTTATGATTCTTTCCAAATATTTTAACACCAGACATTGGGGAAACATTCAGAAAAATCAGGTCCCCAACAACAAACTCCAAATAAGTCCTACATCGATTGGCATTCTTCTCATAACGTTCCTGCGCTATCTGAAGCTTCTCTCGAATAAGCTTTATAGATATTTCCATCTCTTCTAGCGCTTCAGGACCTAACAATGGTCTCTCACCAACCTCGGCCCAAAATAAGGGAGTTCTGCATCACCTCCCATACAAGGCCTCAAATAGGGCCATCTGCAAACTTTCTTGATAACTATTATTGTATGCAAACTCCATCAATCTGAGTCGCTCATCCCACGCTCCTTTGTGGTCCAAAATATAACATCTGATCATATCCTCCACGATCTGATTTACTCTCTCATTAGTCTGTGGATGATAAGCGGTGGAATACCTTTGATCGATTCCCAACCCTTCTTGTAAGCTTTTCCAAGAGCGAGATGTAAACCTGGAGTCTTATCTGATATAATGCTAACTGGTACTCCATACAATCTGATGACTTCATCTAAATATAATTCAGATATCTTCTTCATGGAGTAGCCAATCTTAAACGGCACGAAGTGAGCACACTTCGTCAGTCGATCTACTATCACCCAAAAAGAATCGTGACCTCGGGGAGACCTCGGTAAACCCGTAATGAAGTCCATGGAAATACTCTCCCATTTCCAGCTTGGAATATCCAAAGGCGTCAACTTACCACTGGGTCTTATATGATCGGCTTAATATGCTTGCATGCAAAACATTCAGACACAAACCTGGCTATATCACCCTTCATTCCAAACCACCAGACAATCTTCTTTAGGTCTTAATACATCTTTGTAGAACATGGGTGGTAGTCAACACCTCAACAGTAGGGATACAAAATCTGTCGTAGTACTTCAAGGTACCCGCGTCATCGATCGAAAAATCTGGTAACTCCCCTTTCTCAGTTCTAAGATAAAGGTGCAGCAAGTCCGGATCATCCTTTTGATGTAGCCTCATAAGTGTAATCTAAGAAGGCTGTTCTACAACCAAACTAGTTGACGAGTCACAACTTCCAACAAAAATATCCATCAACAGAAATTCCTCTACCAGTGAATCCATAGAAAGATTAAAAATCTTAGCTGTCTTCCTACTCAAGGCATCGACTACAACATTAGCTTTGCCCGGATAGTACTGGATCTCAACATCATAATCTACAACATACTCTAACCATCTTCGCTCGTGCAAATTTAACTCCCTTTTGCTGAAAACGTACTTCAAGCTCTTATGATCGGTGTAAATCTTACACAACGCACCATATAATAGATGCCTCCATAATTTTAGTGCATAAATTATAACTGCGAACTCCAAATCATGCGTAGGGTATTTCTTTTCATGAATCTTTAACTATCTCGACCCATACGCAATTACCTTTCCTTCTTGCATCAGAACACAACCAAGTCCAACGTGCGACGCGTCCACATATACAACACATTCTAATCCTTCCATTGGCAGGGTCAACACCGGAGCTGTGCATAATCTCCTCTTCAATTCTAAAAAAGCTTCCTCGCACTTATCGATCCAAATGAAAGTTGCGTTCTTCTGTGATAGTTTAGTCAGTGGCATGGACAACGTAGAGAAACCCTCTACAAACCTTCTATAATAGTCAGCCAACCCTAGGAAGCTCCTTATCTCCTTGGGAGTGGCAGGCCTATTCCAATCCATAACAGCAGCTATCTTCTAAGGGTCAACTGAAATTCCATCTTTATTTACCACATGACCCAAGAAAGAAACCTGAGGAAACCAAAACTCACACTTGCATAGCTTAGCAAATAGCTTATGGTCCCTCAAAGCAGACAAAACTAAACGCAAGTGTTGGGCATGCTCATCAGCACTGCGGGAATAAACTAGAACATCATCTATAAATACGACCATAAAATGGTCCTGAAAATCCTTGAACACTTTGTTCATCATATCCATAAAGGCAGAGGGTGCATTCGTCAAACCAAAAGACATCACCAAGAACTCAAAATGTCCATGTCGGGAACGAAAAGTGGTCCGTGGAATATCCGTCTCACGAATCCTTAACTAGTGGTAGCACGAATGAAGATCAATCTTTGAAAACACGGAGCTACCACGCAACTGATCAAATAAATCATCAATCCTCGGTAAAGGATATCTGTTCTTGATGGTGACCTTATTCAATTCTCTATAATCAATGCAAAGCCTCATTGATCCATCCTTTTTCTTCACAAATAGCAGGGGGGCTCCCCAAGGTGAAGAACTCGGCCTAATAAACCAACTTTGCAACAAATCATCCAGCTGGATATGCAACTCCTCCAACTCACGAGGGGCCATTCGGTATGGTGTCTTAGCAATATGACGGGTACCCGGCTCCAAATCTATCACAAACTCCACATCTCTCAGGTGGAAGACCAGGAAGATTACTAGGAAATACATCAGGAAACTCACGCACCACGGGGATCTCCTCCAAATGCGGCAACACAACCTTGGTTTCCAAAACTGAAACCAAACAAGTAAAATAGCCGGAATCTAAAAGCTTCCGAGCACATACCGCAGAAATAATCGGAGAAACCTGGCGTGGATAGCCAAAAACACTCCTAGGTTTACCATTGTCAATCTTGAAGTCCAGGCACTAAACCTTGCACTGGATAACAACATCATACCTAAACAACCAGTCCATACCCAAGATCACATCAAAATCTTCCAAGTCAATCACCTTTAAATCAGCAACTGCTAAAAAATCACCTAGCAGAATTGGACAACTCTGAACACCTTGGTCTGATACCACAGAATCACAAGAAGGAAACTTGACACTAAACGCATCGCAAACAAGATCGAGATTCAAATGATGACGCTCTACAAAATATCTAGCCACGAACGATTGGGTAGTGCAAGAATCGAAAAGAACACGCGCCCAACAGTTCTTTACCTTAAACTTTCCTATAAAAATGCATACGCAACTAAGGGAATGAACATCGATACTATAACTACAAGCTAAAAATCTAAAACTAGATTAGCATCTAACCTGAGATAACTTGAGTAGACGTCAGCGCTTCCTCTAAAGATACCACGTTCAGCTTGCCCTTTCCTTTGACCAAAAGCTGTGGCGGAGGCAAAGCCCAAAGCGGAACTGGCTGCAGCGCGGGCTGAGACTGCGGGCACTTTGACTTGAAATGACCTTTCTGTCTGCACCGAAAGCAGACTTTATTCTTATCCAAACAATGGGCAGCATCGTGCCCCTTATGTTTGCACGAAGTACAAACCAAATCTCCCTTAGGAGCACCCTGGATTGCATGAGCCTGCTTCTGAGCTCCTATTCTCTTGAAACACTTCTCGAATGGATGGCCTGACCGGCCACAGAAACTGCATGTCTCTTTGCTTCTTTTCCTAGAAGCAGAACCAGATTCCTTGGAGTTTCTTCCCTCATCAAATTTTCTCTTATCTTTTCTCAACCGCTGATCTCGGTTCTTAGCATTGTCGATCTCTTCGACCTTCGGAGCAGCTTCAAATGCCTTAGCATAGGTTTCTGATCCATAAGCATTTGTTAGATGTTGGATGTCACTCCGTAGACCACCCAGAAAACGTTTAACTCTGTTGGCCTAAGAAATAACTAAATCTGGGGCAAACCGGCTTAGCTTGCTAAACTCTACCTCATACTCACTCATCGTGAGCTGCCTCTGCTTTAAGTGCAGGAATTCATTGAACAAACAGTCTCGCTCGACCGACGGCAGAAACTTCTTCAGCAAAAGCTCCTTGAAGACTTCCCATGAATATCCATCCTTCAAGTTTTCCTTTTCCCTCAGCCACCAACTCTTTGCAAGACCCTGGAGCTGATAAGCAGCGACCATCACTCTCTGGTCGACAGAAAATGCCGAGTACGAAAACATCTCCTCGATGGCTATAATCCAGTCGTCCAAAGCCACGTCTGCCCTACCATCATATGTAGGGGGTCCTAATTGCTAGAAATGCGAGATGAAATTCATCTCTGGCGGCAGCATAACTGGGGGCACCAGAGGAGCAAGAGGAACTGGAACACCTTGATCCACAATAAGGTCCTGAACTCTAACCGGCTGTCCTGCAACGACAGTCAACAAGGCTTGGATCTGTGACTGCACCTCCAACATTTACCTAGACAAAGCTTCGTTGCTCTATCGCAATCCTTTTATCATGGCCTCATTCTGAGCACTAGACGACTCGCGCTTTGACTAGGGAGTCAACCTCGTCGTAGGTCGTCTCAACATTCTAATAATACAATAAACAACTAATCAAAACCTAGCTTACCGCTAGAACTACACATCTTAGTTCATACAATACATGTATAAATACTTGCTCATGCTTCTAACTTGCTCTGGATTTTCAATAATGATTTCATGCCTAACTTAGGATGATATATCGTCATCCTATTGACTCATGTGCATAGACCATGAATGCATGAATTGTATTCTTTTGACTCAAAACCATGTGTGTATATATGTCATCATGTAAACCTTTAGCTTTGCACGTGTGCAAATGCTATGTTATGTATGTTGTGTTATGCATTCTATAAAAAGCCTTTGTGCATGTTATGTGCGGCGTATACATGAAATATTATGCATCTCATACTACATAATATCGCATGTAACGATAAAGTAAAACGTGCTAACGGGCATCCATGTGATGATGGTTATGCATCCCATACTACATAACTGTCACATGTTGTCGCCTATGGTGGATCCATATACAAACACATATTATGCATCACATACTACATAATATGCCCCGTATACTTCTTATCATGCTTATGAGTGTAGTGTTCATGCTTCAGCCAAGACGTACTGATGACACATCGGTATGTGTATGAAATGACAATAAACAACTAACCCTAACAAGAGATGGTTGCTCGACCAATTGTCAAACAACTCATCCCTCTAACACTAATTGTCACGACCCGCATTTTCTCAACAATTAGGTTATATCATAGTAAGAGAAAATATGTGTCGTGATGCCACGTCGTGCAGGGGATAACTGCAGGTGCTCATGCAAGACTCCAAACTCTACAGTTTATATAAAATCCATAAGTTATTAAGTAAAAACTAGTTTAAGATTAGATGGTCGTATCCCTCGGCACAGTGGATCAGCTAGTCCACGAGTAAAAGTATAGGTATACGCTTTAGACATACTTTGATTATGTTGGATTAACATCTTACACGAGCATAAACATCCCCGAAGGACAACTCGTGGCATGCAAGACTCTAGATTTATTATAAGTATAGAAATAGCCTTTACGTTAGTTAAAAGATAGAGACTTTAGTTTTGAAAGATGATATGCAAGAGGTGAATATAAGTAATACCTTTATAATTTAAAATACCTAACATGCAATCTATCATAAAACATTCCCAGAGAGCAAGTAAAAACAACCACAAAAGTACAACTAGACAGCTTAGCAAAGTATTTAGCATTTCAAAAGAGAACCCCTAGTGGGCGTCAACAACCTGACACGAACCCACTAGAGAGCATGTATGTCTGTACTAACCTGAAAGCAACAAAACACTACCTCACTACTGTGAGGAAAACCTCTGCAAAACAGCAGTCCACTAGCAAACTCCAAACCTAGCCGCTTAACCGGCTACTGCCCTGAACCTGAGGCATTCACAAAAAAAGAATACCTCAGCAAGAAAATAAACAAGTGGCAACAAACTTGTCAGTAAACAAAAGGGGTAGTAAGATTACCAACCCAACCCAGAATAGTTGTCAAAACACAGCAAACTAACTAAAAGCCAATAAAGAAAGAGTTAACTTATAATATTCAAAGGTAAACAAATTTGCACCAAGTGCGAACGGAGTCATGCTCCAAGAACATCTGCGAAAGTAGGCAGATACAACATAAGCCTACCATAAGAGGAAGAAAATTAGACTAAACTCTCACCAATACGTGAATCGTTAATACTGGTAAAACAACTGGGTCAAAGTCGAGACCAAACTGTCCAAACCAAACTAACAGACCCAAATGTCTCAAAACAGCACTGCGGTGGTGGCCATCTGGTCCAACAAAACCCAACAGTCCAAAAATACACCAAAGCATACCCAGGTGCAATGATTCACGAAAACAAGCCAACCAAACCCAACCTTATATCCAAACACCCATAGAACTCAAACTGGACGGATTCAACTGAAACACGACGATTCTTACTTAGCAAAACAAGGCTATTAGAGGAAATACGTCGAATTGGAGACATTTCCCAAGTTTACAGGAAAGACGTCGAGTACACTCGACGTCGCATCGAGTGCAGTCAACGCACTCGACGCCGACCAGACTACTCAGCAAAAACTAGCTTCACTCAATGTCGTGTTGAGTGTATAACACTCACTCAACGCTTTCACACTTAGGAAAAAATTTACAGGATGGCATTGAGTGTATTCAGCTCACTCAACGCCGCGTTGAGTGTATAACACTCACTCAACGCTTTCACACTTAGACAGAAATTTACAGGATGGTGTTGAGTGTATTCAGCTCACTCAACGCCGCATTGAGTGCACTCAATGCACTCAACGCTTTTAAACTTAGACAGAAATTTATAGGATGGCGTTGAGTGTATTTAGCTCTCTCAACACCGCGTTGAGTGCACTCAACGCACTCAAAGCTTTTACACTTAGGAAGAAATTTACAGGATGGCGTTGAGTGTATTCAGCTCACACAACGTTGCGTTGAGTGCACTCAACGCACTCAATGCGTTTACACTTAAGCAGAAATTTATAGGATGGCGTTGAGTGTATTCAGCTCTCTCAATGCCGCATTGAGTGCACTCAACGTCGCGTTGAGTGCACTCAACGCACTCAACGCTTTTACACTTTGGCACACAGACACTTAGAATGGCGTTGAGTGCATTCAACACACTCAACGCCGCGTTGAGTGAATTCAGTGCACTCAACGCTTTTATACTTAGCCGCTGAGACACTTAGCATGGAGTTGAGTGCATTCAACACACTCAACGCCGCGTTGAGTGAAGTCAGCTCACTCAATGTTTTTAAACTTAGCCACACAGCAACTCAACGCCACTCAACGCCACGGCCCAGAAACCTGGCAGTTAATCTAACATACCTAAACAGAGGTTAATAGACTTATTCAAGCTATCTCTTTTTAATTATCTTGGCTACAGCTAAACCTAAATTAAGGCCAAGTAAACAGCTATGCCCAACATAGGAAAAGAATCCTCCTGTAATAGTAATAGGGTTTCTCCCTCACCAAGACTACAGGTTCACTGCTATGCTAAGTACCATACGGCATACAAGAACAGAATACAGCAAGTTGAAAGCTTGGTAAGGGTGTAAATCACCACATGCCCCAAGATCTATAGCAAACAATGTTTGACAAGGAGAAAATCCTATTCTAATCCCAATTTTTGTACAAGAAGGAAAGAAAATCAAGAATAAATCTTGGAAATAAGAACAAGCAAGGGGGGAACCACCACTTGCCTTAAACCTTGCCGAACTTTGGCAACACCAGCACTCCTCACAGATCTGGCCGGAAGAACACCTAAGAAGTAAAACCTGAAACTTTTCAAGAGGAAGGAAGGTCAAACCGCAACCTAAACCTCTAAAAATCCACGAAACGGGAATAACTTATCGTAGAAACGTTGATTTAGGTAAGATCTACCCGGATCTACTCTCCAAAGATGATTTCGAGCACTAACACCCAGAAAGCGGTGGATGAAAGCTTAGAAGAAACCATCGCTCTCGCTCTTCCTGTAACAGCCGATGTTTTCAAGAAGAAGACGATGAATAGGGTTTGTCTATTCACAAGGTTATTCATACATAGAAATATAAGTATTATAATAATAGTTTATTATTAAATAATGGTCCAAACGACCCAAAATTCGAGCCAGCACAGATTTCTACGAAAATCACACCGTAGCTAAATACCGATGTTATGAACCCAACAGCACAGTCAAAATTAAGATTCGACGAACCAAACTTGGGCAAACAACTCTCGAATCCAAAACACAAGCATTCTTAAAGAGGCTCCACTGAGTCACCAAAATAGACTCGGCTCGCTAGGGAATCTTGCAAATAGGCTAAACCCAGCCACACACAGAAAAACCTAATAGCTAAAACAACGCTCTAACAACGGCATATGCCGAAAATGCGTCAACGTAACGCCCTAACGTCATAAACATTGTTAGAAACAAACAAGAACAAACCGAAAGTGGATTAACAGAAATTTTATTATCCAAAAAATGTATCTATTACAAAGGTATGGCCTCCCTTTTATAGAATGGAGGAGAAATGAGAGAATACAAATTAGAGATGTGGGACTAAAAAATTACAAGACTAAGCGGCTTATACAAAATATAACCCGCATAAGCCGTGTGGTTAGATGAGAAGGGCTAACCACTCGGCTACCACCAGAGAGAGAGAGAAGTCGCCATGGGAGACTACTAGACCGCCTGGTCTCCAAGACGCATGAGACAAACCACTAAACCGCTCAGACTCCAGACAGTAATAACCCAGCAACCAAACTACTAAAGAGAAACTGTCAGACCGCACAGTCTTCAACCCGCCAAGACAGACCGCCCGGTCACGAACTCCAACACTCCCCCTGTCACAACCCGTATTTTCTCCGAATTAAGAATTATCAGAGTAAGAGACAACACGCGTCATGATGCCACGTCAAGCAGGGGATAACTGCTGACGCTCAGGCAAAACCAACTACCAACTTAATGAAAGAAAATCATGTGATAAATGATTAGAAAATCAGTTATATTTTAGAGGTCGTATCCCCCGGCTTAGTGGATCACCTAGTCCACAAAAGAAAACTATATTTAAACGTTGCGGAAGGAAAATACTTTATCAGGTTTGACATCCTAAGGAGCGCATAAGGGTCCCAAGAGAACCACTCATGCTATGCAAGACCCTACATTTAATTTATATAATATATAAGAAAACTGTCTTTATACGTGATTTGGAAAAATAGTGATTACGTTTTATAAAACATGCTGATCATGAGCTTTATTTATAATAATAATTATAGTTTAAAAATAACTAGCAACCTAGCATAAAACCTTCTCAGGGCAAGTAGACTATCTCCAGAAAACGGTAGCAGCATAAGTAAATATATCCAGTACAAAGGTAACAACTACCAGTGGGCGCCAACAACCTGACACGAACCCACTGACACACATGTATGTCTGTAAGAAAGTACTGAAAAACTACCTCACCAACACGGCAAACGGAACTCCAAGGTCCAAGAGACCACCAACACCACCACTGCAAACTAGCCACCCAACTAGCTACGGCTCAGAACCTGGGGTATTCCAAAATAAAACAGAATACCTCAGCAAGCTAAACAAAGTAAAACTGCATGAAAGAGTCAACCAAAAGGGGAAAAGTACCTGAAAAACATGCAGTAGAAAGAGTCACAACTGTCCAAAACAGGACAACAAGAAAAGCACTACGTGCGAGGAAACAGCAACAACCCAGCCCAGGAACAACATCCTGCGGGGCCTACTAGGCTACCAAGAGCTCAAAGTGCTGCAAACTACCAAGGAAGAAACTTCTAACACCCTAAACTGTGGGAGGTGGTAGTAGCAAAAAAACAAACAACGAGGAACCGGATTGGAGGCAAACTCAGTCCCCCCATCCACCATGTCCAAGTCAACAAGCTCGAGGGTCTACACGTGAAAGCACAAGGGAACTTCCACCCACATGCCCAGCCCATACCTGGAGCAAGAAAAAACATGAGTGGCCTTGGCTAAATTACACAACTCCACCCCCATAAAGAGCAACAAACCACCACTACTACCCACGACCCACGATTTGGCCATTAGGAAAGAGAAACATGGCCGACAAGGAAATTACAAATATAAACAAGGAATTCACTCGGGAACGTAAATCGAGGAAAGAGAAAAAGAAAGTGTTGAAATGACTCAACACGACGTGGCGCTGGGTCCTCTCGACACCGCATTGAGTGAGCTTCACTCACTCAACGTGCCACGCAAAGCGAATTATCACAACAATAACTCTTACATTACTACCTTAACACTACACAAAACACTCATGCCCACCTAACCCGCGTATCGACGCCAGCTAAATACGGGTGCAAAAAGGAAATATTCAGAGCGCACGATCAGTGTCGCACGACCAGTGGTCGTGCGCACTCATCGGCTGATGATCGTGCGAAGTGAACCTGGGAAACTTGAAACCTGACAGAAAACTTAGCATAAGCGCACGATCAGTGTCGCACGACCACTGGTCGTGCGCACTGTTGCCAGCGCTCGTGCGATTGCCGTGACAGAACTTTGGAGAAAAGAACAGGTAGCCGCGTACGAACAGTGGCACACGACCAGTGGTCGTGCGCCCTAACGTTTGATGACCGTGCGCGGGTAACCTGTACCGTTTGGGATTTCCCGAACGACACCGGAACGCGCATCACACTCTCCCGACACTGCGAACCACAACTACGACACACCGAAAACGGCCTACGGCACACCTAACATAATTTCTACCTATTCTACTCG
Source organism: Platanthera zijinensis (assembly GCA_039513925.1). NCBI lineage: Eukaryota > Viridiplantae > Streptophyta > Magnoliopsida > Asparagales > Orchidaceae > Platanthera > Platanthera zijinensis. Next base: position 74,836,240 of record CM077094.1, read on the forward strand.
TTCACCACCACCACACAACTATGCCAAATCGTTCGAAACGGAAACCGGAGACAGAATGGTAGAAATGAGTAGGATGCATGAATCGAAAGAAAAAAAACAACTTGGCAAGGGCGAGAACACCACTTTCCTCGATTTCCGGCGAAGCTTGGTCGGCTTTCCCTCCTCTTCACGCACGAATCCGGCAACGAAGCACAAGGCCAAAAATCTGGACATTGCCGGCGGAAAACAAGTCAAAACCCGAAATTCAAAACCACAAGCAAGGCCACGAAACTTGGAAATCTTACCGTAGGAATGAAGGTCTTGACGAGAGCAATCCGAATCCACTCTCGGAATCGAATTCCGTCCACAAACGCTCCGGGAATCGGCGGTGGAAGGCAAGGGCTCGGCGGTTTCTCCGTTTCTCTCGTACAGGGGCGGCGGTTTTTAATTGGAGAAGATGAAGCGGGGCTTTTTATTTCTATATATATATATATTAATATATAATAATATATTTTATTACAAAATTACATAAAGCACCAAAACGACGCGAAAACCGAACTACCTCGGAATTGGACGAAATTCGCACCGTAGATAAATACCCACGCTACGAACACAACGGCGAAGTCGAAATTAATTTTCGATGAACAGAACTCGAGTTATACCCAAATAAAGCCAAACACAAACATCCCCCCGAGAGGCCACACCGGGTCACCCAAAACGACTCGGCTTGCTAGGGAGATCTTGCCAACAGGCTACAGAATAGGGCACTCAGTTCTAAGGAGCTAAACCACACTCCACAAATGGCACAAGCCACGGAAATGCGTCATCGTAATGCCAAACGAGAATAAAAATAAACGCAGAAAAATCGGGGGCGTTACAGTCACTCCCCCTAAAAGAAAGTTTCGTCCCGAAACTTTACGCACAACACTCCTACTAAAGAAGGAAAAGTAACCAATAGGAGTTACAAGAAGGGAAACATACCGATCAAATCAGGGAAACAGGTGAGGGTAAGCCCTCCTCATGGCCGACTCTAGCTCCCAAGTCGCGCTCTCCAAATCCTGATTTTTCCACAGAACTTTCACCATCGGTATGGACTTCTTTCGCAGCACTCGCTCCTGAGTATCCAAAATACGAACCGGCACCTCAACAAAATAGAGGTTGGGCTCCAACTGGGGCACAACGTCCAAGACCTGCCACTGCTGCGCACACACTTCCGCAATTGGCTAACATGAAAAACATTATGAACTCCTAGGAAGTTTGCTGGCAAACCCAATCTATAAGTTGACATGCCAATCCGTTCCAAAATCTCGAACGGGCCCACATACCTTGGGTCCAATTTCCGATTCTTACCAAACCTCTTTACACCCACCATTGGGGAAACCTTAAGAAATACAAGGTCCCCTACAGAGAACTCCAAAGCAGACCTACGCCGATTGGCGTTCTTTTCGTACCTCTCCTGAGCTATACGAAGCTTCTCCCGAATAAGCTTCACGGCGACTTCCATATCCTCCAGCGCATCAGGACCCAACAACGGCCTCTCACAAGCCTCGGCCCAAAACAACGGAGTCCTACAGCGCCTCCCATACAAGGCTTCGAACGGAGCCATCTGCAAACTTTCCTGATAACTGTTGTTGTAAGCAAATTCCATAAGCCGCAGCCGCTCATCCCATGCTCCGCCGTGGTCTAAAATATAGCATCGGATCATATCCTCAACATTCTGATTCACCCGCTCCGTCTGCCCATTGGTCTGTGGGTGGTACGCAGTAGAATATCTCAGATCCGTACCCAAACCCTCTTGCAGACTCTGCCAAAAACGAGAAGTAAACCGGGAGTCTCGATCAGAAATGATGCTAACCGGCACACCGTGGAGTCGGATGACTTCATTCAAGTACAACTCCTCTATCTTCTTCATCGGGTAATCAATCTTATAAGGCACAAAGTGAGCACACTTCGTCAATCTATCCACTATAACCCAAACAGAATCAAATCCCCTCGGAGATTTTGGTAAGCCCGTAATGAAGTCCATAGATATACTCTCCCACTTCCAAGTCGGGATCTCTAACGGGGTCAACTTGCCACCAGGCCTTCCATGGTCAGCCTTCACGCGCTTGCAAGTGTGGCACTCAGCAACAAATCAGGCTATATCACCTTTCATGCCATACCACCAGGCAATTTGCCTTAAGTCACGGTACATCTTCGTAGATCCTGGATGATAGGCAACGCTGGATCCATGAGCCTCTCTGCAAATCATACCTCTAATATCCCCAACGGCGGGGATGCAAAACCTGCCGTGGTACTTCAAAGTACACGCATCATCGATAGCAAAATCTGGCAACTCTCCTTTCTCTGTCCGGATGAATAGGTGCAACAGATTCGGGTCGTCCTTCTAGTGCAGTCTGGTCAAAGAAATCCAGGACGGCTCTGCCACTAACAAACTACTCTGCAAACCACAGCATCCCACTGAAATATCCATAAGGAGGAACTCCTCAACTAACCGATCGGCGGAGAGGTTAAAGATCTTTCCCGTCTTTCGGCTCAGGGCGTCGGCCACCACATTGGCCTTGCCCGGATGATACTGGATCTCTACATCATAATCGGCCACATACTCTAGCCACCGACGCTGGCGCAGATTCAACTCCTTCTGCGTTAACACGTACTTCAGGCTCTTGTGGTCAGTGAAGATCTTGCACTGAGCCCCATAAAGTATGTGTCTCCACAGCTTCAACGCATAAATAACCGCTGCGAACTCAAGGTCATGCGTAGGATAATTCTTCTCATGAGTCTTCAGTTGCCTTGACCCATAGGCAATCACCTTCCCAACCTGCATTAATACGCATCCCAGACCTACAAGCGAAGCATCCACATATACATCATAATCCACACCCTCAATAGGCAGGGTCAGAACGGGGGCTGTGCACAATCTCTTCTTTAGCTCCAGAAAAGCCTCCTCGCACTTTTCGCTCCAAACAAATGCCACATTCTTCTGAGTCAGCTTGGTCAACGGTGCAGCTAGGGAAGAGAAACCCTCCACAAATCTTCTGTAATATCCAGCCAACCCTAAGAAACTCCTGATCTCCTTAGGCGTACTCGGCCTACTCCAATCCATCACTGCTGCAATCTTTTCTGGATCGACCGAGATCCCTTCCTTGTTCACCACGTGGCCTAGAAAAGAAACCTGAGGCAACCAAAATTCGCACTTGCTCAACTTGGCGAATAACTTGTGGTTCCTCAACTCTGATAGGACCAAACGCAAATGCTGTTCATGCTCCTCAGCACTACGAGAATAAACTAACACGTCATCAATGAAGACCACAACGAACTTGTCGAGGAAATCCTTGAACACCTTGTTCATCATATCCATGAAGGCTGATGGTGCGTTGGTCAGACCAAACGACATCACCAAAAACTCAAAGTGTCCATGCCTCGATCTAAACGCAGTCCGTGGAATATCCGCCTCACGGATCCTGAGCTGATGATAACCAGAACGAAGATCGATCTTGGAGAACACCGTGCTACCGCGCAACTGGTCAAATCAATCATCGATCCTCGGCAGAGGGTACCTGTTCTTAATAGTGACATTGTTCAATTCTCTATAGTCGATGCAAAGCCGCATCGACCCATCTTTCTTCTTTACAAACAAAACAGGAGCACCCCAAGGCGACGAACTCTGCCTGATAAAACCTTTAGCCAACAGCTCATCCAACTGACCTCGCAACTCCTCTAACTCACAAGGGGCCATCCGGTACGGCGCCTTAGCAATAGGACGCGTACCCGGCTCCAAATCGATCACAAACTCAACATCCCGCTCGGGAGGAAGACCATGAAGGTCATCAGGAAAAACATTGGCGAAACCACAAACAATAGGAATCTCCTCCAAGCGTGGTACACTAACAGCGGTTTCAACCGCCAAGACTAAACAAGCACAACAACCAGAAAGAAACAACCTCTGAGCACATACCGCAGAGATGACAGGAGAATCCTGACACGGATCAGCATACACGCTGCCGGGCTGACCGTCATCCCTGATGAAGTCCAAGCGCTTTCCTTTGCACTTAATGACTGCATCATACCTAGAGAGCCAGTCCATGCCCAGAATAACATCGAAGTCCTCCAGATCAATCATCTTCAGGTCCTCCTTCGCAAGAAAGTTCCCCAACAAAACAGGGCAATCCAAAATGCCCAAATCTGACAACACAGATTCACCAGAGGGAAAATTGACACGGAAGGAATCCCGAACACGATCTAAGGTCAACCGATGTCGCTCCACAAAGGCTCTAGCCACGAACGAGTGGGTAGCGCCGGAGTCAAACAGAACCCGCGCCCAGCGGTTCTTTACCTTAAATTTCCCTATAGGAGCATTGAAAACTAAGGAACTACCACAACAATACTGCAAACATTCTAGCAAATAGAACTACCAGGCTGGAAAAACAACAAACAACTAACCTGAGATGATCTGGGTCGAAGCCTGAGCCTCCTCGGAAGAGATCACGTTCAGCTTCCCCTTTCCCTTGTCCACATGCTGAGGTGGAGGTAAAGCCTGCAATGGAACTGCATGAAGAGCTAGCTGAAACTGAGGACACCTCGACTTGATGTGACCCTTCTGCCCACACTGAAAGCAGACTTTATCCTTGGTCCAACACTGGGCCGCATCATGGCCGGATCGCTTGCAAACGGAACAGGAGACATCTCTCCTAGGAGCACCCTGAATCGCATGAACCTGTTCCTTCCTCTGAGCTGCTGCCTTCTTGAAACATTTCTCGGCAGGGTGGCCTGACCGGCCACAGAAGCTGCACTCCACCTTGCCCCTCTTTCCCGGAGCCGCACCGGGTACCTGGGGTTTCTTCTCCTCCACCGTCTTCCTCATGTCCAACCTCATTTGCTGGCCTCTGCTCTTCGCGGTCTCAATAGCCTCCACCTTCAGAGCAGCCTCTATTACACCTGCATAAGTCTCTGACCCATAAGCACTGGTCAACTGCTGCACCTCGCTCCTCAAACCACCGAGAAATCGCTTAACTTGATCAGCCTCAACGCTGATCAATCCAGGGGCAAAATGGCTCAACTTGCTGAACTCTATCTCATACTCACCCACCGTGAGTTGCCTTTGCTTCAGATGGAGGAAGTCGTTCATGAGGCGGTCACGCTCGACCGAGGGTAAGAACTTCCTCAACAGCATCTCCTTGAACACCTCCCAAGAGCATCCGGCTACCAAGCTCTCCTTCTCTCTCAGCCACCAACTCTTAGCCAAACCTTTAAGCTGATAGGCGGCTATCATCACCCTCTGATCATCTGCAATCCCTGAGTACGAGAACATCTCCTCCATGGAGATCAGCCAGTCGTCTATCACCATGAAATCTGCCTTCCCATCATAAGTGGGAGGGCTCAGCCTCTGAAACTGCGAGATGAAGGCCATCTCTGCTGGCACCACCACTGGAGGTCTCAAGGGTGTAGGAGGAGGAGGAACAGCTAACCTCCCCGCAGGGACTTGCACACCCTGAGTCTGACCTGCCACGACCGCCACCAAAGACTGAATCTGGGCTCGCACCTCCTCCAACTGTCTGCCCAAGGAATCGTTACTCTGACGCAGACTCTCGATCACCGCATCGTTCTGAGCCCCAGATGACTCACCCTCAGACAGGGGAGTCGATCGAGTCGCAGGACGCCTTGCCATTCTAAAATCATAACAACACAAATTAGACCCTACTACAACGTCTAGAACCAAATACAAGTACAGACAATACATATATAGATATAGACTTAAAGCTGCTAAACTTGCTCTGAGAGTTTATCTTTTTAACAAAATTTAGATGTTATGCCCTAACCTAGGATGGTTAACCACCACCTTACTAACTCTTGTGCCTAGATCGGGAATGCATGACTTTTATATTAATTTGAAAACTTATGTGTGTACATATGTCATCCTGCCAGTCTTTAGCATGGCACGTTGTGCTTATGCAATGTTATGATATGCATGTTTGTGTTATGCATTCTAAAAAAGGCCCTAATGCATGTTATGAGCGGCGTACACATGAAAATGTTATGCATCCCATACTACATAACATTCTCATGCAACGAAAAAGAAAACGTGCTAGTCGCATCTATGTGGTGAGGTTATGCATCCCATACTACGTAACCCTCACATATTTCCCCTATGGTGGATCCATATACGAACACATATTATGCATCCCATACTACATAATATGCCCCGTATACTTCATGTTATGCTATGAATGTAGTGTTCGTGCTTTTGCCAAGACGTGCTGATGACATATCGGTGTGTGAATGACATGATGCTGAACTACTAAAAAAGCAAACAAAGGAAGGTTGCTCAACTAACTTGTCAAGCAACCTCCCTCTGATACCAACTGTCACAACCCGCATTTTCTCCGAATTAAGAATTATCAGAGTAAGAGAAAACACGCGTCATGATGCCACGACAAGCAGGGGATAACTGCTGACACTCAGGCAAAACCAACTACCAACTTAATGAAATAAAATCATGTGATTAATGATTAGAAAATCAGTTATATTTTAGAGGTCGTATCCCCCGGCTTAGTGGATCACCTAGTCCACAAAAGAAAACTATATTTAAACGCTGCGGAAGGAAAATACTTTATCAGGTTTGACATCCTAAGGAGCGCATAAGGGTCCCAAGAGAACCACTCATGCTATGCAAGACCCTACATTTAATTTATATAATATATAAGAAAACGGTCTGTATACGTGATTTGGAAAAATAGTGATTACGTTTTATAAAACATGCTGATCATGAGCTTTATTTATAATAATAATTATAGTTTAAAAATAACTAGCAACCTAGCATAAAACCTTCTCAGGGCAAGTAGACTATCTCTAGAAAATGGTAGCAGCATAAGTAAATATATCCAGTACAAAGGTAACAACTACCAGTGGGCGCCAACAACCTGACACGAACCCACTGAGACACATGTATGTCTGTAAGAAAGTACTGAAAAACTACCTCACCAACACGGCAAACGGAACTCCAAGGTCCAAGAGACCACCAACACCACCACTGCAAACTAGCCACCCAACTGGCTACGGCTCAGAACCTGGGGTATTCCAAAATAAAATAGAATACCTCAGCAAGCTAAACAAAGTAAAACTGCATGAAAGAGTCAACTAAAAGGGGAAAAGTACCTGAAAAATATGCAGTAGAAAGAGTCACAACTATCCAAAACAGGACAACAAGAAAAGCACTACGTGCGAGGAAACAGCAACAACCCAGCCCAGGAATAACATCCTGTGGGGCCTACTAGGCTACCAAGAGCCCAAAGTGCTGCAAACTACCAAGGAAGAAACTTCTAACACCCTAAACTGTGGGAGGTGGTAGTAGCAAAAACACAAACAACGAGGAACTGGATTGGAGGCAAACTCAGTCCCCCCATCCACCATGTCCAAGTCAACAAGCTCGAGGGTCTACACGTGAAAGCACAAGGGACCTTCCACCCATATGCCCAGCCCATACCTGGAGCAAGAAAAAACATGAGTGGCCTTGGCTAAATTACACAACTCCACCCCCATAAAGAGTTACAAACCACCACTACTACCCACGACCCACGATTCGGCCATTAGGAAAGAGAAACATGGCCGACAAGGAAATTACAAATATAAACAAGGAATTCACTCGGGAATGTAAATCGAGGAAAGAGAAAAAGAAAGTGTTGAAATGACTCAACACGACGTGGCGCTGGGTCCTCTCGACACCGCATTGAGTGAGCTTCACTCACTCAACGTGCCACGCAAAACGAATTATCACAACAATAACTCTTACATTACTACCTTAACACTACACAAAACACTCATGCCCACCTAACCCGCGTATCGACGCCAGCTAAATACGGGTGCAAAAAGGAAATATTCAGAGCGCACGATCAGTGTCGCACGACCAGTGGTCGTGCACACTCATCGGCTGATGATCGTGCGAAGTGAACCTGGGAAACTTGAAACCTGACAAAAAACTTAGCATAAGCGCACGATCAGTGTCGCACGACCACTGGTCGTGCGCACTGTTGCCAGCGCTCGTGCGATTGCCGAGACAGAACTTTGGAGAAAAGAACAGGTAGTCGCGCACGAACAGTGGCACACGACCAGTGGTCGTGCGGCCTAACGTTTGATGACCGTGCGCGGGTAACCTGTACCATTTGGGATTTCCCGAACGACACCGGAACGCGCATCACACTCTCCCGACACTGCGAACCACAACTACGACACACCGAAAACGGCCTATGGCACACCTAACATAATTTCTACCTATTCTACTCGTTCACCACCACCACACAACTATGCCAAATCGTTCGAAACGGAAACCGGAGACAGAAATAGTAGAAACGAGTAGGATGCATGAATTGAAAGAAAAAAAACAACTTGGCAAGGGCGAGAACACCACTTGCCTCGATTTCCAGCGAAGCTTGGTCGGCTTTCCCTCCTCTTCACGCACGAATCCGGCAACGAAGCACAAGGCCAAAAATCTGGACATTGCCGGCGAAAAACAAGTCAAAACCCGAAATTCAAAACCACAAGCAAGGCCACGAAACTTGGAAATCTTACCGTAGGAATGAAGGTCTTGACGAGAGCAATCCGAATCCATTCTCGGAATCGAATTCCGTCCACAAACGCTCCGGGAATCGGCGGTGGAAGGCAAGGGCTCGGCGGTTTCTCCGTTTCTCTCGTACAGGGGCGGCGGTTTTTAATTGGAGAAGATGAAGCGGGGCTTTCTATTTCTATATATATATATATTAATATATAATAATATATTTTATTACAAAATTACATAAAGCACCAAAACGGCGCGAAAACCGAACTACCTCGGAATTCGACGAAATTCGCACCGTAGCTAAATACCCACGCTACGAACACAACGGCGAAGTCGAAATTAATTTTCGACGAACAGAACTCGAGTTATACCCAAATAAAGCCAAACACAAACATCCCCCCGAGAGGCCACACCGGGTCACCCAAAACGACTCAGCTTGCTAGGGAGATCTTGCCAACAGGCTACAGAATAGGGCACTCAGTTCTAAGGAGCTAAACCACACTCCACAAATAGCACAAGCCACGGAAACGCGTCATCGTAACGCCAAACGAGAATAAAAATAAACGCAGAAAAATCGAGGGCGTTACACCCCCTCAAGTTGGAGTATATATATCGATCATGCCCAGCTTGTCACAAATATGAAGAAACGGGATGGATACTGGCTTGGTGAAGATGTCAGTCAGCTCTTTATCAGAAGTGATGAAGGGTGTGCAAATTTGTTCCTTCAAAATCTCTTCATGAATGAAATGACAGTCGACCTCAATGTGGTTGGTTCTTTCATGGAAGACCGGATTTTTGGAGATGTATATGGAAGCCTTGTTATCACAGAACATAGGTAGAGGATGGTTGTAGACCTCTCCTAAATCCAGCATGAGAGCCCGTAACTACTTTAACTCACAAGTGGTCGATGCCATACTACGATACTCCGCTTCTTCACTGGACCTGGAAACAACATACTGCTTCTTTCTCTTCCAGCTCACCATATTTACCCCAACAAAGGTACAAAAACCCGAGGTTGACTTGCGATCCCCTTTATCATCAGTATAACTCGCATATGAGTATGCTTCAACCCTCAGATGACCATTCTTCTGAAAGAGTAATCCTTTCCCAGGCGCTGCTTTGACATACTCCAAGATCCGCAAGGTGGACTGTAGATGGCACTCCCTAGGAGTTTGTATGAATTGGCTCACCTTGCCCACCGCATAGGAAATGTCGGGCCTGGTCACTATGAGATATATGAGCTTACCAACCAGACGCCTGTACCGCGTAATATCTGAAAGAGGAGGCGAATCATCTGTCAAGGTTTTGTCTTCTCCAGTTGCCAAGGGGCATCGGGCAGGTTTTGCTCCAGTCAACCCTGTCTCTTTTAATAGATCAAGAGCATACTTACGTTGGGAGAGGACTAAGGAGTTGGGCTTCCAAGAGATTTTGATCCCCAAAAAGTACTTCGGAGGGCCCATATCTTTCGTGACCAGATGTTGACGAAGATGCCACTTTGTCAAGGCTACCCCTTCCTGGTCATCGCCTGTGAGAAGAATATCATCGACGTACACAGTAAGAACCACCAGTCCCGAGGAGGTTTTGCGAATGAATAGCGAGTGATCGGTAGAGCTTCGCCCAAAACCCACGGCCGCCACGATGTCGCTGAACTTGTCAAACCAAGCTCGAGGGCTCTGCTTGAGGCCATAGATTGTCATCTTCAGCCGGCATACTCGTGTCTCCCCCTGAGCAACATACCCAGCAGGTTGCGCCATGTAGACGGCCTCTTGAATATCACTATAAAGGAAGGCATTCTTGACATCCAGCTAGGAAATAGGCCAATCTCTATTGACCGCCATAGTGAGGAGAACTCGGATAGTGCTGAGACGAGCCACGGGAGAGAAGGTGTCAAATTAATCAACCTCATAGGTCTGATTAAAGCCCTTAGCAACAAGGTGGGCCTTATAACGATCCACATGGTCGTCCGGGCCAAATTTGACCACAAAGACCCAGCGACAGCCTACAACATCGGTGCCGAAGGGAGGAGGAACAAGAGTCCAGGTACCCCACTCAGTGAGGGTCGCCATTTCCTCATCCATGGTCGTCTTCCAATGAGGAATAACAAGAGCCTCCTTGTAGGAATGGGGTGTGGTAGTGGCAGAAATAGCTAGTGCAAAGGCCCTGCAAGAAGAGGTAAGACGATCATATGAAACAACAGTAGCAAGGGGGTGCAGGGTACACGTCTGCACCCCTTTGCGAAGAGAAACAGGAAGATCTAGGTCGGCGGGTCCCTCGGCATCCAGAAAATCCGTGGCGGAGAGAGTTGGCCCGGGAGTACAGAGCGACGACGTCAGATAGGAGGGAGACGGTGGCGTAGAAGAGGGAGAGAGAGGTCGAGGGAGAGGAGTGGACGGATACGGTGTAGGAGGTGAGACCGCAGTAGGAGGCGAGGGGACGAAGGGGAAAGCAGGAGTATCAGAAGTCGGAGGAAGAAGAGAGGAGTCATCTGAGAAGTAGGAGGCATTCTCGAAGAAGGTGATGTCAGCGGAGACGAACTGCTTACGAAGAACGGGGTCAAAGCAATAATAGCCTTTCTGAGTTGTGGAGTACCCCAGAAAGACGCATTTGGTGGAGCGAGGGGAGAGCTTGTCACGGGTGGAAGATGGAGCATGCACAAAGGCAGTGCACCCAAAGATTCGGAGAGGGAGAGGAAAAGGCTCCTTGCCCGGATATAGAATGGAGAATGGGGTATGCCCGTGGAGAACCGTGGAGGGAATGCGATTGATGAGGTAGCAGGCAAGGATAACAGTATAGCCCCAATAGGAGCGAGGAACAAGCATCTAGGTCATCAAGGTGCAAGCGACATCGAGGAGGTGACAATTTTTGCGTTCCGCCACCCCATTTTGCTGGGAGGTATAAACACAGCTAGTCTGATGAATAATGTCATGTTGCACACAGAAAGAGGTAAAAGCATGACTAAGATATTCTTTAGTATATTATCTGAGCTAAAGGTTTTAATACAAACACCAAATTGAGTTTTAATTAATTGATAAAAAGAGAGCCATACATCAAAAAATTCAGAGCGGTCTCGTAAGAGATACACCCAAGTACATCTAGAAAAAGCATCAAAAAAGGTAACAAAATAAGAACTATCCCGACCAATGGTGAGGGTAGGATCAGGTCCCCAGACATCGGAGTGGACTAGATCAAATGGACGGGTAGAACCCCGACCTTGCTTTGGAGGGAAGGAGGAACGGTGATGCTTGCCAAGCTGACAAGCGTCGCAGTTGAGAGGAGTACTAGAAGGAGGGAGGTGGGGCTGAAGCTGACGTAGAATCCGTGGAGGAGGATGACCGAGGAGGAGATGCCACTGGAGAAGATCCGTACAAGAAGAGGAGAAGGAGGACAAGGCGAAAACATTGTCGAGGAAGTAGAGACCGTCGCTCTCAGTCCCAGTAACAATCGTCCATTTGGAGCTTGGATCCTGAAAAGAACAAGAAGTCGGAGTAAACATCACAGAGCACTAAAGCTGCTTGCATAAAGAGATAACTGACAATAAATTGTACGGAAACTTGGGCACATAGAGAGTGTCCGCTAGGCGAAGAGACGGAGTAACATGAACCACTCCCGACCTATGAACCTGGGAGAGAGAACCATCTGCAACAAGGACTGGGGGCAACCGATCATGCTGTTCGAGGAGAGAGAAGCCTTGAGGATTGCCCGTCATGTGATTAGTATCACCAGAGTCGATAAGCCATTTACCTTGAGTCACCACATGGTCGCTACTTGATGATGTGAGCACGGAGGCAGACGGCTTGGAAGAGGAGGCGGAAGAGTCACCTGAGGGGCGAAGATGGGGATGATTCATCCAGCAGCGATTCACAGTATGGCCGGTGTGGCCACAGTGAGAGCAAAGGTAGCGGGAAGGAGCACGTCCGCCGGACTGGTGACTGCGGCTACCAGAGCCACTCCGCGGAGTTTGGTAAGCATAGTTGTCCGATGGAGGAGCGGTCAGAAGAGGGCGTTGAAGGAGAGAGGTGACAGCGGCGATGCGGGACGCGGTGGCATCTAAGGTAGGAGATTCCGCCTCACCCAGAATTTGTTGACGGATCATATCATAAGTATCAGGAAGCCGCAGAAGATAGCACATAACCAGAAGCTCCTGGAAGTGCCTGTGTTGTTGAGCCAAATCCGCAGAAAAGGGGCGATTCTGAAGAATCTCAGCCCCGAGAGCCTGAACCAGTTGGTAGGCATCAACAGGAGACAAGGTAGGATGGGCAAAGAGGTCCGCATACAACGTATAGATGCGGGACGTCTGAGCCCCTTGGAGTACAGAGCAGTAAGATGAAGCCAAGCTTCCTTGACCATCTCATCATGATGGATGACTGGAAGGCATTCATCGGATAGGCTGTTAGCGAGCCAAGTACGCACAAGCGCGTCGCTCGCATCCCAGTCATCAAACAGAGGGGAAGTGGGAGGAGGAGGGTCATCAACGAGATGGTGGCGTTTGCGTTGCGAGCGAAGGAGAAAGGTGAAGGAGACACTCTAATCTGGGTAGTTGGAGGTGACAAGCTTAGAAACGGTGCCAAGGTTCCCATAAGGAGTAGGAGGAAGAGGTGGAGGCGGAATAGCGACAGGAGTGGTGGCAGTAGAAGCATCAGAAAGATCCATAGGAGAAAAAAACAAGGAAGTCGCGCTGTTAGGAGACAAGCCACATGAACAGGGAGAAATCGCGGCGGCAAGGAGAAAGAGAGTTGCAGCGGTCACGGTGTTAGACACCAGCGGCAAGAAAAATCACGACCAAACCGCAAAACCAAGCAGAGGAAAAGAAGTCGAGCGACTAGAAAGCAGCCCGCGCAAACAGAAGGAAAGGAAGACCGCGCGAACAGAAAAGAGTCCGCGGGAAAACGAACAGGGCGTGCGAGCAGAACAGAGGTCGCACAAAGAGGCCGCGCACACAGAGGACAGCGACAAGAAGAAGAGAAAAGAGATCGCGCGAACAGACAGCCAGAGAGGAACACGCCGCGTGGACAGAAAGAGGAACTGAATCAGGCGAAAAATATCGAGTCCTCTGATACCATGTTAGAAACGAACAAGAACAAACCGGAAGTGGATTAACAGAAATTTTATTATCCAAAAAATGTATCTATTACAAAGGTATGGCCTCCCTTTTATGGAATGGAGGAGAAATGAGAGAATACAAATTAGAGATGTGGGACTAAAAAATTACAGGACTAAGCGGATTATACAAAAAAACAACCTGCACAAGCTGTGCGGTTAGATGAGAAGGGCTAACCGCTCGGCTACCACCAGAGAGAGAAGTCGCCATGGGAGACCGCTAGACCGCCCGGTCTCCAAGTCGCTTGAGACGAACCGCTAGACCGCTCGGACTCAAGACAGCAACAACCCAGCAACCAAACTGCTGAAGGGAAACCGCCAGACCGCACGGTCTTAAACCCGCCAAGACAGACCGCCCGGTCACCAACTCCAACAAACATGCCAGATAACGAATTAAACCAAATATCGAAAAATCGGGGGCATTACAGTAGCAAGCTGAGAAAGTGGCCAAGTCCACAGGCATTGAGTGAAGTCTACTCACTCAACTCCATACAGCAGAAGGCTGTGAGACAAGCTCAGTCAGTCAAAGCCATGGAAAATCTGTGCTGAAATTTGACTAAGTCCACAAGCGTTGAATGAGGCAAGCTCACTCAACGCCATGTGTTAAAGCGTTGAATGTATCTCATTCAGTCAGAACCTATGTTTTCAGACACAGATATTTGGCTAAGTCAAAAGGCGTTGAGTGGAGCTCTCTCTCAATGCCAAAGTGGAAAAAAATCTACCTAAAGCAGAAAGCGTTGAATGAGGCATGCTCACTCAACGCTCTCAACGCCATGATTCAGAAAAACTAGCTAAAAGCAAAAGGCATTGAGTGAGACATGCTCACTTAATGCTCTCAACGCTTAAGATGCTGAAGAAGCAGGAAAATGACTAAGGCATAAGGCGTTGAGTGAGGTGTGGTCACTCAATGCTCTCAATCCCTAAATTACAAAAAGCATGGCTAAGGCATAAGGCATTGAGTGATGCATGCTCACTCAACGCTCTCAACGCCAAGCATGCAGAAAAGACTAAAGAATGAGCTAAGGCAAAAAGCGTTGAGTGAGGCTTGATCATGTTGGAGTTACCATGGTGATCTAGAAGTGGTCAAAAATGTAATCTCACTGCCAATGCGATATGAGCCTGCAGGGTCGCACATAAAAGCATGTGGAGAAGTTGGTAGATTGACTGTGTTGGTAAGGGTTACCAATCACCATACAGAATGGGGTCAGGCAAACGTTGCCAAGGAGGTTCGTCGAGAATGATTCGTCGAGAATCATTCATCGAGAATGATTCGTCGAGAATCGTCGAGTATGACTCGTCGACTAAGGCAAATTCGTCGAGAATCAATTTGTTGGATTCCCGACGAATGGTGATACTCGACGATTCCCGCTGATGATTCTCGACGATTCCAGCTGATGATTCTCGACGATTCTGCAGCTGTGTCTCGACGATTCTGTAGATGATTCTCGTCGATTCTGTAAGCTGATTCTCGCCGAACCTAGAGCTGATTCTCGCCAAACGATTCAGAAACCCTATTTTGGGTGCTCTGCGGATAGCGACATTCCTAGGTATGTTTATACTTTTGGTATAAATTAGGACTTAGGGTTTTGGGAAGCTAATTATTCTCCTGTGGCCGAATCGAAGCCGACGGAAGTGTTCCGCTGTTCTGTCAGACCGCCGCATCCCGAACCCCGCCCGACAGAAGTGTTCCGCCGCCTCGTTCGCTCCGCCGACCTCCTCCTCTCTGACGATAGTCGCCGATGCTGCTCTTCCTGGAGCGGACCTAGCAGTCCGTGGAAGTGCAAGGTGCAGTCGATCTCCTTTCCGATCCTTCGTGCTACGAACCTCGGTATTCTCCTGCTCGTGTGGATTTCTGCAGAGACATAGATGCTATTCTACGTGGAACTCGCCACCGATAAGGACTCATATTTTGGAGCATCATTGTTGAGTTGTGACTCAACACCGCTAAGGTAATTTTACCTAGTTGTTTGTTAACTTCTTGATTCAACTTTCATGGCCCGATCCCAAATCTCTTTTGGGTTGTTCTTGATTTTATTACTTCCGCTGCGTGCACAAGTGTTGTGCTAACCTCATAGAGAAACCCAACAGTGGTATCAGAGCCAGGTTCGCGGCCATGATTGTTGTATTGGAAGTTAGGTTATTCCAGTGCGTGTAAACCTAGGTTAATCCTGGAACATCAATTGTTGATGTTTTTCCAAGGGAAATCGGTGGGCCCATAACCCATAGGTTAGGGGCTCCGCCCCTTGGAACCCCGCCAGGAACGTCTGGGATTTCGTTGTAATTTCTAATTATTAGAAATTGTTGTCTCCTTAGCAGTAACCGTCCCTCGAGTGGTTAATGAACCCGTGTATTGTTTTGGATTTTGAATCCAACAAGGAGAGACGAGCTTGTCTACTGCTTTCAGTTGAGTTGCCTTTGCCTTTGTCCAATGCATGTAAATCTGAAGATTTGGAAGAGTCCGGATGCTCAGATTTAGCCCTTCCTTCTATCAAATGTTGATAGTGTCATGTTGTGCACATAAGGGATGCATGTGGATTTTAGAAAAAAATGTTTTTCTTTGGATGTGCACATTGATCAAATGTTGATCATGGTTAATTGTTAACCTATTATCAAAAATCCCTTCATCAAATATTAAGTGTTCGGATGCCTTCCGATGGATGACAGTCTTCCTGCCTCGATCGATGAAGTGTGGGCTTGCCAAAGCAAGGTGCATTAATCTATCTTGGTAAGGGTGCGAGCGGATAATTGTGATATCCCACTGTCGACATCGGGTCTAACTTAACTAGGTGACCTCAAAGGTTGAATGCCTAGAGGCATAGGGTTGGCATGCACCATATGATGGATGCGAATAAGGAGTTATTCACCAACCATACAAGAATTGCATGAGGATGCAATTGGCAAGCGTTGCCTACCTAAATAACCACATCGTGAGAGAAAAGCTAAAGCTGACTCATTGTGTTGGTGAAATACGGATCTTGTCCACTAAGAGAGTAGCTCGCATGAACTCTCCGAATTCATAGTGAGGGCCATCATTTCGAATAAAATAGTGGGAGATTTAATTGAAGTCCAAATTAAAATAAATTGTATTTTGAAATTTTGGTACTGATATTATTCTGCATGAATTCTTGTAGAATTCCATGGCAAGTGGTTCACACTCCACTCTGTCTCTGAGAGCCATCCTTGAGAAGGATAAGCTCAATGAGACTAACTACATGGACTGGTATTGATGTAGGCGTACACGTTTGGTACGAAATATAATTACGGATGCACACGACTATCTCTCCACAAACTAAAGTCTACGCTCACACAATCGTTCTACGCTGCTCCACGTTATTATGTCCAATCAATTATACGCTAGCGTACGGGTATCCAAACCACTTGGGACCGAATAGAGGCTATAGGCCAATATCCGTTCTGGCTAAAAGGACCAATATTGGATCCGACCGAGCGGTGTTGTACCAAAAGAGATCTACCGAATAAAACACGATTCGGAAAAGGTAGATCTCTCCCAACAAAAGAAAACGAGGGCTCACCAAACTCTTTTACGAAAATTAAATCAACCAAGAAAAACGCAACTACAATGAAAGCTAACCCCGATGTTTCAATGATTTCAAAATTAACGCTAGAAATTCCACCACAAGACTATCTAAAGAAAGGAACACACGGGAGTGGAAAAGTTCGTTACCCAACCGGAATGGATGATTCTGGTTCTCTCGGCGAGGATCGTTCTTCGACGACTCCACCGGAGTCGCGCCGGTAGGAGAGAAACTCGCCCGCCTTCATCGCGTCACGCCGGAATTGGAAATCCACCACGAGGAGGTCTTTTAGATTTGGCAACAAATATATGTAAATATGGTAGGAGAGGGAAAATATGGTAGGTTGTAGGGATTACTATGGAAGGTGGTGGTCGATTTAGGAAGGGGATGAAGAGGGGGTCGGACTTGTTGGTGTTGGGGTTGGCGGCTAGGATTTTGTGGAAGATGGAGGGGCTCGGATTGTGATGAAGGGAGGAGGCCGGTTTTGGAGGGGTGTGGCCGGGTTGGTGAGGGGAGGAGGAGGCCGGTGGCTTGTTGGGTGGAAGGGGTCGGTTTTCTTCGTAGAGGAAGAGGAGGGCTCGGGTAGCTAGAGAAAGAGGAAGATATGGAGGAGGGAGGAGGAGGAGGGGAAGTTGGAGGCCGGCGGCCAAAGAAGGAGAGGACTAGAGGATGCCCGAAATTTGCCTTGGAGAGGGAGGAGATTTCAATCTTGAAATTCGGTTTCTTCTTTCATTTCATTCAATTAAAAAATATGAAATACATGCCTATATATAGGCTACACCACTCAATCTCCACCATAGAAAATTAAACCACTCATGATGGCTATTTGCACCCATCATGACATAACAATTACAATAATTAAGAACATGAAATAAAAGTAACAAATGATGGTTATAAACACCCATCACACATGAAATGAAAATAAAATTGCGACATAAAATACAAAACATAGAAATGCATTATTAATTAATAATAATTTATTAATAATTATTATTATTAAATAATAATATATGGGTTTGCGTTCTGGACGGTTATTATGTCGACGCTCCGCATGGTCGTCCGCAAGCATGTCGTCGCCGTCCTCAAAATGTTGTGGGTCGTCGTCTCCATCAATCCTCCCCCGCTCAAAAGTACTCATCACCGATGAGTTGGTCTGAGAGTACCGGTGCAAGAGAGCATCATCCACAAAAGACATGTAGCAGCGAACAACACCACTTGGAGAAGAGAGCACTTCAACCTGGAGTATCCTGTCATGCAAAATGTTAGTCCTGGGGACCCTTGAAAAAGCATTAGGCAATAAAGGAAGAAAAGTTTCAACATCAACTACCAACGTACCTCCAGTGAAGACTGAAGAAGAAAGCGATCCAAGCCCAAACACACTACCCAAACCATGAGAGAACGAAGTGGAACCAAACGGACAGGCAGATAATTCAAGTGGTGGAGAAACATGCAGCGTTAAATCAGAAACATTAAAAATAGGGGTATTACCCCAATCAGTGGAAAACCTCAAAAGAAATGCGTGTTCTCCTAATTTCATTAATGTCCGCAAAAGGTGCAGCTCACCAACTCGCCCACTTTCTATAGTGCCCGAAAGCAACCGTTCAGGGCGAGACGCACCAAAACAAAATCGCCAATTATACCGTAAGACGCCCTTTTATGTAAGCTAGCAAGAAATGGATAAGGATTTTGTGACGTGGGCAGCGCTTCACTAAAGTGCTTACGTAAATAATGTTCATGGAAAGCATAATCTTGCGCAAACGTACTTAGTGCATTCAGTGGTAACGGAACGACATAAGGCGGTACCAACGGAACAAAATCTGGTGGCGCCGAGGGAATCTCATCAGGAGGCACTATAAGCGGCCCTATCCTAAACGTATAATTCGATAAATGATTTTCTTTAAAATTCATGGAGGATAAAATTAGGACAAAGTAAATAGTCGCCACAGACATAAAATCTAAAACATCTGAGGGTGTGACCAACGATGGACTCGTAGGGTAATAGGCCGTCAAAGGGGACATGTCCAAAGGAGGAGCTAAGTCATTCTCAATGTCGAAACACGGGTTTAACGTCCAAGAAAGATCACCTGGTTGCAAGCCATTAAAGTCATATGAAAATTCAAACAATGGATTCGCCCTTACAGAAAATTCATCCGACATGTCTACCAATTCATTAGATATATCATGTAATTCAGAATCAGTGGTCAGGTCATAGGTCGGCAATAATAATACGAGATCTCGGGGCACTAACGGGACCTCATCTGGGGGTACTGGCAGAATGAGCTCAGGGGGCATCGTAGAACTCCTGAAATCAATCGTACTACACTCATGTCCTAAATGATCAGTACGTCGAGTCAACGGGTCAGGGGGATGAGTCGGTAAAATCAAACCCGGGGTACAATCCAAAAAGTCGTCCAATAATGCAACTTCCTTGCTTACAATTTCTTCTAACACACTATCCAAGTTATTTAATTTAGAATCAATTATGGTCTCAGACAAGGGTAAAATTGAGCCCGACTGAAGCTTTAAATCAGGAATGTCAGATAAAGGTGTTTGCATCAAAGAAATATCGTTCGGGCTCATAACACTAAAATCATCCAAAGATAACTCGTTCACCCACGGTAAGTCTTCCCAATTAGTCGGAACGTCCAATATATCAGGATCATCAGAACAGTCCTCAAAATATCTCTGTCTAAGAGGAACCAGCTCGAGTCCAAACAAATCATCTCCTAAGTCACTACTACGTAAACTCTCATCATCAGGTAAAATGCCTACCGACTCAGGTGTAATCACAGCAGGAGTAACCGTAGGATCCAAAATGTCATCGACGGGGAGTGGTGATGATTCCTCAGTGGTGAAATCCGCATCCAGGTCACTAGGGTAACCAATATCCTCATCGTCGTTATCATCATCAGAGATAACAGCCTCGGCCTCAGTGACGGGCACGATCCTAGACAATACCTTAGACTCAACAGGAGAGTCAATAACTAGACTAAACAACTCAGGGGGAGACTCAAAAGGGTCTACAGGCATAATCGGTGGAGATCGCTCAACAATGTGTCGTTTTATCTGGGCATTAGGTTTATAGTCAGTCCTAATGGTTGGTATGGAACTAGCGCCATAACAATACTCACTCAAAGGTTTGGCGTTAGTAGTACGGAGATTGGTGGGATCAAATTGATCCGAGAGGAGGCTACGCATCGCCCACCACGTGTGTGTATAATTGCCAACACGACGCTCTTCGTTTATCCAGAATGACTGGGCTCGACCTATTAACCTCTCTCGGGCGAAGTGGACCTTTTGGAGGTCTTCCCATTCGTGACAGTCAAAATGAAGTTCTATCTCCTTAAGCCAATCCCTAAAATTTGTATGGTACCCTAAACCGTCATAGGTAAGATTAATGTGGCTTTGCCTAGGGGGAAGCTTAACCATGGATTTATCATACCAATAGTCTAAATGGGAAACATGAACGTCATAGGCCATAATCGTCATGACCGGAGAGAAAACTCGATTTGATACTTGTGTACATGCAAAGAAAAGTAAACTGACCCAAATAAATTAGGATTGTCAGAATTGTTCCCGCTTAACCACTAGGGTAATACTTATAGAAAATAGATTTTCTTGCTAAACAAAATATGAAGATTATTAATAAAATTATTTTTTGATGTTCTGCTGAAAAATAAGAAATTTAAGCCGCTATTGGCAGACCAAAAAAATAATAATTTTTTTTTGTTTTAATTTGGAGAAAAATTTGAAATTTGGAATTTTAAATTTTAAATTTTGAAATTGGAAATTTGAAATTTGAAATTTGAAATTGAAATTCGAAATTTGAAATTTGAAATTTGAAATTTGAAATTTTAATTTTGAATTTTGAAATTCGAAATTTTAAATTTTAAATTTTAAATTTTAAATTTGAATTTTGAATTTTGAAATTTGAAATTTGAAATTTCGAAATTTGAAATTTGAAATTTGAAATTTGAAATTGGAAATTTGAAATTTGAAATTTGAAATTTCAAAATTTGAAATTTTAAATTTGAATTTTAAATTTTGAGAGGGGGAGGAGTGCCAATTAGGAAATTGACGAGAACCTCCTTCTAATACCAAATTGATGTAGGCGTACACGTTTGGACCGAAATATAATTACGGATGCACACGACTATCTCTCCACGAACTAAAGTCTACGCTCACACAATCGTTCTACGCTGCTCCACGTTATTATGTCCAATCAATTATACGCTAGCGTACGGGTAGCCAAACCACTTGGGACCGAATAGAGGCTATAGGCCAATATCCGTTCGGGCTAAAAGGACCAATATTGGATCCGACCGAGCGGTGTTGTACCAAAAGAGATCTACCGAATAAAACACGATTCGGAAAAGATAGATCTCTCCCAACAATAGAAAACGAGGGCTCGCCAAACCCTTTTACGAAAATTAAATCAACCAAGAAAAACGCAACTACAATGAAAGCTAACCCCGATGTTTCAATGATTTCAAAATTAACGCTAGAAATTCCACCACAAGACTATCTAAAGAAAGGAACACACGGGAGTGGAAAAGTTCGTTACCCAACCGGAATGGATGATTCTGGTTCTCTCGGCGAGGATCGTTCTTCGACAACTCCACTGGAGTCGCGCCGGTAGGAGAGAAACTCGCCCGCCTTCGTCGTGTCACGCCGGAATTGGAAATCCACCACGAGGAGGTCTTCTAGATTTGGCAACAAATATATATAAATATGGTAGGAGAGGGAAAATATGGTAGGTTGTAGGGATTACTATGGAAGGTGGTGGTCGATTTAGGAAGGGGATGAAGAGGGGGTCGGACTTGTTGGTGTTGGGGTTGGCGGCTAGGATTTTGTGGAAGATGGAGGGGCTCGGATTGTGATGAAGGGAGGAGGCCGGTTTTGGAGGGGGGTGGCCGGGTTGGTGAGGGGAGGAGGAGGCCGGTGGCTTGTTGGGTGGAAGGGGTCGGTTTTCTTCGTAGAGGAAGAGGAGGGCTCGGGTAACTAGAGAAAGAGGAAGATATGGAGGAGGGAGGAGGAGGAGGGGAAGTTGGAGGCCGGCGGCCAAAGAAGGAGAGGACTAGAGGATGGCCGAAATTTGCCTTGGAGAGGGAGGAGATTTCAATCTTGAAATTCGGTTTCTTCTTTCATTTCATTCAATTAAAAAATATGAAACATACATGCCTATATATAGGCTACACCACTCAATCTCCACCATAGAAAATTAAACCACTCATGATGGCTCTTTGCACTCATCATGACATAACAATTACAATAATTAAGAACATGAAATAAAAATAACAAATGATGGTTATAAACACCCATCACACATGAAATGAAAATAAAATTGCGACATAAAATACAAAACATAGAAATGTATTATTAATTAATAATAATTTATTAATAATTATTATTATTAAATAATAATATATGGGTTTGTGTTCTGGACGGTTATTATGCCGACGCTCCGCATGGTCGTCCGCAAGCATGTTGTCGCCGTCCTCGAAATATTGTGGGTCGTCGTCTCCATCAGGTATAGGAACCTGAGAATTGTTCTCATGCAAGAGCGAAAGCTCTATGTCTTGGAAGAAGAAGCCCCCGAGGTGCCGACCGGGAACTCTTCCCGTGCTGATAAGGATACTTATAAGAAGTATACTGATGACGCCTTAGACGTCGAATGCCTTATGCTTGCCACCATGAACTCTGAGCTTCAGAGGTAACATGAGAACATGGGGTGCAAGGAGATTGACGAGCATCTCAAGAAAATGTTTCAAGGGCAGGCTCATCAAGAGAGGTTCGGCGTCACAAAAGCGTTATTTCAGTGCAAGATGGGAGTTCGAGACTCAGTAGGGACTCACGTACTCAAGATGATTTTGTATACAGAGAACCTTGAAAGGCTGGGTTTTCCTCTCGGTCAAGAGTTGGCAACAGATCTGATCCTGCAATCGTTGCCGGACAGTTATGAGCAGTTTGTCTTGAACTACAACATGAATGAAATAGACAAGACACTGCCCGAGCTCCTAGGCATGTTAAGAACCGTCGAGATCAACATGAAAAAGGCCAAGCCTGCCAGCCCCATACTGATGGTGCATAAGGGCAAGGGCAAGGCCAAGGGCTCTAAGAAGACAAAGGTGGGACCTAAGTCACATCTTGAGCCCAAGTCTTCTACACTAAAGAAAAAGAAGAGCACGGTGAAGGAAGTGAAATGCCACCACTGTGGCAAGGCTGGTCATTGGAGGAGGAACTGTCCTTCTTACATTGAGGGTCTGCAAAAAATGAAAGGAGGTATGACTTCCGCTTCGAATATTTACGTTATAGAAATAAACCTCTCTGCTCCTTCATCTTGGGTATTGGATACCGGATGTGGTTCTCATATTTGGAAAAATGTGTAGGAACTGGAAAGGAGAAGATTGCTGAGTAAAGGAGAGGTGGACCTGCGTGTCGGCAATGGAGCAAGAGTTGCTGCTGTAGCCGTAGGGGTTTACCGTCTTTCTTTTTCCAGTGGGCTTGTAATAGAATTAGATAATTGTTATTTCGTTCCGGCCATAACTAGAAATATTATATCTATTTCATGCTTGGACATGATTGGATTTTCTTTTATAATTAAGAACAATTATTGTTCTATATTTAAGAATGATGTTTGTTATGATGTAGCCCAATTGTTTAATGGTCTTTATGTTTTGAACTTGGACCATCTGATCTATAATGTAGAAAATAATAAAATACTAAGAACAAATGATGCAAACCCTACATATCTATGGCATTGTCATTTGGGTCATATAAACGAGAAGCGCATATCCAAGCTCCATAAAGATGGACTTTTGGACTCATTTGATTATGAATCATTTGAGCGATGCGAATCTTGTTTGTTAGGCAAGATGACTAAAACCCCTTTCACTGGTTATACTGAGAGGGCTGAGGGTCTCTTGGGTGTTATACATAGTGATGTATGCGGACCCATGAGCTCCATGGCTAGAGTTGGGTATTTCTACTTCGTTATATTTACTGATGATTTCAGTAGATACGGATATGTGTATCTTATGAAGTACAAATCCGAGACCTTTGAAAAGTTAAAAGAGTTCAAGAATGAAGTAGAAAACCAGTTGGGTAAAAGGGTTAAAGCACTTCGATCTGATCGAGGTGGCGAATACCTGAGTCATGAGTTTCGTGATCATCTGAAAGAGTGTGGTATTGTATCACTGCTTACTCCACCTAGAACACCACAGCATAATGGTGTGTCTGAGAGGAGAAATAGTACTCTGTTAGACATGGTACGTTCGATGATGAGTCATGCATACTTGTCTATTTCCTTTTGGGGTTTTACTTTAGAGACTGTTGCAATGACACTGAATCGCGCTCCAACGAAAACGGTTCTGAAGACATCATATGAGATATGGACTGGGAAGCGTCCTAGTATGTCGTTCATTAAAATTTGGGGCTGTGAGGCATACGTGCGACGTCAAATGCCTGACAAGCTGGAACCCAAATTAGATAAATGTTATCTGGTGGGATATCCTAAGGAAACGAAAGGGTATTACTTTTACCTACCGTCCGAGGGCAAAGTGTTTGTCGCAAGGACTGGCGTCTTCTTGGAGAGAGAATTCTTATCAATAAAGACTGAAAAGGTAGAACTTGAAGAAGTTCAAGAACCACAAGTGGTGAATGAACCAAAATTGGATTCTGAGATAGGACTACAAGATGTTGTAGCTAGAGAACCTACTCAAGAAACACAAGTCCTACGTAGATCCGGTAGACCAAGATTTGAGCCTGAGAGATATGGATTTCTCATATCTCAAATAGGTAATGTGTTGCTTATGGATCATGATGATGAACCAGCAACCTACCAAGATGCTATGAATGGACCGGACTCCGACAAATGGCTTGAGGATATGAAATCCGAAATGGACTCCATGTACGCAAACCAAGTTTGGAACTTGGTGGAACCACCTGAAGGGGTACGACCCAAAGGGTGCAAATGGGTCTTCAAGAAGAAGACCGACATGGATGGGAATGTACAAACATTCAAAGGGTGACTGGTGGCTAAAGGTTTCAAGCAAATTCATGGTATTGACTATGATGAGACTTTTTCCCCTATTGCCATGGTTAAGTCCATAAGGATATTGCTTGTTATTGCTGTGTATTATGACTACGAGATCTGGCAGATGGATGTCAAAACGGCTTTCCTTAATAGAAACCTCCTTGAGGAAGTGTACATGACATAACCCGAGGGTTTTGTATCCCCAAATGAAGCCACTAAAATATGCAAGCTGAATAGGTCCATCTATGGACTGAAGCAGGCCTCTCGAAGTTGGAATCTTCATTTTGATGAGAAAATCAAAGAGTTTTATTTCATCAAGAATGAAGATGAGCCTTGTGTTTACAAGCGAATCAGTGGGAGCATTGTTGTCTTCCTGATATTGTATGTAGATGACATACTGTTGATTGGGAATGACATTCCTACCCTTAAAGTTGTTAAGAACAACCTAGGGAACAGCTTTTCTATGAAGGACTTGGGTGAAGCGACTTATATACTTGGTATTAAGATCTATAGAGATAGATCGAAGAAGTTGCTGGGTTTGACCCAGAGTACATACATCGAGAAGGTGTTGAAGCGGTTCAACATGCTTGAGTCCAAGAAAGGATTTTTACCCATGTCTCTTGGTGTGAATCTCTCTAAGGACCAGTATCCAAAATCTTGTGAAGATAAGGACCACATGAAGTTGGTTCCATATGCTTTGACAATTGGATCAATCATGTATGCAATGTTATGTACTAGACTCGATGTCTCCTTTGCTTTGAGCATGACTAGTAGATATCAGTCAGACCCCGGTAAGTGTCACTGGATTGCAGTCAAGAATATCCTGAAGTACTTGAGAAGGACAAAGGATGTATTCTTGATGTATGGTGGAGAGGAAGAGCTCGTTGTAAGTTGTTACACAGATGCTAGCTTCCAAACTGATAGGGACGATTCAAAGTCTCAGTCAGGGTTTGTGTTTTGCCTTAATGGAGGAGCTGTTAGCTGGAAGAGTTCCAAGCAAGAGACAGTTACTGATTCTACAACAGAAGCCGAGTATATCGCTGCAGCTAACGCAGCAAAGGAGGCTGTATGGATTAGGAAATTCATCAGCGAGCTTGATGTAGTTCCTAACATTGTTGGTCCCGTAGTTCTCTACTGTGATAACAATGGTGCAATTGCACAATCTAAGGAACCTAGATCCCATCAGCGCTCCAAGCACATACTTCGGCGGTTCCATCTTATTCGTGAGATTGTCGAACGAGGAGATGTGAACATTTGCAGAGTGTCGACTGAGGAGAATATTACGGATCCACTGACAAAGCCTCTCGCGCAGAGAAAGCATGATGGTCATACTAGATCAATGGGTATGCGATACCTAAATGATCAACTCTAGTAAGAGTCTTGTGGGTTGCGTGTAAACATATATTCTATTGGCCATTTTTTATTTATTCATATGATGAATTGTGTACCAGATTTTTCCTTTTACAATTAATGGCAAGTTCTTTTATTATGATTTCTCTATGCGATAGTTAAATGTTAACATAATAAATACCCTTATAATGTTCGCTTCCATAGGACATCAAGTGCATGACTTGAATGTGACAGCCTATGATTTATTTGAAACTTCATTCTTAAAAGGTCCCTGGTCGTTGTATCATCATAGAAGCTAAGGGTGATGATGATACATTAAGACTAGCATGTGCTGTGACTGATGACCAGTTTTCACAGGTCATTATATTGTGATATCAAGTCATCACGTGGGTACTTGTTAATGAACAAGTTGTACTGGACAGACCCAACCTGAGACTACTTTGTGGATTATTATCTAAACGTGTCATGAGTAGGTCTCAATTGACAATGGTGTTGTGGTCCTTTGACCATAAGTCACAACATTCATCAAGTGAGGAAGAGCGTGCTTTGATGCCATCTAAAGTCTTCCTTGAGAAAGGTTGATGATAAGGGTGGTTGTTGGGCCCGTTACGAATCATTTGGGTGTTTGTGTGTGAGCAGACATGGGATTTGTCCTCCTATATGACAGGAGTTGCATCCATGGGCCCCTTGATGGAACTGGACTGAGAAATGCATGGCCATGCTTGGTTGAGTCAATATGTGATATTGAACTCACCATTCTCTGGAAGTCTGTTCTAGATCAAGAAACTTGGATTGAGCTATTATGAGGGTGACACGGTCCATGCCTCTAGTTCTTTCCGGATGTAAAGGACAAAGGGACAAAGACAACGCTGGAACATTGTTCATATAAGCTTTTGAGTTATGAACTCTTATTGCTTGGGTAGCAATGATGCATTGCTAGATGCCGCTCATTGTTTGTGAGGTTTTTGGTTTGATACTTTCAAGATCAAGTGGGAGACTGTTGGAGTTACCATGGTGATCTAGAAGTGGTCAAACATGTAATCTCACTGTCAACGCGATATGAGCTTGCAGGGTCGCACATAAGAGCATGTGGAGAAGTTGGTAGATTGACTGTGTTGGTAAGGGTTACCAATCACCATACAGAATGGGGTCAGGCAAACGTTGCCAAGGAGGTTCGTCGAGAATGATTCGTCGAGAATCATTCATCGAGAATGATTCGTCGAGAATCGTCAAGTATGACTCGCCGACTAAGGTAAATTCGTCGAGAATCAAACTGTTGGATTCCCGATGAATGGTGATACTCGACGATTCCCACTGATGATTCTCGACGATTCCAGCTGATGATTCTCGACGATTCTGCAGCTGTGTCTCGACGATTCTGCAGATGATTCTCGTCGATTCTGTAAGCTGATTCTCGCCGAACCTAGAGCTGATTCTCGCCGAACGATTCAGAAACCCTATTTTGGGTGGTCTGCGGATAGCGACATTCCTAGGTATGTTTATACCTTTGGTATAAATTAGGACTTAGGGTTTTTGGAAGCGGTGATTTTTTCTCCTGTGGTCGAATTGAAGCCGACGGAAGTGTTCCGCCGTTCTGTCGGTCCGCCGCATCCCGAACCCCGCCCGACGGAAGTGTTCCACCGCCTCGTTCGCTCCGCTGACCTCCTCCTCTCCGACGATAGTCGTCGGTGCTGCTCTTCCTGGAGCGGACCTAGAAGTCCGTGGAAGTGCAAGGTGCAGTCGATCTCCTTTCCGATCCTTCGTGCAACGAAGCTCGGTATTCTCCTGCTCGTGTGGATTTCAGCAGAGACGTAGACGCTATTCTACGTGGAACTCGCCATCGACAAGGACTCATATTTTGGAGCATCATTGTTGAGTTTTGACTCAACACCGCTAAGGTAATTTTACCTAGTTGTTTGTTAACTTCTTGATTCAACTTTCATGGCCCTATCCCAAATCTCTTTTAGGTTGTTCTTGATTTTATTACTTCCGCTGCGTGCACAAGTGTTGTGCCAACCTCATAGAGAAACCCAACAGATCACTCAACGCTTTCAACGCCTAACGGCAGAAAGATTGGCTAAATGTTTTGGCATTGAGTGAGGTATGATCATTCAACGATGTCAATGCCTAAATAGACAGAATTCTGTCTAAGTGTTTTGACACTGAGTGAGGCTTGCTCACTCAACGCCCTTACTGCGGATGCTTGATTTTTGGCTATATAAGTCCACAGATGGTGACATCAGCAAGTCAACAAATCAACCTTATTCAAATTGTAAGCGGCAAAGCTACAGTACATGACAAAAAGTGTCGTAGATCTACTGTACGACAGTTGGCGTTAAAGCAAGGTTGTAGCGGCCCATCAATGGTGTCGGGCCCACTGCTAAAAGAGTCGTTGGGTTGCAATCAAAAAAAGGAGAACCTTTTACAAAAAAAGGTGTTGATGATGTGCTTCTTCTTCATCGCCATTGTTATTGTGACTGAAGTACAGGAAGCTCAAGTCAACAAGACTAAGAGCATAACAAGTTAGCTGTTTGTCTTCATCATCGACTACAGCAAGATTAGAGAAGATGTCTGAAGAGGAAAAAGAAAGATAGCTGGTGCCATTTTCTATCTGCACCAGCAAGTTCCTCACGGATCCAGTTATTCAACTCTGAATAACATTTACTGGAGGCTATGGAGAAGAAGATAGGGCTGAACATCCTCAACCCAGGGAAGAAAGAAGAAGCAGAACAGTTATTCTACAAGTTACTTCTAGCACAAGTCAAAGCAAGATTTGTATCCTTTTTACTGTGAAGTAGTTGAGCAGAGAATCCTTCAGCCCAGGTAGCAGCAAGTTTTGTTGCAGTCACTTCACCATTCCAGTAGGAAAATTCTCTAGCGCTGTGAAGAAGTTAGGACTAAGTATATCTCAATTCAAGTAAAGGTAGACTCAGGAAATATATTCCTGGAGTCAAAGTTGGGCTGAGTCTATCTTAGTCAGGGTAGATTGGCACAGAAATTTCCGTTATGTTCAGTCAAGACTCACCAACCCACTTCCATCTTGTAGGATCCTCTTAGATCTGAGTGGTAGGAGCAAGTTTGCTCTGAGGTAGGATCCCTAGTGGATCTGAGGTAGGGTTGTTCCCCCAACCTGAGTGTAGGGCCTTTGGCCTAAGGTAGGTGATCAGTTGATCACTGAGTTGCAGGACCTGGTGGCTGAGTTGTAAGTCTTGGAGGAGACTCAGAGATCCTGAGGAATCAAAGGTGTATGCTTTTTGGAGCTGAGTTTTGGAGAAGTTCCTAGTCCAACAAGATAGTTGGATAGGTGGGAGGGAAAGTGAATGTACCCTTGTTAGGGGAACCACTATAAATCTTGTGTGTGCTCTTTGTGTTTGTTGTGTTATAGTTTACTTATCTTGAAAGCAAAATCTAACCAACTAATAAAGCACCAAAAGAAAAGAAAATAAAAGATAAGTCACTATGGACTAAGAAACCTATTCACCCCCCCCCCCTCTAGGTGATGTAGCTATTCTTGAAAACAAAGACATTCAATTAGCAATACATTAGGACTTCACTTTCACTCACCCTGGTGACTTAGGTTGTTAGCTTGACTAGATTATCCGAGCGGTAGGCTCTTTGGTCGTGGAAATGGTCAAGTTAGCCCGGTGAGCCGAAGGCTCTGAAGGTTGTTGTGATGGATAGGTTAATCCGGAGAGCCGGTGGCTCAGAAATTCATGATTGCATGTGCATAAAAGGTGGTGGGTCATCGGTATTAGACGGTCGATCGCACCGACGTTGATACATTGACTTAGCAAGTGTGTTTTCACTTAGCCAAGGAAAAGACTGGTGGTTGGTCAGCATAGTACATGGTGACTCTGGTGTGTCCTTTAGAGGCGTACGTAAGGGCTAGGCCTGGTAGTGCAGTTATCTGCCTAGGAGTGGGGTGGCCTGACCCACTGTCTCCATTGGCCACTACAGAGGCTCCTGGGAGTGAATCTAGCTTCCAAAATGGGGAAACTAAAGGTTTGTGTGCATAGAGTCGTGTGTGTGTTGCACTTGCATGAATCATGGCATAACAAAACACTACACACATACTTGCATATAATATGACACCCCATCGTATAAACTAGTATGGGATAGCTTATATGATGGGAGCCTTGCAAAAGACTCCTTAACTTATAAGTTTGTATGAACATTCATATAAGTTAAGGTTACTTATTTTATAGTTTACTTTGCATATACTTACTGCTCTACTTTACTTGTTTACAATATTGCTTCCTTGTTATAGTTCTTTTGTACATACACCTGCTATAGTAGTTGTCACCTACTTATTCCACTCTGCTTTGTTGTCCTCCATTTTCATCCTCCCCGTACGGTTCCTAGGAGTCGCGAGGGTGAGGCGAGGACGATAGTGGCTTAGTATTTTGACTAACGGTCGGTGGACCACATCATTTTAGGGGACCGAGCAGCAGGAGCATCAGCACCAGCAGGACAAGGAGGCAGGACATGAGGAGCAGTTGTTGTGTACTACCACTACTACACGGCAATGGGTCGAGGATGGATTTCAGTTTGCTTCTGCTTAGATTTTGTGAGTTGTGAGAGAGTGATCATTTGTATTAGGCATGTACCGGGCTTAAGCCCTTTTCTTTTCTACTTTCTTTTATACTTTGTACTCATTATGGACTATTGCTCTCTTATATATATTGATAGTGAGCTATGATATGTGGACTTGTATTACTTACTACTTCTTTGGTGATCACTAATGTTGGAAGGATCGGCGTTTTGTAGTGACGACCACCCCGAGTGTCGGTGTCACCGCAAAACGACGATTCTAGGTGTAAGACCCGGTAGTATAGCAAAAAAAATGGGGTCTTACATCCACTAGCAATGCAACGAACCACTTGAATCAATTGCATGTTGTCTTGTCCAAAAAGACGATGACCATCAATGTGAACATTGCAAAGATTAAAGAGCAGCTGGAATGTTCCCAAGAATCATTCTTAGCAAATCCAATGTGTTGGTTCCAGGTATATTTGAAGATTTAAATTTCTAAGTTAACATAAAGTTCGTTTAACCGAATACATGTTTAATGTTTTTCAGTACGTGATTACTGCATGGGCCACCGAGCACTCCATCCCATTTAATGCATTCACCACTAATATATAGAAGATTGTGGTCGGCAAACTACCTACAGGAGATGGTTGTCTGAAGAATATCAATGTTCCAAAACTCATAATCGAGCAGTACATTTATGCAAAGAATTTGATTCGTGTTGACATCTAAACGGCGTGTGAGTGGTACCGCAATGTGATCCCATTCATGGCAGTTAATATCGATTTGTACAGAAATAGATTCTCCAACCAGAAGTATATGGTGTGCATGATCAGCTACATCGTTCGGGGCCAGGACCGGAGTTGGAACGTGGCGATACACCATTATGCTCCAACTACAGATGAGCATCGTATACAACGTGCCACAAATCTGATTATTCAATGGGTTAGAGCCATCATGAAGGAGTACACCATTGTTATAGACCAAGACGTGCTTACCAGTGCTACCGATTCTGGATAAGACATTAAACGAGCACTCGAGATTATCTCCCCGACACTGTGTGAGTGGTGTATCTCTCATTTGGCACATCTTGCATTATCAGATGCATTTGGAACGTGCCTGAAGGCGGCAAATAGCAAGAACCCAGAGGCGCGGAGAATCATCAAGAAAGTTCGGAAAATGGCAAAAGCTGTCAACAAAAGTGAAGATTTTCAGGCACTGCTTGACGATCTCATGTTTGAATCTTTCAATTATCTTATTAAGATGAAAAACTCCCCCGCCCATCGATGGAGTGCGATCGATGATGTGCTCATTCGTTTTTTGAACTGTTTCGCCTAGTTGAAAGAGGCATTTCGTCGAAAAGGCAAGGTATTCTCTTGTCTAAGTGATAAGGAGGTTCTCCTAGAGTTTAGATCAATCATTGTTCCGATTCGCGTTGTGCAAGTTTTGGCCCAGAAGATGAAGACATTTGTCATTAATGATGTCTATATCAAGACGGCGAGAAACTTATGTAATGTGCTTAATTCATGTACGCCATTGAAAATTCATGACCAAACCCCTATTGAGGGGTCTGCTCTTCTTATGCATAATGCACGCGCACCCGGTAGTAAATGCACCACCCCGTAGTATCGAAGATCTTGATCCGCGTAGCACACGCGTATGAGAACCGCAATGTCAGAGCACTACTACGATCGGTACCACCCATTGAAGGCCCTCTGTTACCCATCGAAAGTGTATGGTTATACTGGCACTGGCAATAGGGTGTGCATAAAAGTACTCAACACCAACCTGATGGTAAATGATTTCAAGTTCAGCTATCTTTTTGAATGCATATTCTTCTATGTCTCGGTCTTGCTACAGGTGGTCTGATTAAGAATCAGATCGATCAGATGCATATCAACAATGTCGACATCCCTTTGGGTTGGAACGTGATCATGTTAAGAAATGCTTTATTTGAATTTATTAAAATTCTCACATGGGAAAAAATCAATGTTTATGCAGAGAGGATTGCAGAATCCACATTAGATAAGAAGATGGAAGAGGAGTGGCTCCTAGCCAAAAACGCTCTCGCTCCAATGAGAGCGATGATTTGTTAGCAGAAATGCTTCAAACCCAAGCTGGTGTCAACGTCAATGTCACAATGATGCCTGAATTGATCGTGAAGGAAGAAATCGAGAAACTAAGATCTCTCGATCAAAAAGAAGGTCTTGAACATTTTTTCTACCTGCCAAATTGGTGGTATGTGAAGAGGGCCGAAATTCCATGCCTTGCTATGACTGCCTCAGTATTTTTTGCTAACAAAGCTTCATCTAGAGGGTTGGAGTGTGATCTAGGTGGAATGAACGACGTTTTAGTTCCTAAACGGTCAACTTTGCGCCCAGGTCTAGTAGTAGTTTTTATGTTCAATAAGTTGAACAAACATCTCATACCCACGGATCCGAGAATTGTTAATGACGTTGGTGGAATTTGGGAGACGCTTCTTCCAGATCGACTCCCAATGCCGAACGAGGGAGACAACGGTGATGATGTTGTTAACGATGATGATCTCTTTGTGGGATCTGATGCGGAGGGCGGAGAATTAATTCTTGAATTGGGAGATGACGGTAACGAGGATGATCTGTAAACACAATAAATGTGATATATTGGACTTTAAAGATAACTATTTTTTTGATTTTGGACATTTGACCTTCATCTTGCTCAAATTTGTGATATTTTACTCTGTTGTTAATTTTTTGAATTTAATCAAGTCAACATGAAGTTGTTTTTTGTGGCGTAATAATGTATTTATGGTATTAACATCTACGGTTTATCTTCAGAAAGTTGTAGTTCAATGAATGAATATTACTCAGTGAATAGAAAGAATTTAGAAAACAAATTGGTGTTATTTAACTGTAGCTTAGTGGACTTGTTTTAAAAAAAATTGTAGTTAATTGTAGCTATGTGGAATTGCAAAAAAAAATTAGTAGCTAACTATAGTTGAGTGGATTTGATAAAAAAAATTAAAAGTAGCTAACTAAAGCTAAGTGAATTTGCAAAAACAAATTATAGTAGCTAACTATAGCTAAGTGATAAAATAAGATGGAAAAAAGTAAAGCTAACTATAGCTAGCAGGCTAGCTATAGAAGGCCTGCAATAGTGATTGGCAATTCCTGTGTTAATCCTCCAGATGCCTTCACCCTTGTCATTGAATTTGTATACATATCTTTGATTATGTCAATATATGATACATGTATACCTTTCTTTTCTATGACTCTCCATAAGATCTCTCTTGGAACTCTATCGTAAGCCATCTCAAGATCAATAAACAGCATAAGCAAATCTTGTTTTCTTTTTTGATAGTTGTCAATGAGTCTCCTTAAGAGATGTATACCTTTCTTTTCTAGATCCAAACTTCTTGACGAAGCTAGCAAGGTCTACCAACGATCTTACTTGGATCGATCGTCTCAATCGATTCGGAGGGGAGAAATATTCCCGTTCAACAAATCAAGAGACAAAGGATCTCAAGATAGAAATGTGAGACGTTAAGCTTAGCCTTGGTTCTGTCGCCGAACGATCAAAGAGGACCTCTAAGATCAGCGGCGGCGACTATCTTGCGAGCGGCGACGGCGACGGAACGAGTTTCGCAATCGGCTAGGTTACGCTCGGCGGCTTTGATTTCTCATGATTGATTACTGTTGGAGTTTGAGAATTGTGAGTATATATACTGTAGATAACCCTAAGCCCGGTCCAAACAGCGCCTGATATCTTGGTTCGGTCCAGCGAGCAGGTACAAATTGCCTAAGACAAATTCGGCGGGAATCATTGGTGATTCTCGACGAATCGGCGAGAATCACTTATGATTCCCGTCGAATTATCCTTGGTAGAATTTTAGCTGAAAAGCTTGCCATCCGGAGTGAATCGACGAGAATCAAAACCATTCTTGACGAATCGGCGAGAATGCAGAGTTATTCTCGACGAATCGGCGAGAATCACATATTGATTCTCGACGATTCTGACTTAGCAAAATTCTTGAAGGCGTTGAGTCAGCCGGATGCAGTCGGCGGGAATCGGCGAGTGTTTCTCGACGATTCTGCGAGAATCACTAGTGATTCCCGTCGAATCGGCGAGAACCACTTAGTGATTCCCGCCGAATTTAACTTAGACGAATCTTCGTCTTTCTTCCCATGAGTTGGTCTTTGACCCATCCTTGCTCCTCTTCAGCTCTCGATCAATCTCAACCCTGTACTTGAAAATAAGTACACTCCAATAGAGAGAGTATATGTGAGCCAACACACTGATCTGCTCAACGAGGGATTACGTTGCGCAGACCCGTGTATATTGACCCACTGCACCCTGACATTGGTGTGTACTTAGCATGGAATAGCTGCAAGCACAACTTGATAAAAGATCATCAAATACATTATCTATTCAACTTAGCTTGTTCAGGGACTTCTTCAAATCAGGT
Organism: Platanthera zijinensis; assembly: GCA_039513925.1. Classification (NCBI taxonomy): domain Eukaryota; kingdom Viridiplantae; phylum Streptophyta; class Magnoliopsida; order Asparagales; family Orchidaceae; genus Platanthera; species Platanthera zijinensis. The sequence goes on from CM077094.1 coordinate 74,871,762, forward strand.
ACATTGTGGATACAATACCCAACAATCTCCCCCTATTTGAAGAAGCCTAAACCCTACAAGTTAAGGTGAATAGAACATATGAGAATGAAAATCATAAACTAAGGATTCAGTTGAGAGTGAAATTCATTACCATTTTCCTGAGAGCATACTTAACGTTGGCAGCCACCTTAGCCTTTGTCGAGAGGGTAATCTCCCCCTTTTCGGCTTCTGCAAATCATGGACTGCACTTGGAGCCACATGCTCCCCCTCAGATCTTGCATCCATACTCGAGCTTGAGTTCCTTGCTGATGCTCCCCCTTGATCTAAGAGCCTTGAGCCTTACAGTCTTCACTCTTTATAGTTCAGCATGCCGAGTTCAGTTTTGAAGAGACTGAACTTGGCCTCGTCTAGGGGCTTTGTGAAGATATCTGCAATCTGCTTATCTGTGGGGACATAGCAGAGAGATATATCTTTGTTTTCCACATGCTCCCGAATGAAGTGATAGCGCACTTCAATATGCTTCGTTCTGCTGTGCGACACAGGATTTTTCACAATTGCTATTGCGCTCGAGGAGTCGCAATACATCGAAACTTCTCTGAACTACAAGTCATAATCTTTGAGTTGATTTCTGATCCATAGAAGTTGTGCGCAACAGCTGCCTGCTGAGATGTACTCAGATTCAGCCGTGGAGGTTGCGACACAATTCTGCTTCTTACTGTTCAAAGAAATAAGCCTTGCGATGATTCTTGTTGATCAATGCTCGGTTATGCACATGACAAGCCGTGTTGACAGCCTCTGCCCAGAAGTACTCTGGAAGAGAGGCGTCATTCAACATTATCGTACATGCTTCAATGAGCATTCTATTTCTCCTTTTCCCAACTCCATTTTGTTGCGGAGTACGCGGGGAGGAAAACTCATGAAAGATACCAAGTTCTTCACAAAATTCTGTCATAGCACCAAACTCGAATTCTGTTCCATGGTCACTTCTGATTTTGACCACTGAGCAGTTAAGTTCGTTCTGAATCTGCTTGACAAAACTTGTGAAGATATCAAACGTATCTGACTTTCATTTCAAAAAGAACGCCCACGTAAACCGAGAGTGATCATAAACAATCACTAGCGTATATGATTTGCCTCCTAAGCTATGAACTTGCACTGGACCGAACAAGTCCATATGCAGAAGATAAAGACAACTGGAGGAGTCTTTGTCTGCAATGCCCTTAAAGGTAGCCCGAGTCTGTTTGCCCTTCTGGCATGCAGGACAAGGGCTAACTTTGATGCACTTAATAGTAGAGGCATCCCTTACTAAGTTCTTAGAAAACAACATATTAATTGTCTTGAAATTAATATGTGCTAATCTCTTGTGTCATTGTTCACAAAGAGATGCACTTCCTTTTACTACTAAGCACACGGGGGTAGAAGAATCTATGCTAAGAAAATCTAAACAAAATATATTTCTGCTCCTTATTCCAGTTAATACCGTCTCCGAAGAGGCACACGATATTATCAAGCACTTATCCTTGCAGAACTTAACGTCATAACCTTTATCACACAACTGACTTACACTGATCAGGTTATGATTTAACCCTTCAACATAGGCCACGTCGGTGATAGAGATTATACCGTTGGAAATCATACCGTAACCTCTGGTGACTCCTCGATCTGATCCTCCAAAGATGACTTTGGGTCCATTTTCGACTGGAGAGTAATCACGCAGCAGGCTTCTTGTCCCAATCATATGTCGGGAACATTCACTGTCCAAGTACCAGATAGGCGTTTTGGTGGCCTTTGGACATACCTGCAAAACAGAATCAGTTTCCCTTAGGAACCCAATCGAACATGGGTCCTAGATTACTTATTAGCATACTCCCCCTCGGGTGGTTAACCCTACGAGTGGTCGGCATCGCATTGCTAACATGAGGAGTCTCGTTGAATCTTGGATTAAACCAGCAATCCACGGCAAAGTGACCAACTTTGCCACAGCACCAACAATCAAATATGTTGTACCTTTTCCTAGGCTCCTGCTTCACCCTTGGAGCGATGGGTCCAGCCGGGCCTTGGATCTGGAGGTGGAGGCATCATGATGACAGCAGTCACATGCTTTCTTCACCTCTTATTCCTTCAGTATAGCAGGCTTGGCTTTTGGTGTTTGCTTCCTATTATGGCCGCTAGAGAAGTGGCCATAATCCTCCACTTGGATTTCCTCATAAGGTGCCTTGAAGACACTCTCACCGTAGTTGCGGGGGAAGGTCCAACCATCATACCGGCTCTTGGGCTTTTCAACCGAGGGGCGGAAGAAGTGGCCATAGGTTGACTCAAAGTCCTGATCATTACAGGGAAAGCCAGGCTTCCTGAATACAATAAGGTTGAGTGGGGCCTTTCCCTTTTCTGCAGCAGAGGCCTTCTTAGCAGCCTTATTTTCCTCTGCTTTCTGTTTCTCCTGGATGATTTACCAGGCACACCCACATGCCCCAAGCCAGCCCCCTTAGCCTGAGCAGAGAAGGTATCAACCAGTGGAAGAACAGTCTTTGGCATAGAGAAGCTTTTGACAATCTTCCTTTCTGCCGCAAGTTGTTCTTCCAACTTGTTGATTTCTTCCTGTTTTAGGTCAAGGAGCCTTAGAGATTCTAAGTGCTCAGAAGTCAGGCCCAGGTGTTCCTGTTGGAGAGAGATCAAGCTGGTGATCTCTTCTCTTAGAGACACACCCTCAGCCTTAAGGAATTTGACTTCCATTTTCTGAGCCATCAACCTCTTGCGGCATTCCTCAAAGGTATTGAGCAGAAGCTCATACTTTTCGAGGAGCTCAGCTTCACGGGCAGATGGGCTGTCCTCGAGATCATCATCAGGAGACTCATAGTCAGAGTTAGAGAGGGGGGTACGGTCTTTTACCTTCCCAGTGAATGGGGGCAGTCTCCTTCTGAGTTAGAGAGACCCACTAGCCCGAAGTAGGCTTCCTCATCATCACTAGAGTCTGAGGAATCAGACTCACTCAGTATCTTTGGCTTTTTGGCTATATAGCTCCTCTCCTTCTTCTTATCTCTAGAGGACTTGTGCTCCTCTCCCTTCCCCTTATCTCTCTTGCCTTGGTGGCAGTCAGCGATGACGTGACCTGGCTTATTGAATCCAAAGCAAATAATGTCATTAGAGCGATGTTTGTTCTGTTTGGATTCATACCTGTCAGAAGAATAAATCTTCTTCTGATGTCTGGAGGAGGAGCCGTCTCTCTTTCTTTGATTCCTTAACTTGAGGAACTTCTTGAACTCTTGAGTGATGAGGGAGAAGTCTTCTTCAGATAGCTCTGAGCCAGAAGAGCATGGCTCAGATTCTTCTACCTCATCCGTTTTCCGAGAGCGGGATGAGGCTGCACCCTTGCCTTTCCTTGAGTGATTGGCTTTTAGGGCCACAATCTTCTCTCTAGCAGCGGATTTATCGGCTTCTTCTTCAACTTTTCTGGTGTTCAGCTGAAGCTCATAGGACAGAAGTTTCCCAAACAGAATCTGGGGATCTGTTATTGCCAGCCTGCCAAATTCTCTGATGGCGCAGATCTTAGTGTCCCATTCCTTAGTAAGGGATCTAAGGAACTTGTCATTTAGTTCACCATCGGTGAACACTCTGCCGTAGCCCTTTAGGGCATTGACGATCTTCAGGAAGTTCTCGAACGTCACTCTGATTTCTTCCTTGGGACCTTACCTGAAGGCCTCGTACTTCTCGTTCAGAAGGGATCTTCGATCATCCCTTACTTCATCAGTGCCTTCCATTAAGATGATCAGGCAGTGCCAAATGTCCTTGGCAGTCCTGTAGTTACAGAAAACCTGCATCATGGAATCATTGACGGCGCTTACCAGAATGTTCTGAGCTTTCTTGTCAAGTCCGACAAGCACCATCTCATCCTTATCCATTTCAGAAAGTTTCTTGGGTACTTTCTTGGTATGATCAATGGTGGAGGCCTTAGTGGGGATATAAGGTCCCTCCTCCACTATCTTGAAGAGTCGTGGGTCGACTGCTTCCATATAGTACCAGATCCTTTCCTTCCAGATAGGAAAGTTCAACTTGGTGCACACTAGGATCTTCCCTGAATACTTGAGTCCTTCCATTTCATAGATCTTCTTTCTTCTTGACACTAGATGCGGGAACTTACTCAAGGTGTTAACCTTATTGACGAGCAACCTACCTCTGATACCACTTGAAAGTTTATCTAGTGTCAACTATCTTCACCTATGGGGGGGAATAGGTGATTTGCAGTCTTTTGCGGAAATAAAATTAACCTGCACAAGAAAACAAAAACAACCACAACACAGAAACACACAAGCAGTTATAGTGGTTCCCCGATTTGGGTACGTCCACTCTCCCCCTTAGACCTATCTCCCAACAAGGGACGACTCGATCACTTCACCAATCGGATTGAAATCCAATCCTCACACTATGGAATAAACCCTTCCACCCGAAGGAGTCACTACTCCTTCACCACGGGTTGCACCAAACCCTTAAACCTAGGAATCAAAATTCCTTTACAACAAAGTTAAAATAGAATGTACAGAAAATACAAACTACGTATGGAGAACTCGATGTCCCTCTTCGTTCAATAAAGCGTTCTTGATGAAGACGAAGAGTCCACGATCGGAGCACTCTCTTGGAGAGGATCTTCCCGAGATCGGCGGCGTCAAAGGATTGTGGCGGCGATGCATTGTAGATCAAAACTTCTTGACGAAGCTAGCAAGGTCTACCAACGATCTTACTTGGATCGATCGTCTCAATCGATTCGGAGGGGAGAAATATTCCCGTTCAACAAATCAAGAGACAAAGGATCTCAAGATAGAAATGTGAGATGCTAAGCTTAGCCTCGGTTCTGTCGCCGGACGATCAAAGAGGACCTCTAAGATCAGCGGCGGCGACTATCTTGCGAGCGGTGACGGCGACGGAACGAGTTTTGCGATCGGCTAGGTTACGCTCGGCGGCTTTGCTTTCTCATGATTGATTACTGTTGGAGTTTGAGAAACGCGAGCATTTATAATGTAGATCAACCCTAAAAGACCGTTGTGGGCCCCACAAGGAGAAACCCTAAGCCCGGTCCAAACAGCGTGTGATATCTTGGTTCGGTCCAGCGAGCAGGTAGAAATCGCCTAAGGAAAATTCGGCGGGAATCATTGGTGATTCTCGACGAATCGGCGAGAATCACTTATGATTCCCGTCGAATTATCCTTGGTAGAATTTTAGCTGAAAAGCTAGCCATCTGGAGTGAATCGGCGAGAATCAAAACCATACTCGACGAATCGGTGAGAATGCAGAGTCATTCTCGACGAATCGGCGAGAATCACTTATTGATTCTTGACGATTCTGACTTAGCAGAATTCTTGAAGGCGTTGAGTCAGCCGGATGCAGTCGGCGGGAATCGGCGAGTGTTTCTCGACGATTCGGCGAGAATCACTAGTGATTCCCGTCGAATTTAACTTAGACGAATCTTCGTCTTTCTTCCCATGAGTTGGTCTTTGACCCATCCTTGCTCCTCTTCAGCTCTCGATCAATCTCAACCCTGTACTTGAAAATAAGTACACTCCAATAGAGAGAGTACATGTGAGCCAACACACTGATCTGCTCAATGAGGGATTACGTTGCGCAGACCCGTGTATATTGACACACTGCACCCTGACATTGGTGTGTACTTAGCATGGAATAGCTGCAAGCACAACTTGATAAAAGATCATCAAATACATTATCTATTCAACTTAGCTTGTTCAGGGACTTCTTATAATCAGGTACATTGTGGATACAATACCCAACACTCTCCATAAGATCTCTCTTGGAACTCTATCATAAGCCATCTCAAGATCAATAAATAGCATATGCAAATCTTGTTTTCTTTTTTGATAGTTGTCAATGAGTCTCCTTAAGAGATGTATAGCTTCCATAGTTGACCACCCTGGAATGAATCCAAATTGATTCTCTGAGATGTTAGTCTCCCGTCTTATTCTTCTTTCTATTACTCGTTCTCATAGTTTCATGGCATGACTCATCAATTTAATTCCTTCATAATTAACACAAGTTTGTACATCTCCTTTTTCTTATACAAAGATACCAAGATTCTTTTTTTCCATTGGTCTGACATCCTCTTTGACTTCAGTATCTTATTGAAAAAACATGTAAGCAACAAAAAATTTTTATTTTCACGACATTTTCATGCATCGATGGGTATATCATCTGGCCCAACCACCTTCCATTTTTCATCTTATTTAAATAATCATTTACCTCTAATACTTGAATTTTACGAAAAAACGTTATATTTCTATACTTCTCTGATTTACTTAACTCTTCCAAGTTAATTTCATTGTCCATTATTTCAATATAGAGTTGGTAAAAATATCTTTTCCATCGCACTTTAATATCTATATCATCCATTAAAACTATATATGTCTCATCATTTATGCATTTTACTTGACTTAAATCTCTTGTCTTCCTTTCTCTAGCTTAGCAATTTTATATATGTCACGCTCTACATCTTTGGTATTTAGTCGCTTATAAAATTATTCTTAAATTTGACTTCATGCTTTACTTACTGCTTGTTCAATTTTTTTGGGTGACTTTATACCTAGCTAAGTTTTTATCATTTCTACAAGCGTAGAGTAATTTATAGCTGACTCTCTTTGCCTTATCTTTGTCTTGCACTTCTACTTTCTACCACCAAGATTCTTTATTTGGGGGCACACGACCTTTTGATACTCTAAGTACGTTATTTTCACTTAACCTTAAATATGAAGACATAACTTCTTATAAGACATTAGGATCAACAAAAGGGTCACCAACTAGTTGTTCCATAATTGTTGTCCTGAAAGCAACCTGCTTTTCCATCTTCAAGTTCCACCACCGAATTTTTTGCAACATTTTTGTTCACGTTTTAAATTTATTATATTTAATTTATATATCTAACACCACTAACCTATATTGTGTTGTCAAATTTTCTCCTAGTATGACTTTGCAATCCTTACAAATCATTTTTTTTATTTTGCGAGTCATAAAATAATCAATTTGTGACTTATTTGGTCCACTTTTAAATATAATTAAATGTTCTTCCCTCTTAATGAAAAACATATTTGATACAATTAGCTCATGTGTTATAGAAGAGTCTAAAATGGTTCATCATTCTTCATTCCTCTCTCCATATCTATATCCTCCATGAATGATTATGTAATCTACATTTTCCTTCCATATATGTCCATTTAAGTCTCATCCTATGAAAATCTTATCTCTTTGTGAGATTTCTCTCACTAAATTATTTAAGTCTTTCCAAAATTGCACATTCATAGCTTCACTCAATCCTACTTGTGATGTGTAAGAACTGATCACATTAATAGCTTCCTTTCTTATGACCAATTTAAGAGCTAAGATTATATGACTTTTTCTACTTAACCCAATAACTTCATCCTTCGAAGTAGCATCCACAATAATATCTACTCCACTGCTTGTTTTATTTTTTTTATATACCATAATTTAAAACCTAAATTATCTAAAAATTTAGATTTCTCACCCACCCATCTAGTCTCTTGCAGTCATAAAATATTTATCCTTCTCTTAATCATCATATCCACTACTTTCATCGCTTTACCTGTTAGTGTACCTATTTTCCAACTTCCAAACCTAAGTCAATCACAATTCCTATGTCATACTTCTCTAGGACATCTAATATATTAGGACTTTTATATATTTAACACTACACCTAAGTCCTCCTGAAGGTGCAACAGTCCTTGCCAAGATGCCACATTCAGACCATAAGATGAGGAATCTTTCATATTTAACACTACACCCAAGTCCTGGAGATGTAGCGGTCCTTATCAAGATGTCATATTCGGACAATGCAACACGTTCCTTAAGGGGAACAACCTAGCTTTTGCATAATTTCTCAAATGATCTATATACATAAGGGTGACTAAATTTTATGTTGGCCTTCTACCTAACGCAACACTCACCATTTTTCATCCAGGCTTGAGAATGACATAGGTTTGTTTATGAAAATTATTTTCATAACAAAAATTTGGAGGATTAGAATTATTTTCATTATATAATTTTTTTCTCACAAGAATTAGTCAAATTATTTTCATAAAAATTATTATCATATTTATTATAAAAATTATTTTCATAATTAAAATTTTGGGAATTATTAAAATACAAATATTTCTCGTTTTTATGATATTTGCCTAATCATTAAGTTTTCATGTTACAATGAGAACTGCACAACATACCAATACTCATGTAAAAGTACTACATACCTTTTTATCTGAAAGGTTACTTGACTCATTATCACCTTCAAAATTAAAGGTATTTGTAAACCAAGCTCCAATACCCTACAACCAAACTCCTATACCTTGTAAATAAAAATAGTAGTTATTACTTGAAAATAATTTTTAGTACTTCAATTCACCATGCCATTAACAGTAAATTAATCAAACTAGAACTAAACTACACATCTTATTAATACTCATGTACAAGAACAATATACTATTAACCAAAGGTTCACTAAATATTGTCCAAAGCAAGTATGTGAGTAGAGATACTTCACCTGTATAGAAACTAATGGAGTCTCCTCCTTTGGTTGCTCTCAACTGTCGATGAAATTATCATTTAACAAATACAAAATTAGTGGAATACAACAAATCAAAGAGCCCATAGAATATTCACATCTATACACAATCATTGAACTACATCATCAGTTCACTGAATTAGCGAGCTTCTTCGAGATTCAGCATTTCACTGAATCAATGAACTGCTTCAGGATTTAGTAGCTCACTAAATTAATGAACTGTTGAAGTAGCTCACTGATCAGTGAACTGCTTTAAGATTCAGTATTTCACTAAATCGGTAAACTATTTCAGTTGTTCACTGAAACCAGCATTGAACTACAACATCATTGAACTGAAACCAGCATTGAACTACAACATCAAAGAACTAAAACAAGCATTGAACTACAACATCATTGAACTGAAAACAACATTAAACTACAACATCAGTGAACTGAAACTAGCATTGAACTACAATATCAGTGAACTGAAACCAGCATTGAACTGCAACATTAGTGAACTTCTTCAGTAGTTCACTAAAATTAGCAATTTGCACCATTTATACACAAATATCTATACACACACCCCCCATAGAATGTTCACATCCATACTGTTGGGTATTGTATTCATAATAGACCTGATTTTAAGAAGTTTCCCTTGAACAAAGTTGAATTTAGTTTGTATTTGATGTTAGTTTTAGTTATGTGAGGTGAAGATCTTATTTTCCTAGTACAAACCATTGTCAGTTATATTGGGTCTCCAAACACAATTCTGTGCAATGTAATTCCTCATTGTACAGAATATTGTGTTGATCCATGTGTAATCTCTCTAGTGGGGTGTACTTCATCTAGCATCACAAAGGAAGTTATTGTCCAGAAGTTGCAGATTTTGGCTAAGTCAATTCGTTGAGTGATCTCGTGAGGTCTCGTTAAATTTGATTGGGAATTCAAATTAAATTTCATGAAGATCTCTGTCGCTAACAACCCTCTCGATCCACGATTCCTCCTGCAAAGAAAAGGCTCGATCGATCTCAAGATTCCAGATTCACATACTTTCAGAGATCTGTCATTTCTCAGATCAAATCTGCATTCCTATATTTCAAACCCTTCTTCTTCTTCAAGATTTCAGAAAAATCATTCGGGTATCGAATAAGGACTGTTTTCAAATCTGAGAAAGAAGATTATTTTCAAACAAATATTTTCTTATTTCTTTGTAGGAAGTTTGTTCTTCTGAGTTTTTTGTAGATCCTTGTTGAAGGATCGAGTGTGGGGGAAGTTGTTCTTCGATATTGAAGGAGTTGTATACTCTGAGTGTAAGATTTAGATAATCTGAGTTTTTGGTGAAGTAGTTGAGTCTAGCCTGAAGTGCATGATAGGAGAGGGGGAATGTGGGCGTACCCATCTTCGGGGAACCACATTAAATCTTTATGTATGTGTTGTCCTCTCTTGTTTTGTGTACTTTTTATTATTAAATATTTAATTCCACTAAAAGCCTCAAGACTCACCTATTCACCCCCCAGGTGATTTAGGTCGACAACTAAATACTTTTAATTAGTATCAAAAGAAGGTTGTTCATTAAAAGGTTAACACCTTGAATAGATCCTGATCTAGTTATCAAAAAGAGACAAGCATATCTGAAATGGACAAGAATAAGGATTAATCCTCGATGAAGCTACCGGTGTGCACCATGGAAAATTTCCTTATGTGGAAAGAAAGAGAAATATTGTTCATGGAAGCTTATGATCCCAGAATCTTCATAATTGTTGAAGAAGGTCCTCATGTTCCTATGACTTTGTCAACCATTGATCCTAATCTGATGGTTCCCAAAAAGATTATAGACTTGAACAAAGATGAGATTGCTTTCGTTACTCTTGATAAGAAGGAGAAGAACATCATTGTTAGTACAGTGGATGATTCAATGCTACAAAACTTAATCCACTACAAGTCTATTAATGAGATGTGGCGATCTCTAATTATCCTTATGGAAGGAACAGAGGAGGTTAGGGATGATAGGAAATGCCTCCTAAATCAGAAATATGAGGCTTTCAAGCAAGAAAAGATGGATAGTATTTTTGACTGCTACAAAAAGTTCTTAAATATCGTCAACAACCTAAGAAATTATGATCGTCAACAACCTAAGAAATTATGATTGTGGGTTTACCAACGGTGAACTTAACAACAAATTCTTGAGATCTCTGACTAAAGAATGGGATAACCAGGTTTGTATAATAAGGAAGTTTGGTAAATTGGCTAGCATTGAGCCACAAAACTTGTTCAGGAAGCTGTTTTTCCACGAGCTGTAACTCAATACCAAAAAGGCAGAAGAAGAGGGAAGCAAGACTTCAATCAAAGATAAGTTTGTAGCACTGAAGGATGAAGGGTCAAGAAAAGGCAGAGTCGTGCCACCAGCAAGGATACAGACATCAAATGAACTTGAAGATTCAGATTCAAGCACCTCTAGTTCTGAAATATCAGATGGAGAGTTCTCTTTACTCTCTAGACAATTTAATAGGCTGCTCAGCAAAAGGAGGCAAATGAAAAATCTACCCTCCTTATCTGATTATAGAAAATCTCATCATGATGGTGATCATCACAAGAAGAGATACAACAGCAACGACAGGTATTAATCAAAATAGAACAAACATGTTTCTTCAGACATAATTTTTTATTGTTGTAATAAGCCAGGGCACATGATCATCGACTGCCTACATAAGAAAAGGGAAGGATCCAAGACAGAAGAAAAGAGATCCTTTAAGGGTAAGAAGAAAGAAGAAAAGATCTTCATCTCTAAGAAGTCGAAGACTTTTAGCGATTGCGACTCAAGTGAGACAAGCTCGGATAAAGAAGCCTATTTTGGGCGTATGGAACATACCGACGAGGAAGACTGCAACTCCCAATATAATGGGAAGGTAAATTCACATACTCTCATATCTGAATATGATACCACCTCTGATGGTCATGAATACTACTCATCTGAGGAGTACTCAAACTTAATGGTACAGTATCGAGCATTACTGAAGGGATTTGACAAATGTCATAAGGTATTCAAATCTCAAGAAAAACAGATCGTCTCTCACATGGAATTAGAATCTAAACTGAGGGAGGAAATTGAGAGATTGACTCCTTTTAGAGATGAAATTCAATCCTTGAAAGAGGAATTAAAATGCTCTACTGAGCTACTAAGCCTGAAAGAGAAGACCATAAGTGAATTAGAAGAAAAGTTATTGACTAAAAGGAAGCTTTTAGAAAGCTTCTCGAAGCCAAAGATTGTCCTTCTTCTCATTGATGGATTCTCAGCTCTAAGGAAAGTGGCATTGGATATGATGCTGCAAAGGATAAAGGGAAGGCTCCTCAAGGTCAACCTTCTTTCAATAAGGTAATTTTTCCAACAAATAAGTATGACCTTGAATCATCCTACAGTCGTTTTGTTAGACCAACGTATGTTGTTTATAACAAAAATAACCAAGGATGGTGCCTCCACAAAAATCTTGGAACGAGTGCTCTCAAGGCATCACATGAAGAGATTATCCTTCGGCATTATGGTCCACTCGTTCATGGATCGAGTGCTAAGAAAGTAACAAAAATCAAGCATGTTGATAAAAATCAACATGAGACAAAGAAGCCAAATGTATGTTGTTCTTATAAGGCTTCTACCTCTAGATTAGTAGCTCCTGCCAGACCTCTTGTTCAAAAGGTGAAGCAGGAGAAGAAAAGAAAGTACAATAGATTTAACTATTGGTGTTGTGGCAAAATTGATCATTTCTCCACATATTGTTGGTTCAATTGGAATAATTATAATACCCCACGAGTTAAGAATCCAAGAATAACCCCTCGTAATGTTAACATTCCTAGTGGAAGTTATCTAAAAAGGAACAAGAAGTCTTCTTCAAAATTTTGCCCCAGTCAAAGACGACTCTAAAGTTATTTTTGGCAGATCTGATAGAGGAATCTCAAAAGTCTATGGTATGATTACTAACGGTATAGTATCTTTCACAAACATGGCTTATGTTGAGGGATTACAATATAATCTAATAAGCATAAGTCAATTATATGACAAAGGATATATGGTAGAGTTCTACAAGGAAAAGTGTTTGATAAAGTCATTTGTTAACTCAGAAACTATTTTATTAGGCACTCGGAGTAGAAATATTTTTTGTCTAAACTTTTTTTTTAGAGTCTTCTACACTAGTGTGCTTTTTGGCAAAGGATAGTGCGTCTGTTTGTGATCAATGGCACAAGAGATTAGAACATGTTAATTTCAAAACTATAAGTATGTTATTTTTTTCACAACTTAATGCGTGATGCACCCAATATTAAGTGCGTTAAAGAGAGACTGTGTCATGAATGTCAGATAGGTAAGCAGACAAGGGCTACTTTTAAAGCATTATTGCCAAAGATTCTTCTAGATGCTTATATCTGCTTCATATAGACTTATTCAGTCCTATATCTGTTTGTAATTTAGGAGGTAAATCTTATATATTGGTTATTGTTGATGACTACTCACGTTTTGCATGGGTATTTTTCTGAAACACAAGTCAGATACCTATGACCCTTTCACTAGCTTTGTCAAACAGATATAGAACGAGTTGAACTTCTTTGTGGTCAAAATCAGAAGTGAACATGGAACAGAATTTGAGTCTGGTGCTATGACAAAGTTTTGTGAAGGCCTAGGTATCTTTTGTGAGTTTTTCCCTCCTCGTACTCCACAAAAAATAGATTTGATGAGAGAAAGAACAAAACCTCATTGAGGCAAGTACCACAATGTTAAATGACTCTTCATTATCAGAGTACTTATGGGCTGAAGCAGTCAATACAGCTTGTCACGTGCAAAATAAAGCCTTAATCCACAAGAATCATCGTAGAATACCTTATGAACTTCTGAAAGACAGAAAATCGATAATGTCTTACTTTAGAATTTTTGGAAGTAAATGCTTCATACTTAATAATGGGAAGTATCACAGAACTAAGTTTAGTGAAAAATGTTTGAATGTACTTTCGTAGGCTATAGTAGTCATAGTAAGGCATATAGTATTTTTAATAAGAAAACTCTGGTTATAGAAGAGTCGATTAATGTTGTATTTGATAAGACGAGTATACTTCATAGCAGCTCTTCTAGTGTTTTTATTGAAGATGCAGGTACAAAGCTTATAGAGCTAAGCTTACAAGAAGCAGTCAAAGAAGATATCTCAAGATCCATCAAAGTCAATATTCCTAACTTGATTGAAGATGAAGAGCTTCATGATGAAGAATGTGCACCAGAAGAAGCAGAACCTTCTAGTGGCACTGTAAGGAATCTAGTGACCAGATATTCAAGAGATCACCACACTGATCTTATTATTAGAGATCCTAGAGGAGTTAGAACAAGAAGAGGTACAGCTAACGAAGTATTGCATTTGAGTTTTCTTTCTCAGATTGAGTTAAAGAAGTTTGAAAAAGCAAATAAGGATGCTTATGGGTCATTACAATCCAAGAAGAGTCCAATTAGTTTGAAAGGTGCAAGGTGTGGGAGTTGGTACTAAGGCCCAAAGGTCAAAATGTTATAGGGACAAAATGGGTCTTTAGAAACAAGCTGGACAAAAGTGGAGTTATTATAAAGAATAAAGTCCGGCTTGTTGCTCAAGGTTACCAACAAGAATAAGGAATCAACTTCGATCAAACTTTTGCTTTGGTCGCCAGAATTGAAGCAATCGGGTTTTTCCTAGCGTATGCTGCTCACAAAGGTTTCAAAATATACTAAATCGATGTGAACTCATCCTTCCTCAATGGTAATTTAAATGAGGAAGTATACGTGGAACAACTCCGGGTTTTGTCGATCCAACCTTTCCTAATCATGTATATTTTTTGAATAAAGCATTATATGGGTTAAAACAAGCTCCTAAATCTTGGTATGATGTGTTATCTAGCTTTCTTCTTGAAAATAAGTTAACAAGAGGAAAGATAAATAATATAATATTTTTTAGGGAAGTAAAGGCAAGATCCTGCTAGTACAAATATATGTCGATGATATTATATTTTGATCGGCAAGCGACAACCATTACAAGAAGTTTTCTAACTTGATGCAAGGGAAGTTTGAAATGAGTAGCATGGGTGAGCTGAAGTATTTCTTAGGGTTTCAGGTGAAGCAGTCTGAAATGGAATCTTCATCTCTCTGACGAAGTTCACCAAGGAGTTGCTTAAGAAATTCAAAATGGAGAATGCAACCACTATGAGAACTCTAATGGGTTCAACCATGTCATTGGACAAGGATGAGAAAAGGAAATCTTTTGATGAAACCAAGTACAGAAGCATAATTGGATAATTGTTCTATCTTACTGCTAGTAGACAAGATATAATGTTTTTAACATATGTTTGTTCTAGATTCCAGGTGAACTCTAAGGAATCTCACTGTGCCACTACAAAGAGGATTTTGAGATACCATAAAGGCACGCCGAATCTTGGCTTATAGTACCCAAGAAGTAATGACCGCGAGCTAATTGGTTTTTCAAATGTTGACTTTATAGGAAGCAGTGATAACAGGAAAAGCACTTCTGGAACATGTAAATTCCTTGGAAGGAGGCAATTTCAACTACTAAGTCAGAGTACATCTCTGCATACAGTTATTACGCACAGCTTCTATGGATAAGGAATAACCTTGATGACTACAACCTGAAGTTGAAGGTGATTCCAATGTTCTGCGACTCAACAAATGTGATAACAATTGCCAACAACCCAATCTCTCACAACCGGACAAAGAAATTGAGATACATTATCACTTCATTCGGGATCATGTGGAGGACAAGGACATTAACCTTTATTATGTTTCAACAGACAAGCAGATTGCAGATATTTTCATGAAACCGTTGGATGAAGCCAAGTTCTTTTTCTACAAAATAGAACATGGAATTCTCAACCAGGAATCATGAAGCATTGAAGAAATCAGTCAAAGTGAAATAAATCGAAAGAACACACGTACTTTCAATTAATCAATGAGACTACTCAACAAATCGACGAGATGTCCAAAGATATCTCAACGAATTAGACGAGTACTCCCGTGAGCATTCGATGAATGGACTTATTCAGAATTTTTTTAATATTGGATCCGAAGAAATTTTATCAACTATTCAAATGTACGCGCCTCTCCGTGTTACGCAATATATATATATATATATACATATATATATATATATATATATATTTCAAAGGGAATTCTGAGACTTCATAACATTGCATGAATACCCCTGACGAACTGTCTGCCGACTCTTCATCTCTCTGTCGATCATTCGTCGTCTTTCCGTCGAATCATCTCCAGTTCTCGAAATGGCATGAAGGGGAGCAGGAAATCTTCAGGTTGGAGGAGAGCTAGTTCGGTCAGGGTTTGCTAGAACTTCCGACAAGTTCCGCAATATCATTCTTCTATTAGAAACAGCCAGACAATCATTCATTCTAGAGAAGGAATGTCGGGTTTTGGATAGGGATGTTCTTGAGTTCTATAAGAATGTAGAGCTGTAGCAAGAAGGATCCCTAATCAAGAGAAATGTTCGCAATTTTGAGGTTCGAATGAAGGCAAAGTCCCTGAACAAATTTCTGAGAATTACGAAGGTCGAGGAAGAAGATGAACTGATGCAGACTACAACATAGCCCTTTCCTTCTATGATTTGGAAAAGAAATCTACAACAATTCGACAAAAAGAGATGAATGACGAAGGCAAATTATTAACTGATATTCATGGGAAAGTGTTCTTGTGCAAGACCAGTGAAAGTATTTAGCGTCTACCTAAATCACCTAGAGGGGGTGAATAGGTGAAGTCTGTGTCTTTTCGCGGAATAAAAATACTTGAAAAATTAAGCACACAAACACCGAGATTTTATCGTGGTTTCCCGAGTTAGGCACGTCCACTTTCCCGTCTCGCCTATCTACCATGAAGGGCTAAATTCGGCTACTTCACCAAACTCAGATTTCTACAAATCTTACACCTCAGAGCCGCAACTCCTACAACTCGGAGACGATGCTCCTACAACTCGGAGAACAACCTCTCCTACAACTCTATCCACCACTGAATCTACGACTCGATCCACAAACGGATCTACAACTCGATCCACAAATGGATCTACAACTCGGAGAAAAATCTACTACAATATGTAAAGGAATATTACAATATAATAAAGATTACAAGTCTTCACTCTAACGTTCTTCGAAAAGATAGATCTTGAAAATTCTAGAGAACTAAGAAAGTTGAAATTCTTGGAAGACCTTGAATCTTGAATCTTCAATCGACTAGATCTGGAGGAATAGAAATCTTTAGAGAGTATCAATCCAGTCGTAGAGATCGATGAAGATTAATGAATCGTGTAGTGTTCGTAGTTTTTGGTCAAACGAAGATGTCGTGTATCGCACAGAGGCCGACGGCTTTTTTCTTTTTGGAAAGATTCTCGATTTGAAAAATAAGAGCAATAAAATGATTAGCAAGATTAGGAATCCATCCTAAATATATATAGACATCTTTCAATAGCAACGACTATAAAGAAATTTCCAAAACGAGACCTAGAAAACATTGTACATGGTCGCCGCAACCCAAGCCTGGTTTTGAAAAATTGTCGGAAAATCACCTAAGTCAAATTCGTCGAGTATCATCAAGTATCGCCAGTATACTCGTCGAATAGTCATTGATCTATGACGAAAATAACTTAGAGAAATCCAGCTCAAGCTAGCTAGCCACTCAACGCCAAGGCTCAAGTCATACTCGACGAATTCGTCGAGTATCAGTTAGTATACTCAACGAATTCGTCGAGTATCAGTTAGTATACTCAACGAATTCGTCGAGTATAGGCTAACAGACTCAACGCTCTTGACGCCATCCATGCACTCGACGCACTCGACGCCATCGAAGTCGGCGCACGCGACCCCATTGAAGTAATTGACGCACTCGACGCCATTAAAGCAGTCGACACACTCGACGCCAAGATATACGATGAATTTACCTTAAGAAAAATCAGAGTAGTGTTGAGATGATTCAACGAATTCAGCGTGAATCGATAAGTATATTCGACGAGTTCAGCGAGTATCGTTAGATATATTCGACGAATTCGATGAGCATACTTGATGATACTCGATGAATTTTACTTGACTATTTTTCAAATTATTTTAGAAATTCCACACAAGTATATATGATGAATTCGACGAGTGATAGTATGTATATAAGATGAATTCGACGAATATCCCTTACGATACTCGATGAATTTTACTTGGGTAAACTTTCTGTTTTTCTGAAATGAAGCTCTTCTTCTTCCTTGAACTTGGGGATGTACTTAGCATAGAAGTACACCCCAACAGAGAGATTACATATGAGTCAACACCATGTCCTACACAATGAAGGATTACATTGTGTAGTCCTGTATTTACTGACCCACTGTAACTTGACAATTGTGTACTTAGCATTATAAACCTGCAAGTACATAACTACAATACAATATCAAATACAATATCAAATACAATCACAATTCATCTTAGCTTATCTGGACCCTTCTTCAAATCAGAGTTATTGTGGATACAATACCTAGCAATCTCCCCTTATTTGAAGAAGTCAGAATCCTATAAGCTAAGGTAAATAGCACATAACAAAAATAATCATAGAGCATAAAATTAACAAGATAAGTAAATTAAAGAAAATTAAAATAACAACGCACATTTCAACCAAAACATATAAATCATATATATATTAATAAGAGTTTAAAGTTTTTAGGGAAACCACAATCACATCTCAATCACACAAAAAAAACATGAACATCATGCCTGTCTGCCTTGATCCTTCTAACGATGCCTAACAAAATAAGCCCTTGGCTTAGGATAATACTTTGGAGGGGCTGGAGGCGCAGACTCATCATTCTTGTGATTTCTGAAATGTATTCTTCTCTTGGTAGATGCCAATTCATACTTATGTCATTCTTCTTGAACGTAATGGTTCCATCTGTTCTCATTTCCAAAATAAACTAGGGTGAAGGTGTCTAGAATGATTCCCCTTGAAGTAGGACTCCACACTTCCCCAATTTCTCTGTCTCTGGCAGGGTCTGATCTTCTAGCAGAAGGGCCTTCACCATACTTTCTTCTCTTATATACTAGAGCAGGAGGAATCTCTTCAATAGCTTGAACTTTTGATACATCAGCAGCAGTAGCAGCAGCAGGTATGTCCTGAGAGAGATCTTGTGTGTCTGTCCAATAATGAGAGTAATCCTCAGTAGGATGAACTTCATCATGAGCAGGCACAATAGGTACTTTGACCATGCAGCCACATAAAGTTGTTATAGCAGTAGTCATTTATCTTTTTGAAATTTTCTACCATAGAAGCTTCAACTGCAACAACCTTAGCTTTCATAGCGTCCTCCCCCTTTCTGATTTCATCAATGATAGCATTAGAATAAGCAAGAATAGTGCTGTCAAAGTGAACCATCGATTTGTTGTTGGCATCAATCATTATCTTTGTATTCGTATCAAAATTATCAAGAATTTTTGAAGCATACTTGAGTCCTTGCATGTTAAGTGTGATAGCTTTTCCACCCTCGGCATACAATGCATCAAGCTTGGTATCAAGCTTGTCAATAAGAATTTTAACTTCTGCAAAGACATTATTAACATCTTACTCAGTTTCTTTGACCTTGTCCAAAAACTTCTACATGCAGGCTTCAAATTGCACTTGTTGTCTTGACAACATAACCTCTATTGTCTTCAAAATGGAACTATCAGCACTGGAGGTGGCAACATCTTCAGAAGGAATATGTGGGAGAGATGGAAGATCTTAACTAGGAGACTCATAGATCAGAGATAATCTTACTTTAGAAATCAACAAAGGCACTGCAGCAGCTAGGATAGGAGGATTCTCCTCTGCATCTCCTTCCTCATCAGAAACATCCACTACCTCCTTAGGAACAACTAGAGGAATACATGTCGCCTTGGCAATTTTTTTCTCAAGGTTGTAGATAAACCTGTCAACCTTAGTGGAAACTGATATCTAGGGCCTAGTCACCTCCCCCTTAGAAGATGAATCAGGAACCATTTTTGGGAGAGGGATAAGCAGGTTCTCTACTGAAACTTGCTCCAAACAATCATTTGCATTATCAGCAGCTCTGGTCTCATCAGCAACGAACATAACCACATCAGCAGCTATCTCATAGTCATCCACAATCAAATCATCCTCAGCAGTAGTAGACACATCATCCATCTCTTGGTCGGAAGGAGATGGAACCTCATCATCAGCATCATCCTCAACCTCAGCAGGCTCTGTCACAGTAGGAGCAGCTAGAACATCTTGTACTGTAATCTCTATAGCTAGAGCATCTGGCACTGACTCAGAGGAAACACTCAAGGGCACTCTTTGAGTGGCCACTTGTGTATCAGTTATCTCCCCATCCATTCCTGCACTCAAGCTCTCAGGAATCTCACTGGGGGTGGAGTAGGAATCCTATCCTCAGGAGCTAGATCTTCCTCCTCCATAGGCAAATTTGGGGCTCCCCCTTGCCTCAAGATTCTCCTATCTCACCATGAGAAGATAGTTGAGTCGATCTTCTTCAGCTGATAATCCTCCCAAAGTTTGGAGTGTGGAGATAGTCCTTGATTTTCTCAAACAGTAGTGCACCCCAATCCAATATCTTCCGGCATATGATCGTCACTAGAACCATGAGTATTTCTGAAGATAGATAGTCGTGTGAACTAGTCTTGCATAGCAGTACTTTTTCGATCATATTTGACAGTAGCTTTCCTTCTTCGTTCATTCCTTTCCTTTTGATGGCTTTTGTACCTCTGGGCAAACCACAAAATAACATAGCCCTTGTGAAGTCCTCCTCGTCGAGGTGATCTGCTTCTCCACAAGTTGGGAGCCTCAAGAGTTAGGAGAGATGAGAGGCCTTCACCTTAATGGCAGTTCCACGAACTTTGCTCTTGATTACGGTATTTTCATGTCGAAGCTTTGCATTTTGAAAGAATTCAAGGACATCTTTGTCCAACACCTTGCAGGGGTGTTCTAGGATAAAGGATAGTCTGACTGTCTCAAGAATCAGGATCGCATTTCTGAACTCATCAGAAGCCGAAGCAAACCCTGTTCGAACTAATTCTCCTTCCCCTAGCAAACTACTAGTGCTTCTAGGAGCCATGGAGAATCAGAGAATAAATATAAATCTGGATTGAACTGTCTCCTGGAACGAATGGCTGTCACTGTCAGAACGGCGATAATAGGACATCGGAATCGCACCACTGAGTGAAATCTTTGCTGGAAATTGGAAGTCTTTGTTGGAAACTCTTGCTCAAACCTAATCGAAGAGAACGGGAGCAAGGCCACGTGATGGAGACGACGACACTTGCTCTGGAGCTGGAGGGTCGGGAGGACAGTTCGGTGAATATCGCTGTTTTGGTTCGACGAAATATGACATGGTTGCCTGACTCTTGATATATATATATATGACATAGAAAGGCGTGTACTGGTATTCGGAGGCACTTCGGATCCAATATAGAAAGAGAAATTTTGCCCTAAGTGAGATTCGACGAGTTTCAATGGATGCAAGTCCATTCAGCGAGTTTCGGCATGAATATTTGTGAATATCCGACGAATTAGCGACTAGGGCTGACCGATACTCAACGAATTTGCCTTGGACAAATTTCTTCCTTGATTAATTTCCCGAGAAGCTTCCTGTCTTCTTGACCATCTTCATGAGTCTTTGTTCAACATGCCCAGTTCCGTTTTGAAGAACGAGAACTTGGCCTCGTCCAGCAGCTTCGTGAAAATATCTGCGACTTGCTTATCCATTGGGACATAGCTGAGGCATATATCCTTGTTCTCCACATGCTCCCGGATGAAGTGATATCGCACTTCAATGTGTTTTTTCCGGCTGTGAGAGACTAGATTATGTGCGATCGCTATTGCGCTGGATGATTCACAATATATTGGAATCTCTCTGAACTTTAGTTTGTAGTCTTCTAGTTGATTCCTTATCCATAGAAGCTGTGTGCAACAACTACCAGTAGAGATATACTCTGACTCAGTGGTTGAGGCTGCCATACAATTCTGCTTCTTACTGCTCCATGAAATAAGCCGTCTTCCGAGGAATTGGCACGTTCCGGAAGTGCTTTTCTTGTCATCCCTGCTTCCTACAAAATCGGCATCTGAAAAACCAATTAGCTCGACATCATTATTTTTCGCGTACCATAAGCCAAGATTGGTGTACCCTTCAGGTATCTTAGAATTCGCTTTGCAGCGACGTAATGAGTTTCCTTTGAGTTCACCTGAAATCTAGCGTAGACGCATGTTGAAAACAATATATCCGGTCTACTAGTAGGGAGGTAGAGCAAAGATCCAATTATTCTTCTGTACTTGGTTCCATCAAAAGTTTTCCCTTTTTCATCCTTGTCCAGAGACACAGTTGAACCCATTGGAGTCCTCATAGAGGTTGCGTTCTCCATTCCGAATTTCTTTAGTAACTCCTTGGTGAACTTCGTGTGAGAGATGAAAATTCCATCTTCAGATTGCTTCACCTGAAGTACTAAGAAATACTTCAGCTCTCTCATACTGCTCATTTCAAACTTCCCTTGCATAAGTTTGGAAAACTTCTTGCAAAGGTTGTCTTCCGTAGAGTCAAATATAATGTTGTCGACATAGATTTGCACTAGAAGAATCTTGCCTTTTACTTCCCTAAGAAATAATGTATTGTCTATCTTTCCTCTTGTGAACTTGTTCTCAAGAAGAAATCTAGACAATGTCTCATACCAAGCTTGTGGAGCTTTCTTTAACCCGTAGAGAGCTTTATTTAAAAAATAAACATAATCAGGGAAAGTAGGATTTACAAAACCTAAGGGTTGCGCTACGTATACTTCCTCTTTCAGATTTCCATAGAGGAATGCTGACTTCACATCCATTTGATAGAATGTGAAGCCTTTGATGGCAACATATGCAAGAAATAACCTGATCGCCTCGAGCCTGACCACTGGAGCAAAGGTCTGGTCGAATTTGATCCCTTCTTCTTGTTTATACTCTTGAGCTACAAGGCTGGCTTTGTTCTTGATGATGACTCCATGTTTGTCCAGCTTGTTACTGAAGATCCATTTGGTGTCGATCACGTTCTGTCCCTTGGATCTGGGCACCAAATCCCAGACTTTGCATCTTTCGAACTAGTTGAGCTCCTCTTGCATTGCCATGATCTAAGAGGCATCCTATTTGCTTCTTCAAACTTCTTTGGCTCGACGTGAGACAGAAAACTAAGATGCAATAGCAAATTAGTTATACCTCTTTCGATTCTAACACCGTCGCCTGGCTCTTCAATGATCTGATCAGCTGGGTGATCTCATAGGTGTCTGAACACTAGATTTTTTTTCCTCTTCAACCAACAGGCTCTATAGAATTTGGTGCATCCTCTGGGGCTGGTTCATCTAGTTGTTCTTCATCCACCATGCCTGGATTGATGACCTTGACTGAGCTTGGAGCATCTTCTTTGACTGCTTCATCCATACTTAGTTCCTTGAACCTGATACATGCATCTACACCAATAACACTAGACGAGCTGCTTTGGAGCAGACTTGTCTCATCAAATACAACATTGATAGACTCTTCTACCACAAGAGTTTTCTTATTAAAAATCATATATGTCTTACTATGACTACTATATCCTACGAAAATACCTTCAAAGCATTTTTCACTAAACTTAGTGCGGTAATACTTCCCATTATTAAGTATGAAGCATTTACTTCCAAAGATTCTAAAGTAGGACACAGTCAGTTTTCTGCCCTTCAGTAGTTCATAGGGAGTCATACGGTGGTTCTTGTTGATTAGAGCTCTGTTTTGTACGTGGCAAGCTATGTTGACTGCTTCAGCCCAGAAGTACTCCGGAACTGAAGTGTCGTTCAACATAGTTGTACATACCTCCATTTTTTTG
Source organism: Platanthera zijinensis (assembly GCA_039513925.1). Classification (NCBI taxonomy): domain Eukaryota; kingdom Viridiplantae; phylum Streptophyta; class Magnoliopsida; order Asparagales; family Orchidaceae; genus Platanthera; species Platanthera zijinensis. The sequence goes on from CM077094.1 coordinate 74,895,174, forward strand.
TAGAGTATGCGGGGAGGAAAACTCATGAAAGATACCTTGCCTTTCATAGAATTTTTTCAGGGACCCAGACTCAAATTCTATTATGTGGTCACTTCTAATTTTGACCACTGAGCTATTAAATTTGTTCTAAATTTGTCGGACAAAATTAGTGAAAGAATCAAAGGTGTCTGACTTATGTTTCAGAAAGAACACCCAAGTAAAACAAGAGTAGTCATTAACAATTACCAACGTATATACTTTACCTCCTAAACTGTGAATTGGCATGGAACCGAATAAGTATATATGAAGTAAATAAAAACTTATCGAAGAATCTTTTTCAGCAATACCCTTGAAGGTAGCCCTTGTCTGCTTACACATTTGGCATGAGTGACATGAACTCTCTTTAAGGCACTTAAAGTTGGGGGCATCATGCACTAAGTTGTGAGAAAATAACATATTTATGGTTTTGAAATTAATATGTGATAATCTCTTTTGTCATTGGTCACAAAGAGATGCACAACTTTTAGCCAAAAAGCACACTGGTGTAGAATTGTCTAAACATAGAAAATTTAAACAAAATATATTTCTACTCTGAGTGCCTGTTAAGATCATCTCCAAATTAGCATACAACTTTATCAGACATTTATCCGTGTAGAACTCAACGATATAGCCTTTGTCACACAGTTGATTTATGTTTATCAGATTATGATGTAATCCTTCAACATAAGCCACGTTTGTGAAAGAAACTATGTCGTTGGAAATCATACTGTAGCCTTTAGTAGTTCCCCTGTCTGACCCTCCAAATATGACTTTTAGTCTGTCTTTGACTGTGGTATAATCAAGCAATAGGCTTCTTGTCCCGGTCATATTCTAAGAGCATCCATTGTCCAAATACCATATCGGAGTTTCGTTAGCCTTTGGACATACCTGCAACCATAAATCATTTTGCCTTAGGAACCCAAACAAATTTGGGTCCTTGGTTCCTTGTTAGCTTACCACCACTAGGAACATTATCCTAGCGAGTGGTCGGTCTCGCACGGTTAACTCGTGGAGTTTCAAAATTTGCATGGTTAAACCAACAATCTGCGCCAAAATGACCAATTTTGCTGCAGCACCAACAGTCAAACCTGTTATACCTTTTGTTGTACTCCTGCTTTACCCTTTGAATATGAGGTCTAGCAGGGGCAACATACTTGTAGGTGGAGTCCTCCTGATTGCAACAAACATGGGGCTTCTCCATCTCTTTTACCTTAGGTACAACTGTCCTGGCTTGTGGTTCCTTCTTATAGTTTTGTCCATTAATATATGTGATGAGTCTGATATTTATAGGGTTTTTCGAACTCATCTGGGCTTATTTTCTCACTCAAGCACCGCATTTTAGCCGGTAATCGGGTATATTTGCTTCGTTCGGTCTATGACCACTATGTGCACTGTTTTGGCTCATGGGTGTGCAATAGCGCATTCTATTGTTGGGGGTAAGCACCTGGTGCTCCTCGTAGCTCTTTCTGGTGTTGTTGATTGCATTCTGGTGCTGGGAGTTTTTGCTCCAGCTTAGTTTTATTGCTATGCAGGTAGTCGGGACGTCCTGGATTCCATTTCCAGGTCTTGTGTAAAACGCACGGTCGTGCGAATTTGTTCACGCACGGTTTGAGATTAATCGTGTGTTATACATAGCAATTCTAGGGACGTATGTGGTTACCCGTGCATTTTGTTAACGCATGGTTTCTTCAGAACCATGCGCAAAGGAAATGCACGGTTTTTCTGTAGCTTTCTTGTTTGCACCAATCTGTGGTTAATCGTGCGATTTGTTCACGCACGGGCGGCAGCGCCCGTGTGCGATTAAAACGCACGGTTCCACCTGCTTGCCTTGAATTCCAGCTTTTTGTTGTTACCTGTGCGATTTCCTTCACGCACGGGCGGAAATGTCTGTGCGTAAGTAAAACGCACGGGTCAACGCTTCTCCTTCCGCAGGCTTATTCGGAAAGTTAATATCGCACGATTTGTGCACGGTCATGCGCCAAACCATGTGTGACCATTATTTCTGATTTTTCTATTTAAGATGCAGATTTCATCGTCCCGGGGAGCCAGTCCGATCCAGCCCTCCATTTCCGCTCCTCGGAGCGGGAAAACTTCCCTCCAGCCGATATTTTCTCTCTCCTCCTCGAAGAGCCACTCCGGCACCCATTCTCCCTCCAAGAGCTCGCAATAGCATCATCTCCACCACCATTGTCTTCTCCAAACTCCAAGCTCTATTTCAAGCTCTTAAGGTGCTGCATCCGTGGAGTTCTCAGGATAGATTTGTCCCAGCGATTATTCACGAAGAAGACGGGTTATTAGAAGGAGGTGACAGCCCTTCTGGACCCCGGGCGTCATCCGTAGACCGAGCTCAGACAAGGCCCAACAACCCTTGACTCCGGCCGAGAATCTCGGAAAGCCTTCGTGCGTTTGGTTGTTTCTCTTCCCCTTCACTTGTAGTATTTTTCTTATGTTTATTTGGATGTTGGATTGATGTGTAAGAACACTATTTAGCTTAAGTATTTCAACATGTCTATGTGTTGTTATATCTTTGTTCTTGATTGTGTTGATGAGCTTCAGTTTTTCTTATTCTTGTTGAGATAGTGCCGTTCTAGCGATTGCTAGAAGCGTGCGTGGTGAAGAGGTGATTGTGACCCTCATTGGCTCATCCTGTAACACCCCATGTTCAGTCCTGGAGTCGGTGGGAGTTAACGCCTCGCGGTAGAGTAACCGTCGGCGGAAGGGCGTTGAACTGTGCAGTTTTTCCCTTAGCGCACGATCACTGACCACAGGGCGCACGACCACTGACCGTGCGCCACTGGTCGTGCATAAAGAAAATATAATGCCAAATCCCTGTTTAACGAAAACGCACGATCACTGACATAGGGCGCACGACCACTGACCGTGCGCCACTGGTCGTGCGGACGGGTGCAGGATCCGTAAAATGACTCCGTGGCCGTCCGATTTTCCATCAAATCTCATCTAACGGCCTAGGATGGTCCGCCCAAACATTTAATTTAGGGTTGAAGGGTTCTAAACCCTCATTTCAAACCCTAGACTCTCTTTCTAAAAGTTTAGAGAGAAGGGAGAGCAAGGAAGGAGAAGAGGAGATCCGGCCGCCGGCGGAGCACCGGAGCACCGAATCTCGATCCGAGACCGGATCCTCGACGGCAAGAGCGAGGCGAAGCTTTTCAACCGTCTACTTCTTCATGACGGGCGCGCGAAAATCTACGAGGGTAACGATCCTCTTCATAGGGCATGTGTAGTCGCCCTTCTTCCTTTGCATGGGGAAATCCCCCTCTCGCGAGTAAGCGTCGAGGAGCGGAATCCCTTCGGGTAGATATGTAAAGTCCCCGTTGTTAGAGCCCGGAATCGAAGTACGGGCGTAGGCATTGTGTGTGAAGCCCATTCGGGTTTAGCCCGAATCGGTGATGTTGCATTGCATGGTCGGAGAAGACTCCGCACCGATGATTTCAGTTTTCCGAAATTTCTACGCGGTAGATTGCATACAGGGATCCTTGGGGATTAACCTCGAGGCGCACCCGGAAAGCTTGGGCGGAATCGCATTGCCGCCACGATGTTGCCTTGGAGGGCAAATCGGTACATAACGGGGTTATGTGCGTGTTTTGATCGATTGTGGGAATGAGGAGAAACTTGGCCCGCACCGATGGCTAAATGGCCGTGGTGAAGTGAGCAACGGGCGGGTGGAACTCTACCCATTCCAAGTGGTCTCGGTAGAAGCGACCTAAAGTACATGGGACTTCCCGGGGGGCTGGAAACGGGCCTAGGCTTCGGCTGAAAGGGCTATTTGCTCACGAGAATTGTCGTCCACGAGACGACGGTGGAATCGCGGGAACGGACCGGGTCCGGACCGGATTCACCAATTAGTGCCCTGAGAGCACGGGGTGTACGGCCGTGCGTGCCGACACTTGTGGCGAATAGTTATATAGATTTATATATTGCTATGTTAGTTGTTATGCAGGGAAGGAGCACCGCCGTCCCGCAATTGCGGGGCGGGGTCGTTATAATTTGGTCAGCGTTGCTGACCGGTTACTCGTGTAAATTGCCACCTCTTCGGTGGATTGCTTCTTACAGGTGCTGCTGCGGAGCCGAGCGGCAAATAGCAGGCTAAAGCCCAAGTTGCAGCGCTAGCCCATGAAGGCTGAAGATTTAGTTTTGTTTTTCATATTCATGTTTGGCCGGCCTGCGCGCCGATGTATGAAAGACACTATTTGGTTAAGAGAACAATGTTTGTAAGGCCTTAAGGCCGAGGACTGTTTTGTGTATTTTTAGTCGTTTCATTCCTATGGGTTTTATCATTAGTGGACATTCATGCTTATTGTTGGGTTCTTTTTAATAACCTAAAATGCTTCCGCTAGGTGTTGCGTAGGACGTTGTCTTTCAAATTGTGAGTATGATAATGCGATGCGTAACTCCACGGTCTGTCTGCGGTATATGGCGTCGGGCCCCGGCCGGACCTACTGCTATATGCCATGTGACGGATAGGGGTGTTACAAATTGGTATCAGACTAACGGTTTCGGTCTTGCTTATTAGAATTCGCGGACGAATTCTTTTAAGGGGTGGTGAGCACTATCACGTGCGTCATCGTTATAACATGAAAAAAGAACCCATGAATGTCCACTTAGGAATGAAAATACACAGTTTTGAACAAGTTAAATGTTCAAATGATTGCTTTTTAGCAATGTGCTTGTCGCTTATTTGTCGGTTTTGTTTATCTAGGTGACTAGGAGTGGGGCAGGGCAGTCAGCCCGTACACGTTCAGCGGAGAGTAGGGCACCAAGCGAGGCGCCTGCAACACCTCCATCTGCTGAAACTATTCGGCTGGTTACCGAGGCGGTGCTTGCCGCACTAAATGCCCAACCTGCAGGGCAGGTACAACGTCCAGCACCGGAGATTGAGCAAGAACCTGCGAGAGCGACAGTGCCTGTGGTGGCTGAGGAGCCTAGACCACCAAGGCGTACGACGGATTGTCAGCTGAAGCACGTGATGAGCTTCAATCCGCCAATATTCTCGGGGGGTGGAACCCCATCGCAAGCGGAGGATTGGCTATCACGCGTTAAGCGGATCCTTTCGACAACCAGAACCGAAGCGGATCAGAAAACCGCCATAGCCACTTTCTTATTGGATGGCGAGGCAAGGCTGTGGTGGGACGGTGTGGAGCAACACCATCTAGTCGAAAGACAGTTGGAAGAGGTTTCTATTGAAGAATTCTCGAGAATGTTCATGGCGCGGTACCTACCGTCGACCGAGAAGATAGAACTGGAAAATCAATTCCTCAGACTGCAACAAGGGAGTCAAAATGTGGATGATTATCTGCATGAGTTCACAAGGCTGGGTCGTTATGCAGCTCCTACTTTTGGCGATGAGGAACGGAAGACGAACCGTTTCTATGAAGGACTGCGAGATGATCTCAAGGTACTTCTATCAGGGCCGTTGACGCAAGGATTTCTAACCTTGGTCGGCTCGGCTCGATCGTTGGAGCGAGAGTTGGCAAGAATCTCTGGAAAGAAAGAGCTGGGTGTGCAGAAGCCCGAGTTCAAGGTGCCGAACGCTACGAAGTCAAAGTTTCAGAGGTGGAATAAGAGGGCCAAGACGTCAAGTCAAGCCCCCTCTTCTGGTGCCTCGGGAGCAACGACAGCGCGCACCCCAGGTGCTTGTTATAACTGTGGGAGGCCAGGGCACTTTGCCCGTGATTGTTGGAGCGGACGTCCAAAGTCCGAGAGAAAGCCAGGAGCAACTTATGAGGAGAAAGGGAAGATGGCGGAGTCATCCGCATCTCACCATACTCCAGCTCAGCCCAGGGTGTACAACCTTGGCCTTCAAGAAGCCATCAAACAGGCTGACGTGGTGACAGGTATGAGTTAAATTATTGCAGTTTAACCTTATTTGAATAATTACCTGTTTGCATGTTAGCTTATATTTCCTATGCTAGGCTTCGTTTTGATATCCGATAGCCCAGCAAGGGCATTATTTGATACGGGAGCGTCGCACTCCTTTATGTCCGAAGAATTCGTATCGCGCATCGGAGTCCCTTCTTCGATGGCTAAGGACAAACTGGATGTGCTACTCCCCAATGGATGCTCTATGCGCGTAGATAGAGTATGCCTCGTGAAGATTCAGATTGGGGATCAGGAATTCGATCTGCAGGCGTCGTTACTTCCGCTAGTGGAGTTTGACGTGATCCTTGGGATGGATTGGCTCTCGGAGCAGCGAGCCTATATTGACTGCAGTCGGAAGGAAGTTAAACTGGGGGCAAATACTAGTCGCGAGACTACGTTCGAGGGCATTAAAGGGGCGAGCAAGACACTGATGTCTGCTCTTCAGGTGGTCAAGGCGGTTCGTGCTGGAGCAGAGCTGTTTTTCGCGTTAGTGGAGGCCGCAAAGCCTAAGACGAGTCTGGATAGTATCCCAGTGGTTTCGGAGTATCCTGACGTGTTTCCCGATGATCTCCCTGGGGCTCCACCCCAAAGAGAGATTGATTTCACAATAGAGCTGGTGCCAGGTGCCAAACCTGTGTCCCGCTCACCTTATCGGCTAGCGCCGAAGGAGATGGCAGAGCTGAAGGTCCAATTGCAAGAACTGTTGGATCAGGGGTACGTGCGTCCAAGCTCGTCACCTTGGAGTGCACCGGTCCTCTTCGTCAAGAAGAAGGATGGAAGTCTGAGGCTGTGTATCGACTACCGAGAGTTGAACAAGCTCACCGAGAAGAACAAATACCCGATTCCGAGGATCGACGATCTGTTTGACCAGCTAGTGGGGTCTACAGTTTATTCGAAGTTGGATCTGAAGTCTGGGTACTACCAGTTGAAGATCAAGGAGAGTGATATCCCTAAAACGGCGTTCAGCACGCGTTATGGGCATTACGAGTTCATGGTTATGCCGTTTGGACTGACGAATGCGCCGTCCGTATTTATGGATCTGATGAACAGAACATTCAGAGAGTACTTGGATCGGTTTGTGATCGTGTTTATCGACGACATCCTGGTATACTCTCAGAGCGAAGATGATCACTACAAACATCTGCACATGGTGTTGGAGACACTGAGGAGGAACCAGCTCTATGCTAAGTTCTCCAAATGCGAGTTCTGGTTATCCTCGGTGGCTTTCCTTGGCCACATCATTAGTGGAGCAGGGATTGCGGTAGATCCGGCGAAGATAGTGGCGATACGGGAGTGGCCTGTTCTTTCCTCGGTAGCGGAAGTCCGAAGTTTCCTAGGACTTGCCGGCTACTACAGGCGCTTCGTAGAGAACTTCTCGCGGATAGCGTTACCTCTCACATCGTTGACAAGAAAGGATCAAAGGTTTGTGTGGTCGCCGGAGTGCGCACAAGCTTTTGAGGAGTTAAAGGGTCGGTTGACCACGGCGCCAATCTTATGTTCGCCGAGTGGGACCGAGGGATTCGAAATCTACAGTGATGCTTCGGGGAGTGGCTTGGGATGTGTACTACTACAGCGTGGGAGTGTGATTGCCTACGGCTCGCGGCAGCTGAAGGTACACGAGAGGAATTATCCGGTCCATGACTTGGAGTTAGCGGCCGTGATACATGCACTGAAGCTGTGGAGACACTACCTTTACGGTGTGAAAGTTGATATCTACACCGACCACAAGAGCTTGAAGTACTTGCTGGATCAGAAGGACTTGAATATGCGGCAAAGGAGGTGGATGGAGTTCCTGGGGGACTACACCTTCAAAATTCATTATGTGCCGGGGAAGGGCAATGCGGTGGCAGATGCGTTGAGTCGCAGAACTCCCGCACGTGCTAGTTGGCTGTTGGTGCATGATGCACGATTGATTCAAGAGTTAGAGGATTTGGAGATCTTCTGTGTAGATAGACAAACGGGCGCCGAAGCGCGTTTGAGTTGGACAGAGGTGCAGTATGACCTGGCTGATAGGATTCGGCAGGCTTTAGCTGTGGATGATGTTATGAAGCAACTCATGGATGGTGTTTTGGATGGGTCAAATTCCCAATTTATGTTGGAGGACGGATTGCTCAGAAAGGACGATCGTTTGTGCGTCCCCAACGTAGGTAATCTACGGGAGGAATTGTTGTACGAGGCTCACCATACCAAGTACTCAATCCACCCGGGGAGTACAAAAATGTACAAAGACGTGAAGAAACTATTCTGGTGGCCAGGACTGAAGAAAGATGTAGCGCTTTATGTGGCGAGGTGTCAAACCTGCGCCCTAGTGAAGGCGGAATGTCAAAAGCCGGGAGGTTTCTTGAAGTCCTTACCCATTCCGGAGTGGAAATTCGACGACATATCTATGGATTTTGTGCATGGATTGCCAAGATCGCAGAAGGGAAACGACGCCATCTGGGTGATCGTGGACAGATTGACAAAAGTGTCGCGTTTCATTCCGATGAGGAAGGATGATCCGGTGGAGAAGTTAGCAAAACTCTACGTGGATAATATTGTGCGAATGCACGGAGTGCCCCGCAGCATTGTGAGTGATCGCGATGGACGCTTCACGTCCAATGACTGGAGGCTAGTACATCAGATGTTGGGCTCGAAACTGAAGTTTAGCACGGCGTTTCATCCGCAGACGGATGGCCAGACCGAGCGAGTCAACAGGACATTGGAAGACATGCTTCGCATGTGTGCGTTGGACTTCGGAAAACGGTGGGAGGATCACTTATACTTGGTCGAGTTTGCGTACAATAACAGTTACCAAGCAAGTATCCAGATGGCACCGTTCGAAGCTCTTTATGGGAGAAAGTGTCGCACGCCGTTGTCATGGTTGGAGACGGGTGAGTCGAAACTTTACAATCGTCAGGAGATCGAAGATGCGACTTCTTTGGTGCGAACGATACGAGAGCGCTTGCTTATAGCTCAGGACAGGCAGGCTAAGTATTTTAATGCCAAACATAGGAACGTGGAGTTCAATGTTGGCGAATGGGTATACCTGAAGATCAAACCGTTCAAGGGGGTGTCACGGGTTCGACGCTTGAAAAAGTTGAGTCCGAGATACCTTGGGCCATTCGAGATTCTAGAACGGATCGGAGAAGCGGCCTACCGGTTGAGATTATCTGTGGAACTGAGTTGTTTGCATGACGTATTCCACATCTCAGTATTGCGGAAGGCGGTGCAAGAGCCGTCGCAAGTGTTAGCGGTTGATCAAGTACCGGTTGAGGAAGGGTTGACGACCAAGGTCAAGCCCATTTCTATCGAAGATTTCGAGGTCAAGCGGCTTCGGAACAAAGAAATCAGGATGGTGAAAGTCCGTTGGGACAATTGCGGTCGTGAGGAGCTATCGTGGGAACGAGAGCAAACCATGCTCGAGGAGTACCCCGAACTCTTCAACTCAGGTACCGTTTAAGTTTAAGTTGTTTACTTGCTATTCGTAATTTCGGGACGAAATTCTTTTAAGGGGGGGAGAGTTGTAACACCCCATGTTCAGTCCTGGAGTCGGTGGGAGTTAACGCCTCGCGGTAGAGTAACCGTCGGCGGAAGGGCGTTGAACTGTGCAGTTTTTCCCTTAGCGCACGATCACTGACCACAGGGCGCACGACCACTGACCGTGCGCCACTGGTCGTGCATAAAGAAAATATAATGCCAAATCCCTGTTTAACGAAAACGCACGATCACTGACATAGGGCGCACGACCACTGACCGTGCGCCACTGGTCGTGCGGACGGGTGCAGGATCCGTAAAATGACTCCGTGGCCGTCCGATTTTCCATCAAATCTCATCTAACGGCCTAGGATGGTCCGCCCAAACATTTAATTTAGGGTTGAAGGGTTCTAAACCCTCATTTCAAACCCTAGACTCTCTTTCTAAAAGTTTAGAGAGAAGGGAGAGCAAGGAAGGAGAAGAGGAGATCCGGCCGCCGGCGGAGCACCGGAGCACCGAATCTCGATCCGAGACCGGATCCTCGACGGCAAGAGCGAGGCGAAGCTTTTCAACCGTCTACTTCTTCATGACGGGCGCGCGAAAATCTACGAGGGTAACGATCCTCTTCATAGGGCATGTGTAGTCGCCCTTCTTCCTTTGCATGGGGAAATCCCCCTCTCGCGAGTAAGCGTCGAGGAGCGGAATCCCTTCGGGTAGATATGTAAAGTCCCCGTTGTTAGAGCCCGGAATCGAAGTACGGGCGTAGGCATTGTGTGTGAAGCCCATTCGGGTTTAGCCCGAATCGGTGATGTTGCATTGCATGGTCGGAGAAGACTCCGCACCGATGATTTCAGTTTTCCGAAATTTCTACGCGGTAGATTGCATACAGGGATCCTTGGGGATTAACCTCGAGGCGCACCCGGAAAGCTTGGGCGGAATCGCATTGCCGCCACGATGTTGCCTTGGAGGGCAAATCGGTACATAACGGGGTTATGTGCGTGTTTTGATCGATTGTGGGAATGAGGAGAAACTTGGCCCGCACCGATGGCTAAATGGCCGTGGTGAAGTGAGCAACGGGCGGGTGGAACTCTACCCATTCCAAGTGGTCTCGGTAGAAGCGACCTAAAGTACATGGGACTTCCCGGGGGGCTGGAAACGGGCCTAGGCTTCGGCTGAAAGGGCTATTTGCTCACGAGAATTGTCGTCCACGAGACGACGGTGGAATCGCGGGAACGGACCGGGTCCGGACCGGATTCACCAATTAGTGCCCTGAGAGCACGGGGTGTACGGCCGTGCGTGCCGACACTTGTGGCGAATAGTTATATAGATTTATATATTGCTATGTTAGTTGTTATGCAGGGAAGGAGCACCGCCGTCCCGCAATTGCGGGGCGGGGTCGTTATAATTTGGTCAGCGTTGCTGACCGGTTACTCGTGTAAATTGCCACCTCTTCGGTGGATTGCTTCTTACAGGTGCTGCTGCGGAGCCGAGCGGCAAATAGCAGGCTAAAGCCCAAGTTGCAGCGCTAGCCCATGAAGGCTGAAGATTTAGTTTTGTTTTTCATATTCATGTTTGGCCGGCCTGCGCGCCGATGTATGAAAGACACTATTTGGTTAAGAGAACAATGTTTGTAAGGCCTTAAGGCCGAGGACTGTTTTGTGTATTTTTAGTCGTTTCATTCCTATGGGTTTTATCATTAGTGGACATTCATGCTTATTGTTGGGTTCTTTTTAATAACCTAAAATGCTTCCGCTAGGTGTTGCGTAGGACGTTGTCTTTCAAATTGTGAGTATGATAATGCGATGCGTAACTCCACGGTCTGTCTGCGGTATATGGCGTCGGGCCCCGGTCGGACCTACTGCTATATGCCATGTGACGGATAGGGGTGTTACACATCCATCTTTCATATTACTCTCTTGAGTAATCCACCAAAGAGACGCAGTGACGGCGACCTGCAATAGATTTATTGGTGTTAAACTTAGGAAACTCCAAACCAAAACCCTCTTTGTTTACATTAACACTTGCAATCACTCTTTCAATAGCAAAATCACACTCCCTACTTGCACTCCTCGAGAGATCGATATCCGGGGATTCAACTCCTCAACTTTATTACTTGACAGTGACTGGTGCACTTGCCAAAGAATCAATATGGACCATAATTCTAAAGTTGAATCCCTTCATAAGGTGCTTTAAAAACACTAGCACCATAGTCTCGGGGATGGGTCCATCCCTGGTATCGCTTATTGGGCTCTACATAAGTAGGCCTAGCAAGATGATCGTAGGATGACTCAAGGTCAAACTTGTTCGTTGGAAAGATTACCTTCTTAAACGAGGGTTGTCCTAGTGGTTCCTTCCCCTTTTCTTTGGCACTGGCTTTCTTGGCAGCCTTACCTTTACCAGCTATGTGACCAAGACCACTACCCTTCTTCATAGCCAAAAACTAATCGATGAGGGGAAGAATAGTCTTCTTCTTAGAGTAACTTTCCACAAGTTTTCTCTCCCCCAAGATCTTTTCCTCTGGCTCATCAAGGTATTTATCCTTCAGACTCAATGTTTCAGTATAGCATTTGAGTTCCTCTTTCAAGGAGTGGACTTCCTCTCTGATAGGAAGTAATTTTGCAATTTCCTCCTTCAGACTGGTTTCCACTGCCTTGAGGGAGGCAATCTCTTTAAACTGTGTTTTGACTATCTTATAGCATTTGTCAAACGCTTTGAAAAGGTTCTAATGCTGAACCATTAATTAAGAATCATCTTCCTCAGAAGAATAGCATTCATGACCATTAGTTGACGTTTCTGATTCTGAGAGTATCGTGTGTGAGTTTACCTTCCCGTGATACTCTTGGTCGCAAACTAACTCATCCGATCGAGCCATAAGCCAGAAGTAAGCATCTCCGTCCTCTGAACTGGATTCACTGGAGTCATTGTCACTAAGAGTCTTGGACTTCTTGGCGACGAAGCTTTTCTCTTCCTTCTTTTTTACCTTTGAAGAATCTCTTCTCCTCTCTCTTGGATCCTTCCTTCTTCTTTTAGGGACACTCCACAATCATGTGTCATGGTTTATTACAACAGTAGCAAACAACATCAGAGGAAAACTGTTTACTTGGTTTAGATTTATACATGTCCTCCTTATTATAGCTTTTCTTGGAGCGATCACCATCACGACGTGATCTTCTGAAGTTAGTTGAGGATGACTGATTCTTTTTCTGTCTCCTGTTGCTGAGCAGTTTCTTGAACTTCTTAGAGATGAGGGAGAACTCCCCATAAGATAGCTCAGAGCCTAATGTGCTTGGCTCAGATTCTTCTGGGGTGTCTGGGGCATGTGTCCTTACTGGTGATATGGCTTTAGACTTCAACGAACCTTCAGACTTTAGGGAAACCGACTTTTCTCTACTTGAAGTCCTGCTGCTTTGCTCCTCCTTCTTTCTGGAGTTCATTTGAAGCTCGTAGGAGAGCAGCTTTCGAAATAGGCTCTGAGGGTCAATCTCAGGCAGCTTCCCAAACTCTCTAATGGCTATCACTTTAGTGTCCTAGTCCTTTTTTAAGGATCTGAGGAATTTGTCATTCAATTCACCATTAGTGAAGGTGCGGCCGTAGTTTCTGAGACTGTTGATAATCTTGAAGAATTTCTCGAAGCTGTCTGCAATTGTGTCATTTGGTCCCTTCTTGAATGCTTCGTACTCTTGAACCAGCAACGATCTGCGATCATCTATAATTTCTTTTGTTCCTTCCATCAGAACTACAAGGCAGTCTCACATCTCCTTGGCAAATTTGCAGTGGAATTAATTTTGTAACATCGAATTGTCCACTGCACTGGCTATAATGTTCTTTGCCTTTTTGTCCAAGGAGACTAGGGCAATTTCATCTTTAGTGAGATCCATCATCTTCTTGGGAATCAAGATTTCTGGGTTCAGAGCTAAGGCTTGATTAGGTATGTGCGGTCCTTCTTCCACAATCTGAAAAATTCTCGGATTTGTTGCTTCCATGAAGAACCTGACTAATTCTTTGTACATGGGAAAGTTCTCTTTGGTACACACTAGTAACTTCATAGAAGACATGTCTGTGCTTCTGTCCATGGCTACTAAGCGGAATCTCTTGACGCTAGATCTGGGATATTGTTCAAGGTGTTAACCTTATGTCGAACAAAAGCCCCTCTAATACCAATTGAAAGTATCTAGCGTCTACCTAAATCACCTAGAGGGGGGTGAATATGTGATGTCTGTGTCTTTTTGCAGAATAAAAATACCTGAAAAATTAAGCACACAAACATCGAGATTTTATAGTGGTTCCCCGAGGTGGGTACGTCCACTTTCCCGCCTCGCCTATCTACCACGAAGGGCTAGATTCGGCTACTTCACCAAACTAAGATTTTTACAAATCTTGTACCTCGGAGCCGCAACTCCTACAACTCAGAGAATAACCTCTCCTATAACTCGATCCACAACCGAATCTATGACTTTACCCACACTACAACTCGATCCACAAACGGATCTACAACTCGGAGAAAAATCACCTACAATATATAAAGGAATATTACAATATAATAAAGATTACAAGTCTTCACTCTGACGTTCTTCGAAAAGGTAGATCTTGAAAATTCTAGAGAAATCGGAAAGTAGAAATTCTTGGAATACCATGAAGCTTGAATCTTCAATCGACTAGATCTAGAGGAATAAAAATCTTCAGAGAGTAGCAATTCAGTCGTAGAGATCGATGAAGATTGAATCGAGTAGCATTCGTAGTTGTCGACCGAACGAAGATGTCGTGTATCGCCCAGAGGCAACCGGCCTTTTTTTTGGAAAGATTCTCGATTTGAAAAATAAGAGAAATAATACGATTAGCAATATTAGGAATCAATCCTAAATATATATAGACATCTTTCAATAGCAACGGATATAAAAAATTTCCATAAACGAGACCTAGAAAACATTGTACATGTCCATCGCAACCCGAGCCTGGTTTTGAAAAATTGTCGAAAAAATGACCTAAGTCAAATTCATCGAGTATCGTCAAATATCGCTAGTATACTCGTCGAATAGTCATTGATATGTGACGAAAATGACTTAGACAAATCCAGCTCAAGCTAGCCAGCCACTCAACACCAAGGCTCAAGTCATACTCGACGAATTCGTCGAGTATCAGCTAGTATACTCGACGAATTGGTCGAGTATAGGCTAGCAGAATCAACGCACTCAACGTTGTCGACGCTCTTGACGCCATCCATGCACTCGACGCACTCAACGTCATCGCAGTCGACGCACTCGACGCCATTGAAGCAGTCGACCCACTCGATGTCATTGAAGTAGTCAACGCACTCAACGCCAAGATATATGACGAATTTGCCTTAAGAAAAATCAGAGAAGTAGCGTCGAGATGATTCGACGAATTAGGCATGTATCGATAAGTATATTCGACGAGTATCGTTAAATACATTCGACGAATTCGACGGGTATACTTGATGATACTCGACAAATTTTACTTGATTGTTTTTCTAATTATTTCAGAAATTCTACACAAGTATATATGATGAATTCGACGAGTGATAGTAAGTATATAGGATGAATTCGACGAATAACAATGATACTAGACGAATTCGACAAATATCCTTTACGATACTCGACGAATTTAACTTGGGTAAACTTTCCGTTTTTTCTGAAATGAAGCTCTTCTTCTTACTTGAACCTCCACATGTACTTGGCATAGAAGTGCACCCCAATAGAGAGATTACACGTGATTCAACGCCATGGCCTACACAATGAAGGATTACATTGTGTAATCCCGTGTTTACTGACCGACTGTAACCTGACATTGGTGTGTACTAAACATTGTAAATCTGCAAGTACATAACTACAAATACAATATCAAATACAGTCACAATTAATCTGAGCTTAGATGGACCCTTCTTCAACTCAGGGTTATTGTGGATATAATACCCAACAACCGAGTCTCACGATTATGTTTTAGGAGATATGTTCTGACTGCTAACAGTAGTTATTTATAGAAAAAGGATGGATTGGGGAATAGTTCTATTTGATAGAATAAAGGCTTGTGTCACCGTACCAAATTTTGGAAGAATCATCACACTCTACCTTAACCAACGGGACAATAATCAATTTGATATGTCCACTGGTATGCAGATTCATCACCTAAAGAAAATAGACGTTTCAATTTTTTCTAGATGGGAACAGAGAATTCTCAGGCAAGATATTGAGAGAGAAATGGGTGAATGTTCCAGCTTGCAGAAAAGACCTAATCCTGTAGCCATAGAGAAGGATGTGCCTTCACCCCCCCCCCCCCCCCCCATGAAGCAACTGAGACTGTTGGTGCAGTTGTTGAGGGCGAGAACATCGAAGTTATGGTTGATGAGATTGCTGAGATACCTGTTATTCAACAAGAATCCCATGTTGAAGAGGAAGTCCTTATTGAGAATGAACATCCGCAGAGGCTGAGGGGGGCCATTATTAGATGGATCTTTACAAGAGGACCTCAGTACTATAAGAGCTTCTGGTGAGAGGGAGGTTGCTACAGAACCTTCTATCCAAGAGCTATCGGAGCCAAATCATGCACGGGCTCTAGTAAAAGGAAAACAAGTTACTATGGAGCCCGAGTGCGTGGGGATCAAATCTGCTCCATCTCCACTGCTAGCCACCTCTAGTAGCAACTTCGAATCATATTTTTTTGTGTTTTAGGAGATAGGGTCTCGGGTGAGAGTGCCCCTCCTTCAAATGATTCTCTACTAAAGTCAATAGAAGCCATCCTTGTAAAGCAGAAATACCACTTTGACATTTCTTTGAAACAAGTTTATCGCAATGTGGGTCAAGTGGAAAATGATCTAAATGATAGACTAGCTCAGGTAAATCATAAAATGGATAAGTTGAAGACTTTCTTGACTGGCTGGCTAAGGTGGTAAAGTTATAGACCATGCAATTCTAGGCATTGGTCATGTTCACAACAATATAGTCCACCTATCTATAGAGTGATGTTATGATGCACTCTCATGATGCAAGCGTGCCTTATATTAACAGGAAAATGGGAGAGTACAGGGAGGAAATTATCCAAACCCTTACTGAAGAAGTCAGAAAGGGAGAGGAAAAGTTAAAGAGAAGAATGAATGAGCTGAATCGTGATGTGCGTAGCGAAGTGCACAATGCAAATGTTTACTATTATCAGAATATAAAGTGGTTGCATTATGAGCTAATAGGGTTTGCTCCAGCTCAATTTCCACCTCAATTTTCACCTTTAGATCACCCTATGGCAGGTTCAGAACATGCAAAGCAACCTGATGAAATCTCAGAATCATATGCTCCTCCTATGCAATACACTCAGGTTTGGTCTGATGATTCTGAGGGAGAGGTGGAGATCCTTAAAGAATCTTCCAGGCCTCCACTAAAGAGAAGAAGATATAGGGAAGGCCCGCCATCAAACAGATCAGATCCAAATAGAGAATATGCTGAAGTTTGGAGTCCGATCTCCAAAGGAATTATTCTGGACACCTTCAATTTGGTTGATTTGACAAATGATGATCCAAGGCAGTATTATAATAAAGAGGAATGTGATAAACATGAAGTGTCTAATGTGAAGAGGAGGCTTCACCTTAGAAAGCATGGAAAAATAATCATGATGCTCCTATGTTGGTGCCTACGATTCACATCTCTTTAGTTTTATAATATCAAATATTTTGTTATATTTGATCACAATTGTGTTTGGTATAGTGTGCGGGTTTACAGGTTCAAAAGAATCGAAGAACTCAACTCTGTGACCGACCGCCACGCGCTAGCGCTACCGCCGAGCGCTAGCCTGGATTTAATCTGAATGGGCACTCGGGGACCTACCGCGTGGCGCTAGCGCTACCGCCCGTGCTAGACTCGAGAATTATTTAGGACATGTGTTCGGTGACCTACCATGTGGCGTTAGCTTCCTACCGCGCAGCCTAGCTCTCTCAACGATCGTCGAGATGGCTTCGCCAAGAAGATTGGCTACCGTCAGGCGATAGTTGGGTACCGCACCGCGCTAAAAATATCTTTTTCAAATATTTTTTCCAAATCTGCGGGACAGCTGTCATATCAACGCACAATGAACTACCGCTGGACGATAGTCTTACCGCTGGCGGTAGCCTGTTTTTCAAAGACGTATAAAACGATTTTGTTTTTTCATTCCTTGTACGATTCAAGAGAGAATTTTATTCTAGGGTTTATGTGTCACCTCTGAGCAACGTTCCACCGTCTCTGTTGAAGGAAGATAAAGTTGCCTCCCTTCCGTTTGCACACGAAGATCTCCAGCGAGCAAAGGACTACAATGACCAAGAGGAGTTGATCAGTTGTAACAGAATGAATATTGTTAGCACCAGTCACGCACCACTCAACGGAGGAATTGTCTTTAGAGAGAATCAATTTTAAATCTTCTTTACTCTTTTATATTTTTTTCACTTTTCTTTTTTTGTGTGGTGAGGAAAATTGATAGGTGAAGGTTGTCGGAATCCGGGAAGGATTCCGTGAGAAATCATCTCGGGGAAGGGATGTCTAGATCGAAGGATCTAGTGAGACTGTAAGACACTTCCTTGTGTGAAGGTGAAGATCCGGCTGGAAGACTTTTCTTTAGCATCGTGAGGATGAGCATTGTGAGGATAGCCCCCAAGCACTACTCACTCCTCTTGATAAGTCTTCAAGAGCATTGTGATGATGAGCACCTTGGTCAAAAGAAACATTTTGATCTTATGCAAAGATTAAAACTTAAGTATAGTGCCCCTTATTCTAGTCTTGGTGTGAAGTAGATAGAAACGTGACGTGATTTTTCACTCTATTTCTCGTGTGATAGCATATTGGATTATTGAGAAAAAAACATGTACTAAAGGTTATTTCTACTTGATGTTTTTTGATGCTACACGTACACATGTCATTGTTCTATCTAACGCTTTTGTGCATAAGAATTGGACTGAAACTGCATTATATGTCTATAGCACATAGGTACTAGTACACGATATTTATTCTTGACTCTTACAATGTTACACTATGTTAACTCTATAAATCTATTAGCATTGACTCCAAATCATTGTGTACTTAGTTTCACTTATGCTGTCCAAATCTTTTTTTACTCAGAAAACTCATATGTTTTGCTTATGTGTACTTCGCTCGTATGTTTGACATGTATACATTATATTCTCTGATTTATGTTAGGCCACCCCTATTGTGTTTGCTTCATGATTCACCTTAAAATGTGCATTATTTGCTTCTTATCAAGCTTATTTCGACTTAATCTTTTTCCCTGTACATGCATATAGTCTTTTTTCGATCTTGTCCACCCCTTTCGATAATATCAAAAGGGGGAGAATAGAATGTTCATGAATCAGGAGTTAGGGAAGACACATGTAGGGGAGCTTGTTGAACTGTGTGCACATAGATATGGGGAACACATAGAGCACGTATATAGGGGGAGCGTGTTTGTAGGGGGAGTCAAATGTAACCTGAAAACTGACTATTTAAAGATTATTTCTTATTTGCATAGTATCATGCATTTCAACTATTATATCTCATGAACGGGATTTGATATTATCAAAAATGGGAGTTTGTTGGAGCCTACGGTTCGCATCTCTTTAATTTGACAATATCAAATCCCATGTAATATTTGATCACGCTTGTGTTTGGTATAGTGTGCAGGTTTACAGGTTCAAAAGAATTGAAGAACTCAACTATATGACCTACCGTAGCATGCTAGCGCTGCCGCCGAGTGCTAACATGGATTTAATCTGAATGGGCGCTCGGGGACCTATCGCATGGTGCTAGCGCTACCACTCGCGCTAGACTCGGGATTTATTCCGGACACGCATTCGGTGACCTACTGCGTGGCGCTAGCTTCCTACCGCGCAGTGCTAGCTGTCTCAACGATCGTCGAGATGGATTCGTCGAGAAGATTGTGCTACTGCCAGGCGATAGCTGGGTACCGCGCAGCGCTAGCACGAAAAAGCGGAAAAATATCTTTTTCGAATATTTTTCCAAATCTACGGGACAGTTGTCACATCAATGCGCAATGACCTACCGTCGAGCTCTAGTCTTATAGCCGGTGGTAGCCTGTTTTTCAAAGACGTATAAAAGGATTTCGCTTTTTTGTTCCTTGTGCAAATCAAGAGAGATATAATTTCATTCTAGGGTTCATGTGTCGCCTCTGAGCAGTGTTCCACCGTCTCCATTGAAGGAAGAGAAATCCACCTCCCTCCCATTCATGCACGAAGATCTCCGGCAAGCAAAGGACTACAACGATCAAGAGGAGTTGATCGGTTATAATAGAATGAAGATCATTAGTACCGGTCACGCATCGCTCAACGAAGGAATATTCTTGAGGGAGAATTAATTTTAAATCTTCTTTACTCTTTTTGTATTTTTTTCTTTTCTATTTTTGTGTGGTGAGGAAAATCGACCAGTGAAGGTTGTCGGAATCCAGGAAGGTTTTCGTGAGAAATCGTCCCGGGGAAGGGACGTCTAGATCGGGGCATCTAGTGGGGCTCCAAGACACTTCCTTGTGTGAAGGTGAGAGCCGACTCGAAGACTTTTCCTAGAGGGAAAGCGAGAGTCAACCGGTTCGGGTAGTGGGTCGATATAGAAACCAAAAAGAAATTTGAATTTCACCGCCTCCGATCTTTGGCATCATGGAGATCTAGTCTCTTGTAATTGTAAACCACTTTCGTTTCTTATTGAATAGAATTATTATTTGTTCTTCATTCTGCGTGTGATGTTGTGGTTGTTTGCTGATTGATCTCTGAAAGGTGTATGCATCTCCAAGGAGAAATTTGTTCAAAAAAATGAGGTATGTGACCTAACGACGCGCGCTAGCAAGCTAGTGTCCCGCGGTATCATCCGGAACTAGTTTTTCTGGATAAAACTATTCGAATTTATAATTAAATCTTGAAACATTATCCCCCCCCCCCCCTCACTAAGGTTGGCCACTAGATCCAACATCCTCTTCCTCCACCAAGATATTATCCCAAGCCTAATGCATACTTTGACAGACAACATGAGAAGAACATGGGAAAGGGGCAATTATAAGATTGTTATTTCTTTACGATTAGTTATGATGTGAATGTATTGGACTGCCACAAAAAACACTTTTATTATTATTATTTTGTTAATCTCAATTTATTTTTGTCAATTCAGTGTTTCTTGTATGTTTTATTTTATGTGTAATTCAGCTTAGTATATGAGATTCTGACTTCTTCAAATAGGGAGAGATTGTTGGGCATTGTATTCACAATAGCCATTATTTGAAGAAGTGTCCCTTGAACTAAGTCAAAATGAGTTTGTATTTTTTGTTAGTTTTAGTTGTGTGGTGCAGGTCTTAATTGTCAAGTACAAACCATTGTCAGGTTGCAATGGGTCGCCAAACACAATTCTGTGCAATGTAATTCCTCATTGTCCAAACATCTCACGCAAGCTTTTTCCCAAGTTGATTCTACTAGTTCGTCGAGTGGTTTGGAGAGTTCACGTAATGTCTCGCCGAATTTGATCTTAAACATTTTTCATTCAGTTTGTGTTCTCGTATTGACAACTTTCCAAAATTAGGGCTTCCGTCATATTATAGCCAACTTTCTCCGAGTAACTAACGTTGGCAATTTCAAGATCTAAACTATAGATGATTCCATCTAAGATAAAGAACGGGCTGATTTTGGAACATTCCAAGAATACAGGAGATTGTGAGGGTACATTTCTCCCTAACCATCTCCAGGGCATTCAGTGGGTCCTTCAGGAGTACCTCCCCCAGCCAGGAACAAATCGGATCTAACATTCATGAACCAGATGCTGCTTAACTTTCTCTCTCTTCACTGACAAGTTTCATAGAAGTGAGGTTGGCTTAACTAGTCACAAGGAATGATACAACAACTCTCAAGCATTTATCCCACTATAGTGGGATCGGCTTTATGGATCCTTAATCACAAGGAATGATAAATAAATAAAAAGTCAGCACGCAGCAGTCAACCGACAAGTGTGTGAAAAACTTTGAAAACATGTTGGTTGTCGCAGGACTCGCACAAAAAATATGTAAGCATGTGGAGTGATGATGAGAGTCAGCAGTAAAGTAAAACCAGATAAGACATCCAATAGCTGTGCTCGAAATTTGTAAACAATGATGTAGGAAAATCCCAGTTTTTTTTTTCTATTCTTAGGTGTATGAACCGCTTACGTGTGAAGGTTTTGCGAGTTCAAACATTCCATACAGAATTATGAACAGGGGAGAGGCCGATTTCTAATGCAATAACCTGCTCAATATGACCTGATCTAGAAACTCACCAAAAACAAATAATCCAACTACACCCCACAAATTGATATTTACAAAAACAAAGTCAACGTTGTTATTTCCAACCTTACCATATAAAAAAACATATAACAAGCAACACAAGAGACCAATAACAAGCGACATAAAACCTTGCCATACAAGAAACCAATAACAAGCCACATAAAACCTTACCATACAAGAAACCTATAACAAGCGCCACACACTAAGTACTTGAAATCTCCACAATTATCTTGCCGGTGGCATGCCCGCCGATACTTTTAGCCCAGGCATCCTCTGCATTGCTCAGAGGGTACTTGGAGTCCACCACAGTCTTCAACCTCCCATCCTTCACCAAACCAGCCAGATATTGCATATCCGCCTTGGTTGGTAGGGCCAAAAGTGGCACTATCATCTTCTTCGCGAAGGTTAGTTTCTTGAGAGCAGAGCTAAGAAAGGTAGCGGGAGAGGGAGTGATGTCTATAACCTTTCCGTGGTCGCTAAGATTTGGCTCGAATGTGGACCATCCGATGCCGACCGTGCAATGTATCACAATGTCGTACATCTTCCCCGAAGGACTCTTCAGGGAAGCGCCCTCCGAGGTCTTGTAGTCCAGCACCTCATCCGCGCCCAAACTCTTCACAAACTCAATGTTTCGAGCTCCACATGTTGCGGTTACATGGAGGTTTGCAAGCTTGGCGAGCTGCACGGCGTAGTGCCCGACGCCGCCGGAGGCGGCAGTTATAAGGACGTTTAGAGGCTTGGTGGTGCCGTCAAACTGAGCCCCACCGGATTTGAGCACTTGAAGAGCAGTGCAGGCGGAAATGGGCAAGCCTGCACCATCAGCTGCTGAGACTTCGGGCGGCCTGTTCACGGTTAAGTTTGATGAGGCGACTGCATACTCGGCAAGACCACCGCCTTTCTGTGGGGTGAAAACATGGTTAAAAAGAAGAAGCAGGGCATGGAGAAACGAAGTTCGAAGTAAACCTTGACGCTGAGCATGGATACAACTTTGTCACCAGCTTCGAAGTCTTTTACCGCTGATCCGAGCTCAATGACCTCTCCTGCGACATCAGTCACTGTTGCAGAAGAGAGTCTAATGCAAGATCATATAAATGTAGTGAGGATAGTAGAACAAGGTTTTGTTGTAGAGCTTAAAGTAGATCTTTTGTGAAGATTTTAGCAAAGAATGAGCTCCTGTAATAATTGAGAAGTGTTAATTGTTAAAATTTCCAAATTCAGTGATATCTTCACAAACTTGAGAACTTGGTAAGACAAAGCCCCTACTTAACTTTCGGTAGGATTTGTGAATGGAAAGTCTTGAAGAGTGATGTTTGTTACGAGTATACTTCACCAGCATTGTGTTTTTTTTCCTTGAGCCTCTAATTATTTATCAAGAACAAAATTTATTATTTTGTGGATTTTTCATTGTATCATTTAATTTGTTTTATAGCTCTTAGTATCGACTTTGGGACTAAGGAGACAGATACTGATCCCAACAACGATGGTCGTTGGCTAGTAGTGCACACGGGCATCGCACACTCTGTTTGAGCAAGGCACTATACATTCCTTCATCCCTATGTTATTATCACATTTGTATTTTCAATGTTGGGACGCGTTGGGTTATTTATCATTTGCCCTTTTTTGTTATTTGAACAAGACATTATATAAAATACCAATGAAAGACATAATATTGATTATCTTGAAAGTAAGATCAATAAAGTGAGTCCAATGGGCTGACCTTCTCCCCTCTATTCCTTTTGTATTCCCCATTTCCCCCTTCATTCCTCTAAACTCACCACCGTAACATTTGGTCTGAACTGCCATCTTCAGGTCACGGGCTTTGCCGCCCGAAGTATGATCTTGTGCCTCATCCACGCTTTGTCTGCACCTCCTCCACGGCCACCGAGTGCTATGTCCGCACCTCCCAAAGCCTCGCCACACCCTCCGTGCTCACATCAGTGAACGTCAGCCTTTCCATGCCCGTCGAATCAGAGCCTGCTACTGCCCGACGAAGCCACCTGCTATGAGTTCCTTGATTACGGTCCCTACTCTGAGCACCGACCTCTTATGCTACCTTGTTCCTAGTGTTGTGGCTCGCCACTATTTTTTCTCCCCATCCAGTCAATTTTCTCGCGTGTATGCCTCAGTTACGTTCCGTGGTACAACGGGACATTCCCACGGCTCAGCCTCCTACTGACCCGGCCATCTCTCGCCACTTCGGAGTCCATCACCTATCTCAAAGACCTAATCCAGCTATTGGATGAAAAGTTGGATACCTTCATCGTTGGATGGCCAGGCACCATGTCGCAATGTTTGGCGTCCCTCCGGGCCCTACCGCCGAACCTCCCCCACCTCCTTTCACTGCTTTACCACCGAACAAGTTCATTGACAGGTCCAAAGGGTTCGATTGCACAAGCAGAGCAATTCTTCGACATAAATCATACCTTTGAGGCACAGATGAGCCTCATTGTTCTTGTCGACAAGTGTTGATCCTACATTGAGTCTGTTGGCACTCCTAGAACATTTCTCTCTCATGGTCGAAACTCCAACAAGACCTCATCCTCCGCTACAATATTTGCTATTTTGAGATGACGATGGAATGTCTTTATGGCATCCGCCAAACGGGCCTCCTTGAGGACTGTAAAGATGAGTTCATCGCGTTGGCAACGCACATTCTGGGATTACCAATGGATCATTACTAAGGATTCTTCGTGCAAGGATTACTTCCCACATCCAGTCCCGCCTTCACACCCACCACTCCTAGTTTAATATTGATGCCATGGGTCTCGCTCGCCTGGTGGAAATAGACTTCATTGTCAAATTCTCGACACTGGCCTCCCTCCAACACCCTTCTAACCGCAACCCCAGGAGTACATCTTGGCTCCCCCACATCCCGAGCCCCTTCCCGGGATTCCCGATCGCCGACAAATCCGCGAATGACCAACCAGGAGTATAACGATCCTCGCACTAAGAGCTTATGTTTCCGTTGTAAACAACTGTATTTTTCGAGTTATGATTTTCCCCCTGAAGGAGCTCCACATCATCATTGGCGAGGAGGATCTAATGGTCACCCGTGAGGATTTTGAAGCCCTAGAGGGCGATGACACATCATATAGAAATGGATCCCATGTGAGGCTGCATCGTTTAGACCTCCCTTAATTCGCGGATGGCGGGACTTCTAGCCCCCAAACCATGAAGTTCTTTGGTTTCTTCTATAGTGCCCCCGTGATTGTGATGATTGACAGCGGGACCAGCGACAATTTCATCTCCACGCGACAGTTGACACGACTCAACATTAGCCCATCCCCCGCTCCTCGTTTCTTGGTCTACGTAGACGACGGCCATTGCAGAGCCATTGGTGGCCTCTGTATGGGCCTGGAGATGACAATTGGCCCCTGCCCTCTCCGAGGGTATTTCTACTCATTTGAGCTTGATGGCACTGACGCCATATTGGGCATAGCATGACACCATACTCTCAGTGATACGTATGTCAACTGGGATTGCATGATGATGCATTTTCATCAATCGGGGGTTTACTTTACTTTTGGAATGGGATGCTCCATCATCCATCAAGCGATTGTCTTACATTCTATCCAAAAAATAGTGGATGTGGACTCGGCCGCATACATGTGGCATGTCATCGAGCTGGCCCAAATGTTCGGCCCTACACCACTCCAGTTGCGGCACGTCCTGGACGCTTTCCATAATTCCACCTCTGAGCCCATCAAACCACTACATTGCCCTCCAACCAGGGGTGGTTGTTTTCTGTTCGTCCCTACAGTTACAGGCCCGTCCAGAAAAATGAGATCGAACGCCTTGTGGGAGACATGTTTGTTGGGGGACTCACTAGTCCAAGCGCTATCGCCTTCTCAAGTCCAGTCCTTGTTCAAAAGAAGTATGACAGTTGGCGGTTTTGTGTGGATTATTGGGAGCTCAACAAAGAGACCATTCCAAACAAGCACCCCAAACCGGTAATCCAAAAGTTATTGGAAAATTTGCGGTGGTGATATTCTTCTCCAAGCTCGACCTATGGTCCGGATACCGCCAGATACGGGTGCTCGATGAGGACATCCCAAAGAAAGCCTTCGCACCTACAATGGCCACTATGAGTGTGTGATCATGTTATTTGGACAAGACAACCACTTTTCAAGAGGCAATGAACTATCTCTTTTGTCCGGCCCCACAAAAGTATATTAGTGTTCTTCAATGGCATTCTTGTTTACAGCTCTTCCAGAATCATCTCCAGAATGTGTGGGCTTCCTCGTGAACCCCAATAAGTACATTTTTGCACAGACTAAGATTAGCTACTTGGGGAACACCATTTCGGCCAAGGGAGTGGCAACGAAAACCGAGAAATAGCGGTTATCCTCTAATGGCTCACCCCGCATACCCTCTGAGACATTCGGGCATAAATCTCATGGAGTACTAACAAGGTTTCATTCGGGACTACGACAACTCGCCAAGCCCCTCTCCAACTTATTGAAGAAAGAAGACTCTAGTTCTTTTCAGTGGACGACAGAGGCGACCACAGCCTTCGGAGCCCTTCAACAGGCTCTTGTTACCGCCACTGCCTTGGCACTGCATTACTTCAAAAAGTCGTTCACCGTTGATTGTGACGTTGATGACGCTTGAATTATGCATATCTATTATGCGCATCATCAATGTTTATTTGATTTAAATTGATTAAAATGATTACAATCAGTGTTTTATATAATATTATGTGTTTAATATATGTTTAAGCATGTAGGCATAGATTAGATTCGGATTCAGACAAATATAAACACTTTTTAGGCTTAAAATGGATCAAATGATGAAGAGACGCATCCCAAATGACTTGGGAAGCATTCATTAGTGGCCCAACAGGTGGTGGCGGCACCAGGGATCAAAAGATGCAATTTTTGGAGACACGCACCCATGTGCCTAGGGTATGTGTCAGTCTTTCGATAGATATCGGCTCTATGCATGTCCAAAAATGAAGCGGCGCAATCTATGGGGCACACGGTCGCGGCACACACCCTTGTGCTTAGAGCGTGTGCAATGCTAAATTCTCCCGATAGAATCTCTATAAATTAAAGACTTCGACTTAAAGAACTTATGTTAATCTCTATTTTTTCACTTTGGAGGTCAAATCAACTTATCATAATTTATCTTAATCTTGGGCAGTCATATCTTAGATTAAGAACTACCTTTATATAAAATTAGAGATAATAATAGAAATAGAAATGAAGTACGGTAATTAAAGAGACTTTGTGGAATACAACCTTGATATAGTGAATCAACTGCTACAAATGATACGTGTGCTTGCTTAAAAATACGCACTCTATCTGTATACTGAATTCATGACAAGATCCGTGCATATCAAGTTTTTGCGTCATTGCCCGGGAAGCAACTTTATAATATCAAAAAAAATTCAATTTCTATTAATTATGTCATTAAAAATAGGATTTTTAAGAGTTTTTTTTTTCTTTATTTATTTGTTTGTGATTGTTTTCTTGCAACAAAGATAATCTTTTCTTGATCTAGTTAAAAGGAAGAAACCAAGGGAACCTTTTTCCATTGATGACAAAGAAGTTGAAGAAATCAAATTGTACCACAGAATATTGGGCATTCACAACAAATTCAAGTAATTAATATAGTTGAACTTATCTCATGACAAGGCAACACAAGATCTGGAGATCTAACAACGAAAGGATAAAAGAATGGAAGACCAAAGGAAAAATTATAATTCAAGGGTCAGAGAAGTTTTCATCGCATTGATTTATTAACTAGTGAATTTTCTTCGTCCAAATATTAGTCTCTTAAAAAAATTTTAGACATAACTTGGTGTTGGACCAAACCTAGGTTATCTTCGCTAATAAAGACTTGATATATTTTTACTTGAAGATTTATTAGAAAATATTACTTTCAAATGAGATAAAACAACCCACCTTTACTTTTCAAAATCTCGGCTATTACGATTTTGATATTTTTTTGTTACTCATTTTTGGATCTAGTGCCCTAAATTATTAAAAGACAATAAATTTTTCATGAGAATATTTCATAAAAACTTTTTTGGGAAGAATTAGAAGCCTATTTACCCAAACAATTTGGAAACTTTTTGAAGAAAACATATGACAAATTATTTGGAAGGTAGAATTATTTAAAGATTGGAAAAATAGATAAAATTTGCCTTGGGAAGAACAAAAAGTTCAAAAGTAAAGAAGGTATTAGTGAAAAATCTTTGCAATTTGGAAGAAATATAAAAAAATTTATACTCCGGATATCATATCTATGACACAAAAGAGTCACACTAAATTTCACGAAGTTTTGAGGGCTAATTGGGGTACACAACCTCGACACACGCCTGTCGGCGTCGGGCATGTGCACCCCGAACTCGATCCAGATGGTCCAGCAGATTTGTGGAATCGATTGGTACACTAATATTGACACACGTTCACAACACAAGTCCAAGTGCACCGGACCGTGTGCTATTTCTAAACCCTAAATTCGTGTGCCATCGTCCCAATTCTTTTATTCTTGACGCCCTAGCCGAGAAACACCCCAAAACTCGCCAAAAAGCACTATTTTGGCCATTACAAGCCTGATTCTTCGCAAATTCACGCGATTTCGGAAGATTTAACCCCCCCCCCCCAACTCCCTCAGATCTACATAACTCATTTTTCAATCTTTTCATGAAACTTTTCTTTTCAAAAAATTCCATTAGCATATTTTGCATTTTTTTCTTTATGGATTTTTCGTGTTTTCTTTTTGTCATTACAAAAATGAAACTTTTTTTTGTAATTTCTTCAATTTTTATAAAAGGTCATGTCAAAATTAAAAAAAAATCCATTCCTCATTTTGAAAAATCCTTATAATGCATAATGTGTTTTGTAATTTATTTGTTAATTTTAATTGTTGCATTATTATTTTCAATATATATATATATAGGATAACATAAAATATGTTTATTAGTGTTCGGGCATTTTTGTGATTCAATTGTGTCATTTTCGATGAACACATTTTTCAAAGATAATTCGGACTTGTTAGGCTCAAAAGAAAAAAATTCCAAACTTTTTTTTAATGTGTCATGCTTACACCAAAATAATTCAAAATTTTAATACCTGTCCTTTTTCTAGATCATCATGCTTAAATCGCACCATTCATCTTTAGAGTGTAACATCGTCATCTGTCACGTAGGATAAAACAAAAGGTCCGGCCGGGGCCCCACGTCATATTCCACAGACAGTCAGCGGAGTTACGTATTGAAACAAAACCAAACACGCATCCTAACTCAAAGTACATTCTAGCGGAAGTATAAAAAGTATTAAGGGTATTAAGAACCCAACCACAGGAATGTCCACTAAGCAAAAATAGAAATGATAACCAAAATACACAAAAGAGACTGGCATTAAGGCCTTACAAATGTTTACAATAATTTAGAATGTTTTGCATACATCGGCACGCAGGCCGGCAACACATGAAAGTAGTAAAGAAGCTTCATTTGGCCTTCGAGGGCCGGCTTAACAAAAAGGGCTTCTGCCAGCTACTTTCCTCTTGGCTCCCCAACACCTGCATATGGACAATCCACTTATATGTGGCAAATAAGGCAACGGTCAGCATTAGCTGACCAAATTATAACGACTCTGCCCCACACCCGGGGTGGCGGTACTCCTTCCCTGCAGGTAAACATCATGTGCATAATATGGCAATAGAACGTGCAATTTAAGCACCATTCACTACAGACGTTGGCACGGCCGGCCACACGCCCTGTGCACTCAGGGTACATTATCAGTGTACCGGATTACCAAGGGTCCCACCTCCGTACTTAGTGATGATCAACATTCTTTTGAACACAACTAGTCTTTCCGGCCCGAAGCATAAGACTCTCTCCTATGGCTACGACAAAGTCAAAGACGATCACCAAGATTCACCTCAATGACTCGCTCCAAGTCGAACGACATAGAGTTGGGTACAGTTCAGCCACACCCTGATGCTCAAATCGTAGGGCGCAACAAACCACGACGCGGGTCAGCTTTCCCTTTGCTCATACACAACAATACATAACCACGTTATGTTCTAAGGCTGGCTCTCACGGCCACCAAAGCGGAGCAATCCAAGCTCGCAGCTCAACACACAGGCCCCCTAGTCTAAATGAGACATGCCTCACAATAACTCACTGGGAGTTACCGCTGGCGGTAGCGCTACCGCCGCACGGTAGGGGACAGAACACGATCTCTTCCCCAGAACTTGGGTATTTTCCTGGAGGCCAACTCAGGTACTCTCAATGCAGCAAACTGCATACCCCCACGACTCCGAAACTACACGTTTAACCACGGAGTTTTCTCCGCCACGCAAATCAACAAGATAATCATCCCCAATCCAGACCAACCTGTATGGATGGGCTTCACGCGACATGCATATACCGTACTTCGATTCCGGATTATAAATGCAAGTATCTCACCGGGGATACCATAAAACACCCGTTGGAAATCCCTTCGCTCTCCACCAATTGGTGGGGATTTTCATGCAACATGCAAAAATGAGAATTTCACATGTCTAAGGAGGAAGATCGTTACCCTTGAAGTCTTCTTTGGAGTCATTGGTCAAAATCCAAACAGATGGAAAGAACCGCACCGGGCCGTTCTTCGTAGATCTGGACTCGGCTCGCGATTTGGGGCTCCAAAGCTCCGGTAATGGCAAGATTCTCCATCTTTGATGCACACTAGTCCTTTTGGGCGTTATGGTGATCGACGTAACTAACGCAACGCTCTCCGATAACCCTCACGCCACGCTCAAGCCTTAAACGCAGCAATGAAACAATTTGTATTTTCAATATTCAGAGATTACGGAGGGTTTGCAAAGCCCTTCAAGATAATACCAAGGCGATAGGCCAAGGTCCTCTCAAGCGAAAGGAACCCACACGGTTCGGTCGAGCGTTGTTGTACCAAAAGAGAATCCACCGAGAACAAAAGATTCGGACAAGGGTGGTTCTCTCCCAACAAAATAAAACGAGGGCCGCCACACCTCACGAACTTAAACGGAAAAAGGAAAACACCAACAAGATCTATGAAGAAATAAACCACGAAAATTCAAGCGTTTCACAAGCCACGCAACACACATATGCCACAAGATCTATCAAGAGGGAAAATCACAGAGTAAAAGATATATTCGTTACCCAATCGGAATGGATGATTCCGATTACTCTCTACTTGGTTCGACCTTCAACGGCTCCACCGGAGTCACGCCGGATGGAGAGGAACTTGTCCTCCTTCGTCACTTCACGCCGGGGTTTAAGAATCCACAAAGCAAGCCTCTTGCCTTGGCCGAATTTCTTCAAGGAGGGTGGTCCACGGTTTTTGCAAGTGGAGGTGGTGTTATTTTTGGCGGCTAAGAAGGAGGAGGCTATGGAAGAGGGGGAGAAGGCCTTGGCCGAAATTTCAAGGGGGGAGAGTAGGAGGAGGAATATAGAATAGAAAGGAGGAGAGTGGTGGCCGGCGGCCAAGAGAGGGGGGAAAGAAAGGGGGAGGCCGAAATTTTGGAGAGGAGGAGAGGAGAGGAGGAAACGAATTTTCCAAGAGGGGAAGAAAGAGAAGGGGGGAAATTCAAATTTTGAATCCTTGGTTTTCAATTTTTCATTCTCTACTCAATCCTTCATGAAAAGACCTATATATAGGCTACACCACTCAATCTCCACCATACAATATTAAACCACTCATGATGGCTAATGGCACCCATCATGTCATAACAAAACAATAATTAAAGACATTAAATAAAGATATCAATTGATGGTTATAGGCACCCATCATACATGAAATTAAACAACATTGCAAAATAAAATAATAATAAAACAAAACATAAAAAGTGATTTAATAATTAATAATAATTTATTAATAATTATTATTAATTATTAATATATTGGTTTGCGCCGCGGGCGGATATTTTGGCATTGCACCATATGGTCGTCACGACGCCATAAGTCTTTATCTGGAGGCGGGGAAATATCTTTCGTAAGCACGCCATCATTGTCTTCAACATGTTGAGGGCCGTCGTCTCCATCATTCCTCCCCCGCTCAAAAGTACTCATCATCGATGAGTAGATCTGATTGTACAGGTGCGGGAAAGCATCATCCATTAGAACCACGAAGCGGCACACAACACCACTAGGAGAGGAGGGCACAACAACCTGGAGTATCCTGTCATGCAAAAATATGTTCCTAGGGAACCTTGGCAACGCATTAGGCAATAAAGGAAAACAAAATTCATCATCAACAGCCAACGTACCTCCAGTGACGACCGATGAAGATAGCGATCCAAGCACAAACTCACTACCCAGACCCAAAGAGAACAAAGTGGAAAATATATACGGAAAGATAGATATTTCAAGTGGCATAGAAGCATGAAGCGTAAAATATGAAACAATGAAAATAGAAGCTATGCCCCAATCAGTGGAAAATTCTAAAAGAAATATCATGTTTCCAAACTCCCTTAAGATTCGCAAAGGATGGACTTGCCGACTCGTTAATATTTTTAAGGTGCCCGGGGGCATCCGTTCAGGGGTGAGACAAGCCAAAACCAAATCATCCACATAACGGTGGGAGACTCTCCGATACAGAATAGCAAGTAATTTAAAGGACGCATTTTGATAAATTAAGATGTTAAGAATGCGCCTAATTAAATTAAAACCGTGAGGGGTGAACCCATGTGCAACATGACCTGAGTTAACAGTAGAAAATAATGGGACTAAATCTGGTGGCACTGGTGCTTTAAATTCATTAACGATTTCCGTGGAGTCCAACGTCGTAGTTTTAAATTTAGATTTAAATTTAGATTTAAAAATTTCACAAAGAAATGCCTGCAGAAAACGTTCATCACCAACTATAGAGTTGGATGCTCCCGGATTTGAAAGGTAGTACGGGAGACACAACTCAACATACCCAACTATGTTCACTAATGTGTGCATGCACGGATCATCAAAAGGCGGAGGATAAATGCAAGCAACCGGGCTTGGCAAATAATTGCGTCTAGGGAACACCACATCAAAACTTACCATCACCATGGAATCACTAGCAGTACAAAACGAAGCCTTACCCAACGCCAAGCGGTCAGATGAACGGTCCATCCTAAGAACAACATAGTCAGATCTATGAAAAGTAATGGAAAGACCGAACGCGACAACTAACAAATCGCTCACACACATCCGTCTGGGTAAGTCTAATGGGGGATCTGGATAAATAAACATCTCCAGATATCTCGGGCTAGAAATGACAAGCTCGTTCCCTAACAAGTTATCTAATCGAGTCAAGTGAACCGGAGGAGGAGTCGACATGGTCGATTCTGGAGGAGGAAGTAAATCATACTCACCGTCAAAACATGGATTTAACGTCCAAGAGAAATCCTCCGGGTGCAAGCCATCAAAATCAAAGGAAAAATCAAACAGTAGATTCGTCCTTACCGAAAACTGAGCCGAATTGTCATCATCTAACTCACTATCAGATAAACATTCATCACTGGGTGACTCTACCAAACTCAGTCGACATGTCTTCTAACCCACTAGATAATTCATCCAAATCAGAATTAGTATTGGTCTCAAAAGTATGCAAAATCGTACTCGACAAAATTTCTAATCCATTTTGGGCTTCTGGCGAAGGAGCTAACATAAAAGAAATGTCTATCGAGTCCTCAGTGCTACCGTCACCGACAAATAGCCTTCCCACATAGGGTAAATCTTCCAAAATGTCATATCCTTCGCTAACCAAATCTTCCCACGAAGTAGGTACATTGTTTAAATCAGGATGGAGGGTTGGGCAAATCGAATCATGGGGAGAATCTAAATTAGTATGACCCTCAAGCAATGATGATAATATCAATGAAGTATCTCCCGGATGTGCACCACTAAGATTATCCCAAGATAAACATCCATCCCAAGGTGAATCTTCCAACACTGTTGAAACATCTACCAATCCTGGGTCAATCATAATAATATTGTGATCCTCACTCGCACTTATCCGACTTGATTGATCTAACGGGGAAGCTAAATAAATGGGCACCTCAATATGTTCCGAGCTAGAAGGAACTAGCTCGTGTTCTAGCAGGTCATCACCTAAATCAGTAATAGGTCAGCTCTCAACATAGGGTGACTCAGCCGGAATGTCTTCTGACTTAGGGTCATCAGAAGGCTCCATAACAATCAAGGGAGACGCTTCAGAAACATCGCTGAAAGGAAGAGGAGACGATTCCTCAGAGGAGAAATCCTCGTCCAGGTCACTAGGGTAACCAATCTCCTCATCGTCACTCAAATCGCCAGCGTATTCAGCCTCATCCTCAGTGACGGGCACAGTCCTAGACACAGCCTTAGACTCAACAGGTGAGTCAACGACTAATTCAGACAACTCGGGGAGAGACATAATAGGGCCTATGGGCGTAATCGGGGTAGGATGCTCAATAGAGCCAAGATCAGGTGCGCCACTTGACACAGATGTCATAATCATTTGCCTACCTTTACGGGTAGGATTACTCTCACTCCACGGGCTCATGGCAGTCCTAGCAGTAACATGTACAGAACTCGGGATAGGGGACCTCACTATATCCCTTCCTCTATAGGTGGGTGCAGGTACGCTAGGGGTAGCTCTACCAACCTGGGGAAAGGACCTGTCTTGGGATAATATGTCACTCCTATGATCTGGCTTGGTTCTATTTCCATAACAATACAGGTTATCGGATGTCGGGCTAGTACTATGGCGGTAGGGGGAATCAAATTTCGCTGAGAGAATTCTTCGCATGTCCGGCCAAGCATAAAGATAGCTACCAGCACCACGCTCTTTCTCTTCGTTCAGCCAAAACTCGCGGGCTCGACCTCTTAACCGCTCTCGGACTACACTAACCTTTAGGTAATCGCCCAATTGGTTATATTCGAAATAGGTTTCTACCCCCTCAAACCAGTATCTAAAATACTTGGGATCCCGATAACCATCATAGGTAAAAATATTAGTGTGTAGATAAGTCAGGGGATGATTGGAAACGTTAACGTCGAAAGCCATTTCAGTGTGAACCGGAGAGGACACTCGATCCGAATTTTGTGCGAATGCAAAGAAAATGGTACCTGAACAACTAATTCTTGGAAAGATGGAATTGTTCCTGCTTAGCCACTAAGGTTATAATTATATAAAATAGATTTTCTTAATGTAAAAAATATGAGGATTATTAAAAAAAAATGAATTTGACTGAAAAATAAGAAATTTACACCGCTATTGGCAGACCACAAAAAAAAATTTGTTAAATTTTCAAATAAACGAACAAGAAACATGCGTGCCGACGTGCAAATATAAGAGGGGGGGTGCCAATTAAGAAATTGACGTGAACCTCCCTCTGATACCAAATTGATGCAGACTAGTCCTTTTGGGCGCTATGGTGATCGACGTAACTAACGCAACGCTCTCCGATAACCCTCACGCCACGCTCAAGCCTTAAACGCAGCAATAAAACAATTTGTATTTTCAATATTCAGAGATTACGGAGGGTTTGCAAAGCCCTTCAAGATAATACCAAGGCGATAGGCCAAGGTCCTCTCAAGCGAAAGGAACCCACACGGTTCGGTCGAGCGTTGTTGTACCAAAAGAGAATCCACCGAGAACAAAAGATTCGGACAAGGGTGGTTCTCTCCCAACAAAATAAAACGAGGGCCGCCATACCTCACGAACTTAAACGGAAAAAGGAAAACACCAACAAGATCTATGAAGAAATTAACCACGAAAATTCAAGCGTTTCACAAGCCACGCAACACACATATGCCACAAGATCTATCAAGAGGGAAAATCACAGAGTAGAAGATATATTCGTTACCCAATCGGAATAAATGATTCTGATTACTCTCTACTTGGTTCGACCTTCAACGGCTCCACCGGAGTCACGCCGGATGGAGAGGAACTTGTCCTCCTTCGTCGCTTCACGCCGGGGTTTAAGAATCCACAAAGCAAGCCTCTTGCCTTGGCCGAATTTCTTCAAGGAGGGTGGTCCACGGTTTTTGCAAGTGGAGGTGGTGTTATTTTTGGCGGCTAAGAAGGAGGCTATGGAAGAGGGGGAGAAGGCCTTGGCCGAAATTTCAAGGGGGGAGAGTAGGAGGAGGAATATAGAATAGAAAGGAGGAGAGTGGTGGCCGGCGGCCAAGAGAGGGGGGAAAGAAAGGGGGAGGAAATTCAAATTTTGAATCCTTGGTTTTCAATTTTTCATTCTCTACTCAATCCTTCATGAAAAGGCCTATATATAGGCTACACCACTCAATCTCCACCATACAATATTAAACCACTCATGATGGCTAATGGCACTCATCATGTCATAACAAACAATAATTAAAGACATTAAATAAAGATTTCAATTGATGGTTATAGGCACCCATCATACATGAAATTAAACAACATTGCAAAATAAAATAATAATAAAACAAAACATAAAAAGTGACTTAATAATTAATAATAATTTATTAATAATTATTATTAATTATTAATATATTGGTTTGCGCCGCGGGCGGATATTTTGGCATCGCTCCACATGGTCGTCACGACGTCATAAGTCTTTATCTGGAGGCGGGGAAATATATTTCGTAAGCACGCCATCATTGTCTTCAACATGTTGAGGGTCGTCGTCTCCATCAATCTTCTTCCTCTTTCTTGCTCTCCCTTCTCTCTACCTCATAGAAAGAAAAAACCTAGGCTTAAAATGAGGGATAACTTCCATCCCACGGGCTTAAACCACTAGAAACCACAGCCCACCGTCGAATCTTGGCGAACGACTATGATTCAAAACGGTTCTCTTTACAGAGCGCTACCGTCGCACGGTAATAAGATACCAATGCGCAGTAACCCCAATCGGTGGCTTCTCCCGCAAAACCACCATTCAAATTCTCCAATCACACGCCGACAGATGGCTGCGCCGTAACAGTCGCGCTACCACCGCGCAGTACCACACAACCGCCGAGCGGTAGGTGATACGTCGTGTCATTACGAAGCTTATGATGAAAGGTCTTTACCTCCACGCGGTATGGATACCGTCGGGTGGTAGCTCACATAGAGCCACGCCAATTAAATCGGCTACGCTACCGCCGACGCTAGTACTACCGCCAGGCGGTAGCTCTCAGAGAGCTATACCTGGTGAAATCTGGGGCGTTATAATTTTCTCCCCCTTAAAGAAATTTCGTCCCGAAATTTAATCATACTGGCAACAACAAAGAAGTACAAAACACATAAAAATTTGTACCTCAACGGAATAGCTCAGGGAACTCCTCAAGCATGATTTGCTCACGCTCTCATGTGAGCTCCTCACGGCCACATTTGTCCCACCGGACTTTGACCATCCTGATCACCTTATTCTGTAACTGCTTAACCTACGTATCCTCGATTCGAATGAGCTTAACCTTTGTCTTCAACCCACTATCAATCAGCACCTGATCAACGGCAACCACCTGAGTAGGCTCTTTCAATAACTTCCACAGCACTGATATGTGGAATACATCGTGCAAGCCACTCAACTCTATCGAAAGAGCGAACCGATAGGCAGCTTCACCAACACGCTCCAAGATCTTAAACGGCCCAAGCTACCTCAGACTCGGCTTTCTTCAAACATCGAATCCTTGTCACGCCCTTGAACGGTTTAATCTTTAGATAAACACAGTCGACCACGACGAACTCGACATTTCAGTGTTTGGCATTGTAGTACTTTGTCTACTTATCTTGAGCAATCAGCAACCGTTCTCGAATCAAAAGTATTGTCGAAGCCGCATCTCCGACGTCCTTACGTTTATAAAGCTTTGATTCACCTATTTCTACCCAAACTAACGGAGTACGGCACTTCCTACCGTATAAGGCCTCAAAAGACGTCATTTGAAAACTTATTTGGTAGCTATTGTTGTAGGCGAATTCGATCAAAAAGAGATGATCCGCCCTGCTCTTCCTGAAATCCAGGACGCACATGTGAAGCATATCTTCTACCGTTCTGTTTACCCTCTCGGTCTAATCATCCGTCTGAGCATGAAAGGTCGTGTTGAACTTCAACTTGATACCCAACAGTTGAAGAATAAGCTTCCAATCATTTGACGTAAAACGCTCATCTCGATCACTTACGATGCTACGGAGCACACCGTGCAATCGTAAGATCTGACCAACATAAAGTTCGGCAAACTTTTCCACTGAATCGTCCCTTCGATTTGGAATAAAGTGTGCTACTTTAGTCAACCGATCCACGATCACCCAAACAGAATCGTTACTGCGTTGCGATCTCGACAAACCGTACACGAAATCCATAGATTTATCATCAAACTTCCATTCCGGTATTGGTAACGACTTCAAGAAACCACCGGGTTTTTGACATTCCGCTTTCACCAGGGTGCAAGTTTGGCATTTCGCCAGATAGAATGCTATGTCCTTCAACCCTGGCCACCAGAACAACTTTTTCATATCTTTATACATCTTTGTGCTCCCCAGGTGAATCAAGTACATGGTAAAATGAGCCTCGCACATCAATGTACAACCCCGTATTCGCTGAGTAGGCCCCTTCCGGCAGGTTCGGGGTATTACAGGACATTCAGGCCCAAAAATACCAGATTGACGAGTGGGGTAGGCTGACTTGCACTCGCCCAGTGCCCAAAGGAGCACTCGCCCAGACCAGGGGGAAAGCGATCATGCCCTTAGGCAAGTGCTATCTTCATCACGCACTCGCCCCGATCCCGCGCCTCAGCGCACGTGCAAGAATACATTTCACCGAGCCAGGCGAGTGGTTTCCCAAGCTAGCACTTGCCCTTTAGAAAGAGCCTAGGAGGCGAGTGCATGGTTCTCCCAGCACTCGCTCCCTTAGGTGAGTGGTGCCTTCATGGACCATTCGCTCAGTAGGGTCCAGAGGCAAAATTACCTCGATGCCCCCAAAGGTTTGCATTTAGCTTCTCAGAACAACGGAGTTTGGCGATTGGCATACCACTTTGAGCTGCATATAGCTGTTTAGAACAGCGGAGCCACGGTATTGGCAGGTCAGACTTTGAAAACTATAAATAGAATGAAGGGAGTACCTCAGAAGGCAAGCTTCCCGTTTTCCCATTCTCTGATCTTCTAGCGCTTTCTGAGGTGCCCTTAGCTCAGCACTGGCTAAGGAGGGGAAGCGCTCTAAGATCATCCGGATGTATGGTGGGACCTCCGTGCTGGAGCCTTGGGTTAGTTTTGAGCTCTAAGTTTTCAGTCAGTCAAACTTGCTAGGAGAACTAATTGTGCGGTTACCCCTTCCCCAAGGGTCCGAACTTCACAGAAGCCGGTTCTCAGTTTCAACAATCAACCCCTCCCGTAAGGTGGGACCTCCGTGCTGGAGCCTTGGGTTAGTTTTGAGCTCTAAGTTTTCAGTCAGTCAAACTTGCTAGGAGAAGTAAGTGCGCGGTCACCCCTTCCCCAAGGGTCCGAACTCCACAGAAGCCGGTTCTCGGTTTCAACAATCAGCCCCTCCCGTAAGGTGCCAAACTTTGGGACGCACAAACACTCGTCTTTCCACAAAAGACCATCTTCAAAAGAAAATTCAGCGTTAGACTCATCCAAAGTCTCCACTACGCAGCGCTTCATGCTTTCATCAAGCTCCAATACTTGTCGAATCCTGTCTGCAAGGTCACAATGCACCGCCGTCCAGTTTAAGCAAGCATTCGTCGTTGCATTCTTCTCGACACAAGAGATGTCCAAAGCCTCCAACTCATGAATCAGACGCTCATCATGCATCCGTAACCAATTTGCTCATGTCAGAGCCTTGCGACTCAACGCATCCGCGACCACATTTCCCTTGTCGAGAATATAGTGAATCTTGAAGGTGTAGTCTCCGAGGAACTTAATCCACCTTCGTTGTCGCATATTCAAGTGCTTTTGATTAATCAAATACTTTAAACTCTTATGGTCTGTAAAAATATCGATCTTCACGCCATATAAGTAGTGCCGCCACATCTTAAGAGTGAAGATCACGACCGTTAATTCTAAGTAATGTACTGAATAATTCTCTCATACACTTTCAGTTGGCAAGAGCCATAAGCAATAATCTTTTCAAACTGCTGAAGAACGCAGCCTAAGCTGCTCCCTGAGGCATCGCTATAGATTTCAAAACCTTATGTTCCACGTGGAGAGCACAACACATGCATCGTAGTCAGACGACTCTTCAACTCTTCAAAAGCTCGCGTGCACTCTGTCATCCAAAAAAACTTCTGATTCTTTCTTGTCAACGTAATAACAGGCAAAGCAATCCTCGAAAAGTTTCCTACGAAGCGTCTATAATAACCGGCAAGTCCAAGGAAACTCCCGACTTCCACTACAGAAGCAAGTACAGACCACTCTCGTATCGCAACTATCTTTGTCGGATCCACAACAATATCCTCTCCACTAATGACATGACCAAGAAACGCTACTGAAAATAGCCAAAACTCACACTTAGATAACTTGGCATATAGTTGATTCCTTCTCAGGGTATGCAGAACCAATCTCAAATGATTCGTATGATCCTCTTCTGACTGAAAGTATACCAATATGTCATCAATAAAGGCGATCACAAACAGGTCCAAATACTCTCTAAAGATCATATGCATCAAGTCCATAAACATCGATGGCGCATTAGTGAGCCCAAAAAGCATCACAATAAATTCATAATGTCTATAGCGTGTGTCAAACACTGTCTTGGGAATATCACTTTCCCTGATCCTCAACTGATAATAGTCGGACTTCAAATCCAACTTCGAATAGATGGTTGATCCAGCCAGCTGATCAAACAGACCATCAATTCTTGAAATCGGATACTTATTCTTCTTCGTCAGCTTGTTCAGTTCACGGTAGTCAATACATAGACGCAAGTTTCCATCCTTCTTCTTCACAAAGAGGACTGGTGCACTCCAAGGTGACATACTTAGACGTATATAGCCTTACTCTAGCAACTCCTGCAACTGAACATTCAGTTCCGCCATCTCCTTTGGCGCCACACGGTACGATGAGCGTGACACGGGTTTTGCACCTGGCATCAACTCAATAGCGAAGTAAATCTCTCGCTGGGGTGGAATCCAAGGGAGATCCTTAGGAAAAACATCTGCAAACTCTGACACAATAGGGACGTCACCCAAACTAGACTTCGGCTCTACAACCTCCAATAGCGTGAAGAATAACTCTGCGCCCTTCCAAACCGCCTTGATCACTTGGAGAACAGACATCAGTATCTTGCTCGATCATTGCATACCAGCAAATTTAGTCTCGCGTTCGGTATTCTATCTCAGTGTAACTTCCTTTGAGTTGCAATCAATGTAAGCACGCTGCTCCGAGAGTCAGTCCATGTCAAAGATTACATCAAACTCAGAAATCGACAGTATAGATGCTTCCAATCAAATGTCATGACTTCCTATCCGCACATGAACACAACAGGACCTCTCCGCGCGCATCATGCAACCGTTAGGTAGCAATATATCTAATCTATCTTTTGTGACAAAAGAAGGCACTCCAATACGCAACGTGAAGTCCTCGGATGGAAAGGAGTGAGAAGCCCCTGTATCGAATAGTGCTCTCACCGGATAGTCCAGAATTAGGACAAAGTCTAATGCAAACAAGTTATACACAAGCAACGCACAAGATAACAAGTATATCAAGCAATAAGAACTATATATTAAACCGTACATGTCACCACGTCGCTTTGCTTTATGGCCTCCTGTTGGCCAAGATTATAAACTCTGGGTTGGGCTGGAGCATAATGGGATGCAGTTGATTCCACTGTCTTGCCCTTCTAAACATAAGATGTTGCTGTTTTTTTCTCCGTCTTTGGAGGGTGACTCCGATAATCGCGGGCTATGTGTCACGGCTTGCCACAAGTATAGCAATGAATTGGGCCTCGCCCAGAAGTTGCTCCAGACACAACAGAAGGAGCCGGTCGAGAAGATTTGGACTTCTTGTTACACCTTCGGTGCCAAGTCTTTGATGAGTTCGGTACTTTAAACTCTGGCCTCTTTACAGCCAAGTCATTTTTACGCTACACGCGCTTCATATCTTGCTCCAGGGATCGAGTTGTATTGACCAAGGTTAGAAAATCCTGCGTCATTGGACCTGAGAGAAGTAACCTCAGATCATCTCGCAGTCCTTCAAAGAATTTGTTTGTCTTGCGCTCCTCGTCAGCAAAAGTAGCGCCCGCATACCGACCCAATCTTGTAAACTCGTGTAAGTAGTCATCCACACAACTCTCACCCTGAGTCAATCTCTGAAACTGACTCTACATAGCAATCCTCTGAGCAGATGAGAGATATCTTGCCAGGAAAAACCTCGAGAATTCATCCATCGAAATCTCGGACAGTTGCCTTCAGGCAAACTGATGTAGTTCCAGCTCATTCCACCAGAGTCTTGCCTCTCCTTCCAAAAGAAAGGTAGCAACTGGCACCTTCTGTCTCTCCGTCTCTATCGCCGTCAAGATTCTATTTATCCTTGAGAGACAATCTTCGGCTTGAGTGGGGGATCCAGTTCCTTCAAACGTTGGAGGGTGGAATCTCATAACGTGCTTCAGTTGCTTTTTCGTCGCTCGCCTCATTGCCAAAGGCTCATCGGGCACTTGTCGCATAGCCACAGGCTCAACTACGCCAACCTGCGTCGGGTAACCTCAGGGATAGGAGGTTGTACTCGCCCTCCTGGTTGCGCATTGATCATCGCGAACACGGCTTCAACAACTAAGCGTATCATTTCAACAGAAGGAGGAGGTGTAGGCACATCACCCGGTGCACTACTCTCCGCCGAGCACTGGGGGTGAGACTATCGCGCGCCACTTCTAGTCACCTATAATCGTGAAACACACAATTTAGCGACTAGACATATTGCAAAACAGCAATCACAGGAACACGCAGGTTCCACAAACATGTGTATTTTCATTCCTAAGTGGGCATTCATAGGTTCTTTCATATTATAACGGTAACGCACATACACGTCCTCACCACCCCTTAAAAGAATTCGACAACGAATTCGAATAAGAAAGACTGACACCAGAGTCTAATACCAAATTTTAACACCCTCATCCGTCACGTAGGATATAAAAGGTCTGACCGGGGCACCACGTCATATTCCACAGACAGTCAGCAGAGGTACGTATTGAAACCAAAACAAACGTGCATCCTAACTCAGAGTGCATTCTAGCGGAAGTATTAAAAGTATTAAGAACCCAAACACAAGAATGTACATTACAACACTATAGGAATGATAACCAAAATACACAAAAGAGTCTAGCCTTAAGGCCTTACAAATGTTTCCAATAATTTATAATGTTTTGCATACATCGGCACGCAGAGCTGCAACACATGAAAATAGTAAAGAAGCTTCGCTTGGCCTTCGAAGGCCGACTTAACACAAAGGGCTTCTGCCCGCTACTTTTTGCTTGGCTCCCTAACACCTGCATAGGGACAATCCACATATATGTGAAAAACAAGGCAACAGTCAGCATTAGCTGACCAAATTATAACGACCTTGCCCCACACACGGGGCGGCGGTGTTCCTTCCCTGCAGGTAAACAGTATGTACAAAAAATGGCAACATAGCATGCAATTTAAGCACCATTACCACAGACGTTAGCACGGCCGACCACACGCCCTGTGCACTCAGGGCACATTATCGGTGTACCGGATTACCAAAGATCCCACCTCCGTACTCAGTGACGGTCAACATTCTTTTGAGCATTACCAATCTTTCCGACTCGAAGCCTAAGACTCTCTTATGGCAATGACAAAGTCAAAGACGATCCCCAAGATTCACCTAATGACTCACTCCAAGTCGAACGACATAGGGTCAGATACAGTTCAGCCACATCCTGTTGCTGAAATCGTCGGGCGCAACAAACCACGACGCAAGTCAACCTCCCCTTGCCCATACACAACAATACATAACCATGTTATGTTCCAAGGCTGGCTCTCACGGCCACCAAAGCAGAGCAATCCAAGCTCGCAGCTCAACACACAGGCCCCCTAGTCTCCACGAGACAAACCTAACAATAACTCACTGGAAGTTACCGTCGGAGGGAGCGCTACCGTCGCGCGGTAGGGGACAGAACACGATTTCTTCCCCAGAACTTGGGTATTTTTCTGGAGGCCAACTTCAGTACTCTCAGCGCAGCAAACTGCATACCCCCACGACTCCGAAACTACACGTTTAACCACAGAGTCTTCTCCGGCACGCAAATCAACAATATAACCATCACCAATCCAGAACAACCTGTCGGGATGGGCTTCACACAGCATGCATATACCGTACTTCGATTCCGAATTTTAAATGCAAGTATCTCACCGAGGATACCATAGTTCACCCGTTAGAAATCCCTTCGCTCTCCACCAATTGGTGGGGGATTTCATGCAACATGCCAAAATGAGAACTTCACATGTCCAAGAAGGAAGATCGTTACCCTTGAAGTCCTCTTTGGAGTCATAGGTCAAAATCCAAATGGATGGAAAGAACCGCATGGGGCCGCTCTTCGTAGATCTGGACTCGGCTCGCG
Source organism: Platanthera zijinensis (assembly GCA_039513925.1). Taxonomy (NCBI): domain Eukaryota; kingdom Viridiplantae; phylum Streptophyta; class Magnoliopsida; order Asparagales; family Orchidaceae; genus Platanthera; species Platanthera zijinensis. The sequence continues at coordinate 74,939,259 of CM077094.1, forward strand.
ATTTGGGGCTCTAAAGCTCTGGTAATGGCAAGATTCTCCTTCTTCCTCTTCCTTGCTCTCCCTTCTTTCTACCTCTTAGAAAGAGAAAGCCTAGGTTTAGAATGAGGGATAACTCTCATCCCACAAACTTAAACCAGCAGAAACCATAGCCCACCGTCGGATCTTGGCGAACGGCTATGATTCAAAACGGTTCTCTTTACAGAACACTACTGCACCGCAGTAATAAGATACCGCCGCGCGGTAACCCCAATCGGTGGCTTATCCCACGAGCCCACCGTTCAAATTCTTCAATCATACGCCGACACGCAGCCGCGTCGTAACTGTCGCGCTACCGCCGCGCGGTACTACACTACCGCTGAACGGTAGGTTATGCATCGTGTCATTACGACGCTTACAACGAAAGGTCTCTGCCACCACGCGGTATGGCTACCGTCGGGTGGTAGCTCATTGAGAGTCAGGCCAATTAAATCGGCTATGTTACCGCCGGCGCTAGTACTACCGCTAGGCGGTAGCTCTCGGAGAGCTATACCTGGTGAAATATGGGGCATTACATAGAGCACCTCCTCCAGTTTACAGTCAAACATTAACGATAGCAGTTCGAGATGCTATCCTAGAAAAGATTCCAGGACTACATAACAATTTTTGGGCACTTCTTGAGTGTCTTTATATAGTAGAAGAAGTTAGAGCTTTGGTCGAGCACGGTGGTTGGGATAGGTTCTTCGCAATCGACGAGCTAGGATACAAGGAGCTCACCCTTAAGTTCCTGTCTTCCTGAATACCTTGGCTCAGTTTCGTGATGCTGGTATGGCGGAGGTTGATGCCACCTATTCCATCTGTCTGCTTGGTTAGGCGTACACTCTTTCTGTTGTGGAGTTCAGCGTCCTTATGATGACGACGCACCACGGCCGACACGCATGTATTCCCGCAGGAGGCGGTGATCCACTGCTCGGGTGGACGATCAGAGCCCGTGGTTGCGCCCGGATGGTCGATCCGAGTCGAGTTCATATATAGATTTTTATATTTTGAGATGTGTTTTCCCCTGATCGGTCCGAACAGTGTGCGTCGTCTTATTCGGGCCACTTCCCGGACGGACAATCAGAGCCAATGGTTCCGCCCGGATGGTCGATTCGATTCGGATTCATATATAGACTTTGAGATGTATTTTCCCCTGATCAGTCCGAACAGTGTGCGCCGTCTGATTCGTGTTTTATTTGATTTTCAGTTTTACTACGTAGTTATCATTTAGGATGTATAAATATTAACAGGCGGTGAAAAAAAAGGGATCAATGGTTTGGAGAATTTCCTGGAACCGTTCGGTCCCGATTTGGTGCGAAGCCGAATCACTCCCCTTTTCTTCGCTCCCAGTGCGACGTCGGAACGCCTCTCTCCGCCCTTTCTTCTCTGCTCTGTCACCGTCGTCCGCCTACCTCCCCGCCACCGCTCTTCCTTCCGATTTCCCCATTCCTGCTCTCCTCCCTCCGCCAACCCCGTTGCTTTCCCCTATCAGCGACTAGCCCCGCCGGAACCCGCCGCCTATATTGTCTCCGTCAGCCCGATTCCCTCCAACAATCCCGCAACTCACCACCACAACCCGCCACTCTTATCTCCCAGTTAACAGAGCCTTCCCCCCTTCTTTCTTCCCTATTACTCCCGTGAACTCCACCCTCCCAACCACTTCTCCTCCCTCATCAAACCTATTACACCCAGTCACTCGTGATCTCCACCTTCCTAACTACTTCTCCTTCCACTCACCTATCCCTGCTCACTCAAGTTCCTTTTATCCCACGACAACCCGGATCTACACCACTATTACCTTCTCTCTGTGCTACAACCTGTGGATGCCCACCAACAACTGCCTAGCCGCCTTCGGCATGTGTGAATCGTAGTAAAAGTTCTTGTCCTTTATTGTTGTTTATTTCGGTAACTCTTATTGTGAAGGATGTTTATTGTACTGTGCTATTAGATCATTTCCTCTACTCCCGCGCTCGCTTAAAATTATTGTGTCTCGTTCGTTTACAAATTCAATATGTTGTTCTCCTTTAATTAATTACTTGTGACTGCATGTACCCCTGCTGATAATCATATATCAATTAATTATTTACTGCAATTTTGGAGCGGACCATTGTGCACTTTCATTACACCGCATTGCCTAGGGATTTGGGTCAAGCCACCGATGCGGCGAGTAGTGTTCCCACCGACATAAGAGACACGAAATTTGGTTTTGATCCTTTTCAGTTTGATGAGACTCAGTGCGGGTATAGGTGGAGAGCGATACTAGTATGGTCAGTGAGTGAGGACGAGCAACCCAGTGACACTGTGATGGTATATCCATCCTTCACGCCTCTCTTAGACCTAGTGTGCCCTTTGGGCAGGGATCCAGTTCTTGACACTACTGAAAGCCGAGAGTATAGTTTTGACTTCAGAGTGACTGCTTCACTCATTTATGAGAACACTACCTCTATCAGCGATACTCATCTGGAGGATCATCCTACTATTAATAATGTCAATGTTGAACCTTCGGATAAGCCTTTTGATGAGCCACGACTCCCTCGGGAGGTTGATGAGAATATCATTGACCTTGTTGTAGGTGACCTACGTGTTCCCAAGAACACTAACGTTATTCGTATTTTCCTCTTGGAGGGCAACCATGCCATTGTTGACCTCCCCGAGAATAAGGCCCCGAGAGGCTCATTTGACGAGCTTCCCTGCCTGCACTTGAGAGATGGGTCGTGTGTCCTCACTAGTGATCATCTCGCACGTGATCACATTTGTTATACACCCCCTGGTGAGCCACCTGACGAGCGTTTTCATTTGAGATGTACCCATCACACACGTGACACGCTCTTTTGCCATCATTTATGGCGCTCCTTCGGGTGATGGTGTTATTCACGCAAAATAGTTTTAGAGACCATCTGGTAGGCCTCCTGATGATTTGTGTCGTTTAGAAAATTTTGCATATCCTGATTCCGCAACTCACTGTCGGGATTTCAGTCAGTCAGTTGGGTGATTTTCACATACTAAGTCAGTTTTTCTACACCCCGCCCAAAAAGCCACCAGATAAACCACCCATCCTTAGGGACCTTCGCCATTACATAATGTATGCATGTTGTCGGTCTGTAGTGTCAATCATCAGTCATTTGCATATGTTGCATTACTTGCATGGTCGTTCTCATATAGTATACAACCATCTTATGTTGCATGATTTGAGACCATCATGTGACTTGCATCATTCCCAGGAGTCAGCAAAGTCTTTCATACAGCATGTGCATGCACTCCATGAGTCGGTCCGTAAAAGAATTGCATTTAGTAATGATTATTATAAGGATCGAGCAAACCAGCATAGGCGGAAACAAATCTTTGAGGCGGGAAAACAAGTATTGATTCACACCAATCCGAGAGAGTCCCACAAAGACCAGCAAAGAAATTTTGTGCATGCAGAATGGGTTCCTATACAGTTGTACGGCGGATTGGTACGAATGCATATGATATAGACATCCCTCATGATAGGGGCATCAAGCGAGTATTCAACGTGTAGAGGATTTGACTCCTTACTACGAGGAGCATGTGTACGTGGACCCCTTTTTCACACTACTACTAGAGCCTTCTTCACTCTTAGCCCCTTTACCTGAGCCTTCACCTCCTATTGCCTCCACCAATCCCTCTTTATTGCTGCCCGCGGCGTCGCGCCATCAGGATTGCATTGCACCATCGACGATTCCACAAACACAGCTTCCAGATGAAGATACATTATCGCCAAACGGAGATACATTGCAGCCAGAGCCACCTACGTCTACATCGTGGGCGGGAGAGATATTGTACGCTATCTTGTCCGTTGGAGTGGTCGGCCCCTGCACGATTCTACATGGATCTCTTCAGAGGAGCTTGAGAGACTCGCCCCGCTGCTACACAGCGAGTACGACCACCGTCACTCACCGGAGTTGAGTGCTTTTAAGCCCAGGGGAGTTAACGGCGCACCACGACCAACACGCATGTATTCCCGTAGGAGGCAATGATCCGCTGCCAAGACGGACGATTAGAGCCCGTGGTTGCGCGCCCGGACGGTCGATCCGAGTCGAGTTCATATATAGCTTTTTATATTTTGAGATGTATTTTCCCCTGATCGGTCCGAACAGTGTGCGTTGTCTGATTCTGCTTTTATTTTATTTTCATTTTTACTATACAGTTATCGTTTAAGGTGTATAAATATTAACAGGCGGTGAAAAAAAGGGATCGATGGTTTGGAGAATTTCCTGGAACCGTTCAGTCACAATTTGGTGCGAAGTCGAATCCTTCCACCTTTCTCCGCTCCCGGTGCGACGCCGGAACGCCTCTTCCCGCCCTCTCTTTTCTGCTCTGTCACCGTCGGTCGCCTACCTCCCCGCCACCGCTGTTCCTTCCGATTTCCCCATTCTTGTTAGCCTCCCTCCGCCAACCTCGCTGCTTTCCCCTTTCAGCGACAGGCCCCGTCGGAACCCGCCGCCTCTATCGTATCCGTTAGCCCGATTCCCTCCAACAATCCCGCAACTCACCATTACAACCCGCCACTCTCATCTTCCAGTTAACAGAGCCTTCCCTCCTTCCTTCTTCCCCATTCCTTCCATGAACTCCACCCTCCCAACCAATTCTCCTCCCTCCTCATCAAACCTGCTACACCCAATCACATGTGGACTCCACCTTCCTAACTACTTCTCCTTCCTTTTCATCTATCCGCTACCCCCACTGATGACGGCAACCCCCAACGTGTTAAAGTTGAAGATGATGACGGCGACGGCGATGACGTTCTCCTACATGTTGAAGATGATGACGGCGACGGCGATGACGTTCTCCTACATGTTGAAGATGAAGACGGCGACGGCGTTCTCCTACATGATGAAGATGAAAACTACCAAATAATATTTAGTTCTTTTATTTGCATTCTATTTTATCATGTTGCATTTTAATTTTAATTTATCATGTTGTTTGTTTATTTTCATTTGGGCTGCTAATAGCCATAACTTTGTGATGGGCCTATATAAGGCCATGTTTGTGATGTTTTTTACTTAGTGAATGAAAAAATATTGAAACCCTAAAATCTTTGTGAAGATTTCTATCTCTTCCTCCTTCTTGGCCGCCCCTTTCCTCTCCTCCCTCTTTGGAGTTCGGCTCCTTCCCCCTTCCCTCCTCCCTCTCTTTGGCCGTCGGCCACCCTTCCTCTCCCCTCCTCTTGCTCGGCCTCCCTCCTCTTCCCTCCTCCTCTCTACAAATCTGAGCCCTCTCCTCCCTCCTTCTCAAGTTCGGCCATCCCCCTCCATAGCCGCCAACCACCTCCTTCCTCCTCCACATCCAGCCGCCTCATAGCCATTCCCTTACAACAAAACCGAGCCTCCTCCACCATCTCACTCCGGCGTGAAGCAAAGGAAGCGGACAAGTTTTCTCTCCGGTCGGCGAAACTCCGGCGGAATCGTGGAAGAACGATACTTGAAAGTGAACCGGAATCATCTATTCTGGTTGGGTAACGAGATCTTCTACCTCTTGTGTGATTCTTATTTTTTTAGATTTTCATTTGGTGGAATACCGTTGTGTTACTTTGGAATCGATTTTCATTCGTGGTTTATCTACAAATTGCATGTGTTGTTCTTTCTAGTTGTTTAATTTTCCGAGAGGTTTGGCGAGCCTCGTTTTCATTTTGTTGGGAGAGATCTACCATTTCCGAACCGAACTTTTCGGTAGATCTCTTTTGACATAACCATCGCTCGTTCGGACCGGGTGGGTCCTTTTAGCTTGAGAGAACGACGACCTATAGTCATTTGTTCGATCTTAAAACGGCGTGGCTACCGTACGTTAGAAATAATTGATAACGTTGTTCGTGAGCGTGCTGCGTTTAATTATTGTGTGAACGTAGTAGTGGAAATAGAGAGGCGTACGTGTTATTCCTTTTGCCGTTATAGCGTCAAACACCGTAGCCTACATCAATTTGGTATCAGAGGGAGGTTCTCGTCAATTTCCTAATTGGCACTCTTCCCCCCTCTTATGTGGCACGTACGTACGCACTCACCCGTTTCGTTGCAGATCAATATTTAGAAAATTATTTGTCATGAAATGCATTGAAATTCCACAATTTCAAATTTCATATTAAACACAAATAAATTTCCAAATTTTAAATTTCAAATTTCAAATTTCAAATTCCAATTTCCAAAATTTCAAATTTCAAATTTCAAATTTCAAATTTCAAATTTCAAATTTCAAATTTCAAATTTCAAATTTCAAATTTCAAATTTCAAATTTCAAATTTCAAATTTCAAATTTCAAATTTCAAATTTCAAATTTCAAATTTCAAATTTCAAAATTTCAAAATTTAAATTTCAAATTTCAAATTTCAACATTTCAACCTTTCAAATTTCAACATTTCAAATTTCAAATTTTTCTCCAAAATTACAAAAAAAAAAAAAAATCGTGATCTGCCAATAGCCACCTAAATTTTATTTTCAGCAATAAAAAAAATCAGAAAAAAATTAATTAATAATCTCCATATTTTTGCCAGCAAGAATATCAAAAAAAAAAGTTATATATTATTTTGAAATATTAGCGGGAACAAATCTATCTTTGAAAATAAATAAGACCAGGCTATTTTCTACTTTGCATGTGCATCGGTTCCGGTTTAGTGTTCTCTCCAGTTCCCTCTGAAATGACCCCCGATGTCAACGTCTCCCGAGGAAAAACTATAGGTTCCAATAGGAACGTAGGGAAATCTATCCATTCCCCAATAATGGATGAGATTACTGCTTTAGTTGATCAACTAAAGCCTAGTCAAGTAGCACCGCCACCGCGCACCTCTAGGCATGTTAGGATTCCTGCTCCGACATATGATGGGCTAGGCGGACCGCGAGTGTTTTATGTTGGGTGAAAGATATGGAGCGTTATTTTGAGCAATATCATATTGTGGATCCCCACAGGATTCCCGTTGCGAGACTTCAACTATTTGGTCGAGCCTATACCTTCTGGCTCAATGAAGAGGGACGTTTGGGGATGCCCTCCATCGACTCCCTTGTCGGTTGGCAGATTATGAAGAATATTTTAACGGACGAGTATTATCCGCCCTACTGCCGTTCCCAGTTTTCTGATTATAGGAGTGACTATAAGTCTCACGCTAGATCCTTGCTCCGCCAAGATCTGACTATTTCGAGCACATGTGCACCTACCGATGAAGGAAAAGAGAAGCTTAGGACCCTTGTCCCTAGTTCGATAGACTTGATTGCTAGGAATGTCATGAGCCCGCGGGGAGAGAGTGTTCCTATCAGCATGATTGAACCTGAGACTGTGATTAGGATTGTGCTCGTCACTGAGGACGAGGCTATTATCACTGACGATTGTAGCGACGTTGAGGAGATTGGTTACCCTAGTGACCTGGATGAGGATTTCTCCTTTGAGGAATCATCTCCACTTCCCCTCGTCGATGTTTTTGAAACAATCACTGAGTCTGATTTGGGTGAAGTATCTAGTGAGTTGATAGAGTCACCTTGTGGTGAATGTTTCTCTGATAGCGAGTTAGGTGATGACGAGCCAGTTGAGTTTTCTGTGAGGGAAAATCTTCTGTTTGATTTTTCGGTTGATTTTGATGGCTTGCACCCGGAGGATTTTACTTGGACGATAAATCCATATTTTGACATTGGGTATGACTTAGCCCCTCCTCCGGAACCTATCAATGCTCCCATTCCTGAGATTTGTACTGTTACTAATGTCGTGACTTATGAGTTGGAAGGATGTCCTAGCGAGAGAGTTATATTTTTGGAAGACGATATAGAAGTAGACCCGGATGAGCGTCCCCTGATGCTAACTCCGTTGCGTGAATTTAAATGCGATCTTAACTCTCTCTCGGTTTTAGTATTACCGACTCTCCCTCCGGATATGTTGACCCGACCAGCGGATCCTTTCGGACATGAATTTATTTTGCCTGATTTGAGTCATGTTATTTTACCATCCATGCTGGACCCTTCGTGGGACATGTCTCGTAGTGTGATAATAGATTTCGTGTTTGGTCATGATGAATGTCTCATTAATTTGGTGTCCACTGGACTCTCTAAAATTAACCAAATCTCTGAGAGTACGTTAATGATGTGGCCATCTTTTGTGCCACCTGATTTCATTCTACTAGTACCCCCGGATGTAGCCCCGTTTGTGTCACATGTTCGCATTCTGTTGGTACCACCAGATCTCGTTGGGTTGGTGCCTCCTGATGTAGTTCCACTGGTGCCACCAGAGTTATTTCCGTTGGCGCCACCATATTTAGTTCCGTTGGTGCCACCATATGTAGTTCCGCTAGTGCCACCCTATTACTTTCCGTTGGCGCCACCATATTTAGTTTTCTTGGCTCCATCTCATGTAGTTCCGTTACCGCTATGTTACATGTCAAGTCTACCTGCAATATTATTTGTCTCTCACGCTTTCATTTTACATAAGCACAGTAAGGAAGCGCTAGTCACACACATGTCTTCTTATCAATATATCGCTAATTTACATAAGAGGGTGTCTCCCTATAAGGTTTTTGGTTTACTCTTGGTGCGTCTCGCCCTTGAACGGATGCCTTCGGGCACTATAGAAACGTTGGCGATTCGGCGAGTTAGAACTTTTCGGATTTTTAATCAATCAGGAGAAACAACATATCTGTTGAAGTTAACCACTGAATGGGGTAATTCCCCTAGTTTAAATGTTTCCAATTTCACGCATTGTGTTTTTCTACCTTTTGAAATATCTAACTCTACGTTTGGTGCCACTATATTTTCATTTGGGTTGGGGGGTGAGCTTGTTCTTGGATCGTTCTCTCCATTGGTCTCCAACGGAGGTACGTTGACTGTTGATGAAGAAATTTTTCCTCTTTATTTGCCTAATGCTTTTCCCAGTTTCCCCAGGACAATCTTTTTGCTAGACAGGTTCATATTTGGTGTTTTTCTCTCCTCTCCAAGCGGTGGTATTCAGCGTTATGTGATACGATGGTGTGCTCGCCCGGTCTCCGGTGACCCTTGGATTCCGGACTCGGCGATGGTTCTTTTGGATGATGCTCTTCGGCGCCAGCACCTCCATGCCAACTCATCGGTGATGAGCTATTTTGAGCGGGGGAGGATTGATGGCGGCAACCCCCAACGTGTTAAAGTTGAAGATGATGACGGCGACGGCGATGACGTTCTCCTACATGTTAAAGATGATGACGGCGACGGCGATGACGTTCTCCTACATGTTGAAGATGAAGACGGCGACGGCGTTCTCCTACATGATGAAAATGAAGACTACCAAATAATATTTAGTTCTTTTATTTGCATTCTATTTTATCATGTTGCATTTTAATTTATCATGTTGTTTGTTTATTTTCATTTGGGCTGCTAATAGCCATAACTTTGTGATGGGCCTATATAAGGTCATGCTTGTGATGTTTTTTACTTAGTGAATGAAAAAATATTGAAACCTTAAAATCTTTGTGAAGATTTCTATCTCTTCCTCCTTCTTGGCCGCCCCTTTCCTCTCCTCCCTCTTTGGAGTTCGGCTCCTTCCCCCTTCCCTCCTCCCTCTCTTTGGCCGCCGGCCACCCTTCCTCTCCCCTCCTCTTGCTCGGCCTCCCTCCTCTTCCCTCCTCCTCTCTACAAATCCGATCCCTCTCCTCCCTCCTTCTCAAGTTCGGCCATCCCCCTCCATAGCCGCCAACCACCTCCTTCCTCCTCCACATCCAGCCGCCCCATAGCCATTCCCCTACAACAAAACCGAGCCTCCTCCTCCACCATCTCACTCCGGCGTGAAGCAAAGGAGTTTTCTCTCCGGTCGGCGAAACTCCGGCGGAATCGTGGAAGAACGATCCTTGAAAGTGAACCGGAATCATCTATTCCGGTTGGGTAACGAGATCTTCTACCTCTTGTGTGATTCTTATTTTTTAAGATTTTCATTTGGTGGAATACCGTTGTGTTACTTTGGAATCGTTTTTCATTCGTGGTTTATCTTCCGATCGCATGTGTTGTTCTTTCTAGTTGTTTAATTTTCCGAGAGGTTTGGCGAGCCTCGTTTTTGTTTTGTTGGGAGAGATCTACCATTTCCGAACCGAACTTTTCGGTAGATCTCTTTTGGTACAACCATCGCTCGTTCGGACCGGGTGGGTCCTTTTAGCTTGAGAGAACGACGACCTATAGTCGTTTGTTCGATCTTAAAACGGCGTGGCTACCGTACGTTAGAAATAATTGATGACGTTGTTCGTGAGCGTGCTGCGTTTAATTATTGTGTGAACGTAGTAGTGGAAATAGAGAGGCGTACGTGTTATTCCCTTTGCCGTTATAGCGTCAAACACTGTAGCCTACATCACCCACTCATCTGTGGACTCCACTCACCTATCCCTGCTCACTCAAGTTCCTATTACCCCACGACGACAAGGATCTAGACTACCACTATTACCTTCTCTCTGTGCTACAACCCGTGGATGCCCACCAACAACCGCCTAACCGCCTTTTGAAGGTGTGAATCGTGGTAAAAGTTCTTGTCCTTTATTGTTGTTTATTTTGATAACTCTTATTGTGGAGGATGTTTATTGTAGTGTGTTATTAGATCATTTGATGTACTACTTAAGGCATTTATTCTGCGCTCGCTTAAAATTATTGTGCCTCGTTCGTTTGTAAAATTTAATATGTTGTTCTCCTTTAATTAATTACTTGTGACTGCATGTGCCCCTTCTTATAATCATATATCAAATAATTATTTACTACAATTTTGGAGCGGACCAATGTGCACTTTCATTACACTGCATTGCAATTAGGTTTGCATTTAGAAATCACTTTTCGAGACGACCTGTCACTGCATCATATGGGCTATGTGATCCTTCATTTAATCACACTCCAGAGTACACCATACTTTCATTCTCGTTTTTGCTTCTGTTACTGTTGCATCATACTAGGACGTGATCAGCTTTGAAACTGTAGCTTATGAGGCCAAGAAGAGCAAGGCTACCTTTCTTTCTTCTCCAACCTTGAGGATAACTCATATACTCTTCATCCACACGTTGAGTGGTCGTGGAGACAGTCTGGACGTGATCAATGCTAAAGACGTGTTATATCTCTACAGCATACAGGAGCGGGAACCGCTCAATCAGGGCCATTTATTCCTTATTTTTTGTCTTCATCGGGCAGAGCATGCTAGGGGTATGGTTATCTCTGTAGCCCCGTACATCACCAGGTTAGCCAGGGGATTGGGACTGTTGATCAGATGCCTCCTATGAAGATAGGCACTCATATGATTCCACTCCCCATCACTACATTGCGTGCCCGCCATATCGTGAAAAAACAGGGGCGGGGAGGATTTGATTATATTAAGGGGTATGTCCCGGCCATGCCTGCACTACCTTCACCTCCACGACATTGTTTGCCTACACCTCACAACTCTCCCCCTCCACAGCCCGCACTCCACCATGGAGAGTAGTCTGCCCACGTCGGAGGGGGATATGATGCAGGACTCTGAGAGGATAGGTGAGGCCAGATAACTTGTTAGCAGGAGGGTATCTCTGTCAATAGGGCCACGATATTCGAAAACCGGGCGGAGATGCAGGTCCTTACGGAACGGATGCAAGAGAATGATATAAACATTCTGCGAACGCAGAAGACATGGACGATTACATATCTTACATATGTGATCGTTTTGATGAGGTATATATTAGTCTGACGGGCTCTTCTTCTCAGCGTCGACGACCTAGACATCGTCGGTCCCCGGAGTGAATTATACCTTCTCCAGCATCTAGAATTCTACCATGTATTCTTATTTTGTGTTAGCTGTATATCTACTATTTGTTTTCCCATTTCTGATATTTATCACTTCATCTATTATTAGTGTTTCCCCATTGTCATCATTTGACTACTTGTAAAATAAAATTATTTCGAAAAGCAGATTGAAAAGTCTGCACTTACTCTTGCTCTGAATTGATAAAACATCACTATGATTTAAGTCTTTCGTAAGGGTTACTGATTATTAGCTTTGTAATCTCAAGCAAAAAACTCTCTATATTTGATAGACTATGCTTGTACACAAATACTAATAACTAAGTTTTTATAAATAAAATAAAATTGTGTTTTCTATGAACTTTTAACTCTTAAAGTTAAATTAATAAAAAATGTAGTAATTCTATCATAAAAAGCTAAGAGAACGGTTACATAATCCCTTTATAAATAATTTCTCTATTAGTGCTATAATTTAATTCATTATACACTCTGAACAAAATTTAAGAATAAAGGCTTATAATAAAGAAAAGATTTAGGCGATCTTTGATTACATTTAGTTTGAACTTTTAAACCTAACTTCCATTTTTATCAGTTGCACCCTCCATTGAGCTTTTATTATCTTATTTCTGTTGTGAATCCACTAAAATTATCAAAAGCCAAATTTCTATCAAAAATATCATTATTAAGAGCTTTTGTTTTAAAAATCATAAGAATGATGGAGAAAAGGAGAAATTCTATGATAATATTATTGGAGATCCTATGATTTTCTTCAATGTGCAATGTGCGGGTGATGAAGATATTACAAAAAAAATGAAGGATATATATACAACAACAGCAACAACATTCAAGCCTTTATCCCACTATAGTGGGGTCGGCTATATGGATCCTTTTTCGCCATTGTGCCCTATCTTTTGTCATAATCTCACTAATGCTAATGCCTAAGTACATCATGTCTTTCATTACAGTTTCATTTCAAGTCTTTATTGATCTACCCCTCCCTCGTTTTACATGCCTAGTGACTAGACTCTCACAACGCCTAACAGGTGTCTCTAATGGTCTCCTTTGTACGTGTCCAAACCATCTTAAACAAGCTTCTCGCATCTTCTCTGCAATTGGTGCTACTCCTGTCTTATCTCTGATACTTTCATTCCTAATTTTATCCAATCTCGTGTGTCCACACATCCACCTAAGCATTCTCATCTCCACAACTCCCATTTTCGCTCACGTGCACAATTCACTACCAAACACTCAGAACCAAAGAGCATCGCGGGTCTAATTGCAATATGGTAAAACTTGCCCTTGAGTTTTAGTGGTACTTTACGATCACATAAGATCCCTGACGCACCTCTCCACTTCAACCAACCCGCATGGATTCTATAATCAAAAAACACACACACATAGATATATATATATATATATATATACTATCTTAAAAAGAAATATTGTGCCTGCAGATAAAATGAAATTTATGCCGACCGTTCGATTACTTACATTTTTTTATTAGAGCTTCTACATCTAATATGGTATGGTATCCTAGGCTTATATTAAAATATATAATACCCAACAACATAAAATTACGATTTTACCCCTAAATTTATTGAAAAAATAAGATTTTATGACCCAATTTTTAATCTCACAAAAATTATCAATTGTGAGAATTGAACTCAAGTTAGTACTATGTCAAGCAAAAATGACAATTATCACACCATGTCACCGCCAAATGTTTTATAACAGTGAACTATGTTTTATATATACGTATATAAATATAGACCGCACCCGCCGAGCGTCGCCGCCCCCGCCGAGCGTCGCCGCCCCCGCCGAGCGTCGCCGCCCCCGCCGAGCGTCGCCGCCCCCGCCGAGCGTCGCCGCCCCCGCCGAGCGTCGCCGCCCCCGCCGAGCGTCGCCGCCCCCGCCGAGCGTCGCCGCCCCCGCCGAGCGTCGCCGCCCCCGCCGAGCGTCGCCGCCCCCGCCGAGCGTCGCCGCCCCCGCCGAGCGTCGCCGCCCCCGCCGAGCGTCGCCGCCCCCGCCGAGCGTCGCCGCCCCCGCCGAGCGTCGCCGCCCCCGCCGAGCGTCGCCGCCCCCGCCGAGCGTCGCCGCCCCCGCCGAGCGTCGCCGCCCCCGCCGAGCGTCGCCGCCCCCGCCGAGCGTCGCCGCCCCCGCCGAGCGTCGCCGCCCCCGCCGAGCGTCGCCGCCCCCGCCGAGCGTCGCCGCCCCCGCCGAGCGTCGCCGCCCCCGCCGAGCGTCGCCGCCCCCGCCGAGCGTCGCCGCCCCCGCCGAGCGTCGCCGCCCCCGCCGAGCGTCGCCGCCCCCGCCGAGCGTCGCCGCCCCCGCCGAGCGTCGCCGCCCCCGCCGAGCGTCGCCGCCCCCGCCGAGCGTCGCCGCCCCCGCCGAGCGTCGCCGCCCCCGCCGAGCGTCGCCGCCCCCGCCGAGCGTCGCCGCCCCCGCCGAGCGTCGCCGCCCCCGCCGAGTGCCGCCGCCCCCGCCGAGTGCCGCCGCCCCCGCCGAGTGCCGCCGCCCCCGCCGAGTGCCGCCGCCCCCGCCGAATGCCGCCGCCCCCGCCGAATGCCGCCGCCGCCGCCGAATGTCGAATGCCGCCGCCGCTGCCGAATGTCGCCGCCGCTGCCGAATGCCGCCGCCGCCGCCGAATGCCGCCGCCGCCGCCGAATGCCGCCGCCGCCGCCGCCGCCGAATGTCGCCGCCCCCGCCGATGCCGCCGTCATCGCCGATGCCGCCGCCCCCGCCGATGCCTCCGCCCCCGCCGATGCCGCCGCCCCCGCCGATGTCGCCGCCCCCGCCGAATGTTGCCACCCTGGCCGAATCTCATCCCTATATAATTATCGCATTTGTATTTCGGAACCGTTTGGTTATTTACCATTTTCCCTTTCATGTTATTTGAGCAAGATTATATGAGCCCGTGTAAGACCGAATATTGATTCTCTTCTATTCCTTCTTTCATCCCCCCCCCTGCCTCTAAACCCACCACCGTAACATTTTTCGTGAGATTTGTGACCACCATCCTAAAACCATTGCTTATATGATTTCTGATACATGGAAAAAATATGATAAATTCTTTAAATAACACCTTAGAAATAGCATCGTGATGAGAGGGTAGGTGATAGATGGGCCCATTGAGTAATGGCTATAGGTAAAAAGGCTAAAGCTATATTGAACTCTAAAGGGCAACAATGTTATCTGTAACAAGACCAGCTAGTTTCCCTGTGGAAGGATTCCAATATCATCCATGTCTAGAAATTCTGGCCCAGTAAATCTTCAACTTCAGATAATGCATGTTCATTTTTGACAGAAGAGAATTCATCTGTGGAGGATTAAAGTCAATTGCAAGGAGTTAAACATGGTTTGCACAAAAGCGCTGACTTAAAGCCATAAAATCTGACCATCCATCGAACACCATTACCAGGAATCCAAAAGAATTATTAGACTCTCTTTGTGGGGAAAGAGAGAAGTTTATGAGGCAGATTAGTTCTTATGAATGCATCATTTCCAATATTCTAATCTATAAAAAAGTCAAATTTGCATAAAATCCAAGGCAGCAAAGATAATTGGTACAGTAAAGAAGATTTCATTTGGAATTAACTGTGAAAGAAAAAAATTTTGATTCCTTCAGTTTAAAAAATAATCAGAAGTAAATAAGGTAGCATGGGGGTAATCATTTTGAGGTACATTGGGCCCATAGCAAATGACGAAGACGCTTCCTCAATAATAATATAGCTGTGGTAACATCCAATCAGAAAAAGAATACAACAAGAGAACTCAACAATTGTTCAATTTGGAAAGCAGAAAAGTATATTTACCCAACAAAGAAGAGATCTAAAAATTCAAAATATATTTAAATGTGGCTCAGATCATTGTTTGATTATGGATGGACCAAGCACTTCTCCCAGTAAATAAAAAAACTAATTCCGGAAAGAACCACCGTATAGTTCAGCAAACTGTAAGAAGTCAACTGTCTTCAAAACCTTCAAGTTTTGCCAATTGGAGAATGGGAATTTGTGAAGTTCTCACTCCAAAGGAAGAAGATACTGTAAATGATTTGTTTACCTTGAAAAGTTAAGCAAGAATCAGTATCAGTAAGTGATCTTGCTTGTGGGCATTTGACTATAATGGTTTTTTTCTACAAAAGCCTTTATTTTTTTCCTCTCCTCTGGTAGAATTTTGGTGAATTGTAATGAAGTAAAATTCGCTCGACAGACAAGAGAAAAACTTCGTGTAGATAAATTTCTCTAAAAAAAGGTTCGGGTGCTTCTGTCTGAGAGCTAATCCACTAGGCATATTTTTCTTGTCAGACCTTCAGTTAAAAAGAATTCGAGTATGACCTCCAAGAAAAAAAATAGTCAAACATATTTGGTGCATCATTAGACTTAATAACAGATCTACAACAAATATATCTTAATATAAGTTAATAGTTTTCATCTAAATGAAGATAATATCATCACAATTGCTTTATCATTAGCTCGTATATCTTCAATGAAAGAACAGGGATATTCATACCTGGAATGAAAGGAAATTTGGGTGGCAGAAGCGGTCGAAGAAGCCCTTTCTGTATCTTCCAATCAACAGGATTTATGCTAGCAGCCTCTAACTTTAGCAAGACCTCGTCCTTCTTTGGTGATGGAACAGGGATCTCTACATGCTGCAGCCAGGAATTAATTTAGTTTTGGTTGACCTTATGTGCAGAGGTTTGTAGATCCATACCAAATATTTAGCAAAAACAACATAAAACTGTAGCTACTGTCATGTTTTTTAAAAATTATATAAGTAATAAACATAAATTTTTTTCAAATCTGACAAATAATAAAATTCCTTCGCACTACCAAAAATATAAAATAAAACAAAAAATACAAATGGATGGAGATGAGGAAGTGGAAGGCTACTAATGATACCATAGTTATAGCACAACTTTCTTAATAATGAAAGATATTGAAGGTCGGTAGTTAATGCAGATTCAGAAGAGTGGCCTGATCTTTTAGAAATAACTTCTGAAGGATGTTAGTTCAAGACACTGAGCAACAAATTTTTAGAAAAAAAAATTGAATCTCAAGATGATAGATTTCAGTGTTCATTTTTCTTCCACATACTAAATTTGGCAAGGACCGCTGCACCTCCAAGAGGACTTGGGTGTAGTGTTAAATAGACAAAAATCCTCACATATTAGACATCCTAGAGAAGTATGTCGTAGGAATTATGACCGACTTACGTTTGGTTTGGAATATAAGTACGCTAACAGGGAAAGCGATGGAAGTAGCAGATACGATGATTAGAAAAGGATAAATATTTAATGTCTGCAAGAGACTAGATGAGATCTAGGAAGCACCGGTACGGGTACGGGTACGATACGTACCCGGTACGGCGACAAAATTTTAAAAACAAGGATACGGGTACGGCATGCTACGTTATAATATATATATATATATATATATATATATATATTTATTATATAAAAGAATATACCGATCTTGGAGCACACCAACAATTCAATCACAGCCGTCCATCTACTCTCATCAAAGTTTTTTATAATACCCACCACCGAAGCCCTAGCTCACTCACGCAGACCTCGGCTCTTTCAAACCCGCATCCTCTCGCAGCCCGCTCGCATCCTCCCGCAATCTCACCACAAACTCCCAGCAGTCTCCGGCCGTCGGACCTCCTCCTATCTGGGCTCGCCGCCTTTCCGAAATCCACCGCACCGCCCGCATTGCAAGGTTCGCGCCGGATCTTCCGCACTCCAACTTCCTCGCCGCCCTCTAGCCGGCTCCTCCGCACTCCAGGTTTCACTTCGACTTCAACATTTTCTCCTCACTTCTACTTCTACATTTTCCCTCACTTGGAAGTCTACATTTTCCAAGTTTCACCAAGGTCTTCCGCAGCGGGATCAAGAACCACCGCAAGCGACCTCGAAAGAAGCCACAGCTACGATTTCGAAACTCTGGCCCCGATGAGCATCTTCCAACAAAGGCTTCTCCGATCGGTAATCATCATCAAAAAAAGTTCCGTGCAGAGGCTTCTATCACCGCTTTTCTGAGTTTTTCCCAAATTTTCTCTGGTTTTCTCACCTTCCCTCAGGCCTCTCATCGATATAGGGTGCTCTCTGTTTCGTTGCTATCGACTCGCTGTTTTCGCTCTCTTAGGTATTCTCAGCTTCTCCTCCACAAACTTCACATCCCTGCTTCGGATTGACAACTTCCAAAGAATATTTGCACTGTTAATATTGATATTGGTTATTAGTTTATTGTAGATGAGATGGAAGATTAGTTATGAAGCATTTATATATATTTGATTCAACAAATATGATCACGTTTACATAGTATATAAAACTGCAACATTTTTATATGGCATGAGAGTGAGAGTTTAGAAACCTGTAAAGGAGGGTTGATTTTGATTTATTACATTGGACCTATTCAATTCAACACTAAATCGTGCCCTAATTTTTCAACCAACATAGTTTTTGATGCGGGTAATAAACATTTTTCCCTGTAATAATGATTGACTTTGAAAACAATCATTTCTTTCTTTCTTTGTTGTAATAAGCATTCTTGTTGTACTCAAAACACAAATTTTATGACGACAAACGGACATATTGTTGATGTTTTAGAAATAAAGCCCGTTCAATGATAAATTAATTACCTTCTTAGTGGTTTGTGCAAACAGACAAGTAGAAACAGGAAATTGGAATAACAGAAATTTTTATTATCCAAAAAGGTAAGTATTACAAAGGTATGACCTCTTTTTTATAGAATGGAGGAGAAGGAAGAGATTACAAAAAGGCAATGTGGGACTAAATAATTACAGGTATAAGCGGTTTAACAAAAACAAGCCGAACAGGCCGCGCGGTTAGACGAATAGGCAAACCGCCCGGCAACCACCAGAAGGAGAGAACAAGTCGTCATAGGAGACCGCCAGACCGCCTGGTCTCCAAGTCGCCTGAGATAAACCGTCAGACCGTCCGGAAACCACACAGCAACAGTCCAGCTACCAAACCGCTGGAGAGAAACCGCCAGACCGTGCGGTCCCTAATCCGCCAGAGTCAGACCGCCAGACCGCCCGGTATCCATACTGCAACACTCCCCCTCAAGCTGGAGCATATATATTGATTATGCCCAGCTTGTCGCAAATGTGAAGAAAGGAGGCGGACGCCGGCTTGGTGAAGATATCAGCCAACTCTTTATCGGAGGTGACGAACGGAGTACAAATTTGTTCCTTCAAAATCTCTTCCCGAATAAAGTGACAGTCGACTTCAATGTGCTTTGTTCTCTCATGGAAGACCGGATTTTTGGAGATGTATATAGCGGTCTTGTTATCACAAAACATAGGTAGAGGATGGTTATAGACCTCTCCTAAGTCAAGCATGAGAGCCTGTAACCACTTCAACTCACATGTGGTCGACGTCATACTTCGATATTCTGCTTCTGCACTAGACTTGGAGACGACAGACTGTTTCTTGCTCTTCCAGCTCACAAGGTTTCCCCCCACAAAGGTACAAAAGCCCGATGTTGACTTGCGGTCTCCTTTGTCATCAGCATAGCTCGAATCTGAGTACGCTTCAACCCTCAAGTGACCATTCTTCAGAAAGAGTAGTCCTTTCCCAGGCGCTGATTTAACATACTCCAATATCCTCATGGTAGACTGTAAATGGCACTCCCTAGGAGCTTGCATGAATTGGCTAACATTGCCTACATCATAGGAGATGTCAGGTCTAAACACAATGAGATAGATGAGTTACCAACCAGACGTCTGTACCTCGTAACATCTGAAAGAGGAGAGTCATCCGTCCAGGTTTTATCTTCTTCAGTCGTCATGGGGCATCGAGCAGGTTAAGCCCCAGTCAACCCTGCCTCTTTTAGAAAATCAAGAACATACTTGCGTTGGGAGAGGACTAAGGAATTGGGCTTCCGAGAGATTTCTATACCCAGAAAGTATTTTGGAGAGCCCATATCCTTTGTGATCAGGTGTTGACGAAGATGCTTCTTTGTCAAGGCTATCCCAGCCTGGTCATCTCCAGTGAGAAGAATATCATCCACATATACCACAAGAACCACTAGACCCAGGGAGGTTTTGCGAACAAATAAAGAGTGATCGGCAGAACTTCTCGTAAAACCCACAGCCGCCACAATCCCGCTAAACTTGTCAAACCAAGCCGGAGGGCTTTGCTTTAGGCCATAGATAGCCTTCTTTAGCCGGCATACCTGTGTCTCCCCTTGAGCAACATACCCTGGAGGTTGTTCCATGTAGACATCCTCCTGAAGATCCCCATATAGAAAAGCATTCTTGACATCCAGATGGGAAATGGGTCAATCCATGTTGACAGCCACAGAGAGGACCCTGATAGTGCTGAGACAAGCAACTGGAGAGAAGGTGTCAAAATAGTCAACACCATAAGTCTGGGTAAAGCCTTTGGCAACAAGGTGGGCCTTGTAACGATCCACACTGCCGTCCGAACTGAACTTCACCACAAAGACCCAGCGACAGTCAACAACATCTGTGCCGAAGGGAGGAGGAACAAGGGTTCACGTACCCCGTTCAGTGAGAGTACCAATCTCCTCATCCATGGCAGCCTTCCAATGAGGAATAATAAGGGCCTCCTGGTAGGAACAGGGTGTGGTAGTGGCAGAGATAGCCAGTGCAAAAGCACTGAGAGAAGGGGTAAGACGATCATAGGAAACAACAGCAGCAAGCGAGTGCTGGGTACACGCCCGCACCCCTTTGCGAAGAGCAATAGGAAGATCCAGGTCAGCGGATTCCTCAGCATCCGGAGCATCCGTGGCGGAGAGAGCTGGCCCGGAAGTAAAGAGCGACGACGGTGGATAAGAGGGAGATAGAGGAGGTGAAGAGAGAGGAGGAGACGGTGGAGGTGGAAAAACCTCGGTAGGGGTCAAAGGGTTGGAGGGAACAGTAGGAGAATCAGAAGCCGCAGGAAGAAGAGAGGAGTCATAAGAGAAATAGGAAGCATTCTCGAAAAAGGTTACGTCGGCGGAGACGAACTGCTTGCGAAGAATGGGGTCAAAACAACAATAGTCTTTTTGAGTGGCAGAGTACCCCAGAAAGACACATTTGGTGGAGCGAGGGGAGAGTTTGTCACGGGTGGCGGAGGGAGCGTGCACAAAAGCTGTGCACCTAAAGATACGTAGAGGGAGAGAAAAAGGATCCTTGCCCGGATAGAGAATGGAGAATGGGGTTTGACCATGCAGAACCGTAGAGGGAATGTGATTGATGAGATAGCAGGAAATGAGAACTGCATAGCCCCAATATGAGCGAGGGACATGCATCTGCTTCATTAGAGTGCGAGCGACATCAAGCAGGTGACGGTTTTTGCATTCCGCACTTTCGTCACTCCATTTTATTGTGAGGTATAGACACAACTAGTTTGATGAACAATCTCATGTTGCATACAGAAAGATGAAAAAGCTTGACTAATATACTTCTTAGCATTATCAGAGCGAAAGATTTTAATTGAAACACCAAATTGATTGTGAATTAAATGATAAAAAGATGTTCATATATTGATTAATTCAGAGCGATCTCGTAAGAGATACACCCAAGTACATCTAGAAAAGTCATCAATAAAGGTAACAAAATAAGAACTACCCCGACCAACGGTGAAGGTAGGAGCAGGATCCCAGACATCAGAGTGAATGAGATCAAACGGACGGGTAGAGGCACGACCTTGCTTCGGCGGGAAGGAGGAACGGTGATGCTTGCCAAGCTGACAGGCGTCGCAGTTGAGAGGAGAACTGTGCGGAGGAAGGTGGGGCAGAAGCTGACGAAGAAGTCGTGGAGGAGGATGACCAAGGCGGAGATGCCACTATAGAAGATCTGTAGAGGAGGAGAAGGCGGATAGAGCGGAAACGTTGTCGAGGAAGTAGAGGCCGCCGCTCTCAGTCTCAGTAGCAATCGTCCGTTGGGAGCTCGGATCCTGAAAAAACAAGAAGTTGGAGTGAAAGTGACGGAGCACTGAAGTTGCTTGCATAAAGAGATAACCGACAATAAATTGCACGAAAACTTGGGCACATAGAGAGTGTCCGCCAAGCTAAGAGGCGGAATGACATGAACCACTCTCGTCCCATGGACCGGGGAGGGAGAGCCGTCTGCAACGAGGACCGAGGGCAACCGATCATGTGTTTCTAAGAGAGAAAAGCACTGAAGATTGTCCATCATGTGATTAGTCGCACCAGAGTCTATCAGCCATTTACCTTGAGTAATCACGTGAGCACTACCTGATGACGTGACCACC
Source organism: Platanthera zijinensis (assembly GCA_039513925.1). Taxonomy (NCBI): domain Eukaryota; kingdom Viridiplantae; phylum Streptophyta; class Magnoliopsida; order Asparagales; family Orchidaceae; genus Platanthera; species Platanthera zijinensis. The sequence continues at coordinate 74,961,222 of CM077094.1, forward strand.
GAGGCGGACGGCTTTGAGGAGGTGGAAGAGTCACCAGAGGGGCGAAGATGTGGATGTTTCATCCAGCAGCGATCCACGGTATGCCCGATGCGGCCACAGTAAGAGCAGAGGAAGCAGAAAGGGTCACGCCCGCCGGACTGGTGGTTGCGGCTACCAGAGCCACTCCGTTGAGTCTGGTGAGCATAGTTGTCCAGTGGAGAAGGAGAGGACATAAGAGGATGCTGAAGTAGAGAGGTAACTGCGGCCATGCGTGCAGCAGTGGCATCAAAGGTGGGAGAGTCCGCCTCGCCCAAAATTTGTTGGCGGATCATGTCATAGGACTCAGGAAGTCGCAGAAGATAGCACACAACCAGAAGCTCCTGGAAGTGTTTGTGCTGCTCGGCCAAATCCACAGAGAAGGGGCAATTTTGAAGAATCTCAGCCCCGAGAGCCTGAACCTGTTGATAGGCAGCAGCAAGAGACATGGAAGAACGGGCAAAGAGGTCCGCATACAGAGTATAGATGCGGGATGTCTGAGCTCCCTTCGAGTACAGAGCAGCAAGATGAAGTCAAGCCGTCTTGACCGTCTCATCATGACGGATGACGGGAAGGCATTCATCTGAAAGGTTGTTAGCTAGCCAAGTGCGCACAAGCGCGTCGCTAGCATCCCAGTCGTCAAACTAAGCGGAAGTGGGAGGAGGAGGGTCATCAGTGAGATGGTGGCGTTTGCGTTGTGAGCGAAGAAGAAAGGTGAAGGAGACACTCCAATTCGAGTAGTTGGAACCGATCAGTTTGGAGACGGTGCCAAGGTTCCCGGAAGGAGTAGGGGGAGGAGGCGGATTGGCCACGGGAGTAATGGTGGTGGTAGAGGTACCGCAAAGAGCCATGGAAGAGAAGAGACAAGAAGACGCGCGAGTAGAGAAAAGGCCGCGCGAACAGCAAGCAGCGGAGACAGCGCGAGCAAAAAGAAGTTCGCGAGAACAAGAAGAGACCGCAGCGGACAAAGAAAAGAAACCGCAGCGGACACAAGGCGAGGTTCTGCAGCGGTCACGGTGTCAATACACCAGCGGCAAGGAAGGCCACGACCAAGAAGCAGAACAAAGCAGAGGGAAAGAAGTCGTGCGGCTAGAGAGAAGGCCGCGCTAACAGTAGATAGAGAAGACCGCGCGAACTGGAAGGAGTTCGCGAGAAAGGAAAGTCGGGCGTGCGAACAGGGCAGAGACCGCACGAACAGAAATGGAGCCACGCGAATCAAAGGAGAGCGCGGTGAGAAAAGAGGCAGAGAAACCGCGAAAACAGGTCGCGGATAGAAAGAAAGACGGAACGAGAAGAGAGGCCGCGGACGGAAAGGGCAGCGATAAAGAAGAGAAGAGAGCCCGCGCGAACAGACCACAAGAAGAAGGGAAAACCGTGTGGACAGAAGAAGACGCCAAATCAGGCGGAAAAGATCGAGTCCTCTGATACCATGTGCAAACAGACAAGTAAAAATCGTAAATTGGAATAACAGAAATTTTTATTATCCAAAAAAGTACGTATTACAAAGGTATGGTCTCCCTTTTATAGAATGGAGGAGATGGGAGAGATTACAAAAAGGCAATGTGGGACTAAATAATTACAGGTATAAGCGGTTTAACAAAAACAAGCCGAACAGGCCGCGCGGTTAGACGAATAGGCTAACCGCCCGGCAACCACCAGAAGGAGAGAACAAGTCGTCATAAGAGACCGCCCGGTCTCCAAGTCGCCTGAGACAAACCGTCAGACCGCCCGGACACCACACAGCAACAGTCCGGCTACCAAACCGTTGGAGAGAAACCGCCAGACCGCGCGGTCCTTAATCCGCAAGAGTCAGACCGCCCTGTCTCCAAACTGCAACATGGTTGTTAAAAAAATTGGGATTGGTTAGGATGAGGATTGATTTTTGAATTAATTACAAACATAAATTTACACCTGTGCTCGATGCTCTCGAGCGGCCTTCGGCCGCATCCAGGCAACGCCACATCGAAAACGGGCACTCCTGACGAATGTCGCCGCTCCCAAACAATATCGCCGCCCCCAAACAATGTCTTCGCCCCCGAACATTGTCGCCGCCCAAACATTATCGCCGCCCCAAACATTGTCGCCCCCCCAAACAATGTCGCCGCCCCCGAACAATGTCGCCGCCCCCGAACAATGTCGCCGCCCCCGAACAATGTCGCCGCCCCCGAACAATGTCGCCGCCCCCGAACAATGTCGCCGCCCCCGAACAATGTCGCCGCCCCCGAACAATGTCGCCGCCCCCGAACAATGTCGCCGCCCCCGAACAATGTCGCCGCCCACGAACAATGTCGACGCCCCCCGAACAACGTTGCTACCCACGAACAATATCGCCGCCCACGACCAATGTCGCCTCCCACGACAAATATCGCCCTCAAGACCAATATCGCCGCCCACGACACATGTTGTCGCCCACGACCAATGTCGTTGCCAAGCGGGTGAAGCCCACAGCGACGCATCGAGAACGGGCGAAGCCCGTTCGAAGATGTTAGTATATATATATATATATATATATACGTATCACAACTGCAATAAATAGTTCTCAAAATATTGAAACATCAAACATAAATCATAACTTAAAGTACAAGTCCAAAAATCAATGCAACATAACATGAAGTTTTCAACCAGTAAGCATTCATAAATATTACAAATTTAACATCTTATATGTTTCACCAAAAGGGATAAATTAACCATAAGTCTACTCATTAGTCTTTTTATTCTTCATCTTCATTGTTGGAGATCAACTTCATTGTTGAAGATCAACATCTTCAAACTCCGATTAATCTAGAGACAAGTTAGTCATTTTGTTAATAACTTGCGTCATTTCAACATGTTCAATACAAGTACTTGTAACCAAAACGTACCATTGCCAGAAACATACTCGGTACAAATACACAACTTAATTGGACGTACCAACGCTTCCTAATATATAGTCAACTTTTGTTTACTCCAGAAAAACAGAATCTTATCACAATATGCATCATGATGTGGTAGGTCCAAGTGTGTCTACAGAGGTGTGTCTGTTGAGTATCGAGTACGTACCGGTACCGGACACGTATCCGATACGAGTACGCTGCCTTCGGGGAAGTATCTGTGCTTCATAGGATGAGAGGGTGAGAAAGCTAAATTTTTAGATAATTCAGATTTTAAATTATGGTACAATGGAAAAAATAAAACAAGTAGTGGAGTAGGTATTATTGTGAATACTACTTAGAGGGATGAAGTTGCTGGGGTAAGTAGAAAATGTGATAGAATCTTAGCTCTTAAATTGGTCATAGGAAAAGAAACTATTAATGTTATTAGTGCTTACACGTCACAAGTAGGATTAAGTGAAGTTATTAAATTGCAATTTTGGGAAGACTTAGATGATTTAGTAAGGGAAATCTCATAAAAAGAGAAGATTTTCATAAGAGAATACTTAAATGGAGATATGGAAGAAAAATGTAAATTATACAGCCGTTCATGAAGGATTTGGATATGGAAAAAAAGAAAAAGGGCAGAGCATTTTAGACTTTGTCGTAACACATGAGCTAATTGTGACAAATATATTTTTCATAAATAGGGAAGAACATTTAATTATATTTAAAAGCGGACAACATGATTTGTAAGGATTGCAAAGTCATAACAGAAGAAAGTTTGACAACACAACATAAGTTAGTGGTGTTAGACGTACAAATTAAATATAATAAATTTAAGAGAAGAATAAAAATGTTGCCAAAAATTTGGTAGTGGAACTTGAAGATGGAAAAACAGGTTGCTTTCAAGACAACGATTATATAACAACAAGTTGATGATCACTATGTTGATCTTAATGTATCATGTAAAGTTATATCTTCATATTTAAGGATACGTGAAAAGAACGTACTTGGAGTATCAAAAGGTCGTGCGCCCCCAAATAAAAAATCTTGGTGGTAGAAAGAGTAAGTGCAAGACAAAGTGAGAACAAAGAAGGCTAGCTATAAATCACCCTACGCTTGTAGGAATGATGAAAACTTAACTAGGTATAAAGTCGCAAAAAAAGCTAAACATGCAGTAAGTCAAGTTTATGAAGAATTTTATAAGCGATTAGATATCAAAGATGGAGCGTGATATATATAAATTTGCTCGAGCTAAAGAATGAAAGACAAGAGATTAAGTCAAGTAAAATGCATAAAGGATGAAACAGATACAGTTTTAACGGATGACGTGGATATTAAAGAACAATGGAAAAAAATACTTTTATCAACTTTATATGGAAACAAAAACAATAAATTGAACTTGTAAGTGTTAAGTAAATCAGAGGAGTATAGGAACATAACGTTTTATCATAAAATTCAAGTATCAGAGTTAAATGATGCTCCAAAGAAGATAAAAATGGAAAGGTTGTATGGTCAGACGATATACCCATCGAAGTATGGAAATGTTTGGGGAATGAAGAAATTTTGTACCTTGCATGTTTTTTTAATAAGATAACGAAGTCAAAAAAGATGTCAGACCAATGGAGAAAAAGTATCTTATTACCTTTGTATAAGAACAAAAGAGATATACAAAATTGTGTTAATTATAGAGGAATTAATTAATGAGTCATACCATGAAACTATGAGAATGAGTAATAGAAAGAAGAGTAAGACGAGAGACTAACATCTCGGAAAATCAATTTGGATTCATGTCAGGGAGGTCGACCATAGAAACTATACATCTCTTAAGGAGAGTCAATGAAAACTACCGAGAAAGGAAACAAGATTTGCATATGTTGTTCATCGATCTTGAGAAGGCTTTTAATAGAGTTCCAAGAGAGATCTTATTGAGAGTCTTAGAAAAGAAAGGTGTAAATGTATCATATATTGACATAATCAAAGTTATGTATACAAATTCAGTGACAAGGGTGAGGATATCTGGAGGATTAACACAAGAATTCCCTAATACTGTTGGCTTACATCAAGGTTCAGCTTTAAGCCCTTATCTCTTTACCCTTATCTTAGAGCTCTCCAGACATATCCAACAAACAATACTTTGGTGTTTATTATTTGTGGATGATATCGTTTTGGTCAATGAGACGTGCGCGGGTGTAAACGCAAAATTTGAAATGGCGAGACACTTTAGAAAAGAAGGGTTTTAGGTTGAGCAAGGCAAAGCCGGAGTATATGGAGTTTAAATTTAGTGGTGCAAGAAGGAGGGATGACTTCGTTATTAAGTTGGATGATCAAGATATTTACGGTAGTGAGTGCTTTAAATATCTCTGACCCTTAACATTCTCTTTAAATTTGCTACCACAGCGCGATAGTATGCTATCGCGGCGCGGTAGCATAGGCAGTGGTCGTTTGACCCAGTCAGCACCGCTTTGCCGCTTAACGACCGACTCAACCTTATCTGACACGTGGCATGCTCCCGCCAGCGGTACCGCTACCGTCTGGCGTTAGCAACTCGACGACACTGGTTCTCGACGCCAACAACTCGACGCCACTGGTTGTTCTCGACGCCCGCTATCGCCGGCGGTATCTTGCTATCGTCAGATGGTAGCTTCCAGTAACTAGCATTTTGTTGTTTTCAAATAGGGTAAACCAAGAGTGTTACAAATCTCCCCTCCTTTAAGGAATTCCGTCCTGAAATTTAATCAGTTCAAAAAACAACAAAAAAACATCAAATATACAAAATTGTATACCTCAACAGAACAATTCGGGGAATTCCTCGATCATAGTTTGCTCACGCTCCCATGACAGTTCCTCTCGGCCACAATTTTCCCAACGGACCTAGACCATCCTGACTAACTTATTACGTAGCTACTTCAACTCCGTATCTTCGATCTGAATGGGCTTGACCTTCGTCGTCAACCCACTATCGATCGGAACTTGATCTGCAGCAACCTCTTGCGTAGGCTCTTGCAACGCCTTCCGCAGCACCGATATGTGGAACACATCGTGCAAACCACTTAACTCAGCTGACAGAGCAAGGCGATAGGCCGCTTCACCAATCCGTTCAACAACTTCAAAAGGCCCAAGATGTAACGTCCCGTTTCGGGCTAGGCCCCTCGCACGAGTTTTGAGTCAAGAGACTCGACTAAGACTTGTGGTGCACTGACAGAGGGTGTCAGGAGTGTGGCATGAAGGGTTGGGTTTAAGGATACCCAAACCAGTAGCTGGAGTGAAGGAACTCGGCCAAGTGAAAATCGACGGGTATCGAGAATGATACCCGCCGAATTCGACGGGTATCGGTGGTCGATACCCGTCGGATTCAGAGCTGCAGATTGAGAAGTAGGTTAAGTGAAATTCGACAGGTATCCGTAGCTATGCACGCCGATCGACGGGTATCGAGAATGATACCCGCCGATCGACAGGTATCAGTAGCTATGCACGCCGATCGACGGGTATCGAGAATGATACCCGCCGATCGACGGGTATCGGTAGCAATGCACGCCGATCGACGGGTATCGGTAGCAATGCACGCCGATCGACGGGTATCAGGATGATACACGCCGATCGACGGGTATCAGGATGATACCCGCCGATTTTTCCTTAGACAGTTTTCCTAGGTTCCGCTGTCCTGTGCGTGCGGACTGAACCGGACCGGGCTGGCTGCGGCTTGGCTGCCTTGGACCGGGTCACTTCAATATGACCCATTAGGGGCGGTCCAATGGGATGTTGACACGTAGCAGAAGGGACTTAACCTAATACATCGGTTTATAAGGGAAGATAAAGCCGAACCCTAGCCATTTTGTCGATCGACCTTGTCGTCATCGCGGACCTTGCGAAACCGATAGAGTCGAGGGAAATCGTCGGAACTCCTGGAGGCGGCCTTCTCTCTCTCTCCTTCCTTTGCCGTGAAGAACAACTGCGCCAAGCAAGGATGCCGCGGAGGAGGATGACTAGATCCATGGCCGGGAATGATGGTACCGGTGGAAATGAGGTGAGCTTCCTCCCCTCTCCCTTGGTGCTAGATCTGTAGTTATATTCTAGGAGAGATATCGACTCCATAGAGTCTTGATGGTGAGGAGATGATTTCCTAGGGAAAGTCATGCCTAGATTTGTTATTCTAGGTTTAGGTGTCTTCACCCTCCTCATCATTCAAAGTGAAGATGAGAGAGGGATTCGTGGAGCAATATGGCTTTGTGAGGGTGAATAAGGGTGGACGAATTTCTGGAGGAGTTTTTTTTGGGAGATCGGTGCAAGGAGGAAGATGAACGGATGTCGTTCATCTCGCCTTAAGATGCGTGCAGAAATCTGATTTCTGCACGCAGCGACTTTCGTGGCTAATTTCGGGGGTGTTCTAGCCAGATCTGGATTTTCGACTCGGCATGAAAGTCGTAGCCCTCGAAATTATCTTTCCAACGAGTGGTTGCACGTTTCCAGGCGATACCTGCAGCCACGGGAAAGTCAGTTCAAATCTGCTGCGATTGGGGAAAATTCCACCCAGGATATTTGTATCCTGCACGCAGCAGACTTCGAGCGAATTTCTGGTGTGATGCGATCAGATAGGGGCTTTCGACTAAACACGAAAGTTGTAGCCCTTGAAATTATCTTTCCAACGAGTGGTTACACGCACTCGCCGGACTTATGTAGCCTCGGGAATCCTTGGTCGAAGTTGCTGTCCGGATTAAGGCTGCACCTAAATTCTGGGCTGTGTAATGTGGAGTGCGATTTGGTGGAATTTAATGTTGCGATCCAACTCGAGGCTTGGATGAACTCTTTTGACATAATCATCATAGTGATATGATAAGTTGAGGTTATAAATCTGAATTCGTATAACGAGTTGTGGACAAGCTTAGTTGAAGGAAAGAGCCAGATATAAATTGGTAGATGTATAAATGATTTAACTATGGCCATGATGTATGTTGAATGGATAGAAGGGAATTAGTAATCCAATGCTTAGAGTGTCGTCTCCCTACGGGTAGCATTGTGGAAGTAACAAGTGCGGTGTTGACCGTCACTAGTTGGAATGAGGTTGAGCTGAGTAAAGTTGGATGGTTGGGCTTGGTCCTCGGTGTTCACGTCCCGAGGCTCCTTCCATGCCACGATATTGCGGAATTGCGTGTGGTGTGAGTCGACACGCGGTGTCGTAATCCCGGGTTAAGGATAGTGTGGCAGGTCTACGGTCTCGCCAATCGTCACACCGATGGGAGTTGGCGGTTAGACCTTGAACGGTTGGGCTTGGTCCCCTTGCTCGTTTCCGGGGCTCCTTCCGTGTCATACCTTAGGCCAGTTCGGGGCTAGGATCTTGGTGCACATTTACCCAAGAGAACCCGCTGAGCCGTAGTACGCATATGAGCTCCGCTGTTGTGTTCTTAGCGTTGAGGCGTACGGAGGCCTAGGCCAGGTAGTGTGGAGACCAGCCTAGTAGTGGAGATGCCCGCTCTACTGTCACCGTTTGGCCACGACGGTTGACGCCTGAGAGGTTAGCTACCTGCTCGAATAGTGGGAACTATAAGTCTGTGTCGACACAGCGATTGCATGTGCTTGATCATGGGTGTGTCATTGCATTGCATACATAGCATTGCACTTCATTACATACACAAGACCCTCATCGTATAAGTTTGTATGGGCACTCCTATACGATGGGTTGCTTACTGCTGAACGACCCTCAACTTATATGCTTGTATGGGCATCCATATAAGTTGAGTTACTTACTGTTATAACATTATACTCTCTTGTTGCTGTAGATGGTAGAATTGTAGATTAAGAGGTTGTTCATTTATACACTACTATATTGCTACTTATGTCATGTATACTTCACCTGCTTGTACTACTATTTTATATACATTGTACCTGTTCCTTTCTCCGCCCGGTGCCGAGGAGTCGCCGGGGGAGCGGATGTGAAGTCACTTAGTCTTTATGACTAACGGTTGCTACGTCTTCCTTTTTAGGAGGAAACCCCGCAAGTGGAGCAGCAGGTCTTGCAGCTGGACAGCCAGGCCAGGACGACAGGGCCTGAGGGAACGGTACCGTCGCTACCGTCGGTTACAGATGTGAGTGAGAGAGATTTTGTTGTAGCCCTTCGGGGCAATTCTATTTACGTACTCTGATTATGTAGAAGCTTGTTTTGCTTCTCTTTTGCTGCACTTATGGACTTATGCTTAGTGTGGATTGACTTCTTTATATTATTATGGTTGGGTTGGCATTTATTTGTTGATATTGGTTGTAGCCGGCAGGATAGGCGTCTTGTGGTACAGGCTGACCCGAGTGTTAGTGTTACCGCAAGGCGGCTGTTCTGGGCATAAGACCCCTCTCGTGCCGTGTTTTGTGTTCCGGGAGGGGGGTCTTACACAAGATATCTCGGACTCAACTTTTTCAATCGGTGAATCCGGGATACACCTTTAAACGGTTTGATTTTGAGATAAATCCAATCGCCAACCGCAGACTCAACTTTTCAGTGTTTGGCATTGTAATACTTCGTCTGCCTGTCTTGAGCAACCAACAATCGCTCTCGAATCAAGCGTATCGTCGAAGTTGCATCTTCGGCGTTCTTACGCTTATAAAACCTCGATTCGCCAGTTTCTATCCAAGCCAACGAAGTACGGCACTTCCTACCGTATAGGGGCTCGAAGGGCGTCATCTTAATATTCGCTTGGTAGCTATTGTTATAAGCAAATTCGATCATAAATAGATGATCCTTCCACCTCTTCCCGAAATCCAAGGCGCACATGCAGAGCATATCCTCCATTGTCTTGTTTACCCTTTTGGTCTAACCATCCGTTTGCAAACGAAAGGTCGTGTTAAATTTCAGCTTAGTACCCAACAGTTGGTGGATTAGCCTCCAGTCATTCAAAGTGAAACGCCCGTCTCAGTCACTGACGATGCTACGGGGCACGTCGTGCAAACGTACAATGTTGTCAACATAAAGCTTTGTCAGCTTTTCCACTGAATCATCCTTCCTGTTCGGAATGAAGTGCGACACCTTTGTTAAACGGTCAATGATCACCCAAACGGCATAGTTCCCGCACTGCGACCTCAGTAATATGTGCACATAATCCATAGATATGTCGTCAAACTTCCACTCCGGGATCGGCAACGACTTCAGGAAATCATCAGGTTTCTGACATTCAGTTTTTACTAGGACGCAAGGATGACACTTCGCCACATAAAGAGCTATGTCCTTCAACCCTGACCACCAGAACAGCTTTTTCATGTCCTTGAACATCTTTGTGCTCCCCGGGTGAATTGAGTACTTTGTAAAGTGTGTCTCGTACATCAATTCCTCTCGTAACTTGCACACATTCGGGACGCTCAACCAACTGTCCGTCCACAAAAGTCGGTCATCAACAGAAAACTGGGCATTTGACCCATCCAAAGTCTCTGACGAGTAGTGTTTCATGTTGTCATCCAGCTTCAACGCTTGTCGAATCCTGTCTGCGAGGTCATATTGCACCTCCATCCAGTTTAAACTTGCATTTGCACTAGAACTCTCATCAACACAAGAGATCTCCAAGGACTCAAGTCTCAAATAAGACGCTCATTATGCATTTGTATCCAGTTAGCATATGCAGGAGCTCTACGACTCAACACATCTGCAACAATATTTCCCTTTTTGGGAACATAGCGTATCTTGAATGTGTAATCCCCCAAGAACTTCATCCACCTTTGTCACATATTCAAATCATTCTGCTTCAACAGGTACTTTAGGCTCTTATGGTCTGTAAAAATGTCAATCTTTACGTCATACAAGTAATGTCGTCACAGCTTCAAACTGCGGAAGAACGCAGCCTAAGAATCTCCCTGAGGTATCGCTATAAATCTCATAACCTTTCGTACCACATGGCGAACATAATATAAGCGTCGTGGTCAGACGACTCTTCAACTCCTCAATTACTCGTGCGCACTCTAGCGTCCAAATGAATTTCTGATCGTACTTATTAACGTCGTGAGAGTTAGAGCTATCCACAAGAAATTCTCAACGAAGCGCCTGTAGTAGCTGGCAAGTCCAAGAAAACTCCTGACTTCCGCCACCGTAGACAACACAGGCCACTCCCGTATCACAATTATCTTCGTCAAATCCACTGCAATTCCTTCCACACTGACCACATGTCCCAGGAATGCCACTAATGAAAGTCAAAACTCACACTTCGAGAACTTGGCATAGAGTCGATTTCTCCTCGGGGTATGCAAAACCAACTCAAATGATTTGACGTACTCTCAGTGCATGACTGAGAGTATACCAAAATATCATCAATAAAAACGATCACAAATCGGTCCAGATACTCTCGAAAGGTCCTGTACATCAAATCCATGAATACCGATGGCGTATTTGTTAGCCCAAACGGCATCACAGTGAACTCATAGTGCCCGTAGCGTGTACCAAACGCTATCTTGGGAATATCACTTTCTCTGATCCTCAACTGATAATAGTCAGACTTCAAATCCAGCTTTGTTGGGGCTGCGGTCCGGAATCGCCCCCGCGCTGCGGTGCTATGCGGTAATGGCTTAACTGGCTGCCCTGTGGATCCGCCCGAGGACTTTTGATATAAAGATTAGTGGCGCCGTCCTCCATCAGTCCGGGCTTTTGGTGCGAGTGGTTGCGCTAAGTCCTCTCAATTGGTATCAGAGGGAGGTTGCGGGTTCGAAACCCCGGAGTCGTTTCCGGGGGGGATTGTTGGGGCTGCGGTCCGGAATCGCCCACGCGCTGCGGTGCTATGCGGTAATGGCTTAACTGGCTGCCCCGTGGATCCGCTCGAGGACCTTTGATATAAAGATTAGTGGCGCCGTCCTCCATCAGTCCGGGCTTTTGGTGCGAGTGGTTGCGCTAAGTCCTCTCAAGCTTCAAATAGACAGTTGATCCAACCAGCTGATCAAATAAGTCATCGATTCTCGAAATCGGATACTCGTTCTTCTCTGTCAGCTTGAGCAATACTTCGACAGTTGATCGTCGCTGCTTGAGCAATACTTCGAAATCAAATACTTGACCCAGTCAGCGCCGCTTTGCCGCTTAACGATCGACTCAACTTTATCCGACACGTGGCATGCTACTGCCAGCGATACCGCTACCGCCTGGCGTTAGCAACTCGACGTCACTGGTTCTCGACGCCAACAACTCGACGCCACTGGCTATTCTCGACGTCATCAACTCGACGCTCGTTACCGCCGGCAGTATCTTCCTATCACCGGGTGGTAGCTTCCAGTAACTAGCATTTTGTTGTTTTAAATAGAGGAAACAAAGAGTGTTACAGGTCGTATGGAATAAAGGCGAAAAAGTCGGGAAAGATCATCTGAGTCACCTTCATCCCAACACTCCCCCTAGCGTGATAACATTTGCAAGAAGGCATAACGCTAAGACAAGAGACAAACATTAAACATAAACATGATACACACACAAAAACATAACATAAAACTGTCATGGAGAACGGCTATCGGCAAGATCACGATCCCATATGCAGCAAGCAAAGCAAGAGCACAAGCCAGCGGAGAGCAGAAGGCTCAAACGGCTGTGAGATAGTGCTCAAGCATCGGCGATCAAAAGAAGGCTCCAGCAGTGGCGAGCGGAAGAGGGAGACCATCACAAATAGAAGCATCGACCAGAGAGCAGCAGTACGGGAAGCCATCCTGAAAGGCAGCAAGCAACTGGACGCACAGTAATAGGAAAAGAAACGATAAAAAACCAGTCGACGACATCGTCGCCCAGATCTGATGTCGTGGAAAGGGTCTAGAACGGGAGCGGAAGCCATCGATGTTGAGTAAAAACGTGATCGAGCGGCGCCATGGGATCTGGAAATCGTGGGAGCATCCAGCGCCGAGAGCCACGGGATCGAGAGCAGTCGCATGGTTCTGGGAGAGGAAGCAACCGATGACAAGAGCAGAGAGGGAAAGAGACGAGAGGCTTGTCAGAACCAGACAATGCTGACGAGACGCACGACGGGAGAAGCCACCAGCAGCAACGTCAGCAAGGACTGGATCGACATCGAGCAAGACTACAAGTAGGACGTCGACACATGTGACGGGGTGGACGAATGAGAACAGTGGCGCAAGCAGAATCATGTGACGAGATGGTGTCGGGATCTAGTGTCGGCACAACTGGAAAGACAAGAGGGCGCGACGGGCTTTTGTAGGGGGGAGGACCACTCCCGATGATGGAATCACGGAATGATGTCATCGACGGGAGCAGGGGAAGAAGCACCCGTCTGGAGACCAGCAGAAGGGTCGACCGGACCAAAGCAGAGAAGAGGAAACCGCTTTACGGGAACGGGACCAGATTAAGGGGCAGCCACGCACGGGAATAAATTTTTTAGGGTTTCGGATATTTTACCTCTGATACCATGTTAGAAGTAGGAGGAAAATATCATGTGCAATTTATTCATCCTATATAGGGGCTAATTTATAGGACTACAATAAGATGCAAAACACCGATATCCAGTGTGGTACTAAACAATCATGGACTAAAAAACCTTAAATAATAACATAAATTAATAACTCCAACATTAACAAATACAAAACAATACATTATAAATTATATTAATATTATATAATAAAATTATATTGATAACAATAAGTTTATTACAAATAAAAAAGATTTAAAATTTAAATATCTTTGATTGATTCCAAATCTTTTTAAATTTATAGATTTATATTAAAAACATATAAATAATCAACTAATAAATAATTTAAACATTTTTACATTTTTGTGCAATATGAACTAAAAATATTGTGTGAAATAATTATACAAAATCGGTTATAAGTAAGGTTGTAGATATCAGATGTCGGGTTCATGTCAGTTTAAGTTTGAAATGTCGGATGTCGATTGTGGGGGATATATCGGGGATTTTTTACAATGTCGGATTTTAAAATTTAAATAAATTTATCATATATATACACAGTTTTTAAAAATATGTATAATTGTATAAATAATATATGTTTATAAATTACACCATAAACATATATACGCATTGCATGTGTTTAGAAATTACACAAGAAAGTATCTCGAATGTAATAAACGAGATAAAAATCACCAAATGAGAGTGAGATGAGAAAGTAGTCGACACTAGACTTAGAGAGCTATACGAAATAAAGCACAAAACAAAATATTTTTGTTTAGTCTCTTCAAAAGGGACAGCCAAGTGCACAAAGCATCCCCGCATAGCGAGGGTCCGAGGAAGGATCCCACTACAAGGGTGAAATATAAGCAAAACTTACGCTGTATTTTTGCAAGAGGCTTCTTCCAGGACTCGAACCCATGACCTCAAGTGATGTAGCGTTATACGCGCGACACGAATATTAGCGCAGTTAAGGTTCTCTCTCGACATTCCAACTAATTTGCGACTCGCACAGAAAATTATTTCAGCCCACACGTTTGCAATTTTTAGCGTTCCGATGCTAACGTACGGGTGGCCAATCCGTTAAAAACCGAACAACGGCTATAGGCCGAGATTCGATCAAGCTAAAAGGATGACTATTGCGTCCGAACGAGCGGAGTTGTACCAAAAGTGATCTACCCAAAAAAATACGATTCGCAAGAAATGGTAGATCTCTCCAAAAAAAAAGAAACGAGGCCCGCCAAGCCTTCTCGAATTTAAACAAATCAAGATAAACGCAAAATTCATTCGAGAAAACCACGATGATTCCAAAGCTATCAAGATTGCACGCCAATGTTTTCCACCACAGAAATTATCTAGAGGGAAAAATATTTCTCAAGGTTTGTAGAAATTTCGTTACCCCGCTCGGAGAAAGATCTAGGAGTTGATCTATGTCAAAAGTTAATCGCCTCGCAACAGTTCCACCGGAGTCACGACGGATGGAGAGAAAACTCGTCGCCTTCCTTGCATCACGCCGGAGCAATGTTCCTGAATTCCACGTCTTCTTGCACTTGGCCGGCCGGAAGAACGGGAGAGAGAAAAGGTGGTGAACCTTTGTCTCTATGGGGGCCGCACCTAGGAGGAGCCGGCGATGGGAGAGGGGACCGGTTTCACGGTGGAGGTTGAGGATGGCCGGCAGCCTTGAGGGGGGAGATTAGAGGAGGAGGGCGGCGGTTCCAAGGAAGGTCGAACCCTATAGGGAAAGAAAGCCAATTTCGGCTATTGAAGAGAAGGAAAGAAAGAGGGAGGAGGGGATTTCCAAATCAATAGGAAATTTCAAATTTTAAAAGTTCTCATCAAATCTTCAATAATAAATCCTACAACATCATGCCTATTTATAGGGGCTTACAACATCCCAAGGCTATATGCAGCCCAAAAACATGAAAATAATAATAGAGTCCGAACAAAGCAAAAATTAAATAAAAATAATAACAGAATATTTAATTAATACTTATAATAGAATAATTATATGTATTAATTAATTATTAAGATGCCGCGGGCGGAGATTGTAACGGCGATGGCGCTTATCAAAATATTTGTCACGGCGACGCGCGTCTTTAATTGGAGGGGCACATTCATCCGTAAGCGTGTCGGTACCATCATCATGTTGAGGGCCGTCGTCGCCATCAATCCTCCCCCGCTCGAAAGTACTCATCTCCGATGAGTTGCCTTGAATGTACTATCGGAGAAGATCCTCATCCAAAAGAGCCACCTCCGCTTCCGGGAGCCATGAATCATCAGAAGCTGGATGATCACGCCAACGAATCAAGTAGCGGCGAATGTCACCACTTGGCGAGGAGAGCAATTCTTCTCGAATAATCCTGTCAGGCAAAAAGGTAGTCCTGGGGAACCTTGGAAAAGCGTTAATCAAAGAAGGAGAAAAATTTTCTGCATCAACATCCAACGTACCTCCAGTGGAGACCGGTGTAGAGAGCGATCCAGGAACAAGCTCACCCCCAAACCCATTAGAAATTTCAGTGGACTCAAACGGACAGGCAGACAATTCAAGTGGTGGAGAAACATAAGGCGTTAAATCCGAAACATTGAAAATAGAGGAAATTCCCCAATCAGTGGGTAACTCTAATAAAAATGTGTTTTCTCCTAACTTCTTTAAGATTCGAAATGGACTGGCTCGCCGATTCGCTAACTTTTTTATAGTGCCCGAAGGCAACCGTTCAGGGATGAGACGCACCATAACTAAATCGCCAATTTTTAAAGGAGACGCCCTCTTATGTACATTAGCATTAGATTGATAAGTCGCATATTGTGTGGCTAGCGTGTCTTTAATGTGCTTATGCAAATGGTGGACATGCGAGGCAAACTCTTGTGCGAATTGACTTGACTTGTAGGATGGGGGTAATGGAATCAAGTCAAGTGGCACTGGCGCTTTATATCCGTGCACGATTTCATTTGGTGAAAGACCCGTGGACCTATTTTTCGAATTGTTATAAGCTAGCTGAGCATGGGGAAGGATTAGGTCCCACGTACCCTTGTGGTCGCCCACAAGACAACGAAGCAAACTACCCAAACTTCTATTTACCACTTCCGTTTGTCCATCCGTCTAGGGATGGTAGGCCGAAGAAAATAAAAGTTTGGTGCCCATAATTTTCCAAAGGGTCTTCCAAAAATAGCTAGTAAATTTTACGTCCCTATCAGCCACTATTGTCTTAGGAACGCCCCGATGACCAACTACCTCCTTAAAAAATAATTTTGCAACATGTGATGCATCGTTGGTTTTATTACACGCAATAAAATAGGTCATTTTGGAAAACCGATCTACCACTACCAGAATAGAATCATGACGCCTAAACGTGACGGGCAGGCCTAGAATAAAATCCATACAAATGTCTTCCCAGGGAATGGAAGGAATCGGAAGAGGGGTATAAAGTCCCGCGTTAGTTTTATTACCCTTAGCCAAGCGTTAGTTTTATTCTCATCCAAAATTGCCTTTTACACTAGTTCATGGCTTAATATATAGCCAAGCACACACCAAAGGCTATATGCAGCCCAATCAAAATAAAAACAGCAATGGCCGGCTAAACGCAGACCAACATAAAAATTGTAGCTAAGGCTGGCTAAACGCAGGCCAGATTAAATGTCCAAAAAAATAACATAAAATAAGACAAGCTTAAATTAATTAAAGTTCTTCATGTGCCGAGGGCGAAGGTTGTAACGTTGCCCGTCACGAATGTTGCGGCGTCGCAGATCCTTGGAAGGTGGCGGTGGATCATCATCAACTGCATCGTCATCAAGATGTGGGTCGACGTCCCCATCAACCCTCCCCCGCTCGAAAGGACTCATCACCGATGAGGAGGGGAGCAGGTACTGCTGTAGGAGAGCTTTGTCCAGAATGGCCACCTCCGAAGCAGAGAGCCAAGAATCATCAGAGGCAGGGCGATCACGCCAACGGATCAAGAACCGTCTGGAGTCGCCATGCGGAGAGGGAAGCACCTCATCCCGAATAATCCTGTCAGGCACAAAAACAGTCTTGGGGAAACTGGAAAAAACGTTAGTCGACGAAGAGGGAAATGTAGCAAGTTCATTAGGCGACATACCCCCGGTGGCACCTGCTGGAGAGAACGATCCAGATAAAACTTCACTCTCAAACCCATTAGAATTGGTAGTGGACAAAAACGGGGAGACAGATAATTCTAGTGGTGGTGAGATATAAGGCGTTAAATCAGAAATATTGAAAATGGGGGAGATACCCCAATCAGTGGGTATTTCCAAGAGATAAGCATTCTCTCCTAATTTCTTTAAAATACGAAAAGGACCGGCTCTCCTATTTGCTAATTTCTTTATGGTTCCCGTCGGAAACCGTTCGGGGGAGAGACGCACCATAACCAAATCGTCAATATTAAAGTGGATTTCCCTTCTATGTACGTTGGCGTTAGCTTGATAAGAGGCATATTGTTTGGCTAACGTTTGATTGATGTGTTTGTGTAGGGTGTGAACATGTGAGGCGAAATCCTGAGCAAACTGACTAGATTTATAAGTTGGCGGTAACGGGACTAAGTCAAGAGGCACGGGTGCCTTGTAGCCGTGCACAATTTCATTGGGTGAGAGTCCGGTGGACCTATTTTTGGAGTTATTGTAGGCCAATTGTGCATGTGGTAGGATGAGATCCCACGTGCCCTTATGATCCCCCACAATACAACGAAGTAAACTACCCAAACTCCTATTAACTACCTCCGTTTGGCCATCCGTTTGTGGATGGTAAGCCGAGGAAAATAAGAGCTTGGTGCCCATAATCTTCCATAACGTTTTCCAAAAATAACTCGTGAATTTCACGTCCCTATCAGTGACAATAGTTTTAGGGACGCCCCTATGGCCTACGACCTCTTTAAAAAATAGTTTAGCGACATGAGACGCATCATCGGTTTTGTGACAAGCAACAAAATAGGCCATCTTCGAGAACCGGTCAACGACCACCATAACGGAGTCGTGACGTCTAAACGTGACGGGAAGGCCTAGGACAAAGTCCATGCTAATATCTTCCCAAGGGACGGAAGGGATCGGGAGGGGGGTATAAAGACCCGCATTCGTCTTATTTCCTTTTCCCAATTGACACGCTCTACAACTTCCGACCACCTTGTGCACAGTTGACTTGAGACCGGGCCAATAAAATTTTTCCTCCACTAAGTTTATGGTTTTATCCCGCCCAAAGTGGTCGCCGAGGCCGCCACTATGTAATTCCCAAACTATAAAGTGGCGAAGGGAGGAACGAGGGATGCATAGCTTAGCGTGCTTGAATAAATAGCCATCACGGAGATAGTACGCAGAAATGGTCGTGGGTGACTCGCCCTGGGTGGATAAGTAGATATCTTTAAAATCCGGACAATGAACATACTCGTCCTTGATACGTTCGAAACCGACGACCTTAACCTCTAGTGTGGTCAATAAAAGGGAGACGCGGCTCAGAGCATCAGCTACCCGATTGAGGTTGCCCTTCAGGTGTTTAATATTAAAGGAGTACTCCTGCAGGAAGGATACCCACTTCGCGTGGCGTGGACTGATTTTACCTTGCGAGTTGACGAATCGTAACGCCTCGTGATCGGAAAGTATAACGAACTCCTTAGGAAGGAGGTAGTGCCTCCAGTGTTGGAGACATCGAATAATGGCATAAAATTCCCGATCGTAGTTGGAGTAATTGAGCTTAGGTCCCGCAAGTTTCTCACTAAAGTAACCAACCGGGTGCCCCTCTTGACTTAAGACGCCTCCAATACCAATCCCCGATGCATCACAAGATAACTCAAAGACCATATTGAAATCCGGTAATCGCAATAGGGGTGCTTCCGACATCCGGGCCTTAATCGTGTGGAATGCTTTGGTGGCGGATTTGGACCACACAAAGTCACCCTTCTTCATGCACTCCGTGATGGGAGCCATGATGCTACTAAAATCGCGTATGAACCGGCGGTAGAAGGTAGCTAAACCATGGAAACTTCTAACTTCCCTAATGTTGGTGGGTTCCGGCCAATCCACAATGGCTTGGACCTTCTTGGGGTCTACGTGTATGCCCTCCGAGCTAACAATGTATCCTAGGAACTCCACTGATGGCACATAGAACGTGCACTTTTTAATATTGACAAACAGTTCCTCCATTCGAAGCGTCTCCAAAATAGTCTTCAAGTGCCTCTCATGATCGGTAGTCGAGGTGCTAAAAATGAGTATATCATCAAAGTAGACAACGATGAACTTCCCCATATACGGTTGAAATACGTGAGTCATCATCCGAGAAAATGTACTGGGGGCATTGGAGAGCCCGAACGGCATTACTAGCCACTCATAAAGTCCTTCCTTTGACTTAAACGTTGTCTTCCACTCATCCCCTTCCCTAATCCGTATTTGGTGGTAGCCACTCCTAAGATCCAATTTCGAAAAGATTGTGGCCCCGGCTAACATGTCCAATAGATCGTCCAAACGCGGGATGGGGAAACGGTATTTAATAGTGATTTTATTGATAGCTCTACTGTCCACACACATTCTCCATGACCCGTCTTTCTTGGGTGCCAGCAAGGCGGGTACGGCGCAAGGGCTTTTACTATGACGAATAAATCCCTTTTGTAATAATTCAGCAATTTGGGTTTGCAGCTCCGCGTGGGCGGACGGATTCAATCGATAATGTGTTAGGTTGGGTAGGGAGGAACCCGGAATGAGATCGATGGCATGTTGGATATCCCGCAACGGGGGTAATGTTGTGGGCAACTCTTCCGGATACACATCCTGATATTCTTCTAAAAGAGCACGCAATGCCGGCGGGAGACTCTCGAACGACGGCTCATCGCCCTTGACTTGTAGGCAAACTAGCGCATAAAGGATACCCTCAACGAAGGAGTGACGCTCGAGTTCCTTCCTACCAATTAAAGTTAACGTTTTCTTCTCTGCGGGCACAATTGTGTCCGAAGAGGCGATCGAGGGATCCTTAGGAGGAGTGGGTGCCAAGGTGACGGTCTTGCCGTTAAACTTGAACTCATAAGTGTTTGCACGACCGAAGTGAGTCACATCGTAATCGAAGAGCCACGGACGCCCCAATAATACGTGACAAACGTCCATAGGGATTACGTCGCACCACACCTTATCTACGTACCCCTTGATAGCTAGAGGAACTAGACATCGCTTGGACACCCCAATTGAGGTCTTGTTGACCCAAGCGATCTTATATGGTTGGGGGTGTGGTTCCGTGCTTAATTTCATTCGAGTGACTGCATTCTCCGAAATGACATTCATACAACTCCCGCTATCAATGATCAGTTTACACCACTTATCACCGCTTTTAAAATTCAGAGAAAATATGCTCGTCCTATTATAATCGTCCAATACTCGCGGGGTGGCTAAGATGCAACGCATCACCATCATGTAAGACTCATTTTCCATATCACTAGGCTCGCCTTCAGACTCGTCCGCGGCCTCATAGACAATTTCAGCGGGTTCGGAGGGGGAGTCCATAAGAGCTAAGGGCTTTGATTTAGTGGGGCACTCACTAGCGTAGTGCCCTTGTATCCCGCAAGTAAAACAAGTGGCGTTAGTCTTACTAACTCTTCCT
This sequence comes from Platanthera zijinensis, assembly GCA_039513925.1. Taxonomy (NCBI): domain Eukaryota; kingdom Viridiplantae; phylum Streptophyta; class Magnoliopsida; order Asparagales; family Orchidaceae; genus Platanthera; species Platanthera zijinensis. The sequence continues at coordinate 74,982,029 of CM077094.1, forward strand.
ATCGGAACTCTCTCGCCGTTGGGATATTTGTTGTTCCTAGCAGTAATAACGATAGAGCTTGAATCAGTCGAACGGAATTTTCCCTTGTCCCTCATGGAGGACGTGGGTGGGGCACCTAGAATAGATTTTCCTTTCTGAAAAGATCGCCCCTTGGTTTTGTAGGCGTTATGTTTTTCGATATCCAAAGCGGCATTGAAGGTAGTGTTAAGGTCCGTGTGACCATAACGCAGTAGCTTGCCTTTGATGTCCGGATTAAGTCCCTTACGGAAACGGGAAAGCGTAACTTCAGGCATTTCTCTAACCTCACAACGTACCATCATATCCTTAAGGAGTCCCATGTACTCCGCTACCGATTTGCTCTCCTGGCGAAGGGTGGCTAACTCGTCGAACATTTGAGTTCGGTGATACGCGGGGACATATTGATCATTCAGAAGTGCTTTCATGGCATTCCACCCAATTGTGGGTAATCCATTCGCGGTACCTAGTCGTCTCTCTTCATTTAACCAGAATGTTTTGGCCCTACCCATAAGCTTCATTCGTGCTACCCGCACCTTCTCGCCGTCCGTTAAGTTACGCCACTCAAAGTAACACTCGATCTCCATGACCCAATCTAGAAATGTCTGGGGTTCACCCATACCATCGTATGAGGGTGGGTCAATCTTAACGGCTCTAGCTAAATCGAACTCATAAGGGGCTCGAGGCGTGTGTTCATCATCCTGTTCGTGATATTGGTTGTGCCTATCATCGCGTGGGTGAGCGGCCTGGGGAGGAAAACCCGGTCTGTGTATCCCCGCGGCGGTATTACGGGGCACCGCTTGGTTGACAGCCAACCCTTGTATTAATTGCGTCAGAGCATCAAACCTAGTGTTGAACTCTTCCCGAAGCTCCGCGATGGTGGCCGGTGTGTGGTCATCATCATGGTGGTTAGCCATTTGTGAAGTGGAGGGGGAATATTCAGTACCACGCCTTGTGCGCATGAACAACTGTAAAATAAGATAGGTTTTGACAGATTAATTTTTATAAAAGTAGATTTTTTGACACGAATCCGTTGAGCAAACAAAAATTATTTTTTTGACCTTTACGCTTAGAAAAATATGAAGAGTTCCCAGAATTTTTTTCTAATTTTTCTGAAAATATTTTTTTTTCTGTTTTTACTAATTGCAGACCAAATTCAGCAAAATTTCAGATTTTGTTATGGTTTGTGACGGGCTGTGCGCAACCAGGTGAGAATCGCAAATCCTACTACGGAAGAGCAAGAGGATGGTGTCGAATGGGAAACCAACACAACCTCCCTCTGATACCAAATTTGATGTAGGTCACCGGATCGCGGTGGTCACACACGTCTACGAACAAGGACCCTCGCCGCCTCACTTTACCCAAACACAAAACTAACGCAGCCCCGAATATGCTTTCTTTTATTAACGCAGCGCACGGTTAGCAACCGTTAGAGTATGAGTATAGGCTATAGGCCTATACCCACACAAGCTAAAGGGAATAATATTAATTCCGGACGAGCGCGGAGTTGTACCAAAGAAAAATCCACCAAAACAAATTGATTCGGAAAAGGGTGGATATTTCCCCAACAAGAACAAAGCAAGGATCGCCAATCCTTTTTCGTACGTTTAAAGAAATATTCTAGATAACGCAAATCCGCAAGAAAATAACCATGAAAATTTCGATGCTTCCAAAGTCACGCCAAAACTCAACCACCGACAAGAAAAATCTAAGAAGAGAAAACTCTTGGTAGGAGGTTTCGTTACCCACTCGGAGTTTGTAGATCCGAGATGTAGGATCCACAACAAATGATCGCTCCCTCCAATAGCCTACCGGAGATGAGCCAAGAAGATGTACACGTCCGCCTTCGTCGTGTCACGCCCGGTAGAGCCGTCCCAAGCCGTTGTTAAGCCGAGGAGATCCTTCTTGGTGTTGGCCGAAAATATGAGAGCAATATGTGAGGATGAGAGGGGGTGGAGTGGGAGAAGAGAAAAGGGGAGGAAGAGAAGTAGGTGGCCGGCGGCTTGAAGGAGGAGGATGGAGGTGGTCGGCCAAGGCTTGGCCGAAACTTGGAGGGGGGAGAGAGAGAGAGGGGGGGGCGGCCACAAGATGAGAGAGAGAGTGAGGGGAGCAAAAGATATTAGGGTTTCAATATTCTCATCCAAAATTGCCTTTTACACTAGTTCATGGCTTAATATATAGCCAAGCACACACCAAAGGCTATATGCAGCCCAATCAAAATAAAAACAGCAATGGCCGGCTAAACGCAGACCAACATAAAAATTGTAGCTAAGGCTGGCTAAACGCAGGCCAGATTAAATGTCCAAAAAAATAACATAAAATAAGACAAGCTTAAATTAATTAAAGTTCTTCATGTGCCGAGGGCGAAGGTTGTAACGTTGCCCGTCACGAATGTTGCGGCGTCGCAGATCCTTGGAAGGTGGCGGTGGATCATCATCAACTGCATCGTCATCAAGATGTGGGTCGACGTCCCCATCACTCTTAAACAATGTTTTAAATATCGGATGTCGGTGACATATTAGATTATGTTTTTAAATATCGGATGTCGGATGTCGGAGACATTTTAAATTATCGGATTTTCATGTTTCATAAATAAATATTTTATTTGTATGTATACTAATTATAAATATATGTTATAGAAATATAAAATGAATATAACAAATAAATAAAAAAATGAGTCATTTAAATTACGAAATAAAATTGAATAGTATCTAAGATAAAATATTACTAACAAATACAAAATGATACATTATAAAATATATTTAATATTATACAATAATTTTTTTATAACAATAATTTTATTGCAAATTAAGAAGATAAAAGTTAAAAATCCTTGATTAATTAAAAGTCTTTTCAAATTTATAAATTTCTATTTAAAATATGCAAACAATCAACAAATTAATGTATTAAATATTTTCATATTTTTTGAAATATGAAATTAAAAAATTATGAAACAATTATATAAAATCATTAAAAATCCGAATCAATAAGTCTAATCGATTTAAACATGCATAATATAATGCATATATGTGATTTAAACATATGTTGTTAGTACAATAATAACAGGAAATAAAATAGTGGACGATATATTTAAAAGTCGTGTCGGCCGATATATCGAAAAAAATCGAACATGTCAGTCTATATTTTACAAAAGAACATAATTTATCTTTTTTAGAAAAACATATCGTTTTGCCCTAAAAAATGATATGTCGGGAGACATGTCAGAGGACATTTAAAACAATGCTCTTAGAATAGGCACCTCATCAGGAGGCTTATAAACTGAGGTATAAAAAATTAAAAATTATCATCAGGTGGGTGATGAACACATCTAAATGAATATCCCGAACATTGGCATTAAGACAACTCTATGGCATGTTGAATACCTCTAAGAAAGGGTGACTCATTAGGATGCCACCAGGTAGGGTATCAAAGAAATTGTCAAGAGGGATAAATAACCAAATGAGTATCCATGGCATCGATAGTGTCCTCAGACATATGTGATGTAGCCACTACATAATCAATGATAGGCTCAAAATCCTCACTTAAGGAATGACTTGTACCTATAGTGTGAAGAGACTTATAAGATTTAGAACTTGTAGACAATTCTCTCACTCGAACTGCACCATCAACTAGACAAGGTACAAATAATAGACATTCCAGTACAGCTAGCTAAAGAGGTCTACTATTCATCGCAATTCCAACAATATGCAACATTTACAACAATATCTCCCTCAGTTTGAGCAACTTGATCAAGGGCCAATTCATGTCAAACCTGTCATTCTTAGGGTAAAACAATATTTTTTTCTAAAAAAATAGATTGTCCTCTATTAAAATATAGGTCAATATATCTGATTTTTCCGATATGTCGGCCAACACAATTTAAGAACATATTGTTTGATTTTTTTTTGTTATTAAGTATACTTGCAGCATGTTTTAAAATCATCTATATGTAGTATATTATATATGCTTAAATAAATTATATTTATTGTTTCATTCTTTTTTTAATGTGTTATGCTTACAATCAATTTGTATAATTATTTCATACTATTTTCCTTATTTTATATTACAATAAATAGTGTTGCTAAAATAAATTTTTCAATCAACACTAGGCTCAAAATCCATAGTGTTATCAAAATAAATTATTTATAATATTAAATATATTTTACAATATATATCTTATGCCTTTTAATAATATTTTTATTTTAGATAATCTTAAATTTTATTTGGGAATTGGGATACACACGTCTCACTATTCATCTATTCTGTTATGTTATTTTTTCTTAACTTTTAAAATATATAATTTTATCTGTTATATATAAAAATATTTTTTTTAATATTTTGGATTACATCAAGGTTCAGCTTTAAGCCCTTAACTATTTTATCTTAGATGAGCTCACCAGACATATCCAACAAGCAATACCTTAGTGTTTATTGTTTGCGGATGATATCATTTTGGTTGATGAGACGCGCGAGGGTGTAAACGCAAAACTTGAATTTTGGCAAGATACTTTAGAAAAGAAAGGTTTTAGGTTGAGCAGGGCAAAGATGGAGTATATAGAGCTTAAATTTAGCAGTACAAGAAAGACAGATGACTTCGTTATTAAGTTGGGTGATAAAGATATTTCTCATAGTGAGTGTTTTAAATATCTTGGATCGATAGTTCAAAAAGATGGAGGTATTGATAAAGATGTGACACAGAGAATCCAAGCGGGTTAGTTGAAGTGGACAGGGGCATCAGAGATCTTATGTGATCGTAAAGTACCACTAAAACTTAATGGCAAGTTTTATCGTACTGCAATTAGACCCGCGATGCTCTATGGTTCTGAGTGTTGGGCAGTGATTGTGTACATGAGCAAAAAATGGGAGTTACGGAGATGAGAATGCTTAGGTGGATGTGTGGACTGTGGACAAACGAGATTGGATAAAATTAGGAATGAAAGTATCAGGGATAAGATAGGAGTAGCACCAATTTCAGAGAAGATGCGAGAAGCTCATCTAAGATGGTTTGGATGTGTACAAAGGAGACCATTAGAGGCACCTGTTAGGCGTTGTGAGAGTCTAGTCATTAGGCATGTTAGACGAGGGAGGTGTAGACCAATAAAGACTTGGAATGAAATTATAAAGAAAGACATGATGTACTTAGGCATTAGTGAGATTATGACAAAAGATAGGGCACAATGGCGACAAAGGATCCATATAGCCGACCCCACTATAGTGCGATAAAGCCTCGAGTGTTGTTGTTTGTAAGATATAAAAATCCGATATTTTAAGATATTTTAGACATGTCTCTGAATTTCATCAAAAAACCAATTCGACATATAATTGACATCCGATATTTACAACCATGCTCGTAGAGAATTGGGCCGCTATGTGTCTTTTAATCTGATATTTAGGGTGTTGTACATCATCATGATGGGATAAGCCTTTGTTTGGGGCCTAACCTTTCGAATTGTTGGAATAAAACTAGGAGAATCAATGGTTGGCGAGGGGGGTTCTCTAATAGTATGTCTATCGAGATTATCAAAATCATGAGCCTCGCCCAATGGCTAGGGAAGAGATAGAGCGGGATCTCACTGAGGTGGGTGGATGGGCCCTAATTCATGGGGCTTAACTTGTCAAAACCCATGATTAAAGTTTGTAATGAGGTTCTTAGACCATCTAAAGGAGTAACGACGTGATTTAAATGGTTATCTGCGATCAAGTTGATTCAATAGGAGTCTCTAAAATTCGGTATTTGGCAAGGAACAATGAGTGGCTTTTTATGGCTAGGATGACCAAGGGGGATTAACATTGAGTATTTTCACCATGTGCGAGGTCTTCGGGCTACAAATATGGAGTTGTAGACAATAAAGTCCCCTAGTGGTTGAATGTATGTTGAAGGAGACAGATTGGAGCTTTACGACTAGAAAGAGAAGGGATTGTGGTAGTAACAATGAACAAAAAGAGACAAGGGGATCAGTTTCTGCAGTTTGACTAAGTGTTAGGATTCTTTTATCAAACTTCTAAATACCTAAAATCCTCCAAAACAAGATATAAGTAGGCTCTGATTTAGGTTAAATATCGCAAAGGGAACAAATTGCATGATCGTAGTATTTATCTTAAATATCAAAATATAACATGAAAAATAAAGAAAAATACATTGTAAACAAGTAATATAAATGCTTGTGTCCATCGCTTTTGCGGGCTTTGATCGTCTAGATGAAGATCATATAATTTTCAGTAGCAAGAAAGACCATGAAGGGTCCTGATCCACGTCAAACACTTAACTCATTCTTAAATACCAAATAAACTATGTGAACTTGCTGTAAACCAATCATAAACTAGTAATAACAGTAGATAATAAAAGCAGAAACAATAAACAATAGAAATGTCATTAACAATTTCTATTTCAATAGAGTAATTCTTCACATGCCGAACAACTAAGAATGCCCTTTCTCCTTAAGCACTTGACGTCGTCAGCGCGCAAATACTATCGCAGGGCAAAACAAAGTACACCAAATGAAACTCAGCGACAAAGATCTAGCACCTCCCTTTCTATATCTACAGGAACAAATCTGGTAAACTCCCGACATTAAATGATAATAAAAAATCAAAACAGAAAAACACGCTATCAGCATGGTGATATGGGACAGCTATAGAAGAGAGAGTCTCTAACCTTTAAGGCGGAGAAACCGCCTCCATAACCGCTGTACTGAACGGCGCGCATGGTTTTTCCGGCCATTGGAGAGAGAGACGAGACGAGACGAGAAAGGTACAGAAATGGGCGTGTGGAAGCGGTAGTGAACTTAACTTGTTCGATGCGGATAAACTATGCCGTTTTCCCGGCTGGGGGGGCACTTGCTGGAAACAATGGATGACACGCAGCTGTTGTGACTGAAATGACGGTACTACCCTGGAAATATCTTTAAATTGGCCATTACCTTCCAAGACATTCTACAAAAAAGGTGCCTAAAATCTCGTGGTTCTTTGCTCTTTGGGCAGTCGTGTTTAATTGATACGAGAGATCAATCTGTTGGTCAATAAGTTTTGGTCTGGCGCGATCAGTGGCTGTTATGGATAATGTCCAATCTTTTCTATCAAATTTTGTTCATTTTGTATCATCAAAATTTTTTTTATGATGGTTATAATCATGCTAAACATACATTCTATAGTACTGCCCAAACTAACGCAAGCAAAAAAAATCACGATAAATAGATCCTAAGTTTCTTATTTTGCGAATTTTACAACTAAGCAATGGGAAATTAGCCAATTATATGTGCATTCATCATACAATGAAGGACCAAGCACTGAATAATATCACGAGTCAGATGAAGACCATGTGTGACAGTTAATTTTGTACTAAGTGCCACGACTGTCTTATAGCAAAGATCAGAGTGTGTTATGAGCGGATCGTGATGACACAGATATTCAAGAAAGAGATTTCATATCTGTTAAGCGGGAGCTAAATTAATATTATAAGTTTTAAAACAAATAATTTGGAGAAAAACACATTATTTTTATGCAGAAGTTTTAGAGTATAGCATTGTAGGATTAAATACACAAGTATTTGTTGAAACTTATGGTCCGCATCTATTTAGTTTGATAATATCAAATCTCAAGTTGTATTTGATCATACTTGTGTTTGAGTATATTGTGCAGATGTTTGAGTATGAAGAACCAAAGCTTCAAGTTCTATTACCTACCGTCGGGGTTAGCACTACCGTTGGTCCTAGCTCAGAAGAATTAATTGTTGCGCGCAAGGAGTTTTCTCTGTTACCTACTGTCGGACGCTAGTCCTACCGTCGGGTGTTAGTCCTACCATTAGACTCTAGTCCTACCGCCGGGTGCTAGCGATTTCGACTATCGTCGAGTCAATTCGTCGAGAGGCAACTGATACAGCCAGGCGTTAGCGTTTACCACGCTGCGGTATCCAAAAGTGGCGCGAATATATTTTAGATATTTTTCCTAATTTAATGAACAACTGTCAACACCGCGTGAGAAGACCTACCGCTGGGCGCTAGCTCAACCGCCGGCGGTAGCTTATTTTAAAGAAGAATATAAAAGCGCTTGTGTTTTTTACCGAGGAGACAAGAAGGAGAATTGAACACCTAGGGTTTGCCGACCGCCTCTGTTGGTGCGAACCACCGTCTCCAAGCAAGGATTAGTGAAATTTCTCCCTCCCAATCATGATCAAAGAATTCCGACGAGCGAACTCTCCAATGACCATCTGCGGCTGTTCGAGCGCATGAAGAATGATTTTCAAAAGTCTCAATCGCGTATCGTTCTACGGAGGATTTCTTTTTTTGAGGGAGCAATAATTTCGAACTATTTTATTCTTATTTGTATTTTCACTTTTCTATTCTTTTTGAGTTTGTGAGAAATTTGTCAGGGCGGTCGTCAGATTTCTGGGATGAATCTGTGGGAAATCGTCCTGGGAGAACGTCTAGATTTAGGAGATCTAGTGGGCTCTAAGACCCTTCCTGGGAGGAAGGTGAAGAGTCGACTCGTTGATCTTCTTAGGAAGAAGAGAGAGAGTCAACCGGTCCTGGGAGGGTCGGTATAGAAAATAAAAGATTGTTTGATTCCTCGCCTCCGATCTCCGGTATCACCGAGATCCACTTTTGTTACCATAAACCACTGTTTTAGATTTTGAATAAAATCAAAATTCTTTTTATTCTATTGTGAATTCGTGGTTGTATGTTGCTAGGGTTTTAAGGGTTGTGCGTAAAGTAGAAATCGGAAATTTTGTAGGGAAAACTGTTCTCTGTAACCTACCGCCGCGCGATAGCATCTTACAGCCCCGCGGTAGCTTCCATAACAGGTTTCCTCTGGTTAAATTCATTTTAATTCGGAACTTTCATTACAAATCTTATTCCCCCCCCCCCCCTCTAAGGTTGGCTACCAGATCCAACAAATAGTATCAGAGCAAGGTTACTTCAAAAGGGTTAAAATCATGAAGTAAGATGGCCAACGTGAATCATGCTTTCTTGGAGGGTCAAGGTGTGAGTAGACCATCATTGCTTATGGGGAGTGTCTACAGCCACTAGAGAGCGTGTGTGAAAATTTTCCTTATGACATAGAACATGGAAGTGTGGGCCATGATCGAAACGAAATACACTGCATCCACTATCATTGTAGGCGGTCAAGTTTTGGAGAAACCACATGGCAAATGGGATGACTCTGATAAACTGAAATGTACTAACAATATAAAAGTTATGAACTCTCTTTTCTATGTGTTAGACAAAATTGAATTTAATCGAATTTGTAATTATGAAACTGCTTATGTTATATGGTGATTACTAAAGTTAACACATGAAGGTACTTCTTAGGTAAAGAAGTCAAAGTTATTTCGACTAGAGTCTGGATATGAACAGTTCCGGATGGAGATCAACGAGGAGGTGGATAGAAAGTACACACATTTCACAAAAATCGTTAACGCCTCTAGATCTCTCGGATAAACTTTCTCAAACGGGGACCTAGTTAGGAAGATTCTGCGATTTTTGCCTCCACGTTTCAACCCGAAGGTGACTGTCATTATTAAATCTCATGACATCAGTACCCTGGAGATAGAGAGCCTCATTGTGAATCTGAAGACCCACGAGCTCGAACTGAAAATACAAGCAGAGGAGTATCCCAAGGAATAGAAAAAGAAGGCACTAACACTGAAGGCTAATAAGGAGAAAGAGGTGACTAAGGAGATTGATGACGAGGACAGTCTATATGTCCATGGGTTTAGGAAGTTCATGAGGAACCCAAAGAGCCGAGAGAAGTTTCAAAGGTTCATGAAGAATGACGCGGAAGAGAAGAAGGGTGGAGCAAACCATCAAAAGTGGGAAAGTGTAACACCCCAAATCCCGATTTGGAGTTCAGGCTGGGTGACACGACCTGGGACACAGGCGTGTTCTAGGGCGTGTCCAGCTATGGGTACTCGAGTGGGTCGAGTAGTACTCGAGTGGGGCTCGGGTGTGTCTCGAGTGAGGCACACGGCCTGGGACACGGGCGTGTCCCAGGGCATGTCCTTCACTGGGTATGTCGAGCTCTCAACGCCATACACTCGACGATCGTTGAGAGGCCCGACGTGTCCCAAGGCGTGTCCTGCTCAGGTTGGTAACCGGGCGGTGTTGAGTGTGGCACACAGCCTGTGACAAGGGAGTGTCACAGGGGCGTGTTTGGCACACGGCTAAGGACACGAGCGTGTGCCTTAGCTGTGTCCTTCTCGGGAGTGATGGTCTTGTGTCGATTGAGGGACATGCCCCAAAACACGGTCGTGTACCTGTTGACACGGGCGTGCGAGGGGCTTGGCACAGGCATGTCTAAGTCCGTGGTTTGGTCTGGGTGAGTCGGTTCGTGTATCGTTTGCAGTACACGGCCTGTGATACGGGCGTGTCACAGGTCGTGTCAGCCCAAAAAATAGTTATTTGAGGGCAGATCTTGGTCGTTTAGTTCCTTCTATTTGGATCCTGTGGTCCAAGCTGCATCCTGCTTGGATAAGACCAAGGAATGAGAGCTTTTCTCATTCAAAGCTTGGGTCATTATCTTTCTAAAGAGAAGAGAGAGAGGAGAGCTAGAAGAGGAAGGGAGAAGTCTTCCGGCCGTCGGTGGAGCTTCAGTGGTTCGACTCGAGATCCGAAGCCAGCATTGTGGAGGCTAGACCGTCGCAGTGATTTCAATCCGACTAGTTTCTCCATGGCTCCGAAGTGATCGTCAAGGGTAACGATCTCCTGCGGCCGGCGTTTGTGATGGTGTTGTGCTTGCGAGTACTTGGTGTGTTATAAAGATATCTATTGTGAATATTATGCATGCAAGGAAGGAACCACTGCCCGGGGTAAGGGGTAGGGTTGTTCTAATTGGTCAGCTGAATGCTGACCATTGCTTTGTTTATCACCCTTGGGGTGGACGTCCATATGCAGGTGTTGCGGGCTGACTTGGAATGAGCGGGTTGAATCCATTGTTATTGTTGCTGCTTGTAGGCCCTTGAAGGCAAAGCGAAGTATTGGATTTCATGTGTGGTCGTCCTGCGTGCCGATGTATGAAACCACCTTTTATAAAGAGAAACTTGTAAGGCCTTAAGGCCTTGAGCGTTTGTATTGTATACATTCCTGGTGTTTTATATAAATGTGATATTTATATAGTAGTGGACATTCATTGGTTGAGTTCTTGCAATTAATAAGCTTCCGCTAGAATGCTCTAGGCTAGGGTGCGATGGTATTAACCTGTGACCTCCCCGTCTGTTTGTAGCATATAGTGTGGGGCCCCGGTCGGACCTTCTATTATATGTTATTTAATGGGTGGAGTCGTGACATTTTGGTATCAGCGTGTTTCGGTCTTCCTCTTTCGAATTCGTTGTCAAATTCTTTTGTGGGTTGGCGAGCACGTTTGCGTGCGAACTGTTTTAACATAATTAAACTCAAGAATGTCCACTATGAAAGTGAAGGGATAGATACGATTGCGGAATTAAAGATTATCGATATTGAATAAGAACCCTAAAGCCTAACACAAGTGTTGTGCACAAAATAAAGCTAACTGTAATTACAGTTAAGCTTCAGGTCCTATCCAGCAACTAGCAATCCTAGTTAAAATCTAATCACAGCCACAATGCAATTAATTCATTAAGCAACCAGACGACACAAGCTATTATAGTGGTTCCCCAAACACTGGGTACATCCACTCTTCTACCCACACGGTAGGAATCCACTACAGGTTTTTGAACAGGTACCCTACCACTAACAAGATCTGCTGCAGGTAGATCTAGAGACCCTTTAGACTTTTGATCAGGTGTCTAAAAACCAAGCTTTACTTTTGAAGGGAGTAAACAACCCTTTACAGGAGGGGGGAAGAGGGTTAGATTGTCTTCTCTATTTTACAACAAGATTAGAGAAGCACAAGGCCTCTTCAGAACTTCTGACAGAATACTGTCTTAAAGTTCTGAAGGAATAAAGCTAAGAAGAAGATAATAAAATATAAAATAAAAGGATCTTCTTCAACAGCTTCCTTCTTCTTCTTCTTCTTCAATATCTCTGAGTGTATCTTCCTGGAATAGGAGCACTCAGGTTGAAGAAGAGCAGAAGAGATAACTTCTCAGTTGGATGAAGATTGCTGAGAGCTGGCTTTGCTGTATTGTATTTCTTCCTTCTGCTAGCAAGCCTTAGTTCTTTCTTCAAAAGAACTCCTTAATATAATGGCAGCAGCAACGACTCTAATATTTGAATTGAGCTTTGTCTTCATCTGGAATCAGCAACCTGGGCTGCATTTAACATAAAGACAAAACAAGTCTTGCAGATATATATCCTATAAAAGGGAAAGCTACTGCAGCTGCAATAAATAATCTGATAAAGGATGTTAGATAAAGTCACATCAAAAATAACTCTTTACAGCCAACGGCTATAAAGGACAGCTGCAGATAAAGTAATCAATAAGTCAACTAATAAGACAACTACTTTATTTGAAAGGAAAGACTTATGCATAAGAATAGCAAGAATTGCTTTGAAGTAATAGCAGTAAATCAATCAGATATTATATAATAAATATATGCTAGAACCACAGGAAATCACCAGAATTTAATCTGAAAGCTTCTCCAATCAGCGTTCTACTATAGTCGAACGTCGTTCTACTATAGTGGAACTCTGTTCTACTATAGTCGAACGGTCCGTTCTACTATAGTGGAACTCTGTTCTACTATAGTCGAACGGTCCGTTCTACTATAGTGGAACTCCGTTCTACTATAGTCGAACGCCGTTCTACTATAGTCGAACGCCGTTCTACTATAGTCGAACGCCGTTCTACTATAGTCGAACGCCGTTCTACTATAGTCGAACGTCGTTCTACTATAGTCGAACGGTCCGTTCCACTATAGTCGAACGCCGTTCTACTATAGTCGAACGCCGTTCTACTATAGTCGAACGGTCCGTTCGACTATAGTCGAACGCCGTTCTACTATAGTCGAACGCCGTTCTACTATAGTCGAACGCCGTTCTACTATAGTCGAACTGGAATTCTGAACTTCAAAACTGAACTTCTCTAGAATTTTCTGCACTTTATTCTTGGATTCTTTTGATGTATACCTGGAGAATCCTATGACCCTTAGACTATATAATTTGGGTCAAACTAATAATCCTAATAGTGATCCTAACCCAAATCAGAACCTAAGGTTCCAACAATCTCCCCCTATTTGGGTGAGGATCCTATTAGCAAAATAATATTATAATAAATATATATTTGCAAAGTGTAACATCCCATTTCCGGCTAGACCCCTAGGAGTCGCATGGTTGTGGTAGAATCCCAGGGAGCCTAAAACTTGAAATAAATCGGCCAAGAAATCGGGTCACGGGCCAGTCACGCCCGTGACCCGCTATGTCACGCCCGTGACATAGGGCGTGACCATGATCGTCGGTTCCAGGTCGACGGTCGCCGACCCAAAATGGGCCCACGGGCATGTCACGCCCGTGACCCGCTATGTCACGCCCGTGACATAGGGCGTGACACGCTCGACGATCGTCGATTCCAGTTCGACGCCGTCGACCCAGAATTTGGCCACACGGGCCAGTCACGCCCGTGACCCGCCATGTCACGCCCGTGACATAGGGCGTGACCACGCTCGACGATCGTCGACCCCAGTTCGACGCTCGTCCACCCGGAATTGTCCACATGGGCCAGTCACGCCCGTGACCCGCTATGTCACGCCCGTGACATAGGGCGTGACACGCTCGACGATCGTCGATTCCAGTTCGACGCCGTCGACCCAGAATTTGCCACGGACCAGTCACGCCCGTGACCCGGGTGTCACGCCCGTGACCACCCTTCGACGATCGTCGATCTCAGTTCGACGATCGTCGAACCCAGAACCGCTAACCGGGCCTGTCACGCCCGTGACCCATGTGTCACGCCCGTGACCAAGGCCAAAACGACAGCCAGGTTGGAAATTTTGGTAACCGACGCCTTAATAAATTTTGGCTGTGGGGATGAAAAATCAAGAGCATTTATGGGTCGTTCCCTACTTTAATTATGTTAATAATTAAGGAAGAAATGGGTCCAGTAGGAAATTGCCACCTGGCAAGCACCTCTTCATTCCCAACTTTTCAACTGCCATTCGTCATAACCGAAACGTCATAGGAGAGTTATTAATGGCTGCCAACGTTTTCTCCAACGTTTCACCCGTTTCCCTCCCCATTTGCTCATCTATAAAAGATTCCTGACAGCAAGAGGAAACGGTTACACTCCCTCAAACTATTCCAGACTTCCCCTTGCTGTTGAAGAATTTCCGGCGACGCCACCACCGCGCAAATGGCTTCCCGACGCTCTGCACGCCTTCAACCCGCGAACAAGGTCCTCCCCTCCCTCTTCTTCTGCGGATAGATCTTAGGAATCGTTAGGAGAGATATCGGGCTCAAAAGAGCCAGATCGGGTGAGCGTAATGGTGGTTTTCCGAAAATATCATGGTGGCGGGTTCGCCGGAAACCGCCTCTCCGGCGGCCGTGCCGCCGCCCGACGGTAGCCCTCATCTCAACAGAGGTGGTGGTGGTGGCCGGCCAGGGAGATGGCTGGGTGGCCGGGAAATAGCTTGGAAAGGCTACAGGAAAATTAGGTTTTCAGTCTCTGGTTCGGGCTGTAGAAGAAGATGAACAGTGCCTTTAATTAGATTTTATTTGTAAAATCAATTTCTGAATGAGATTTCTGTCACCTTAAATAATTTGGGAAAAATACTTAGCGGCTCCTACAGGAAAAATGGTCAACATAGAAACTGTAGCCCTTGAAGTCTACTTTAATTCAAAATTAATTTCACCCGATTTGGAATCGTGGTTAGACCACAGAACCCTTTGTGGTGAGGTCTATCCAGAGGGCTGCCTTGACCTTAGAAAAATTCCCCACTCCAATCCAGTCGTCCAAACGACTTGAAATTTGGGATGTGGTCTAACCTTACATATATCTAGGTGCTATCCAAAAATGAGAATTTTTGGAGAATATTTTTCTATAGTTTTTAGAAAAATTCAATAATCCTAACCGAATTTAATTAGGTGGTTAAATAATTTCCAAACCCTCCCAAATTTTGGTGAGTGGTCCCTGGGTTCACCATAAGGTTCTGTATAATTTTTCATCTCATTTGGAGATGGTTGGTTTAGAATTGATCAACCCTAAGTTTTGCCCTAATAAGGGGTCTTAGGTTAAAAGTGCACTTTTGAAGTTTGAGTGGTCAAATCACCTCAACAGAGGCTGAGATTTTTACCACTGGCTAGTAATATTCTCTAGCACCCCCTCATGGAGTTGGAGGTGGATCGGGGTAAGTTTACCCTAAGGACCAAGGCCAAACCCTAAGGATGGGTCTTGGTGGTTTGTGAAGGTCATGTGGTCAAATGACCTCGGATTGACCCAAGATTGGGTGATGAGAACCATAGGGCTAATATTGTTCTCTGGATGAAATCTTAGTAGATTTAGAGATCGTTGGAATATCTAAAAATCTAACCCTAGTTTAGGGCGCAAAACTTGTAGAGATAGGAAATGACACCAAATCACATTAAAAGGTGATGAGAAATGGGTAGAGTTGGTTATAGGGGTAGTACAAGCTCTGGATATTTTTCTATGAATTTTATGATCACTATTTTGGGTACTTCCTTAATGATTTTGTAGTTGTTTGATTTGCTTAGAGAAAATTATTATGGAGTATAAACTTCTTGGAAAGTGATGAAATTTAAGCAGAGAACGTTTATTATGATTTTAAATCTCTGTGAATTTTTATGGGATTTTTAGAAGCTTAATTCTAAGGCTTGTTTCATTAAGTATTATTTATCGTGGATATTGGATTAAATCTATTGTAGTGCTTATCAAGCTGGTAAAATTATGATTCTTTGCACAATGGTCTTTTCTGTATCATACTATTAGTCAGTAATTTTTCTATAATTTTATGATGAGTAATTTCAGTACTTCCTTCTTTAAAAGAGAATAATGAGATTGTAATGGATAAATTAATTAGAGGCTAAATATCTTTTGTAAAATCCTGCAAATTAGTATTTGATGATACCTTACAGTTATTTAGTGATCACAATTTTCGGGTGGCCATAACTTAAGAATATCATGTACTTCATGTTAAAATTACCCATGGCCAATCTTTGAGAAAAATAAAATAAATATCAGATTAATTAGGAAAATTATAAATTTCTGGATTTAAGCTAATTAAGTCATGATAGATCTCCAGTAAATTTTATAGGAGATTTGGAAGATAATTTGGAGTACCTCCCCTTATGTACCTCATATAGTTTAGGATGGTCTGCATTTAGTAAAACCACGGAATTCTGATAATCGATGGTTGGTAGGGCAAGTTAAGGTTGAGTTCATTATTAGAAGTCAGGATAAGTAGAATGTGGGACTGGTTAGGGTAAGGGAGTACGGGGACGACGAAAGATCGTCCGTCCCGGGAAGAAGAGGAAGAGTCTTAATACTCTAGGGTTAGAACTAAAGCAACTAAAGGGGGATTGGGTAAAGGGTAGACAACCAATAATAATAAGTGCCTTGCGAAAGGGAACTTCGGGCTGTAATGCACCGTCTTGGTTCCTAGTGCCCCTTGAGAGCCCTTCACGGGGTATACCGGGGGCAGTCCTGGGCTAACGTAAACCATAGGAGTAATAAAATTAAAAGAGCAACTAGTATAACTAGGGTTGCACACACTCACTCCCCGGTAGTTAGGAAAGTAGAATTATAGGATTACTTGCCATCAGACAGTAGCTCTGAAGGTAGATGCACGGACAGTACTGTCCGGGGGGCCGCGGGCTCGAGGGTTGGAGTACGGAGAAAGGTGGTGGGTCATCGGTACTAGGCGATCGATCACACCGATAGCGGTACGATGACTCGGAGAAAAGTCTGGAGGGTACATCCAGCAGCAGTACGCGGATACTCTAGGTTGTGTTCTTCTAGGGGCGTACGGAAGGGCTAGGCCTGGTAGTGTGGTTACCCGCCTAGGAGTGGGGGGCCCGACCCACTGTCTCCGTTTGCCACTACGGAGGTTCCTGGGGGTGAAGCTAGCCTCCCGAACAGGGGGAACTAAAGGTCTGTGCGCATAGAGTCGTGTGCGTGGGTTGTACTTGCATGAATCATGGCATAGCATATCACTACACTCATATTTGCATACAACCGACACCCCAACGTATAAATCGGTATGGGACTTTTTATACGATGGGAGCCTTGCAGAAGATCCCTTAACTTATAAGTTTGTATGGGCATTCATATAAGTTAAGGTTACTTACATACTTACTTACTCGTTGCTTACTTTCTATTCTCTAGCAGTCTTTAATGCAATTTGCTATTTATTAATTGTTCTACCTATTACAACATTTATATTGTTCACCTGATATACCTTGCTAGTTAGGTCCACCGTCACTTGCTTGACTATTCTCCACTTTTGTAGCTTCCCTTTCCTCCTCTCCGCCCGGTGCTTAGGAGCCGTGGTGGGAGGGGTAGGGGATGATAGGGCTTAGTCTTTATGACTAATGGTTTTCGAACCAAACATTACAGGAGCTCCGGATGGGAGACAGGGACCAGCACCAGCGGAGTACGGTGCGCATGGAGGTGGGACAGTCTAGCACCGGTGCACCTGCGACCAGCTCCGTGAGTGATTAGCATTTTCTTATCTTCCGCGATGAGCGTCTTGTAGTGAGGACTTTGATGTACCGGGCATGAGCCCTTTTATTTCCAGACTATTTATGCTCTGATGATTTTCTGTGGACACTCCCTTCGTGGAGTTTATTTTATGTGATATTCTCTTTTAGTGGACTTGCTTCTCTCTTGCTTGCTACATATTGCGATCGAAAAGGCCGGCAGAATCGGCGCGTTGTAGTGGCAACCTTCCCGGGTGCGAAGGTGTCACCGCAAAGCGGCAATTCTGGGCTAAGACCCCGGTGGTTGAAAAAGAAAAAAAAAGGGGTCTTACAAGTGGTATCAGAGGCAAACCTCGATCGAAAGAGAAGTAGTCCACAAAAACCTTGGGCCACCCCCGTGCGAGCTTAGTTTGCGGACAAACTAGCAGCGGAAGCAGTGGTGGGCCCATAAGGGGAATCACATGTGAAAGTCCATCATAACTCTTCTTAAATTCCATTCATTTCGCTCGCTAACAAATGGAAATTTTGCTTGTAGCCTGCGACGAACCCTACATCGCAGCAGGGGACACCTCAGGCTCCGGATGTGGTCCCGACTCCGCCAGCACCCGTTCCGTTCCAGCAGACGGAGATGGGGCAAACACTGACGGCCATCCTGGAGGCCTTCAGAGCTCAGCAAGCCCCGGCCCCACAGCCAAACCCCGGGGCCAATTGGATGACGGTCTTCCGAGGACTTTCCCCTCCATCCTACCAGGGGACGGAGTCCGCAGTACGTACGGAGGAGTGGTTGGACACCATTTATGAGATGTTGGCAGGGATTCGATGCCCCACGGAGGAGGCAGTCGCTTTGACAGTCTCCTGCTTAGAATCACACGGAAAGAGATGGTGGAAATCTCAGCTGGACACCACCTTTGCGGGGATGGACTGTGCTGATATTACCTGGGAGGAGTTCAGAGCAGCGCTCTTGGGACATTTTGTACCTCAGTCGGCGAGAGATGACCTGGAGGATAGATTCCTGCGATTGAGGCAGGGGAACAGGACCGTGGTGGAGTACTATCAGGAGTTCACTCACCTGGCCCGTTATGCGGACGCTTATCAGTTAGACGATGCTGGCTACGCCCGGAGGTTTTATAAGGGGCTGCAGGATGACATGATGCAGGCCCTCCTTTTTGTTTCAGAGGGGAGTCTGGCCAGGATTCTGGAGATGGCTAAGAAGAGAGAGGCGGATCAGCTCACAGTGAAGAATCGGAAGAGACCGGCTGATGATTCAGTGATTGGAGGTCGTAGAGACCGTCCTCGGGGCCAGGTTATCGGAGAGAGAAGGAACGGGGATCAGCCCCGTCAGGAGTTTGGGCAGGAGCAGAGGACTCAGGGGGTATTGGCTCCCCAGCCTATACAGATGCTGGAAATGCCAAGGACGGCAGGGCAGCCACCGGTATGCTATCAGTGCAACCAGCCGGGGCATATCAAGCGGAACTGTCCTGTGGGGCGAGCACCCCCACCAGCACATCAGGGCGCTCCACCTCCCCGACAGTTTGGCGGACGAGGACAGGACCGAGGACGGGGATTCCAGGATCGAGGTCGTAGGCCAGAGAGAGAGCAGGTGTATGCTCTAGACCTGACACAGCCTCGGGACCCGGAGCAGGTTATCACAGGTATGGCAGTACTTTTCAGATTTTTCTTTATATAAACTACTATTTTAAACATAACCTGGTTAGAAATTAAGAGAAGATAAACTACAATAAGAATACTAAGACATTTAATTACCCCAGGCATAGTGTTCGTGAGCGGCAAGCCCGCTCACACCCTCTTCGACACTAGTGCGTCGCAATCCTTCGTGTCGGAGGATTTCGTGAAAGGACTGGCAGGAGTGCAGCCATTCACCGGGAAGATGATGAGGGTGCGCCTACCCGACGGGTCAGAGATATTGACCTCTGCTCATTGTAATATGGAAGCAAGAATCGGCGGAAAGGCGTTTGAGGCACCAGCGACGGTTTTGAAAATGCCAGATTATGATCTGATCCTGGGCATGACTTGGCTCTATTGGAACCATGCCCAGATCGATTGCGTGGCGAAGAGGATCACCGTGAGGCACGGCGACTCCTTCATTGTTATCGAAGGTATTATATCAGCACCCCGTACTTTGCTATCGTCTGTGCAGGCCGTTAAGGCCCACCTGCAGGGGGAAGAGGTTTATCAGGTCCTCTTTGAGGCGGTCGTAGCCAAGGATTCCATTGCAGATATTCCGGTAGTGCGGGACTTCGCCGACGTGTTTCCAGAGAAGCTACCAGGGCTACCCCCGCACAGAGAGAGGGACTTTCAGATTCAGCTCGTACCGGGGGCTAAGCCGGTATCCAGAGCTCCCTATCGAATGGCCCCAAAGGAGTTGGTGGAATTCCGGAGTCAGCTTCAGGAGTTAGTGGAGGCCGGGTTCGTCCGACCTAGCTCTTCACCATGGGGAGCTCCGGTGCTGTTCGTTAAGAAGAAAGACGGGACCCTTCGACTGTGCATAGATTACCGGGCTCTGAACAGGTTGACGGTCCGGAACACTTATCCCTTACCACGGATAGATGAGCTTTTTGACCAACTGGAAGGAGCCCATTGGTTCTCAAAGCTGGATCTGAGGTCAGGATACTACCAGCTTCGCATTCGGGAGGAGGACATCCCGAAGACGGCGTTCAGCAGCAGATATGGATTGTACGAGTTTACCGTGATGCCGTTCGGGCTCACGAATGCACCCTCCGCATTCATGACTTTGATGAATCAGGTGTTCGAGGAGTATCTGGATGTCTTCATCATTGTATTTATCGACGACATCCTCATCTATTCAAGGACGGAGGAGGAGCACACGAGACATCTAGCCTTGACCTTGGAGAAGCTGCGTGAGCACGAGATGTATGCCAAGTACAGCAAGTGCCAGTTCTGGCTAAAGGAGGTGGCCTTTCTGGGCCATGTCATCAGTGGAGCAGGTCTGGCAGTGGATCCGGCAAAGATCCAGGCAGTACGGGATTGGCCACCACTAAAGTCGGCCATGGATGTTCGGAGTTTCTTGGGACTTGCCGGTTACTACCGGAAGTTCGTAAAGGGGTTCTCTCAGATTGCCCTTCCTCTTACGTCTCTGACGAAGAAGGAGTCCCCTTTTGTTTGGACGCCGCGGTGCGAATCTGCCTTCCAGGAGCTGAAGGATCATCTCACCTCGGCCCCCATCCTTGCTCTCCCATCAGGGAGGGAGGGATTCCAGGTATATGCAGATGCTTCCTATCAGGGGATGGGCGCCGTCCTTATGCAGAATGGGCACGTAATCGCCTATGCCTCCCGTCAGTTGAAGCAGCACGAGCAGAACTACCCCGTGCACGACTTGGAGATGGGGGCAGTCATTTTTGCCCTTAAGATCTGGCGGCACTATCTCTACGGGGTACATTGTGATATCTTCTCCGACCACAAGAATCTGAAGTACGTCGACACCCAGAAGGAGTTAAACATCAGGCAGAGACGCTGGGTGGAGTTTCTTTCGGACTACCAGTATACCATGCACTACCACCCGGGGAAGGCGAACGTGGTTGCGGATGCTCTGAGCCGGAAAGCGAGTACGACTGGAGTAGGCGCGCAGCTGATGGCCTTGGAGTTGATTAGATCATTCGAGGAGATGCAGATTTCGCTGGTATCTGAGGATGACCCGGAGCTGTACATGGAGTACCTGGGGTCGATGGCTACTACAGATGACATCCGAGACCGCATCAGAGATGGGCAGATGCTGGACGAGAGAGCTGAGCCGATATTCCGGGCCTTGGAGGAAGGCACGACAGGAGATTACACTTTGAGGGATGGGCTTCTGTGTTTCCGGGGCAGAGTCTACATACCAGCAGGAGGACGGATCCGGGAGGACATTTTGACGGAAGCTCACTGCAGCCGGTATTCGGTACACCCGGGGATCACCAAGATGGTAAAGGATTTAAAGAGGACGATGTACTGGCCGGGTATGAAGAAAGATATTACATATTTTGTGACGCATTGTGAGGCCTGCCAGCTCGTGAAGGCGGAGTGTAGGAACCCGGCAGGATTGCTGCAGCCGCTTCCAGTGCCGGAGTGGAAGTTTGAGGATATAGCCATGGACTTTATACATGGGCTACCTAGATCCCGTGCGGGGAACGACTCGATCTGGGTGATAGTGGACAGGCTGACAAAGGTAGCCAGATTCATCCCAGTGGCGAAGGACACATTGGTCAGAGTATTGGTACGGAGGTTCATCGAGCAGTTTGTGCGTTATCATGGGGTGCCCAAGACTATCGTTTCGGATCGGGATGGGCGGTTTACATCCAGGGAATGGAGGTCAGTCCAGGCCCATCTGGGTTCTCGGTTGACTTTCAGCACAGCTTTCCACCCTCAGACCGACGGACAGACAGAGCGCACAAACCGTACACTGGAGGATCTGCTACGACTGTGTATTTTGGACCGTGGCGAGCCTTGGGAGAGATTGCTGCCACTGGTCGAGTTTTCGTACAACAACGCTCATCAGTCCAGCATAGGCATGGCTCCATACGAAGCGTTGTACGGAAGGAGGTGCAGAACCCCACTATCATGGGTTCAGGATGAGGATCCGCAGGCACTGGGCTCAGAGTTTGTGGGAGATACAGATGCTCAGATTAGATTGATCCGAGACAGGATGTTGGAAGCCCAGAGCAGACAGGCGAAATACTACGATGCGAGGCATCGTCAAGTGGAGTTCCAGGTGGGGGACCGAGTTTTCTTGAAGATACGGCCGATGCACGGAGTCTCGCGGGTTCGCGGGCGGAGGAAGCTCAGTCCAAGATATATGGGGCCCTACAGGATCCTGGAGCGGATCGGCCCCTTAGCCTATAGACTGGAACTACCGCCGGAGTTAGCGGGATTGCATGACGTCTTCCACGTCTCCTCACTTCGGAGGGCTCTGCTACGCCCTGAGCAGCTGATTCCCTCGGCAGATGGCCCGGTGGCCTCGGATCGGTCAGTCAACGTGGAGCCTATCAGGATTGACGATACGGCAGTGCGGGTCTTGCGGAGAAAGAAGGTCCCGTTAGTCAAGGTTCTGTGGAACAATCATGGGCAGGAGGAGCATACATGAGAGCCACAGGACTTGATGCGGCAAAAATATCCGGAACTTTTCCGTCAGGTATACCTCAAACCCCTCTGGACAATCAAATTGCCTTCCTGTTTTAAACCAATGGAATTGAAATTTCAAGAATAGGGGCTAATCTTTTGTTTATTGGGGTGTATATACCTAGTTAGGTGGGCGAATTAACATTAGATTCGAAACCGCACAAGCAAACGTAACGTAGGGAGGTAATCATTCGGTTCTCATGGGATGTTACAAGTTTATTTTTCCCGATTTAAGTCCCGTAGGCTTAACCTTGATTTCGGGGACGAAATCTTTGTTTTGTTTATTGGGATTTGTAACATCCCATTTCCGGCTAGACCCCTAGGAGTCGCATGGTTGTGGTAGAATCCCAGGGAGCCTAAAACTTGAAATAAATCGGCCAAGAAATCGGGTCACGGGCCAGTCACGCCCGTGACCCGCTATGTCACGCCCGTGACATAGGGCGTGACCATGATCGTCGGTTCCAGGTCGACGGTCGCCGACCCAAAATGGGCCTACGGGCATGTCACGCCCGTGACCCGCTATGTCACGCCCGTGACATAGGGCGTGACACGCTCGACGATCGTCGATTCCAGTTCGACGCCGTCGACCCAGAATTTGGCCACACGGGCCAGTCACGCCCGTGACCCGCCATGTCACGCCCGTGACATAGGGCGTGACCACGCTCGACGATCGTCGACCCCAGTTCGACGCTCGTCCACCCGGAATTGTCCACATGGGCCAGTCACGCCCGTGACCCGCTATGTCACGCCCGTGACATAGGGCGTGACACGCTCGACGATCGTCGATTCCAGTTCGACGCCGTCGACCCAGAATTTGCCACGGACCAGTCACGCCCGTGACCCGGGTGTCACGCCCGTGACCACCCTTCGACGATCGTCGATCTCAGTTCGACGATCGTCGAACCCAGAACCACTAACCGGGCCTGTCACGCCCGTGACCCATGTGTCACGCCCGTGACCAAGGCCGAAACGACAGCCAGGTTGGAAATTTTGGTAACCGACGCCTTAATAAATTTTGGCTGTGGGGATGAAAAATCAAGAGCATTTATGGGTCGTTCCCTACTTTAATTATGTTAATAATTAAGGAAGAAATGGGTCCAGTAGGAAATTGCCACCTGGCAAGCACCTCTTCATTCCCAACTTTTCAACTGCCATTCGTCATAACCGAAACGTCATAGGAGAGTTATTAATGGCTGCCAACGTTTTCTCCAACGTTTCACCCGTTTCCCTCCCCATTTGCTCATCTATAAAAGATTCCTGACAGCAAGAGGAAACGGTTACACTCCCTCAAACTATTCCAGACTTCCCCTTGCTGTTGAAGAATTTCCGGCGATGCCACCACCGCGCAAATGGCTTCCCGACGCTCTGCACGCCTTCAACCCGCGAACAAGGTCCTCCCCTCCCTCTTCTTCTGCGGATAGATCTTAGGAATCGTTAGGAGAGATATCGGGCTCAAAAGAGCCAGATCGGGTGAGCGTAATGGTGGTTTTCCGAAAATATCATGGTGGCGGGTTCGCCGGAAACCGCCTCTCCAGCGGCCGTGCCGTCGCCCGACGGTAGCCCTCATCTCAACAGAGGTGGTGGTGGTGGTGGCCGGCCAGGGAGATGGCTGGGTGGCCGGGAAATAGCTTGGAAAGGCTACAGGAAAATTAGGTTTTCAGTCTCTGGTTCGGGCTGTAGAAGAAGATGAACAGTGCCTTTAATTAGATTTTATTTGTAAAATCAATTTCTGAATGAGATTTCTGTCACCTTAAATAATTTGGGAAAAATACTTAGCGGCTCCTACAGGAAAAATGGTCAACATAGAAACTGTAGCCCTTGAAGTCTACTTTAATTCAAAATTAATTTCACCCGATTTGGAATCGTGGTTAGACCACAGAACCCTTTGTGGTGAGGTCTATCCAGAGGGCTGCCTTGACCTTAGAAAAATTCCCCACTCCAATCCAGTCGTCCAAACGACTTGAAATTTGGGATGTGGTCTAACCTTACATATATCTAGGTGCTATCCAAAAATGAGAATTTTTGGAGAATATTTTTCTATAGTTTTTAGAAAAATTCAATAATCCTAACCGAATTTAATTAGGTGGTTAAATAATTTCCAAACCCTCCCAAATTTTGGTGAGTGGTCCCTGGGTTCACCATAAGGTTCTGTATAATTTTTCATCTCATTTGGAGATGGTTTGGTTTAGAATTGATCAACCCTAAGTTTTGCCCTAATAAGGGGTCTTAGGTTAAAAGTGCACTTTTGAAGTTTGAGTGGTCAAATCACCTCAACAGAGGCTGAGATTTTTACCACTGGCTAGTAATATTCTCTAGCACCCCCTCATGGAGTTGGAGGTGGATCGGGGTAAGTTTACCCTAAGGACCAAGGCCAAACCCTAAGGATGGGTCTTGGTGGTTTGTGAAGGTCATGTGGTCAAATGACCTCGGATTGACCCAAGATTGGGTGATGAGAACCATAGGGCTAATATTGTTCTCTGGATGAAATCTTAGTAGATTTAGAGATCGTTGGAATATCTAAAAATCTAACCCTAGTTTAGGGCGCAAAACTTGTAGAGATAGGAAATGACACCAAATCACATTAAAAGGTGATGAGAAATGGGTAGAGTTGGTTATAGGGGTAGTACAAGCTCTGGATATTTTTCTATGAATTTTATGATCACTATTTTGGGTACTTCCTTAATGATTTTGTAGTTGTTTGATTTGCTTAGAGAAAATTATTATGGAGTACAAACTTCTTGGAAAGTGATGAAATTTAAGCAGAGAACGTTTATTATGATTTTAAATCTCTGTGAATTTTTATGGGATTTTTAGAAGCTTAATTCTAAGGCTTGTTTCATTAAGTATTATTTATCGTGGATATTGGATTAAATCTATTGTAGTGCTTATCAAGCTGGTAAAATTATGATTCTTTGCACAATGGTCTTTTCTGTATCATACTATTAGTCAGTAATTTTTCTATAATTTTATGATGAGTAATTTCAGTACTTCCTTCTTTAAAAGAGAATAATGAGATTGTAATGGATAAATTAATTAGAGGCTAAATATCTTTTGTAAAATCCTGCAAATTAGTATTTGATGATACCTTACAGTTATTTAGTGATCACAATTTTCGGGTGGTCATAACTTAAGAATATCATGTACTTCATGTTAAAATTACCCATGGCCAATCTTTGAGAAAAATAAAATAAATATCAGATTAATTAGGAAAATTATAAATTTCTGGATTTAAGCTAATTAAGTCATGATAGATCTCCAGTAAATTTTATAGGAGATTTGGAAGATAATTTGGAGTACCTCCCCTTATGTACCTCATATAGTTTAGGATGGTCTGCATTTAGTAAAACCACGGAATTCTGATAATCGATGGTTGGTAGGGCAAGTTAAGGTTGAGTTCATTATTAGAAGTCAGGATAAGTAGAATGTGGGACTGGTTAGGGTAAGGGAGTACGGGGACGACGAAAGATCGTCCGTCCCGGGAAGAAGAGGAAGAGTCTTAATACTCTAGGGTTAGAACTAAAGCAACTAAAGGGGGATTGGGTAAAGGGTAGACAACCAATAATAATAAGTGCCTTGCGAAAGGGAACTTCGGGCCGTAATGCACCGTCTTGGTTCCTAGTGCCCCTTGAGAGCCCTTCACGGGGTATACCGGGGGCAGTCCTGGGCTAACGTAAACCATAGGAGTAATAAAATTAAAAGAGCAACTAGTATAACTAGGGTTGCACACACTCACTCCCCGGTAGTTAGGAAAGTAGAATTATAGGATTACTTGCCATCAGACAGTAGCTCTGAAGGTAGATGCACGGACAGTACTGTCCGGGGGCCGCGGGCTCGAGGGTTGGAGTACGGAGAAAGGTGGTGGGTCATCGGTACTAGGCGATCGATCAGACCGACAGCGGTACGATGACTCGGAGAAAAGTCTGGAGGGTACATCCAGCAGCAGTACGCGGATACTCTAGGTTGTGTTCTTCTAGGGGCGTACGGAAGGGCTAGGCCTGGTAGTGTGGTTACCCGCCTAGGAGTGGGGGGCCCGACCCACTGTCTCCGTTTGCCACTACGGAGGTTCCTGGGGGTGAAGCTAGCCTCCCGAACAGGGGGAACTAAAGGTCTGTGCGCATAGAGTCGTGTGCGTGGGTTGCACTTGCATGAATCATGGCATAGCATATCACTACACTCATATTTGCATACAACCGACACCCCAACGTATAAATCGGTATGAGACTTTTTATACGATGGGAGCCTTGCAGAAGATCCCTTAACTTATAAGTTTGTATGGGCATTCATATAAGTTAAGGTTACTTACATACTTACTTACTCGTTGCTTACTTTCTATTCTCTAGCAGTCTTTAATGCAATTTGCTATTTATTAATTGTTCTACCTATTACAACATTTATATTGTTCACATGATATACCTTGCTAGTTAGGTCCACCGTCACTTGCTTGACTATTCTCCACTTTTGTAGCTTCCCTTTCCTCCTCTCCGCCCGGTGCTTAGGAGCCGTGGTGGGAGGGGTAGGGGATGATAGGGCTTAGTCTTTATGACTAATGGTTTTCGAACCAAACATTACAGGAGCTCCGGATGGGAGACAGGGACCAGCACCAGCGGAGTACGGTGCGCATGGAGGTGGGACAGTCTAGCACCGGTGCACCTGCGACCAGCTCCGTGAGTGATTAACATTTTCTTATCTTCCGCGATGAGCGTCTTGTAGTGAGGACTTTGATGTACCGGGCATGAGCCCTTTTATTTCCAGACTATTTATGCTCTGATGATTTTCTGTGGACACTCCCTTCGTGGAGTTTATTTTATGTGATATTCTCTTTTAGTGGACTTGCTTCTCTCTTGCTTGCTACATATTGCGATCGAAAAGGCCGGCAGAATCAGCGCGTTGTAGTGGCAACCTTCCCGGGTGCGAAGGTGTCACCGCAAAGCGGCAATTCTGGGCTAAGACCCCGGTGGTTGAAAAAGAAAAAAAAAAGGGGTCTTACACAAAGCATAAGATATATAAAAAAGAAAAGCATTGCATAGCTGGCTTCGGTTTTTGATAAAAGCTGGCTGCTTGCAGGCATTTGCAATCTCCCCCTATGTTGATGCGCTACCTGTGATTGAAGGAGACTGAGATGACTTTGAATTTTGATTGAGTCATCCAGCAAACTCTTATAAATAGTACCTGCAGAAGACTATGGTAGAGATTGCTCTCTCCTTGAAAAAGGGTATGTTAGCAGCAAAAAAATGATATTTGTCCAGCAAATTTAATTAGGATTCTGGATCTGAAAACCAAAATCAGATATCTTCCTTCCTATAAAATTTCTTTTCATTAGACGAGATTCAAACTCAGCTGACCAATGCAACTAGAGTAGAAGACTCAATCTAGATGAAATTAGAAAAGGATCTATAAGAAATAGAGTTATCTGACAGAGAATTTCTTTATGCAGAAATCTGAATAAAATATTTGAACAAAATATCAAACAGATATATAAACAGCCTTAAGAAAAAGGAAATATTTCCTAATAAATTTATTCCAGATGGTAGAAGGATTTGAAAATATTTTAAGTAATTTATCCTTTTGATAATAAAACAAATTTATGAAAAAGCTGACTGAGTTCTCAAATCTGAACTCATTTTGTTGATTAGAATAATCTGAAAACATTTCTCTGAGAAGTGTTGTTTCCTTCTCAGGTTTTGTTAAACTTTGGCAGCAATATTTAATTTCTAAATTAACTAAACTGATAACAGAATTAGATATTACCTGAACCTTTTCAGGTTTTGATTTGTCTTCTGTTTGTTCAGCATCTAAGTTGCTGTATGAAGCATTTATGGCCATTATGCAAAATTCTTTGGCCCTTGCTTCCTCCTCTTCATCTTCAAATGATGAGTCATCATCTGAGACATCCCAGATAACATCTAGGGATGTTGGTTTTCCTTCTTCAGATGAGATGTTGTGGCTTCCTTCTGATATATTATCCACGGGTTCAGAAGCCATTTGGTGAAGGGAATCCCACATCTCCTTAGCTGTTGAGCATTCAACAATCTCTTGAAAAATGTCATCAGACAATGACTGAGCTAGGATATTCATTGCTCGGGCATCAGCTAGCCTGACACTTTTTGTTGTTGTTGCCGATGTTGGAAGACCTGTCAAAATAGAAGAAAATATTTCTTCATCAATATTGTTCATAAATAATTTGACTCTTGCCTTCCAGATGCTAAACTCAGCTAAGTTGCAAGCTGGAGGTCTGGTGCTAAAATAATCATTGTACTGGGCCGTGAAAGTGAATGTGAATATCTATAATCCTTGGTATCTATCAGGATCTTGTGACTCAGGTGTTAGCCTGTACAGTCAGTCAACCTCCCTCTGATACCAATTGAAAGTGAAGGGATAGATACGATTGCGGAATTAAAGATTATCGATATTGAATAAGAACCCTAAAGCCTAACACAAGTGTTGTGCACAAAATAAAGCTAACTGTAATTACAGTTAAGCTTCAGGTCCTATCCAGCAACTAGCAATCCTAGTTAAAATCTAATCACAGCCACAATGCAATTAATTCATTAAGCAACCAGACGACACAAGCTATTATAGTGGTTCCCCAAACACTGGGTACATCCACTCTTCTACCCACACGGTAGGAATCCACTACAGGTTTTTGATCAGGTGCCCTACCACCAACAAGATCTGCTGCAGGTAGATCTAGAGACCCTTTAGACTTTTGATCAGGTGTCTAAAAACCAAGCTTTACTTTTGAAGGGAGTAAACAACCCTTTACAGGAGGGGGGAAGAGGGTTAGATTGTCTTCTCTATTTTACAACAAGATTAGAGAAGCACAAGGCCTCTTCAGAACTTCTGACAGAATACTGTCTTAAAGTTCTGAAGGAATAAAGCTAAGAAGAAGATAATAAAATATAAAATAAAAGGATCTTCTTCAACAGCTTCCTTCTTCTTCTTCTTCAATATCTCTGAGTGTATCTTCCTGGAACAGGAGCACTCAGGTTGAAGAAGAGCAGAAGAGATAACTTCTCAGTTGGATGAAGATTGCTGAGAGCTGGCTTTGCTGTATTGTATTTCTTCCTTCTGCTAGCAAGCCTTAGTTCTTTCTTCAAAAGAACTCCTTAATATAATGGCAGCAGCAACGACTCTAATATTTGAATTGAGCTTTGTCTTCATCTGGAATCAGCAACCTGGGCTGCATTTAACATAAAGACAAAACAAGTCTTGCAGATATATATCCTATAAAAGGGAAAGCTACTGCAGCTGCAATAAATAATCTGATAAAGGATGTTAGATAAAGTCACATCAAAAATAACTCTTTACAGCCAACGGCTATAAAGGACAGCTGCAGATAAAGTAATCAATAAGTCAACTAATAAGACAAACTACTTTATCTGAAAGGAAAGACTTATGCATAAGAATAGCAAGAATTGCTTTGAAGTAATAGCAGTAAATCAATCAGATATTATATAATAAATATATGCTAGAACCACAGGAAATCACCAAAATTTAATCTGAAAGCTTCTCCAATCAGCGTTCTACTATAGTCGAACGTCGTTCTACTATAGTCGAACGGTCCGTTCTACTATAGTGGAACTCCGTTCTACTATAGTCGAACGGTCCGTTCTACTATAGTGGAACTCCGTTCTACTATAGTCGAACGCCGTTCTACTATAGTCGAACGCCGTTCTACTATAGTCGAACGCCGTTCTACTATAGTCGAACGCCGTTCTACTATAGTCGAACGGTCCGTTCTACTATAGTCGAACGCCGTTCTACTATAGTCGAACGCCGTTCTACTATAGTCGAACGCCGTTCTACTATAGTCGAACGGTCCGTTCTACTATAGTCGAACGCCGTTCTACTATAGTCGAACGCCGTTCTACTATAGTCGAACGCCGTTCTACTATAGTCGAACGGTCCGTTCTACTATAGTCGAACGCCGTTCTACTATAGTCGAACGCCGTTCTACTATAGTCGAACTGGAATTCTGAACTTCAAAACTGAACTTCTCTAGAATTTTCTGCACTTTATTCTTGGATTCTTTTGATGTATACCTGGAGAATCCTATGACCCTTAGACTATATAATTTGGGTCAAACTAATAATCCTAATAGTGATCCTAACCCAAATCAGAACCTAAGGTTCCAACACACTAGGAATGTGAGCGTGTATTGGGCATGTTTGCCGTTTTGGATTGGGGATTATTGATATCTTGTTCACATATAGGTGACAAGGAGTGGAGCTGGGCAGTCTGAGCCCCAGCATTCGGATGAGAGTGCGGCACCAGCTGAGGTGTCCACACCTCCTCCTTCTGCGAAAACCATACGCTTAGTTGCGGAGGCGATATTTGCCATGTTTTAAGCACAGCCTATTGGGCAGGCAAGGCCTGCAGTGGAGCCAATTCGAGTTGGTCCGAGGCAAGAGCGTGTTGAATATTGGTTGGATGAGCAAGCGGCTGATCAGCAACTGAAGCGGTTTATGGATTTTCATCCACCTACGTTTGTCGGGGCGAATTCCCTAATGCAGGCGGAGGATTGGCTCTCAAGAGTGAAGAGGATCCTAACGGCGCTCGGGATTGATGAGGGGCAGAAAGTTACTTTAGCCACTTTCCTACTAGAAGGCGAGGTGAGGCTTTGGTGGGATGAGGTCGAGCTGCACCAGTTGGCAGGCAGAGGCCTAGGAGAGATTTTGATGGAAGAATTATCCAGATTGTTTTGAGCAAAGTATTTGCCAGTCTCGCGGCGAATTGCAATGGAGAATGAGTTCCAACGTCTGGTGCAAGGTGAGCGTACTGTTGTTGATTACCTGAATGAGTTTACCAGGCTGGGGCGCTATGTGGGGTCGATGTTTGCGGAAGAGGCGCGGAAGACGAATAGGTTCTATGAGGGACTTCGTGATGAGCTACGGTTGGCTCTCCCGAGTTCGGTGAACCAAGGCTTCCAAGCGTTAGTCGATACAGCATATGCGCTAGAGAAGGGCTTGAAGCGGGTGCAGGATAAGAAGAACTTGACGGTGGAAAAGTCGGAGATCAAAGTTCCGCCGTCGGAACAATAGGAGTTTAGGAAGAGGGATAAGACGAGGTTCAGGTCTGCTGAACAACCTTTGTCGGAAGTTGCTTCAGGAGCAACGTATGGGCAAGGACGTGTTGAGACACGTGCATGTTTTAAATGTGGGAGGCAGGGACATCTGGCCAATGCTTGTTGGAGTGGCCCTACAAAGGGTGAGAAAAGGGCGTCCTATGAGTGTTTGTGAACTCCAGCAGCCTTGCGTGTATAACCTGGACTTACAGGAGGCCTTCAAGTTGATTATGAGAGACGCGGATGAGTGGAAATAACGTGGAGTGTGCACTTTATTGCTTTTATGTTGTACTATGTATATAGTGTATGTATGTGTGTTTGTGAAAACACTTGTGTTGGTGCGA
Source organism: Platanthera zijinensis (assembly GCA_039513925.1). Taxonomy (NCBI): domain Eukaryota; kingdom Viridiplantae; phylum Streptophyta; class Magnoliopsida; order Asparagales; family Orchidaceae; genus Platanthera; species Platanthera zijinensis. Next base: position 75,014,146 of record CM077094.1, read on the forward strand.
TGCCGTGGGGCGAGACAAGCTGCGACCTCTGAGCTTTAAACCCGGATCGTTTTGGTTTTTATTGCAACGGAGTGATTGTGTTGGTATCTACGTTGCGCAAAATTTCGGGACAAAATTTTTGTAAGGAGGGGAGGGTTGTAACACCCCAAATCCCGATTTGGAGTTCAGGCTGGGTGACATGGCCTGGGACGCGGGCGTGTCCCAGGGCGTGTCCAGCTCTGGGTACTCGAGTGGGTCGAGTGGTACTCAAGTGGGGCTCGGGTGTGTCTCAAGTAAGGCACACGGCCTGGGACACAGGTGTGTCCCAGGGCGTGTCCTTCACTGGGTGTGTCGAGCTCTCAACGCCATACACTCGACGATCGTTGAGAGGCAACACGGCCTGGGACACGAGCGTGTCCCAGGGTGTGTCCTGCTCGGGTAGGTAACCGGGCGGCGTTAAGTGTGGCACACGGCCTTTGACATGGGCGTTTCACAGGGGCGTGTTTGCCACACGGCTAAGGACACGGGCGTGTGCCTTAGCCGTGTCCTTCTCGGGAGTGGTGGTCTTGTGTCGATTGAGGGACACTCCCCGAAACACGGGCGTGTACCTGTTGACACGGGCGTGTCAGGGGCTTGACACGGGCGTTTCTAAGCCTGTGGTCTAGTCTGGGTGAGTCGGTTCGTGTACCGCTTGCAGTACACGGTCTATGACGCAGGCGTGTCACAGGCCGTGTAACCCGAAAAAAATAGTTATTTGAGGGCATATCCTGGCCGTTCAATTCCTTTTATTTGGATCTTGTGGTCCAAGTTGCTTCCTGCTTGGATAATGTTGGGTCCGACGTTCCTTCACTTGGCCCGTGGCGCTTTGCTACTTATTTAAGAAATTAAGTAGCGCCCTCTCCAACAGTCCGGGCTTTTGGTGCAGTTGGGTATGCGCTTGATCCTTCAATTAGTATCAGAGGAGGTTACGAGTTCAAGACCGGGGGGCGCTATTAAATCCCGATTTTCCCTTCTACCTGTGTGGGTCCGGCGGGTCAGGCAAACCGTAGACATGTGGTAACCCCACCTCTGAGCCATGTGGGCCATGTGGTAACTCCACCTCCGAGCCGACGGGTTGTGCTGGACGCCGGGGGGATTATTGGGTCTGACGTTCCTTCACTTGACCCATGGTGCTTTGCTACTTATTTAAGAAATTAAGTAGCGCCCTCTCCAACAGTCCGAGATTTTGGTGCAGTTGGGTATCCGCTTGATCCTTCAGATAAGACCAAGGAATGAGAGCTTTTCTCATTCAAAGCTTGGGCCATTATCTTTCTAAAGAGAAGAGAGAGGAGAGCTAGGAGAGGAAGGGAGAAGTCTTCCGGCCGCCGGTGGAGCTTCAGCGGTTCGACTCGAGATCCAAAGCCAGCGTTGTGGAGGCAAGGCCGTCACGGTGATTTCCATCCAGCTAGTTTCTTCATGGCTCCGAAGCGATCATCAAGGGTAATGATCTCCTTCTTGGACAAGTGAAGTCCTACTTTATGCATGTGCATGGGATCCTCCACCAAGAGGTGGAAAGCGTAAGCGATTCCAGCGGTTGAGTCTACATCTAGAGCCGAAAATGTGTAGTACGACATAGACATGCTCTGTGAAGCCCATCCAGACGGTTAGTCTTGATTGGTGATGATTATATTGCGAAACGGAGAAGACTCCGTGTATAGAACACGTAGGTTGCGGAGTTGGTGAGGATGCATGTGTATTGGGGGTTATGTAAACTCCTTTTGTTGTGGGCTCTGCGTGAGCTGTTTGTTGATTGGGGAAGCTTTGCATAAGCTCCTTGTACTATGAGTGCATGCGTGCACTGGGTGCTCTGCGTGAGCTATGAAGCTGCGGCTGACCGGGAGAGGATAGCCGACCCACGTCATGTTGTGCGCAATTGACGAGTTGAGCAACGGGAAAGTGCTGTCTTGTCACTGGTTATTGGAGAGATCGATTGGTGGCAATGCAAATGGGGTCTACGACCATACCCGGCTTGTTACACTACTTTGGTAAGTCGGTCTGAATTACTCAAGTATTGCCTGGAGGCGAGCACCTCTGAGTGGAATGGGCGCGAGAGGTCTCCATCATGCGTGTTGTAGTAGACTATTTGTAACATCCCATTTCCGGCTAGACCCCTAGGTGTCGGTTAGTTGTGACAAAACCCCAGGGAGCACATAAAATTGAAATAAGCGATCAAATATTTCGGGTCACGGGCTGGTCACGCCCGTGACCGACCCGTCATGCCCGTGACCTGGGCGTGACTACTTCGACGATCGTCGATCTCCACGAGACGATCGTCGAACGTGCTGTCCGGGCATGTCACGCCCGTGACCAAGGTGTCACGCCCGTGACTATGGGCGTGACCCCATCAACGATCGTCGATCGCCGTGAGACGATCGTCGACCTTGCGGCCCGGACATGTCACGCCCGTGACATGAGTGTCACGCCCGTGACCTAGGGCGTGACCAGCCTTCGACGATCGTCGATCTCAATTCGACGATCGTCGACCCAAAATCTGCCGTTCGGGCCTGTCACGCCCGTGACCCAAGGTGTCACGCCCGTGACCATCCATCGACGATCGTCGATCTCAGTTCGACGATCGTCGAACCCAGAATTGGCTATCCGGGCCTGTCACGCCCGTGACCTATGTGTCACGCCCGTGACATTGGCCGAAACGACGGTTCAGGCCCGAAATTATTCTAACACGCGTGGTAATAAATGCTGGTGTGGGAAGTTACACCAGGAGTAACTACCGGCCGTTTTCCTTCTATAATTATATAATAAATGAGGAAAAGGTGGTCCAATAGAAAACCGCCAGCTGGACACACCTGTTCATTTTCCACCGTTTCTTATCCCTTCACTGTAACCGAAACGTTAAGGGGAGAACCTTCATGGCCATAATGGTTTTACCCATTCACCTTCCCACTTCCTGATTTATAAAAGCCCACCTGGACAAGAGGAGAAGGTTACACGCTCAAGTAATCGGATCAGACCTTTGTTCTTGCTGTAGGAGAAGTCCAGCAACGCCACCACCGCGCCATGGCACCCCGTCGTTCTTCTCGCCTTCAAACCGCGAACAAGGTCCTCCTCTACTCCTTCTCTTTCATGGGTAGATCTTAGGATTCTTAGAAAGGAGGTTCGCGCTCAACGGAGCCGGACCCATCTCTCGTTTTCATGGAAAAACCATGAAAAGGATATTTTGAGTTCGCCGGAAACCGCCACCTCCGGCGGCCAAACCACCGCCGACCGCTAGCCATCGCCTCAACGGAGGTGGTGGTGGTGGTGGCTGGCCAGGGAAGTGACCGAACGGCCGGCGACGGATCACGGAATGCTTACAGGAAAAAAAGTTTTCCTGTGTCTGTTCGGGTTCATGAAGAAGATGAACAGTAGAAATAATTTTATAATATATAAATTATTAAATGTCACATAATGGAAAGATATGTTATTTGGATAAATTTCGAGGCTGCAAAATGAGGCACTTAGATGCCGAATTAGGAAAAATGACCAGTCACAAAAGTTGTAGCCCTCTGGGTCTACTTTAATTTAAAATTGATTTTATTCAATTTGGGTGAGTGGTTTGACCACAGCACTCATTTTGGTGGGATCAAGACCTAGGCTAACCAGAAATTGAAATGGTTGCCCACGGTTCATAACATGTCCAAATGACTTGAAATTTGGGCTGGAGGTCTATAATATGTATATCGAGAGGCTGTCCAAAAATGGGAATTTTTGGAGATACTTTGCCTAAAGTTTTTGTTTTAATTTAATAAACTTAGAGGAATTTATTTAGATGGTCAAATGACCTCCAAACCCTCCCAAATTTTGGTGAGTGGTCCCTGGCTATAAAACCTAGGTCTGTGTAAAGTTCCAATTGATTTGGAGGAGTTTTGGGTGAGAAATCTTCTACCCTTAACTAGGCGTTAGTGAGACACCTTTTGATAAAAAGTGCACTGAGAATTTGGAAAGGTCAAATCGCCTCAACAGAGGCTGACTTTCTGAGCTCTGACTTAGTATGGTGTTATAACCTGTGTGGAGAAAAATGGAGTGGTTTAGGGTTGGTTTACCCTAGGATCCAAGCTCAAACCCTAAATGAAGGGTTTTGAGGTTTGTGAAGGACATAGGAGCAAAAGCTCTTGTATGCCCTTGAAATTTGGAGGAGAGTGGCATGATACGCTGGAAACCCTCTGGTTGAAATGGTGAAGGAATCGGAGGTAGTTGGGTACCTCGGAAGTTGAGAGATTGAATTAGGATAGAAATGTAATTTAGTTATTTTAAGCACTAAAATCTAATCCAAAAATTATGAAACTCGGGAGGAGGGGGTTTTAGGATGTTTTAGACTTATGATAATTTTCCTGGAACCTTAGGATTAATAAATGTTATACTTCATGTGTTAAAGGATTATTTGCTTGATTTATTGTTTCAATTATTTGGAGGTTTTAAATTAATTATAACCAGTTGAAATTCTGGATTTAGATCTTGATTAGTAGCACATTGATCACTGAATTTTTATAGAATTTTATGTTGAGTAAATCTAGTACTTTATGCACAAATGATAGAAAGGGCTATTATGTTTAAAAAAATTAATTATGGATAAAATACTTGCTGAAAAATTATGAAACTTGGCCAGTACTAATGTTAGGCCTTTATCTGCATGACATAAATTATTTATAATTTTTGGAAGAATATTTTCTGTACTTGATTCATAAACAACAGAAGTTAGAGATTATTTCTAAAATAGTTTTCATGCCCTTCTAATGATAGAAAAATTATGATACTTAGGATTTAACCTATTGAGATAACCTAGTATTTATCATAAATTTGCTGGACATCTTGCATGAGAACTTAGGGTAGTTCATGTTCAAACCGGTAGCCCTTGGGATTTTCGAGGAATTTAATTAAATGCCAAATAAATTAGGAAAATTTCCATTTTCTGGATTTAGGTCATTTATGTCATGGTAAGTCTCCAGTAAATAATTTAGGGCATTTGGATGAGTAATGGATCATTTCATAACCGGTTCGACATGTAGCCTAGGTCGGTCTGCATATAGTAATTTGTGAAATGCAATAGGACATGATCTGAGGAAGATATAAAGAGTAGTGAGTAGTGGTGATAGTTAGAGTTAGGAGGTGCTCGGGTTTGGCGAAAGATCGCTTTTCCCGAAGAGTGGAAGGTTTAAAAATCACCCTAGGATAGTCTATCGTAATATGAGAAGGGAATCGGGCTAAGGGAAATCAACCAATAACAATAAGTGCCTTGCGAAAGGGAACTTCGGGCCGTAATGCCGCCGTCTTGGTTCCTAGTGCCCCTTGAGAGCCCTTCACGGGGTATACCGGGGGCAGTCCTGGGCTAACGTAAACTGTAATAATAAACTAGCAAGAGTAACTTAGTAACTAGGATTGCACTTTTCACAAACACTGTTGGCACAGGAAGAATGCTGAGAGCTTCGGCTCTATCGGTTTGGAGACGGACGGGATGGTCCGGGGAGCTTCGGCTCGGTTGTTCTGGAGACGGACGGGATGGTCCGGGGAGCTTCGGCTCGGTTGGTTGGAGACGGACGTTTGGTCCGGGGAGCTTCGGCTCGGTTTGTGTGTTTACGATTAAACCTGCATGTGCATAAAATAGGAAAAGTTAAGGTGGTGGGTTTTACGATATCGGGGAGTTCGATTGCACTGACACCGATATCGTTGACTCGGCGAGGTGGTTAGCACTTCGCCAACAGAAGTCCGGTGCGCCAGCCGGCAAGAGTACGCAGGCGTCCGCTTAGTGCACCAAGTGTTGAGGCGTACGATAGGTCAGACCAGTGGTGCTTTTACTGGTTTTGAGGTGGGCGAGGCCCAACCCACCGCTTTCGTCTGCCACTACGGAGGTATCCTGGGAGGTAACGGCTCCGAAAGGGGGAACTAAAGGTCTGTGTGCACAGAGTCGGGTGTGTGAGTTGCACTTGCATGTTTCATCATACCTACTAGCATGTCATAGCATAATCGATTCATTTAACCCTGACACCTAAAGTATAAGTGGTATGGGACGCTTATACATTAGGACCTGCAAAACGACCCCTTGGTCTATAAGCTTGTGTGGGCAAGTTTATAAATCAAAGGTTAACTTCAATATATAACAACCCTTGCTGTTTGATAACCGACACCCCAACATATAAGTGGTATGGGACACTCTATATGATGGGAGCCTTGCAAAAGATCCCTTTTGCTTATGTGTTCTCGCATAAGTGAAGGTTTAAATTCACATATTTGCTTTTCTTACTGCTAGACCTATTATAACAATCATACTAACTGCTCACCGAATACATCTTGCTAGATTAAGTCCATAGTCACCTGTTTCTTGATTTATCTCTACCATCATGTCCTTCCCTTTCTTCCTCCCCGCTCGGTACCTAGGAGCCATGGGGTAAGGGGTAGGGGATGATAGGGCTTAGTCTTTATGACTAACTGTTTTCGAACCGCATCATTTAGGGGATCGTGGAGCCCAGCATGGAGGAGCAGCCCCAGAGATTGGTGCGCCTAGAGATGGGGCAGTCTAGCTCCGGAGTTCACACAGCCGGGACCGTGAGTCTCGACCTTGAGTAGTTTCTGTTTTCGCTTCCGCATGAGAGACTTGTAGTGAGGACTCTGATGTATAGGGCTTATGCCCTTATTTCTAGTTTTACATTATGCTGCACTCTGATGCTTTTTGTGGACACTCCCTTCGTGGAGCTTTATTATATATATGTGATTTTATTAATGTGGACTGCATTGCTCTTACTTCTTATTTTGTGCTACCTTTCTGTGATCGAAATGGCCGGCGGAATCGGCGCCTTGTGGTGATGACCCTTCAAGACGTGAAGGAGTCACCGCAAAGCGGCGATTCTGGGCCTAAGACCCCGGGTTTGAAAAAGAAAAAAAAAGGGGGGGTCTTACACTATTGCCCATATCCAACAAGTTAAGCACCTCTGATCGATGGTGTTACCTGTTGGGTTTCTCTATAAGATTGGCACAACACTTGTGCACGCAGCGGAAGTAATAAAATCAAGAACAACCCAAAAGAGATTTGGGATCGGGCCATGAAAGTTGAATCAAGAAGTTAACAAACAACTAGGTAAAATTACCTTAGCGGTGTTGAGTCACAACTCAACAATGATGCTCCAAAGTATGAGTCCTTGTCGGTGGCGAGTTCCACGTAGAATAACGTCTACGTCTCTGCAGAAATCCATACAAGCGGGAGAACACCGAGCTTCGTCGCACGAAAGATCGGGAAAGTAGGTCGACTGCACCTTGCACTTTCACAGACTGCTAGGTACGCTCCAGGAAGAGCAGCACCGGCGACTATCGTCGGAGAGGAGGAGATCTGCGGAACGAACGAGGCGGCGGAACACTTCCGTCGCCCGGGGTTCGGGATGCGGCGGACCGATAGAACGGCGGAACACTTCCGTCGGCTTCAATTTGGCCACAGGAGAAAAAATCACCGCTTCCCAAAACCCTAAGACCTAATTTATACCAAAGGTATAAACATACCTAGGAATGTCGCTATCCGCAGACCACCCAAAATAGGGTTTCTGAATCGTTCGGCGAGAATCAGCTCTAGGTTCGGCGAGAATCAGCTTACAGAATTGACGAGAATCATCTGCAGAATCGTCGAGACACAGCTGCAGAATCGTCGAGAATCATCAGCTGGAATCGTCGAGTATTACCATTCGTCGGGAATCCAACAGTCCGATTCTCGACGAATTTGCCTTAGTCGGCGAGTCATACTCGACGATTCCCGACGAATCATTCTCGATGAATGATTCTCGACGAATCATTCTCAATGAATGATTCTCCACGAATCATTCTCGACGAACCTTCTTGGCAACGTTTGCCTGACCCCATTCTGTATGGTGATTGGTAACCCTTACCAACACAGTCAATCTTCTTACTTCTCCACATGCTCTTATGTGCAACCCTGCAGGCTCATATCGCATTGGCAGTGAGATTACATGTTTGACCACTTCTAGATCACCATGGTAACTCCAACAGTCTCCCACTTGATCTTGAAAGTATCAAACCAAAAACCTCACAAACAATGAGCAGCATCTAGCAATGCATCATTGCTACCCAAGCAATAAGAGTTCATAACTCAAAAGCTTATATGAACAATGTTCCAGCGTTGTCTTTGTCCCTTTGTCCTTTACATCCAGAAAGAACTAGAGGCATGGACCGTGTCACCCTCATAATAGCTCTATCCAAGTTTCTTGATCTAGAACGGACTTCTAGAGAATGGTGAGTCCAATATCACATATTGACTCAACCAAGCATGGCCATGCATTTCTCAGTCCAGTTCCATCAAGGGGTCCATGGATGCAACTCCTGTCATATAGGAGGACAAATCCCATTTCTGCTCACACACAAACACCCAAATGATTCGTAACGGGCCCAACAACCACCCTTATCATCAACCTTTCTCAAGGAAGACTTTAGATGGCATCAAAGCACGCTCTTCCTCACTTGATGAATGTTGTGACTTCAGGTCAAAATACCACAACACCATTGTCAATTGAGACCTACTCGTGAAACGTTTAGATAACAATCCACAAAGTAGTCTCAGGTTGGGTCTGTCCAGTACAACTTGTTCACTAACAAGTACCCATGTGATGACTTGATATCACAATATCATGACCTGTGAGAACTGGTCATCAGTCAACGCACATGCTAGTCTTAATGTATCATCATCACCCTTAGCTTCTATGATGATACAACGACTAGGGACCTTTTAAGAATGAAGCTTCAAATAAATCATAGGCTCTCACATTAAAGTCACGTACTTGATGTCCTATGGAAGCGAACATTCTAAGGGTATTTATTATGTTAACATTTAACTATCGCATAGAGAAATCATAATAAAAGAACTTGTCATTAATCATAAAAGAAAAAACTTGGTACACAATTCATCATATGAATAAATAACAAATAGCCAACAGAATATATGTTCACACGCAACCCACAAGACTCTCACTAGAGTTGATCATTTAGGTATCGCATACCCATTGATCTAGTATGACCATCATGCTTTCTCTGCGCGAGAGGCTTTGTTAGTGGATCCGCACTATTCTCCTCAGTCGGCACTCTGTAAATGTTCACATCTCCTCGTTCGACAATCTCATGAATAAGATGGAACCCCCGAAGTATGTGCTTGGAGCGCTGATGGGATCTAGGTTCCTTAGATTGTGCAATTGCACCATTGTTATTGTTGGGTCCGGCGTTCCTTCACTTGACCCGTGGCGCTCTGCTACTTATATAAAAAATTAAGTAGCGCCCTCTCCAACAGTCCGGGCTTTTGGTGCAGTTGGGTATGCGCTGATCCTTCAATTGGTATCAGAGGGAGGTTACGGGTTCAAGACTGCGGGGCGCTATTAAATCCCGATTTTTCCCTTCTACATGTGTGGGTCCGGCGGGTCAGGAAAGCCGTGGACATGTGGTAACCCCACCTCTGAGCCGTGTGGGCCATGTGGTAACTCCACCTCTGAGCCGACGGGTATGCTGGATGTCGGGGGGGGGGGGGGATTGTTGGGTCCGACGTTCCTTCACTTGACCCGTGGTGCTCTGCTAGTTATATAAAAAATTAAGTAGCGCCCTCTCCAACAGTCCGGGCTTTTGGTGCAGTTGGGTATGCGCTTGATCCTTCAGTTATCACAGTAGAGAACTACAGGACCAACAATGCTAGGAACTACATCAAGCTCGCCGATGAATTTCCTAATCCATACAGCCTCCTTCGCTGCGTTAGCTGCAACGATATACTCGGCTTCTGTTGTAGAATCAACAACTGTCTCTTGCTTGGAACTCTTCCAGCTCACAACTCCTCCATTAAGGCAAAACACAAACCCTGACTGAGACTTTGAACCGTCCCTATCAGTTTGGAAGCTAGCATCCATGTAACCACTTACAACGAGCTCTTCCTCTCCACCATACATCAAGAATACATCCTTTCTCCTTCTCAAGTACTTAAGGATATTATTGACTGCAATCCAGTGACACTCACCGGGGTCTGACTGATACCTGCTAGTCATGCTCAAAGCAAAGGAGACATCGGGTCGAGTACATAACATTGCATACATGATTGATCCAATTGCCGAAGCATATGGAATCAACTTCATGCGGTCCTTATCTTCACAAGATTTTGGACACTGGTCCTTAGAGAGATTCACACCATGAGACATGGGTAAAAGTCCTTTCTTAGACCCAAGCATGTTGAACCGCTTCAATACCTTCTCAATGTATGTACTCTGGGTCAAACCCAGCAACTTCTTCGATCTATCTCTATAGATCTTAATACCAAGTATATAAGTCGCTTCATCCAAGTCCTTCATAAAAAAGTAGTTCCCTAGGTTGTTCTTAACAACTTTCAGGGTAGGAATGCCATTCCCAATCAACAGTATGTCATCTACATACAATATCAGGAAGACAACAATGCTCCCACTGATTCGCTTCTAAACACAAGGCTCATCTTCATTTTTGATGAAACCAAACTCTTTGATTTTCTCATCAAAACGAAGATTCCAACTTCGAGAGGTCTGCTTCAGTCCATAGATGGACCTATTCAGCTTGCATATTTTAGTGGCTTCATTTGGGGATACAAAACCCTCGGGTTGTGTCATGTACACTTCCTCAAGGAGGTTTCCATTAAGGAAAGCCATTTTGACATCCATCTGCCAGATCTCGTAGTCATAATACGCAGCAATTGCAAGCAATATCCTTATGGACTTTACCATGGCAACAGGGGAAAAGGTCTCATCATAGTCAATACCATGAATTTGCTTGAAACCCTTAGCCACCAGTCGCCCTTTGAATGTCTGTACATTCTCATCCATGTCGGTCTTCTTCTTGAAGACCCATTTGCACCCTATGGGTCGTACCCCTTCAGGTGGTTCCACCAAGTTCAAAACTTGGTTTACATACATGGAGTCCATTTCCGATTTCATAGCCTCAAGACATTTGTCGGAGTCCGGTCCATTCATAGCCTCTTGGTAGGTTGCTGGTTCATCATCATGATCCATAAGCAACACATTACCTATTTGAGACACAAGAAATCCATATCCTTCAGGCTCAAATCTTGGTCTACCAGATCAATGTAGGACTTCTGTTTCTTGAGCAGGTTCTCTAGCTACAACATCTTGTAGTCCTATCTCAGAATTCAATTCCGGTTCATTCACTACTTGTGGTTCTTGAACTTCTTCAAGTTCTACCTTTTTAGTCTTTCTTTATAAGAATTCTCTTTCCAAGAAGATGCCAGTCCTTGCGACAAACACTTTGCCCTCGGACGGTAGGTAAAAGTAATACCCTTTCGTTTCCTTAGGATATCCCACCAGATAACATTTATCCGATTTGGGTTCCATCTTGTCAGGCATTTGACATCGCACGTATGCCTCACAGCCCCAAATTTTGATGAACGACATACTAGGACGCTTCCCAGTCCATATCTTATATGGTGTATTCAGAACCGTTTTCGTTGGAGCGCGATTCAGTGTCATTGCAGCAGTCTCTAAAGCAAAACCCCAAAAGGAACAAACAAGTCTGCATGACTCATCATCGAACGTACCATGTCTAACAAAGTACGATTTCTCCTCTCAGACACACCATTATGCTGTGGTGTTCTAGGTGGAGTAAGCTGTGATATAATACCACACTTTTTCAGATTATCACGGAACTCATGACTCAGGTATTCGCCACCTCGATCAGATCGGAGTGCTTTAACCCTTTTACCCAACTGGTGTCACAACCCGCATTTTTCTCACCATTTAAATAAATCAGAGCAAGAGAAAACTACGAGCTGTGATGCCACGTCGAGCAGGGGATAACTGCCGACGCTCAGGCAACACTCTAAACCTTCAAATCATAAGTTAGAATGATTATAAAACTGGTTCAATTAATTAGCCGTATCCCTCGGCTCAGTGGATCAGATAGTCCACGGTTCGAAAACTAATTTTTTATACGTAGCGGAAAATACTTCATTTTTTTTTGCCAACATCCTAGATGAGCGCATAAGTGATCCCGAGGGACCCTTACGCTGACCCAAAATTCTAGCTTTAATTTATACATATATAGGAAAAATCATCTGTTATACGTAATTTAAGAAAGTACGCTAAGTGAGTTCTCTTTAGAAATCATGCTGATCATGCTTTATACATAATATAGTTGAGGTTTTATAGTTTTAAAATAGCTAGCATCCTAGCATAAAACTTCCCAGAGCAAATAGACTATCTCCCAGAAAGGGTAGCAGTAAGAAGAAAAGCATATCTAGTACAAAAAGGTAAAACTACCAGGGGCGCCAACAGCTGACACGAACCCACTGGCAAGTATGTATGTCTGTAGAAAGTGCAGTAAAACTACCTCACAATGACTCAAGAGAGTCTCAACAGGCAACAGAAGGACCTCCAACAGCACCACAGCAACAGCCACCTACTGGCTACCGCCCAGAACCTGAGGCGTTCAGAAGAAAAATAGAACACCTCAGAGCAAGGAAAAAGGAATGCAAGTGCTAAAAAGGAAAGTAAGGTAAAAGCAGGTAAGGTAAAGTAAAGAGAGTACAAACTAGAGTAAAAACAACAATGCCCAAGGAAGGGCGAAAAGCAAACCTGCACCAAGTGCGGGTAAACAGCAACTACTCTGCCTAAAACCTGCAGAGTCAACATGGCCATGATGCCAAAAAAAAATGCTGCAACACCTACGGAAGAAACGCCTAACATCCTAAACTGTGAGAGGCGGCAGTAGCAAAAACAAGAAACTTGGAATCAGGTTGAAAACGTTCCAAATCGCCCAACCACTAATTCCAAGTCAACAAATTGCTCAAGGGTTGACACGTGAAGGCACAAAAGACCCATCACTCACTTGCCCAGAAAACTACTCGGGTCAAGGTAAAGAGTGCGGTCATGGCTACATCACACCACACAACCCATAAAAGAGCCATCCACCACCACTACTGACCACAACCCACGATTCGGCCTTCGAAAGGTAACAGCCGACAAGGGACTTTCGATTCGCGAGCAAAACACTCGGGGAGAAATCAACGCTAAGGAATCCATCGTTGCGGTTACGCAACGCCGCTGCGAGTGAGTACACTCACTCGATTCTAAGCCTAGCGTACGAGCACCGACATCGGGTCGCACGATTAAAAGACGCACGACCATAGGCCGTGCGTGCACAATTACACCTAAACGCCTCAATTAGGCAAACTGGGAAAATCCCAAACCCTAGACCTACACCTAGGCCTAACATAAACTCAACCCGACGCTAACCCACATCTACGCTACACACCTACCGCGACGCCGTCCTAAATCGGAAGCTACTAGCGGGAGGGTAGAAATCCTAATTTTTCTAGCGCGTTTTCAATAGGGATTAGGTTAAGGAGAAATTCAATTTACAAATTTCGATTTGCACGAATATATGAAGTTAACAAGGAATTGAACAAAAGGGAGGCCAAACGGCGAAAAAAGGAGAAGCACTTGCCTCGCACGTATCACCGAAAAATTTCGCCAGCACAACGGCGCTATGGCGGACGCCCAAGAGCACGAAAAGCTCCAACAAACACCAAAGCCACCTAAGATTGCATCTAAACGTGAAAAGGAGAACAAGAAATTCCAAAAATCCCAAAATGAAATCGGAATCGAGCCATGAAAAAAATCAACGGTGAAACATCAAATAGATTACCTAGGGTCATAGGCCTCGGCGAGGGGAACGCGGATCCGGGCTCGGATCGGAAGGAGGGGGCCGGGGCTGCCGGCGGCGGGCGGCGGAAAGGCCGGCTAGGGTTCGCCTCCTCACTTCCGCTTGGCTTCGGGAGTTGCACAGGCGTTTTTTTTTTACACGGGCTGGGAGGGAATGAGGTTAAATACCTAATCTAAAGCTTTAAGTTAAATAATATATAACTAATACTAACTCACTAACTTATGCTAACGTATATAATGTAAATCTAATTACAAACTTTATACATTATAAACTTTATAAATTATAAACTCTATAACCTAATGAATTAACTCTAACTTAACTAACCCATGATATTAAATCCTACATAACTACTCATTAATTACATTGGATCTAATAACCATACTATCCAAATTAATACATATATATACTAACTAAATCAAATTATTATACTAATAATGAACTACATTTCCTATACACATATTATTACGTATATATATGTATATACTAACACTTACATACACTGATACATAACTATACGCCTAATAGTATACACCCTCGTATAAGAGTAATCACCATCTCATACGAACTTCAATCTCTCACGCACGCCCACGCACACGCACGTACATAATTATAAAACCTTGCACGCACGTGCACGTACGATTAGGCATCGGCACACCCGAATCGCCCCTATGCTACAAACGCGCAAATATACATATACGCTCACCTAAGGTGACGACTCGCTAACTAGCGACCGTAGAAACGACGCGGAAATTAACGTTCTCGGATTTCGACCAAACTCGCACTGTAGCTAAATACACGGGCTACGAAACAACGGCGAAGTCGAAAACGACTTCCGACGATCAAAAACTCGAGCTAATCTCGCCCGAAGCCAAAACACGAGGATTCCCTGAAAGGCTCAACCGGGTCTCCAAAACAGGCACCGGCTAGCTGGGGAAACCCGCAAACAGGCTAAACCTCTAAGAACACCTAACGAGGTACTCTAACAACGGCTCGGGACGGAAAACGTCAACGTAACGCCGAACAAGGATTTAAATAAATCGTCAAAAAAAATTCGGGGGCGTTACAGTCACTCCCCCTAACAAAAAGTTTCGACCCGAAACTTTGCGAACACTACTTCTACAACAGAAGGAAAGAAACCAACTACTAGAAAGAGAACGTACCAGACAATCAGGGGAACAAATGAGGGTGAGCCTCCCTCATAGCCGACTCTAGCTCCCAAGTTGCGCTCTCCAAATCCGGATTCTTCCAAAGAACCTTCACCATAGGAATAGACTTCGTCCGCAACACTCGAGCTTGAGCTTCCAAAATGCGGACCGGCACCTCGACGTACGAGAGATTGGGCTCCAACTGGGGCACAGCGTCCAAGACTTGCCCACTGCTCCGCACGCACTTCCGCAACTGGCTCACATGAAAGACATTATGAACCCCCGGGAAGCTAGCTGGCAGATCCAGCCTATAAGCAGCCACACCAATACGCTCCAAAATCCTGAACGGGCCCACAAATCTCGGATCCAACTTCCGATTCTTGCCAAACCTCTTCACTCCTACCATCGGAGACACCTTCAAGAAGACCAAATCATCCACTGAAAACTCCAAATCGGACCTACGCCGATTGACGTTCTTCTCATATCTCTCCTGAGCCACCCGAAGCTTCTCCCGAATGAGCGTCACGGAGACCTCCATTTCTTCGAGTGCATCAGGACCCAACAAAGGCCTCTCACCGGCCTCGGCCCAAAACAAAGGGGTTCTGCAGCGCCTCCCATACAACGCCTCGAAGGGAGCCATCTGTAGACTCTCTTGGTAGCTGTTGTTGTAGGCAAATTCCATGAGCCGTAAACGCTCGTCCCACGCACCTCCATGATCAAGAATATAGCACCGGATCATATCCTCCACAATCTGATTCACACGCTCGGTCTGCCCGTTGGTCTGCGGATGGTAAGCTGTGGAATACCTCAAATCAGTGCCCAAACCCTCCTGCAAACTCCTCCAGAAACGAGATGTAAACCGAGAGTCTCGATCTGAAACGATGCTAACTGGAACACCGTGCAATCTGACGACCTCATCCAAATACAACTCAGCAATCTTCTTCATCGAGTAATCGATCTTATAAGGTACGAAGTGCGCACACTTCGTCAATCGGTCCACGATCACCCAAACAGAATCAAACCCCCTCGGAGATCTCGGTAAGCCTGTAATGAAATCCATCGAGATGCTTTCCCACTTCCAAGTCGGGATCTCCAAAGGTGCCAGCTTGCCACCAGGCCTCCCATGGTCGGCCTTCACCCGCCTGCAAGTGTAACACTCCGAGACAAAACGAGCTATATCACCCTTCATCCCATACCACCAGGCGATCTGCTTCAGATCATGGTACATCTTCGTGGATCCCGGGTGGTAGGAAACACTGGATCCGTGAGCCTCTTTGCATACCATAACTCTGATGTCTCCAACTGCGGGGATGCAAAACCTGCCGCGGTACTTCAGAGTACCCGCCTCGTCGATGGAGAAATCTGGCAACTCTCCCCTCTCAGCTCTGAGGTACAAGTGCAACAAATCCGGATCCTCTTTCTGGTGCAATCTGGTGAGAGAAATCCATGATGGCTCTGCCACTACCAAACTGCTCTGCAACTCACAGCGTCCTGCGGTGATATCCATCAATAGAAACTCCTCCACTAAACGATCCGCGGTGAGATTGAAGACTTTCCCCGTCTTCCGGCTCAAGGCGTCGGCCACCACATTGGCCTTGCCCGGATGGTACTGAATCTCAACATCATAATCAGCAACATACTCAAGCCACCGCCGCTGACGCAGGTTCAGCTCCTTTTGTGTAAACACGTACTTCAGGCTCTTGTGATCTGTGAAAATCTTGCACTGAGCTCCATAGAGTAGGTGTCTCCACAACTTCAAGGCAAAAATCACCGCTGCGAACTCGAGGTCGTGCGTAGGGTAATTTCGCTCGTGAGCCTTCAACTGCCGTGACCCATACGCGATCACCTTCCCTTCTTGCATCAACACGCCACCGAGCCCGACATGCGAGGCATCCACATAAACATCATAGTCCTGTCCCTCCGCCGGTAAGGTCAACACAGGGGCAGTACATAACCGGCTCTTCAGCTCCAGGAAGGCCTCCTCGCACTTATCACTCCAAACGAACGCCGCATGCTTCTGCGTCAGCTTTGTCAAGGGCGCTGCCAAGGTAGAAAAGCCCTCGACGAATCTTCTATAATAGCCGGCCAACCCCAAGAAACTCCTGATCTCCTTGGGTGTGCTCGGCCTAAGCCAATCCATCACTGCCGAGATCTTCTCCGGGTCCACTGAAATACCATCTTTGTTCACCACATGACCCAGGAAGGAAACCTGAGGCAACCAGAACTCACATTTGCTCAGCTTGGCGTACAACTGATGATCCCTCAATGCTGATAACACCAACCGCAAATGCTGATCATGCTCCGCCGCATTTCGAGAATAAATCAGAACGTCGTCAATGAACACGACGACAAACTTGTCCAGAAAGTCCTTGAACACCCGGTTCATCATGTCCATAAATGCTGAAGGCGCATTGGTCAGCCCAAAAGACATGACCAGGAACTCGAAATGACCATGCCTCGATCGGAAAGCCGTCCGTGGAACATCCGACTCTCGGATCCTAAGCTGATGGTAACCCGAACGGAGGTCTATCTTCGAAAATACTGAACTGCCACGCAACTGATCGAATAAATCGTCAATTCTGGGCAGTGGATACCTGTTCTTGATGGTGACTTTGTTCAACTCTCTATAGTCGATACAAAGGCGCATCGAACCATCCTTCTTCTTCACAAAGAGAACCGGAGCACCCCAGGGCGACGAGCTTTGCCTTATGAAGCCCTTTTCCAATAACTCATCAAGCTGAGTACGAAGCTCCTCCAGCTCTCGCGGGGCCATCCGATACGGCGCCTTGGCAATCGGGCGCGTACCAGGCTCCAAATCAATCACGAACTCCACATCCCTGTCTGGAGGAAGACCGGGAAGATCGATAGGAAACACGTCAGGAAACTCTCGCGCAACCGGGATCTCATCCAAAAGCGGCACACTGCTAACAGTCCCCAACACTGAGACTAAACAAGCAAAACAGCTAGCAGGAAAAACCCTCTGAGCACATACCACAGAAATCGCCGGAGAGTCCCGACGCGAATCACCGAAAACACTCCCAGGCTGACCGCTGTCCTTCCTGAAGTCCAAGCGCTTTCCCCTGCACTGGATCACTGCATCATATCGGGACAACCAGTCCATACCCAGGATGACGTCGAAATCCTCCAGGTCTATAACCTTCAGATCAGCCTTGGCCAGAAAATCCCCCAACCAAATAGGGCAGTCCAGAATGCCCTGATCTGATATCACGGATTCACCCGAGGGGAACTTGACGCTAAAGGCACCACCAACACGATCAAGAACCCACTGGCACCGCTCGACAAAGGCCCTAGCCACAAAGGAGTGGGTAGCACCTGAGTCAAACAGAACGCGGGCCCAGCGGTTCCTTACCTTAAATTTCCCTATACACAAACAAAATATTAAACGCACAAGCAATTAACAAAACAATAGCAACACTAAAACTGCTACAAAAGAGAAAGTCAAGCGAGGGGGGGGGGGGGTTACCTGAAATGACCTGCGCCGAAGTCTCAGCCTCCGCTGAAGATACCACATTCAGCTTCCCTTTACCCTTGTCCACCGGCTGAGGCGGAGGTAAAGCCTGAAGCGGAACAGCATGAAGAGCGGACTGAACCTGAGGGCACCTCGACTTAATATGGCCCTTCTGGCCACACTGGTAGCAAACACGATCCTTGGACCAGCACTGAGCAGCATCGTGACCGGGTCGCTTGCAGACAGGACAAGGAACATCCCTCCTAGGAGCACCCTGGATAGCATGCACATGCTCCTTCTTCTGGACCCTTGCCCTCTTGAAGCACCTCTCAGCTGGGTGGCCCGGATGGCCACAGAAACTGCACACTACCTTGCTCTTCTTCTCAGAAGCAGCACCAAGAACCTGGGGACCCTTTTCCTCAACTGACCTCCTCTTCTCACTTCTCGCCTGCTGTCCGCGCTGCTTCGCGTTCTCGATAGCCTCTACCTTCAAAGCGGCCTCAACTGCTCCCGCATAAGTAACTGCGCCGTGAGCAACCGCAAGCTGCTGGACATCGCTCCTGAGGCCACCCAGAAAACGCTTTGCTCTGTCCTCCTCAGTAGCCACCAAACTCAGAGCAAATCGACTGAGTTTGCTAAACTCAATCTCGTACTCGTTGATGGTGAGCTGACGCTGTTTCAGATGAAGAAAGTCATTCATCAGCCTGTCTCGCTCTACTGACGGTAGAAACTTCCTCATCAGGATCTCTTTGAAGGATGCCCAAGTACATCCTCCCACCATGCCTTCCTTCTCTCGCATCCACCAGCCCTTCGCTAGCCCCTTCAGCTGATAGGCTGCCAACATCACCTTCTGGTCCTCAGTCACCCCAGAGTAGTGAAACATCTCCTCTATGGAGATCACCCAATCATCCAGTACCATAAAGTCCGCCTTACCATCGTAGGTAGGAGGTTGCAGCCGCTGAAACTGGGAGATGAAAGCCATCCCGGGGGGCACCACCACTGGAGGCACGAGAGGAGCAGGAGGGGCAGGAGGGGCTGGAACAGCTGTACCCACGGCGGGGTCCTGAACTCCCGGAGTCTGACCCACCGCTCCGGATAAAAAGGACTGCATCTGGGCCCGCAACTCCACCACCTGCCTTGATAAGGCCTCGTTGCTCTGCCTCAGACTTTCCACTAACGCATCACTTTGAGCACCGGAGGACTCACCCTCAGACTGGGGAGTCGACCTCGTCACTCTACGCTTCGGCGGCATGCTATATAAAAAAAAAAAAAATTAAAACAGATCAAACAATTAGAACTTAGCTAAACTCCTAGGATTAGACAAAAAGAGTACAGACAATACATACATAAATATGATCTTCTACTGCTATACTTGCTCTGAGATTTTATTTTATTTAATACAAAAGGAATGATATGCTTAGCCTAAGATGGTTCACCACCATCACACTAACTCTTGTGTCTAGATCGGGAATGCATGAATTATATTATTTTTGACTCAAAAATTATGTGTGTACACATGTCATCCTGCACGTCTTTAGCTTGGCGCGTTGTGCTTATGCAATGTTATGCTATGTATGAATATGTTATGCATTCTAAAAAGGCCCTAATGCATGCCATGGCGGCGTTCACATGAAAATGTTATGCATCCCATAATACATAACATTCTCATGCAACGAAAAAGAAAACGTGCTAGTCGCATCCATGCGGTGAGGTTATGCACCCCATAATACATAACCCTCGCATGTTGCCCCTATGGTGGATCCATATACAAACACATATTATGCATTTCACATTACATAATATGCCCCGTATACTTCATGTTATGCTATGAGTGTAGTGCAGTGTTCGTGCTTCAGCCAAGACGTGCTGATGACATGTCGGTGTGTGTATGATATGACTCTAAACATCTAATACAAACAAGGAAAGGTTGCCCGACCAACCTGTCGAGCAACCTCCCTCTGATACCAACTG
This sequence comes from Platanthera zijinensis, assembly GCA_039513925.1. Lineage (NCBI taxonomy): Eukaryota > Viridiplantae > Streptophyta > Magnoliopsida > Asparagales > Orchidaceae > Platanthera > Platanthera zijinensis. The sequence continues at coordinate 75,034,414 of CM077094.1, forward strand.
TCACAACCCGCATTTTTCTCACCATTTAAATAAATCAGAGCAAGAGAAAACTACGAGCTGTGATGCCACGTCGAGCAGGGGATAACTGCCGACGCTCAGGCAACACTCTAAACCTTCAAATCATAAGTTAGAATGATTATAAAACTGGTTCAATTAATTAGCCGTATCCCTCGGCTCAGTGGATCAGATAGTCCACGGTTCGAAAACTAGAATTTTGGGTCAGCGTAAGGGTCCCTCGGGATCACTTATGCGCTCATTTAGGATGTTGATAAAAAAATGAAATATTTTCCGCTACGTATAAAAATTAGTTTTCGAACTGTGGACTATCTGATCCACTGAGCCGAGGGATACGGCTAATTAATTGAACCAGTTTTATAATCATTCTAACTTATGATTTGAAGGTTTAGAGTGTTGCCTGAGCGTCGGCAGTTATCCCCTGCTCGACGTGGCATCACAGCTCGTAGTTTTCTCTTGCTCTGATTTATTTAAATGGTGAGAAAAATGCGGGTTGTGACAACTGGTTTTCTACTTCATTCTTGAACTCTTTGAACTTTTCAAAGGTCTCGGATTTGCACTTCATAAGATACACATATCCGTATCTACTGAAATCATCAGTAAATGTAACGAAGTAGAAATACCCACCTCTAGCCATGGAGCTCATGGGTCCACATACATCACTATGTATAACACCCAAGAGACCCTCAGCCCTCTCAGTATAACCAGTGAAAGGGGCTTTAGTTATCTTGCCTAACAAACAAGATTCGCATCGCTCAAATGATTCATAATCAAATGAGTCCAAAAGTCCATCTTTATGGAGCTTGGATATGCGCTTCTCGTTTATATGGCCCAAACGACAATGCCATAGATATGTAGGGTTTGAGTCATTTGTTCTTAGTCTTTTATTATTTTCTACATAATAGATCAGATGGTCCAAGTTCAAGACATAAAGACCATTAAACAATTGGGCTACAGCATAACAAACATCATTCTTAAATATAGAACAACAGTTGTTCTTAATTATAAAAGAAAATCCAATCATGTCCAAGCATGAAATAGATATAATGTTTCTAGGTATGGCCGGAATGAAATAACAATTATCTAATTCTATTACAAGCCCACTGGGCAAAGAAAGACGGTAAACCCCTACGGCTACAGCAACAACTCTTGCTCCATTGCCGACACACAGGTCCACCTCCCCTTTACTCAGCAATCTTCTCCTTTCCAGTTCCTGCACATTTGTACAAATGTGACAACCACATCCGGTATCCAATACCAAAGATGAAGGAGTAGAGAGGTTTATTTCTATAACGTAAATATTCGAAGCGGAAGTCATACCTCCCTTCATTTTCTGCAGACCCTCAATGTAAGAAGGACAGTTCCTCCTCCAATGACTAGCCTTGCCACAGTGGTGGCATTTCCCTTCCTTCACCGTGCTCTTCTTTTTCTTCAGTGCAGAAGACTTGGGCTCAAGATGTGACTTAGGCCCCACCTTCGTCTTCTTAGAGCCCTTGCCCTTATACACCATCAGTATGGGGCAGGCAGGCTTGGCCTTCTTCATGTTGATCTCTACAGTTCTTAACATGCCTAGGAGCTCGGGCAGTGTCTTGTCTATTTCATTCATGTTGTAGTTCAAGACAAACTGCTCATAACTGTCTGGCAACGATTGTAGGATCAGATCTATAGCAAACTATTGACCTAGAGGAAAACCCAGCCTTTCAAGGTTCTCAATATACCTAATCATCTTGAGTACGTGAGTCCCTACTGAGTCTCTAACTCCTATCTTGCACTGAAATAATGCTTTTGTGACGTCGAACCTCTCTTGACGAGTCTGCCTTTGAAACATTTTCTTGAGATGCTCGTCAATCTCCTTGCACCCGATGTTCTTATGTTGCTTCTGAAGCTCAGAGTTCATGGTGGCAAGCATAAGGAATTCGACGTCTAAGGCATCATCAGTATACTTCTTATAAGTATCCTTATCAGCACGGGAAGAGTTCCCGGTCTGCACCTCGGGGGCTTCTTCTTCCAAGCATAGAGCTTTCGCTCTTTCCTGAGAACAATTCTCAGGTTCCTGTACCAGTCCATGTAGTTAGTCCCATTGAGCTTATCCTTCTCAAGTATGGCTCTCAAAGACAGAGTGGAGTGTAAACCACTTGCCATGGAATTCTACAATAATTCATGCAGAATAATATCAGTACCAAAATTTCAAAATACAATTTATTTTTTTAATTTGGACTTCAATTAAAACTCCCACTATTTTATTCGAAATGATGGCCCTCACTATTAATTCGGAGAGTTCATGCGAGCTACTCTCTTAGTGGACAAGATCCGTATTTCACCAACACAATGAGTTAGCTTTGGCTTTTCTCTCACGATGTGGTTATTTAGGTAGGTAACGCTTGCCAATTGCATCCTCATGCAATTCTTGTATGGTTGGTGAATAACTCCTTATTCGCATCCATCATATGGTGCATGCCAACCCTATGCTTCTAGGCATTCAACCTTTGAGGTCACCTAGTTAAGTTAGACCCGATGTCGACAGTGGGATATCACAATTATCCGCTCGCACCCTTACCAAGATAGATTAATGCACCTTGCTTTGGCAAGTGATAGTTTAACTTTCAAGGCAGCCTAAACACCTAGAGGGGGGGGGGTGAATAGGTTCTGCTGCTCTTTCTAAAACTTCTAGGCAGAATTCAATTTAATAACTAATATAATAAACACAGCAATCACAGAAAACAAAACATCACAGATTGCACTATGTTTTATAGTGGTTCCCCAAGGTCTGGGTACATCCACTTTCCCCCTTCACCTATCTAGCAGTATGCTAGATTCGGCCAAACTTCCACTTATCTCAGATCAATAGATCTTACAACTCAGAACCCAACTGGTTCCTACAACTCAGGCACAACTGCCCTACCTCAGCCTTGCCCCAAGGCCTACAACTCAGAGAATATCCTTCTCCTACACTCAGGCAAACAGCCCTACCACTCAGAGTTCAACACTCTTACACTCAGCCTTTATAACATAGGCTTACACCTCAGATCTGTATAAACAGATCCTACAGAAATATAGAAAAGATTATTTTAATTGTCTTGCCAAAGTTGAGAGAGAAAAGGCAATGACAATTCTTGATCAGCTGATGCAATCAACTGTTTCTTAGCCTTCTTCAAAGCTTCTTGAAAATGTACTTAGCTGAGTTGATTCCAAACAGCTTCTTGAGAATCCACTGGTGGATTCTTTCTTCTTCTTCAAATTCTGACTTGATCTCTCTCTATCTAGAACTTTGAATGATTCTTCTGAATTCTGATTAGAACTCTTCTTAGATCTATCCTTAGATAGTCTTCTTAGACCTCCCGGAGAAGATCTTCTTAAGTGCCTAGCACTTTCTTGAAATGAGTAGAATTGTAATCCTTCTCCACTTTCTGATCCAATGTATTTCAAAAGGTCAGTTCTATATGTTGTTGATTATTTTCTCCTTCTGAATCTGTCTATTTATAGACATTCTTCATGGTAACCGGCTGATCCGGTTTCTAACCGTTTTCTGACAAGTCTGACAACTTCAGTTAACCGGTGATAACCCACAGCTGTCAAGTCTTCAAACAAGTCCTGTGCCTTAGTCTTGAATCACAAGTTGTTGAAACAGTCTGTCAGAAAGTGTTGAGACAATCTGTCTATTTGTGTCGACATAATTGACTTTGGTGTCGACACAATCTTCAGTGATGTCGACTAAGTTGCCTTTGAGTCGACACAGCTTCTTCTGCAAATAACTTGATCTTGACTCTTCAGTGTGTCGACACAAGTCCTGTGTGTCGACACAATTGTTGTAGAATCATAACTTTAGTAAGTGTCGACTTAGCCTTCAGGTGTCGACACATTCATTTTTTAACTCTGCTATTATGTGTCGACTTAATCACAATGTGTCGACACATTCTGCTGGTGTCGACTAACTTGAGGTCGACTATTTTCTTCTGTGTCGACACATTCAGATGATGTCGACAATCTTGAGATCAACTATATTCTTCTGTGTCGACACATTCTCCCAATGTTTGAGGTCGACGCTTTTCTTCTGTGTCGACACAATTTCCCAGTATTGTGTCGACTCTTTTTCTGTGTCGACACAAATTCCCAGTGTTGTGTCGACTTACTTCTTCTGTGTCGACACTTTTTCCCAGTGTAGTTGTAGACTAACTGCTATGTGTCGACACTGCTTCCCAGTGTTGTGTCGACTATTTTCTTCTGTGTGTCGACACTGCTTCCTTTGTGTCGACACTTGGACTTAGAATTTTTTCTGCATACTTTATCAATTCTCCACCTGCACATGACAACTTAAAACAACATCAAATACACCTTGATGTATATCATTGAGCTAAGTTGGGCTTCTTCAAATCAGGTACACATTTTCCAATGTACCCAACAATCTCCCCCTATTTGGAGAAGTCATAACCCCTATAGCCAATGATATACACCATTTATAAACAGTACTAAATGATGATTAATGACATAGCAGGAATACTTTAAATATAAACAAAACATAACATAGAATAATTCAGAATCAATCATCACAGAATGCACATTATAATATGCCAAACAACACTTTGTTTATAACAGAGTAATGTTTGATTACAAAGTTTTACATTTGATGATTACATCACAACATTACAAAATATTTAAAACAAAATCAGGATTGATCAGGCTCTCTAATCATAATCCCTTTGCCAGACTGGATTGTAGCTGTCACAGGAGCTTCTGATTCTTCAGTTATCTTCTTTCCTTTAAGATCAGCCTTCTTCTGAGCTTCTTCCTTGATCCTTTGCCTTTCAAAATAATGAAAAGGCTTTGGGAAGTATTTGCTTGGCTCCTTAGCATCTGATGGCAGTCTTCCCAGCTTGGCTTTCCTTCTGAATTGTACAATTGCCTCTTGCCTTGCCTCATACTTCTGCCATTCAATTTCATTGTACCACTTCCCTCTCTCATGAACTTTATCCTGTACAGCTTTCCATGCAGTGAGTATGATGTTCCTTGAAGTAGGACTCCACTGCTCATAATCTGGCTTCAGTACAGCCTGCTCTCTGAATTTCTTCTTTGCCAATAGAGCATCCTGCTGTTCTTTCAGAGTAGCCTCAGGCTTATCAACTTTTCCAAAGACAATATTAGTAACCTCCTTTGGAGGACTATACATTCCTTGAACTTTCTGATCAATCAAGTCAAAATCTGGAGGGGGGTATATGACTTGGGCAACCTCAGGTTGATTGCCTTCAAGTAGATTAGATTGTATTCCTGACTCAGCTACCATAGCATCATCACACAATGGGGGATATCCCAAAGTGGCTCGTATGCTATTGGTCACCCACTTGGTGTGCTCAGAGCCTGCATGAATTAGCATCCTCTCCCCCTTTATGGCTTCTCTTGAGACATGATCTCTAAGATCTTCTTTTTGAAATCGAATTTGGCCATCCAAATAATTCACTCCCTCCTTGAAAAATGGTCTTAACTTTTGAAGCTTTTCAGATATTTCTTTTTGAGAGGTTGAGATAGCAGTCTTAACAGATGCAATAGCAGCCTGAAAATTCTTATCAAATTCTTCCATTTCTTTGGCTCTATCTGCAGGCATCCCTGGAACAATCTTCTTCACCTCTTTAATGATCTCATTATGAGATTCAGTTAAATTGTCATTCATTCTGATTTGATTTTCCAGAACATAACTTTGCTTCAAAGCAATATCATCCACCTTTGTAGAGATAGCCTCCTGTTGTTTAGCCAGATAAACTACAGCATTGCCACCCTTGTGGAAGCAATCTGTCATTTCAGTTTTATGCAAGTTTACTTGAAATTGGATGGACTTGATATCTTGAGCTAAGTCAAACTGAACTGACTTGCTATTTTCATCAACATACTTCTCCAGAGCCATCCTTTGGTCATCCAATTTTACTTGAAGATCTACCATAAATTTATTGTAATCAAAGGCTGGAGAAACTTGTGGAGTTGTTGTCTGCAATGCCTGCTTATAGTTCTTGCTTCTTCTCTTAAAGACAACAAGTTTTCTTTTCTTTGCCACCCTGGCTTCTTCAGTTTCTGTTTCAGAGGAAGTATCTACATGAATTCTTTCTTGTGGATGATGAATTGTATCTGTTCCAGGGAGTTGTTGCTCAGCTTCAACATCCACAGGCTCATCCTCAACCTGTGTTTCCACAGCAGCTTCCTGATCAATGTCCATTCCTATGGACTTCTCAATATCTGGTCCACCTCCTTCTTTATCAGCAGCAGTATCAACATCTGGGAATAACTCCTCCATAGTAAATTCCAGTTGAGTGGTCACTTCTGCAGCAGTTAAATCTTGAGATATGTTTAACTGTGCTTCCTCTTGGACTTGCACCTCAATATTTGTAGTGGCAGGAGTAGGTGTGGACACTAGCTCCCCCTGAACCTTTGGAGCAGGAGTGGAAACTGGCTCCCCCTGCATCTGTGCAGGTGTTGATACCTCCTGGACCACAGTTGAGTCAAGCTGTGTCCCTTCTTGTACTTGTTCAGATTCTTGATTTGGTGTAGGGGATTGCACAGGGGTGTCTGGCCTGCTCTCTTCAGGCACATCCTTGGACAGCACCCTATCCCACCTGGAGAATAGTCTCATATCCATTCTTCTCATATGGTTAATCTTACTCCCTTGCAGCTGCTGCATCACATCAGGAATCACTCCAGTGAAGTACAGGCTCATGATCCTAGCCATGTTAGGCTTCTTGATTCCCTTTTTGATCTTGTCAAAGAGCACTCCTGACCAATCAGTAGGAATAGTAAAAACTATCCTGGTCATCAGGCTGAACATATAGGCAGAAATCCTATCATGTCCACCTGTCTTGCAGAGGATTACCTTTCCAACTACTTCAGACAAGAACTTCCCTTGCTGATTCATTCCCTTTCTGTTGAATGCAGCTCCAATCTTCAATCCTGAATCCAGGCCACACCATTGAAGGGCTTCCCTTGTCTTAGATATAGGAACTTCCTCTTCATTCTCAACCACTTGCAGTTGGAAGATCTTTCTTAAACTTCTTTGATTAATCTTTATCTTCGTCCCTTGAACAGTGGACTTAATCTTGAGGCCAGTAGAATGGACTGATGCAGAGATAAAGAACTCGTGCACCTCCTTCTTCCAGATCTTAGTTGGTTCTGAAATGAGAAATTCTAACCCTGATGCAGAGAGAAGGGTGATAACTCCTTGAACATTAGGCGGCGCCTCTGCAAAGGCCTGGCGCACTAACTCATATCCTTCATTGATGTTATCTTCAATCCTTGGCGCCATCGTTGTGTCGAGAAAGCTTGAGAGAAGAGAGAAAGAAAGACTGTCGACACAGGGTTTGAGTCTCGAAAACCTTGAAAGCGTGTCGACACAAAGAGCTTTTGACCTATTTATAGCTTCTGTTGAAAGAAGTTCAAAAGGCGCCAAAAACAGTCTAAATGTGTCGACACAGACGGAATGTGTCGACACAAGCTTCTATTAACTCGACATTTCTTCAGCCTACTATGTGTCGACACCAATTTGTGGTTATGTCGACACCTTGGATACATAGTAGAAAGACAGAAATTCTGTGTCGACACTAAGGACAAGTGTCGACACATATTCTGTAAGTGTCGACACCATAATTCTGGTTGAGTCGACATTACATTTCTGGTTAAGTCGACAATAAAACTCTTAAGTGTCGACACATATTCTCTGTGTCGACACAATATTTCTGACTTGTCGACATAATTTCTCTGAGTCGACACATTATTACTGAATGTGTCGACACATTCTTACTTAGCCAATTTCTGTAACTTCAATGTGTCCTTTTTTTAACACTTGATTATGTTGTTACTACTTTTACTTACTTATAAACCATTTCAATAGCATTGTTAATGATTTTGTTTAATACATTAATCAATGGTTAACATACCTAATTCAATTTTGAATTTATTGAATTTGGTTTCATCTAAAGCTTAGTAAATACATCTGCTATTTGATAATCTGTTTTTACAAATTCCAATGAGATGTCACCTTTTTCTACATGTTCTCTAAGAAAATGATATTTGATTTCTATATGCTTAGTTCTACTATGAGAAACTGGATTATTAGCAATAGAAATAGCACTCTTAGAATCACATAAAAGGGGTGTTCTACTTACCTGAATACCATAATCTTTAAGCTGATGCTGCATCCATAATAGCTGTGCACAGCAGCTTCCAGCAGCAATATACTCTGACTCAGCTGTGGAAATTGCCACACTAGTCTGCTTTTTACTACTCCAAGATATTAGTCTTCCTCCCAGGAATTGACAAGTACCTGTAGTACTCTTTCTATCCTCTCTACATCCTGCAAAATCTGCATCTGAATAGCCTGTTAGTTGAAAATCTCTATTCCTAGGGTACCAAAGACCTAGAGTAGGAGTGCCCTTTAGATATCTCAGAATCCTTTTGACTGCAGTATAATGAGATTCTTTAGGGCAGGCTTGGTACCTAGCACAGACACATGTTGCATACATAATGTCAGGTCTACTAGCAGTGAGATATAGTAGAGACCCAACTATTCCTCTATACAATGATTCATCAACAGGTTTACCTGCCTCATCTTTGCATATTGGCATACTTGTCCCCATAGGAGTTCTCATGGAGGAGGATGACTCCATACCATATTTCTTAATTAATTCCTTGGTGAACTTAGACTGGGATATGGACAATCCATCATCAGTCTGTCTTACTTGGAGTCCCAAGAAGAACTTAAGTTCTCCCATACTGCTCATCTCAAACTTCCCTTGCATAAGTTGGCAAACTTTTTACAAAGGTTGTTTTCAGTAGATCCAAAGATTATGTCATCAACATAGATCTGGACTAAGATGATCTTTCCTTTGGATTCCCTAAGGAATAGAGTTTTGTCTATCTTTCCTCTTGAGAATTTATTCTCAATGAGGAAGGTAGACAGGGTTTCATACCAAGCCCTTGGAGCTTGTTTTAACCCATACAAAGCTTTCCTAAGCTTATACACAGAATCAGGTTTAAGAGGATCTACAAAACCTGATGGCTGCTCTACATATACTTCTTCTTTAAGATCACCATTCAGAAATGCTGACTTCACATCCATCTGGTATACTTTGAAGTCTTGGTAGGCTGCATAGGCAAGGAACATTCTGATTGCCTCCAGCCTTGCTACTGGAGCAAAGGTTTGATCAAAGTCAATCCCTTCTTCCTGCCTGTATCCTTTTGCAACCAATCTTGCTTTATTCTTTACTATTATTCCACTTTCATCTAGCTTGTTCCTATAGATCCACTTAGTTCCAATTATGTTGTGGCCTCTTGGTTTAGGAACAAGCTCCCAGACTTTGCACCTTCTAAATTGATTCAGCTCCTCTTGCATAGCATCAATCCAGTGCTGGTCTTGGATAGCTTCTTCAAACTTCTTAGGTTCCATTTGGGACAAGAAACTAGAATGCAAAACTGTGCTTTGATTTCTGCTTCTAGTTTGCACTCCTTGTCTTGGATCACCAATTATCTGATCAGTAGGATGATCTCTTAGATATCTTATAGCTGGAGGTAGATTCCCTTCAGGTTGTGCATCTCCAGCTTCTTCATTCTGCTTTTCCTCTTGGTTTTCATCAGCTTCCATTATCTCTTGTACTCCCCCTGGACAGCAGCCTTCATTTTCCAATGCTCCCTCTTCCTTTGAAGCTTCAGCAATGGAGAGCTTGTCCATCTTCTTGCTTATACCTGTTGAGTCATTTGATCTACAAGACAACTCACAATTGATTAATCTTGTTTCATCAAATACAACATGCACAGATTCTTCAACAACTTGAGTAGTTAAGTTGAAGACTCTATAGGCCTTACTATTTGTGCTGTACCCAACAAATATCCCATCCTGGGATTTGGCAGCAAACTTAGTCAAATATGACTTGCCATTGTTAAGTATATAGCATTTGCAACCAAAGATCCTAAAATAGGATAGGTTTGGTTTTCTGCCTTTCACAATCTCATAGGGAGTCTTTCTGTGGCCTTTGGTGATAGAAGCCCTATTGATGACATGACAAGCAGTGTTAACTGCCTCAGCCCAAAAATATTCTGGGAGAGAGGTGTCACTCAATAGAGTTCTACCAGCTTCAATTAATGTTCTATTCTTTCTTTCAGCAATACCATTTTGCTGAGGTGTTCTAGGTGAGGAGAACTCTTGGAAAATCCCAAAGTCTATACACAAGTTTGTTATGCTTTCAGATTGAAACTCAGTACCATGGTCACTTCTAATTTTGACCACTGTACTATTCAGTTCATTCTGAATTTGCTTTACAAAATTAAATAATACACTTGGGGTTTCAGATTTTTGTCTCAGAAAGAACACCCATGTAAATCTAGAATAGTCATCTACAACCACCAGAGTGTAGACCTTCCTACCTAGACTGTGAACTGGCATAGGACCAAAAAGATCCATATGCAAGAGGTATAAACACCTCACAGAATCCTTGTTTTCAAGGCTTTGAAATGAGGTTTTTGTCTGCTTGCCCTTTTGACAAGCTGAGCATACCCCTTCCTTTATACACTTAACTTGAGGCCCATTCCTCACTAGTTCTTTACTAAAGAGTTGGCCAATTGTCTTGTAGTTTAGATGAGCCAATCTCTTGTGCCACTTAACACAATGAGAAGCATTGTCATCAGCTACAAGACAAATGGGGGATGCCTTATTTTCACATTCAAAATTAAGGCAATACACATTTCTCTTCCTATACCCAGTCAATATGATCTCTTGATCACTTGACCTTTTGATATGACATCCATCCTTACCAAATGAAATGTCATATCCTAGATCACTCAGCTGGCTTATGCTTATTAGATTATGTTTCAAACCTTTTACATAGGCCACTTGGGTGATAGTAATTAGGTTTGAAGAGATGTTACCAAATCCTTTGATGACTCCTTTTTCAGATCCACCAAAGATCACTTTATGTCCATCTTTGACAGATGAATACTCCTTCAGCAGCCCCTTTGTTCCAGTCATGTGCCTGGAACAACCACTATCCAAGTACCATATAGGGGCATGGTAACTTGGATTCACCTGCAATACAGAATTACTTACCCTTAGAACCCAAGTAAGTCTTGGGTCCTTGGTTCAGGTTAGCCTTAATAAAGTTATCATAACCTCTTCTAACAGGTAGACTCTTATTCTTTATAACACTTGTGTTATACCAGCAGTCCAATGCAAAATGACCCCTCTTGCCACAGCACCAACATTCAAACTTATTGTATCTAGATCTAGATACATCCTTGTCAGAAGCATTTCTGTTCATTGCTGGTGCTGTTGCAACTTCACCTACTGATTTCTTAAAACCATAGGGTTTATGACCATAGGTAGGCCTGCTTGCCTTAACACCCTTGTTCTTCAGAACATTTGTCTTAATATGATCCTGAATGTCTTCATGATCATATATGTTAGAAGGCACTTTCTCCTTACCAAACCTTATGGGGACTGAAAGGTTTAGTGGCTGAATAGGGGCTTTGCCTTTCCTCTTGAATCTGCCAGCCCTGGAGTTACCCTTAAATCCTAATCCAGCCTTACCCTTCTGAGTGACAAATTCATCTATCAAGGGTAAGACAGATTTTGGCTTAGAGTAACTAGCCACTAAATCCCTTTCAATTCTAAGTCTGTCCTCCAGACTCTTTACTTGATCATTAGTATAATTAATTGTGCCCATCTGAATAATAGTTATATTCTTCAGCTTGGCAATTTCAGCTAACTTTTGATCAAGGACTTTTTCTAACTCAGTTGTTGCAACCCTTAGATCAGCAATTTCCTGAGCCTGTGATTTAACCAGGTTCTTGCTTTTCTTAAGGGCCTGCAACAGGTCCCCATACTTGTCTATCAATTGATAGACATCTCCTTCAGATCCAGATACATCTTCATCACTTGATGCAGATGTAGCTGATTCTTCACTTGTATTACAAACAGATGTACAAGAAGGACAGTTTACCTCATTAGAACCAGACTGATTCTGGCATAGGTCCTCTTCTGATCTTGTCATCAAACCCATGCATTGATGTTCATTGATGGAGTCTAGCAACTGCATAAACTCCTCTTCCTCAGATGCAGCATATAATCCAATATATGCTTCAGCTTCAGATCCTGATTCTGAAGTTGACTGGTCTGAAAGACTTTTATCTTTCTTTGCTACAAAGGATTTCTCCTTCTTGCCTTTCTGATAAGTCTTCTTCTTTTCTGAAGATTCCTTCCTTTTGTCAGGACAATCAGCCACTACATGTCCAGGCCTATTGCAACAATAGCAGACAATCTTTGAAGTAGTGGCTTTGCTGGGCTTTGACCTGCTTTTCTCTTTCCTTGATGACCTTCTCTTCTGATAATAGTCATCTACTTGCTGTGATGAGGAAGGCCTAGACTTCCATTGCTTCTTTTTCAAGAACCTTTGAAATTGCCTAGTGAATGCAGCAAAGTCTGCATCTGAATCACAGCTGACTGAACCTTTATCTGAATTTTCAGAACTACCTTCTTCAACTTCCTTAGGAGGAGATGGTGATTTCCTCCTATTCTTTCTAGTGGCTTCAGCATTAAATGCCACAGTCTTTTCTCTATGCTCTCCTCTTGAGTTTCTTTCCTCCTCCTTCCTTACCATAAGTTGCATTTCATAGGATAGCAACTTTCCAAACAGAGTTGGAGGAGATATCTCTGCCAATTTTGCCACTTCTCTTATGGCACAGATCTTTGTATCCCAATCCTTTGATAAGGATCTTAAGAATTTGTCATTCAGTTCATAGGTACTGAAGACTCTTCCATAGGAAATTAGTTCATTCACAATTCTATAGAATTTCTTATAGCACTCAGTTATGCTATCAGATTTTCCTTGTCTAAAACTTTCATACTCCTGATTTAGCATAGATTTTCTGTCCAGCCTTACTTCTTCTGATCCCTCCATGTAGACAATCAATGTGTCCCACATCTCCTTGGAGGTCTTGCAGTGAATCAGATTCTGAAATGTTGAATCATCTATGGCACTGACAATGATGTTCTGTGCCCTTTTGTCCATGGTAGCCAAGATGATTTCATCCTTGGTCATTTCAGAATAAGTCTTTGGTGTTTGGATATTTGCATCAAGAACAGATATCTTCATTGGTATGAAGGGGCCTTCTTGTACTGTGATGTAAATCCTTGGGTCAGATGCTTCCATAAACAATCTGACTCTTTCTTTCCAGATCCCAAAGATTTCCTTCTTGCATATGGGTAATTTCATTGACCCTAGCTCCTTATGATTCTCTCCAGAACCCATCTTCTTGATTCTTGAATCTGCCTATCAGATCTACCTCAAACTGTTAAGTCCTTTTTGAGGAACCTCCCTCTGATACCACTTGATAGTTTAACTTTCAAGGCAGCCTAAACACCTAGAGGGGGGGGGGGGGGGTGAATAGGTTCTGCTGCTCTTTCTAAAACTTCTAGGCAGAATTCAATTTAATAACTAATATAATAAATACAGCAATCACAGAAAACAAAACATCACAGATTGCACTATGTTTTATAGTGGTTCCCCAAGGTCTGGGTACATCCACTTTCCCCCTTCACCTATCTAGCAGTATGCTAGATTCAGCCAAACTTCCACTTATCTCAGATCAATAGATCTTACAACTCAGAACCCAACTGGTTCCTACAACTCAGGCACAACTGCCCTACCTCAGCCTTGCCCCAAGGACTACAACTCAGAGAATATCCTTCTCCTACACTCAGGCAAACAGCCCTACCACTCAGAGTTCAACACTCTTACACTCAGCCTTTATAACATAGGCTTACACCTCAGATCTGTATAAACAGATCCTACAGAAATATAGAAAAGATTGTTTTAATTGTCTTGCCAAAGTTGAGAGAGAAAAGGCAATGACAATTCTTGATCAGCTGATGCAATCAACTGTTTCTTAGCCTTCTTCAAAGCTTCTTGAAAATGTACTTAGCTGAGTTGATTCCAAACAGCTTCTTGAGAATCCACTGGTGGATTCTTTCTTCTTCTTCAAATTCTGACTTGATCTCTCTCTATCCAGAACTTTGAATGATTCTTCTGAATTCTGATTAGAACTCTTCTTAGATCTATCCTTAGATAGTCTTCTTAGACCTCCCGGAGAAGATCTTCTTAAGTGCCTAGCACTTTCTTGAAATGAGTAGAATTGTAATCCTTCTCCACTTTCTGATCCAATGTATTTCAAAAGGTCAGTTCTATATGTTGTTGATTATTTTCTCCTTCTGAATCTGTCTATTTATAGACATTCTTCATGGTAACCGGCTGATCCGGTTTCTAACCGTTTTCTGACAAGTCTGACAACTTCAGTTAACCGGTGATAACCCACAGCTGTCAAGTCTTCAAACAAGTCCTGTGCCTTAGTCTTGAATCACAAGTTGTTGAAACAGTCTGTCAGAAAGTGTCGAGACAATCTGTCTATTTGTGTCGACATAATTGACTTTGGTGTCGACACAATCTTCAGTGATGTCGACTAAGTTGCCTTTGAGTCGACACAGCTTCTTCTGCAAATAACTTGATCTTGACTCTTCAGTGTGTCGACACAATTGTTGTAGAATCATAACTTTAGTAAGTGTCGACTTAGCCTTCAGGTGTCGACACATTCATTTTTTAACTCTGCTATTATGTGTCGACTTAATCACAATGTGTCGACACATTCTGCTGGTGTCGACTAACTTGAGGTCGACTATTTTCTTCTGTGTCGACACATTCAGATGATGTCGACAATCTTGAGATCAACTATATTCTTCTGTGTCGACACATTCTCCCAATGTTTGAGGTCGACGCTTTTCTTCTGTGTCGACACAATTTCCCAGTATTGTGTCGACTCTTTTTCTGTGTCGACACAAATTCCCAGTGTTGTGTCGACTTACTTCTTCTGTGTCGACACTTTTTCCCAGTGTAGTTGTAGACTAACTGCTATGTGTCGACACTGCTTCCTAGTGTTGTGTCGACTATTTTCTTCTGTGTGTCGACACTGCTTCCTTTGTGTCGACACTTGGACTTAGAATTTTTTCTGCATACTTTATCAATTCTCCACCTGCACATGACAACTTAAAACAACATCAAATACACCTTGATGTATATCATTGAGCTAAGTTGGGCTTCTTCAAATCAGGTACACATTTTCCAATGTACCCAACAGCAAGCCCACACTTCATCGATCGAGGCAGGAAGACTGTCATCCATCGGAAGGCATCCGAACACTTAATATTTGATGAAGGGATTTTTGATAATAGGTTAACAATTAACCATGATCAACATTTGATCAATGTGCACATCCAAAGAAAAACATTTTTTTATAAAATCCACATGCATCCCTTATGTGCACAACATGGCACTATCAACATTTGATAGAAGGAAGGGCTAAATCTGAGCATCCGGACTCTTCCAAATCTTCAGATTTACATGCATTGGACAAAGGCAAAGGCAACTCGACTTAAAGCAGTAGACAAGCTCGTCTCTCCTTGTTGGATTCAAAATCCAAAACAATACACGGGTTCATTAACCACTCGAGGGACGGTTACTGCTAAGGAGACAACAATTTCTAACAATTAGAAATTACCACGAAATCCCAGACGTTCCTGGCGGGGTTCCAAGGGGCGGAGCCCCTAACCTGTGGGTTATGGGCCCACCGATTTCCCTTGGAAAAACATCAACAATTGATGTTCCAGGATTAAATCTAGACATTTAGAACACTTCTAAATCCCTAGGTTTACACGCACTGGAATAACCTAACTTCCAATACAACAATCATGGCCGCAAACCTCCCTCTTATACCACTGTTGGGTTTCTCTATGAGGTTGACACAACACTTGTCCACGCAGCGGAAGTAATAAAATCAAAAACAACCCAAAAGAGATTTGGGATCGGGCCATCAAAGTTGAATCAAGAAGTTAACAAACAACTAGGTAAAATTACCTTAGCGGTGTTGAGTCACAACTCAACAATGATGCTCCAAAGTATGAGTCCTTGTCGGTGGCGAGTTCCACGTAGAATAGCGTTTATGTCTCTGCAGAAATCCACACGAGCGGGAGAACACCGAGCTTCGTCGCACGAAAGATCGGGAAAGTAGGTCGACTGCACCTTGCACTTCCACAGATTGCTAGGTCCGCTACAAGAAGAGCATCACCGACGACTATCGTTAGAGAGGAGGAGATCTGCGGAACGAACGAGGCGGCGGAACACTTCCGTCGGGCGGGGTTCGGGATGCGGCGGACCGACAGAACGACGGAACACTTCCGTCGGCTTCGATTCGGCCACAGGAGAAAAAATCACCGCTTCCAAAAACCCTAAGTCCTAATTTATACCAAAGGTATAAACATACCTAGGAATGTCGCTATCCGCAGACCACCCAAAATAGGGTTTCTGAATCGTTCAGCGAGAATCAGCTCTAGGTTCGGCGAGAATCAGCTTACAGAATTGACAAGAATCATCTGCAGAATCGTTGAGACACAGCTGCAGAATCGTCGAGAATCATCAGCTTGAATCGTCGAGTATCACCATTCATCGGGAATCCAACAGTCTGATTCTCGACGAATTTGCCTTAGTCGGCGAGTCTTACTCGACGATTCCCGATGAATCATTCTCGAGGAATGATTCTCGACGAATCATTCTCGACGAATGATTCTCCACGAATCATTCTCGACGAATGATTCTCCACGAATCATTCTCGACGAACCTCCTTGGCAACGTTTGCCTGACCCCATTCTGTATGGTGATTGGTAACCCTTACCAACACAGTCAATCTTCTAACTTCTCCACATGCTCTTATGTGCGACCTTGCAGGCTCATATCGCGTTGGCAGTGAGATTACATGTTTGACCACTTCTAGATCACCATGGTAACTCCAACATTACCAAGGGTTGTTCGGTACACCGTTTATGTTCCCTGAGTGCACGGAGCGTCGGGCTGCAGCCAACTTTTGTGATGGTGTTGTGCTTGCGAGCACTTGGTGTGTTATAAAGATATCTGTTGTGAATGTTATGCATGCAGGGAAGGAACCACTGCCCTAGGTAAGGGGTAGGGTCGTTATAATTGGTCTGCTGAATGCTGACCGTTGCTTTGTTTATCACCCTTGGGGTGGACGTCCATATGCAGGTGTTGTGGGCAGACTTGGAATGAGCGGGCTGAAGCCCTTGCTGGTACTGCTTGTAGGCCCTTGAAGGCCGTGCGAAGTATTTGATTTCATGTGTGGCCAGCCTGCGTGCCGATGTACGAAACCACCTTTTATAAAGAGAAACTTGTAAGGCCTTAAGGCCGTGAGCATTTGTATTGTATACATTCCTGGTGTTTTATATAAATGTGATATTTATATAGTAGTGGACATTCATTGGTTGAGTTCTTGCAATTAATAAGCTTGCTCTAGAATTCTCTGGGTTAGGGTGCGATGGTATTAACCTGTGACCTCCCCATCTATTTGAAGCATATAGTGTGGGGCCCCGCCGGACCTTCTATTATATGTTATTTAATGGGTGGAGTCGTTACAGAAAGAGTGATGAAGAAGAATCTGCCCCTGAGTGTTCCACTGCCATCAAGGGAAACATGTTCACTGCTGTAACGCCATAAATTCCTTAAGGCAGGAAATAGTTCTCTGAAGGTTATCGCCCGACAGTAGATAGTTACTGCGCGGTGGTAGCTGGGGAATTAATCTGGTAGAGCTCTAGGGAAGCTATTGTCTTGCGATAGTGATACTGCCGATGATAGCTAGGTCAATTTAATTGACGAGGCTCTCAAGATCCTACCGCGCGGCGATAGTGAAACTATAACGACGTGTCCACATGGCGGTCTTTTGTTGGCTAGACTGGGCGGTTACACGTGAAATGAGGAGGTACCGCGTAGTGGTAGCTAGTTACCGCACAGCGGTAGCTCGGTTTATATGGCTGGTTCGGCCGTTTTCACTTTATTTCTTTTGGAGTTGAGGACTTGGCCTGGATTTCTTGGAGGAGGAGCAACAGCGTCGGAAGAGAGACCACGCCGCTGTTTGGGATTCGGAGCTAGATTCGCAGGATGAGTCCGGATCTATGAAGGCAAGGTCATTGCGGTCGCATTCATCCGTCTAGAATCTTTGGCATGGCACCGAAGAGAGTGCAAAGGGTAACGACTCTCTACTTGGACATGTGAAGTCCTCTTCCTTTTGCATAAGAAACCCTCTCCCGCGAGTGTGCGGTGAGCGTGAGGTCTTCCTTCGGGTAGATATGGAGTATCCCCATAGTTTTGCATTTAGTGTTCAGAATCGAAGTTCGAACATAGGCATGGTGAGTGAAGCCCATCCGGACAGGTTGGTCTGGATTGGTGATATTTTGTTTGCTTGTTATTGCCGGAGAAGTCTCCATGATGTTTTTTTTCGAGTTTCTATGCAGTAGATTACAGCAGGGAACCTTGGGGACTAACTCAAAGGAGCACCCGAAAAATAGGGTAGAATCGCATTTCCACCAGGTACCACACGGCGGTAGTGCTACCGCCGGCAATAGCTCCTTGAGAGCTTTGTTTGATGTCTGTGTTGTGGAGACCTGGGGCAAGTGTTGTGGGGTTGAGAGCTTTGAGAGCCCAGCTTGGTGGCCTGAGAGCCATCCATATAACATAATGTGATTATGTATTGTCTGGAGAATTGGGAAGGGGGAGGCCGACTTGCGTCATGGCTTTTGGCGCCCGGCGATGTGAGTAATGGGAAAGGGTCAAACCTACCCAGTAGCTATGCTGAGAGTCCGTGGGTAGTATTACCTATCGCTGTCGTAGTTACGGGTCTTAGTCCTTGCGCAAGCCATTAAGACTACCTTAATGCTCATGTTTGTTGCTATCTTGTGAACCGTGGTTAGTACCTGGCTTTTGTTCGAACACTGAGGATGTGCCCTGAGAGCACGAGGTATGTGGTCATTCGTGCCTATTCCTGTGGTGAAGTGTGCTTAAATTGCACTTTCATTGCTATGTTTGGTTTTGCTAATATATATTACAGGGAAGGAGCACCGCTGCCCCGAGTAAGGGGTGGGGTCGTTATAATTTGGTCATCTTTAGCTGACCATTGCCTTGTTTTGCCACCGTTCGGTGGATTGTTCTTATGTAGGAATAGGTGAGCCAAGCGGCATGTAGCGGGCTGAAGCCTTTGTTTCTGTGCTGGCCCTTTAAGGCCAAAGCGAAGTGTTTTCCTTTACTACTTTCTTGTGTGGCCGGCCTACGTGCCGAAGTCTGTAAAATACTTATTGGTTAAGTAAACAGTTGTAATGTAACACCCATACCCGTCACATAGCATATAGCAGTAGGTCCGGCCGGAGCCTGACACTATATACCACAGACAGACCGGTGGGTTACTCAATGAAACCATCCTTCCAATAACACACGTACTACACAGAGCACATTCTAGCGGAAGCATTTTAAATGTTGCAAAGAAAAGAACCCAAGCCACAACATGAATTTCCACTAACAACTCCAAAACAGGAATGAGCGTACAAATACACAAAGTACTTAGCCTTAAGGCCTTACAAGAGTTTACTTTAAATAAATAGTGTCTTCCAAACATCGGCACGCAGACCGGTCACACATGAGAATAAAAGTAAACATTCGCATTGGCCTTCAAGGGCCTGCTCAGCAACAAGGGCTTCAGCTCGCTATTTTTCCACTAGGCTCTACAGCAACTGCAATTAATATTCCACCACAGTCGTGGCAAACAAAAGCAACGGTCAGCTAAAGCTGACCAAATTATAACGACCCCACCCCGG
This sequence comes from Platanthera zijinensis, assembly GCA_039513925.1. NCBI lineage: Eukaryota > Viridiplantae > Streptophyta > Magnoliopsida > Asparagales > Orchidaceae > Platanthera > Platanthera zijinensis. The sequence continues at coordinate 75,054,149 of CM077094.1, forward strand.
ATTTGGGGTGGCGGTGCTCCTTCCTGCAGTTTAGTAGCATAGCCAAACAATATAGTGAAAGCACAACAACATCACACTTCACCACATGTGTAGGCACGGACGGCCACACACTCTGTGCTCTCAGGGCACTTACTCGGTGAACCCGGTAAAAATCCGTTGTCTTACCACCGCCACCAGGATGGCCAAACTCGTGAGCATTATAGTCTTTCCGGCCTAAGCCTAAGACCCTCCATCTATGCCAACGGTAAGTACCACGTACCTTAGGTTGCTTTAACCGAACCATATAGAGCGGGTACGGTTCCACCTAACCCGTTGCTCACACCGCCACGTCAATTTAAGCCATAGGAGCGGGTCAAGCTTCCTCGAGTCCCAAATCGATCACACAAATATTACATAACCCCGTTATGTGCAAGTTGGCTCCCAGGCCACCAAGATGGCAGAATCACGCCTCTGCCCAGTTTTCTGGGTGCACCTTGGAGTTAATCCCCAAGACTCCCTTTTGCAATCTACCGCGTAGAAAACCCGAAAAGCAAACGACACAGAGTCTTCTCCGACACTACAAGCATAATGAAAACATCACCGATCCAGACTAACTTGTCCGGGTAGGCTTCACACACCATGCCTATGTCTGTACTTCAATTCCGGACTCTACATGCAAAACAACGAGGACTATTCATGTCCACCCAAAGGAAAACCTCACACTCACCGCACACTCGCGAGAGCGGGTTTCCTATGCAAAAAGGAAGAGGACTTCACATGTCCAAGAAGAGAATCGTTACCCTTATGGTTCTCTTTGGCGCCATGAAGATATAGACGGATGAAAAGCACCACAACGGCCTTGCCTCCGTAGATCTGGACTCAGCTTGCGATTTGGGGCTCCGAAGCTCCTCCGGCGGCTGGAACTCTACTTCTTCTTCAACCTTGCTCTCCCTTCTCTCTAACTCCTTTAGAGAGAGAATGCTTGAAAAGAAATGATGGTTAAACCCTCATCTCTCGGCTATATACCTGCACGGGAAAGGCTGAGCCGTCAGATCATTTCCAAATAGAACGAACGGCCTCGATCAGCCCTTAAAAGAATTTCCTGGAGCCGAACACGGCTTGTGACACACCCGTATCATGGGCCGTGTTCCACATTCGCCATAAACCAAAAAACACAGAACAGGACATGGCCTCTGACACGGCTTGGGACACGCCCGTATCAACCATGGACATGCCCATGTCATAGGCCGTGTGCCCTAATCAACGTTGAAACCGTCGCATCCGGACCAGGACACGGGCTTAGACACGCTTGGTCAACATTTAACACGCCCGTGTCAACCAGCACACACCCGTGTTCCGGGACATGTTCCTTAATCGATACAGGAACTGTAACATCCCGAAAAGGACACGGTTTCTCGACACGCCCGTGTCGATATTTGACACGTCTGTGTCGATAGAACACGCCTATACTCCAGATCGTATTCCTCACCCGACACAGCCCGACCAACCAGACCGTGTCAACCAGCACACACCCGTGTTCCGGGGCGTGTTCCTCAATCGACACAGGAACCATAACATCCCGAAAAGGACACGGTTTCTCGACACGCCCATGTCGATATTTGACACGCCCGTGTCGACAGAACACGCCTATACTCCAGACCATGTTCCGGATTGCAGCTCCGTTGGTGATGAGAGTTGTAGTAAAGAGTCTCTTATCAAGGTCCTGGGTTCGATCCCCAGTGGCAACAACCAACCGCTGCTGAAAAATAGGCGCAGAGAGGGGTTGGGGTGCATTGTCTGCAGACCTGGTTAGGTTGAACCCTTTCGAGCATGGTGCTGGGGGTGCCGGCGGTCATCCTTGCGAGCGTGGTGCTGGGGAGGCCGTTTTAGCGTGTTCCTCAATCGACACAGGAACCGTAACATCCCGAAAAGGACGCGGTTTCTCGACACGCCCGTGTCGATATTTGACACGCCCGTGTGGATATTTGACACGCCCGTGTCAACAGAATACGCCTATACTCCAGACCATGTTCCTCACCCGACACAGCCCGGCTAATACCCCGAGCAGGACACGGCCCTTGACACGGCCGTGTCACAAGCCGTGTGCCTTACCTGGGATGACTCCGATGATCGTCGACTGCATTTCGTCGACTTCAAGTACAACACGGCCCTAGACACGCCCGTGTCACAGGCCTTGTGACTCTAATCAGACACCAAATTGGCCTTAGAACGCTACCCGTTCCTCTTTAGAGTTTTGGGGTGTTACAATTCTCTCCCTCTTAAAAGAATTTCATTTCGAAATTACAGAATGGAAGAGATACACCAAATTAAACGGTACCTGAGTGAAATAACTCGGGATACTCCTCAAGCATGGTCTGCTCTCGCTCTCACGAAAGCTCCTCACAATTGCAGTTGTCCCATCAGACTTTTACCATCCTGATGTCCTTGTTACAAAGTCGCTTGAATTCAAAGTCCTCAATGCGAACAAGCTTGACCTTCGTCGTCAACCCATTATCAACAGGTACTTGATCGACCGCAATAACTTGCGAAGGCTCTTGCACCGCCTTCCGCAACACCGATATATGGAATACGTCGTGTAGACCACTTACTTACACCGATAGCTTCAGTCGATAAGCTGCTTCACCAATTCGATCTAGAATCTCAAATGGTCTAAGATACCTCGGGCTCAACTTCTTCAAGCGTCGTACCCACGAAACACCCTTGAACGGCTTAATCTTCAAATATACCCAGTCGCCAACAGCGAACTCAACATTCCGATGCTTAGCATTATAGTATTTAGCCTGCCTGTCCTGAGCGATCAACAATCGTTCTCGAATTGTCTGTACCAACAAAGTGGCGCCTTCCACTTCTTGTCGTTTGTACAGCTTCGGCTCACCCGTTTCCAACCACGACAACAACGTACAACATTTTCTACTATATAGGGCCTCGAAGGGCGTCATTTGAATACTGTTTGGTAGCTGTTGTTATAAGAAAACTCCACCAAGTACAGGTGATCTTCCCACTGCTTTCCGAAATCCAAGACGCACATGCAAAGCATGTCCTCCATCGTCCTGTTGACCCTCTCGGTCTTACCATCCGTCTGCGGATGAAAGGCTGTGCTGAAACTTAGCTTGGTTCCCAACATTTGTTACACCAACCTCCTGTCATTGGACGTGAACCGCCCATCTCGGTCACTCACGATGCTATGGGGCACATCGTGTAATCAAACAATGTAATCTACATAGAGTTTTGCCAGTTTATCCACCGAATTATCCTTCCTATTCGGAATGAAGTGCGACACTTTTGTCAATCAATGTATGATCACCCAGATGGCGTCATTTCCCTTCTGTGACCTTGGCAACCTGATGCAAGCTTGCACGTTGACACCAAAATATATCTACGGACGTACACGAATATCCCTCTACGAACCAAATTCTACACTCACACACTCGATCTACGCAGCACCACGTAATTAATGTTATCAATTTTATACTAGAGTATGGGTAGCCAAACCGATTAGGATCGAACAAGGGTTATAGGCCAAAGTTCTTTCCGGCTAAAGGGACCTACACGGTCCGAACGAGCGGTGTTGTACCAAAAGAGATCTACCAAATAAAATAAGATTAGGAAAGGGTAGATCTCTCCCAACAAAAGAAAACGAAGGTTCGCCAAATCTTTTCAAAATTAAATCAATCAAGAAAAACACAAACTAATCAAAGAAATTCCACGATTAAATAATGCTTCGAAATTGCATGCCAAGAATATCCACAACAAGACTATCTAGGAAAAGAAATGCACGAGAGTAGAGGTTTTCGTTACCCAACCGGAATGGATGATTTCGATTTTCTTTACTTGGATCGTTCTTCAACAGCTCTGCCGGAGTCGCGCCGATTAGAGAGAAACTTGTTTGCCTTCGTCGCATCACGCCGGAGTGGATTCCATAAGGAGGCAATCTTCTTATGTCTTGGCCGAAGTTGACCAAAGGCTAGAAATGAGATTTGGTTGGTTTTGGTAGTGTATGAGGGTGGTCGGCTTTTGTGAGGGTGAAGGTGGTGGTCGGGTTAGTCATGAAGGGGATGGCCGACTTTGATAAGGTTGATGAGGGGTCAGGTTCCTTGATGGTGGTGGTGTTTTGGTGGTCGGTTGTGGTTGGCAAGGATGAGGGTGGGCTCGGTTTGGAGAAGGAGGGGCTCAGGTGGTGCTCTTTGGAAGAGGGAGGATGAGGAGGAGGAGAAGCCGAGATAGAGGAGGGAGACAAGGGGGGCCAAAATTTGGAGAAGGAGAAAGGAGAGGAGGAGAGGAGGGGAGGAAGGAAATCTTCACAAGATTTTGAGGGCGATTTTTTTCTTCTATTTCATTCTCTAATTATTCCTTGATAACATGACTATATATAGCCTACACCATTCAATCTCCCTCCATTCAAAATTCAAAATTCAAAATTCAAAATGAAAGTTGTGATGGTTATATGCACCCATCATAATGCAAGAAATGAAATAATTAAAACAACCTATGATGGTTATAAGCACCCATCATTACATGAATTATTTAAATGCAAAAAAAATAAAAATGCTAAAATAAAATAAAACATGGAAATGACTTAATAATTAATAAATTATTAATATATTAGTTTTCGTTCAGGACGGATATTATGGAGACGCTCCACATGGTCATCCGTAAGCACGTCGTCGCCGTCTTTAAAACGTTGCGGGCTGTCATCTCCATCACAACCCATGCACAAAATCCATTGAAATATCGTCGAACTTCCACTCTGGGATAGGTAAGGACTTTAAGAAACCTCCGGGCTTATGGCACTCTGCCTTTACCAAGGCGCACGTTTGACACTTTGCCATATAAAGTGCCACGTCCTTCTTAAGTCCAGGCCACCAGAACAACTTTTTCATATCACAATACATCTTCGTGCTTCCTGGGGGAATCGAGTACTTGGTATGATGAGCCTCGTACATAAATTCTTCTCATAGTTTACCAATACTTGGGACGCACAAATGACTGTCCTTCCATAACAGTCCATCCTTAACATTAAATTGGGAATTTGACCCATCAAAAGTCTCATTCATAAACTGCTTCATGCTGTCATCCCCATCTAGAGCCTGCTGAATCCTATCAACAAGGTCATACTGCACCTCTATCGAGTTCAGTTGTGCTTCGACACTAGTCTGCTTGTCAACAGAAGAGATCTCCAATGCCTCCAAATCACGAATCAAATGCTCATCATGGACCGACAACCAATTGGCCCGCGCAGGGGCCCTGCGACTCAATGCATCCGCAACAACATTGCCTTTCCCAGGCACATAGCGTATCTTGAAGGTGTAGTCCCCCAGGAACTCCATCCACCTCCGCTGCCGCATGTTTAAATCCTTTTGATCCAACAAGTACTTCAGGCTCTTGTGGTCGGTATAGATATCGACCTTCACACTGTACAGGTAATGCCTCTACAGTTTCAGGGCAAATATCACGGCCGCTAACTCCAAGTCATGGACCGAATAAGTCCTCTTGTGTACCTTCAGCTGATGCGAGCCATAAGCTATTACACTCCCATGCTATAGTAGCACACAACCCAAACCACTGCCCAAAGCATCACTGTAAATCTCAAATCCTTCAGTCCCACTCGACGAACTTAGAATAGGCGTCGTGGTCAACCGACCTTTCAGTTCTTCGAAAGCTTTTGCGCACTCAGGCATCCAAACAAACTTCTAATCTTTCCTCGTCAAAGTCTTGAGGGGTAACGCTATCCACGAGAAGTTCTCTACAAAGTGCCTGTAATAGCCGGCAAGCCCCAGAAAACTCCGGACTTCCGTTACCGTAGACAACACAGACCACTCTCATATAGCAACTATCTTAGCCGGATCCACTGTAATTCTCTCTCCACTAACTATGTGACCAAGGAATGCTACAGAAGACAACCAAAACTCACATTTGGAGAACTTGGCAAACAGTTGGTTCCTCCTCAGCGTCTCCAACACCAAATGCATGTGCTTAAAGTGATCCTCCTCATAGTGCGAGTACACCAATATATCGTCGATAAAGACTATCACAAAGTGGTCCATGTACTCTCTGAATGATCTGTTCATCAGATCCATAAACACGGATGACGCATTAGTCAGCCCAAACGGCATGACGATGAACTTATAATGCCCATACCGCGTGCTGAAAGCTGTCTTGGGGATGTCACTTTCTCTTATCCTCAACTGATAATAATCGGACTTAAGATCCAATTTCGAGTACACCGATGACCCAACTAACTGATCGAACAGATCGTCAATCCTTGGGATCAGATGCTTATTCTTCTCCGTTAACTTGTTCAGCTCTTGATAATCAATACAAAGTCGCAAGCTTCCGTCCTTCTTCTTAACAAAGAGGACCAGTGCGCTCCTAGGTGACGAACTTGGACGCACATAACCCTGTTCCAACAGATCTTGAAGTTGAACCTTCAGTTCTGCCATCTCCTTATGCACTAAACGATATGGAGAGCGTAACACAGGTTTAGAACCTGGCACTAGCTCAATAGAGAAGTCGATCTCTTGCTGAGGTGGGGCTCTAGGGAGATCGCCAGGGAACACGTCAGGATACTCGGATACAACCGGGATACCGTCCAAACTAGGCTTAGGCTTCAAAGCCTCCACTAGTGTGAAGAACAGCTCTACACCAGCACGAACTGCCTTAACCACCTGAAGAGCAGACATCAAAGTCTTTCTCAACCCTTTCAAGCCTGCAAATGTCGTCACACGATCAGTCCCCAATTTGACCTCCTTGTAGTTGCAATCAATATATGCCCGCTGCTCCGAGAGCCAGTCCATTCCAAAGATCACGTCGAACTCCACTAGTGGCAGTAGCGATGTTTGTAAGTCAAACTCTTGACTCCCAATCCGTATCTTTAGGCAAAAAACTCTATCCGCGCGCATTGAACACCCGTTAGGTAATAACACGTCCACTTTGTCCCTTGCCATCGAAAGAGGTACTCCGATGCGCGATACAAATCCTTCGGACAAAAAGGAATGCAAAGCTCCCGTATCGAACAGTGCTCTCTCCGGATTATCGAAAATCAAAACAAAGCCTAGCATGTAATACCCCAAAAATCTTGTGTATGAGTGGGCTGATTTGACTGGGCAACACGACTAGGGATACGGGTATATCCCAAGCCGTGTCCTGCTCGGCTTGAGGCAACACGGCCTGGGATAAGGGCGTGTCCCCAAGCTGTGTCCTGCTCAATATACTCGAGTGTGGTAAGGTGGTCTCGAGTGCGCCGCGAGGCAGTGTCGAGTGTGGCACATGGCCTGTGACACAGGCGTGTTTAGGGCCGTGTTCTGCCATGAGCTCGACGTTCTGCACTCGATGATCCTCGAGAGGCTGTGTCGTGTTGGGCACACGTCCCGTGTTAGGCACACGCCTGTGACACGGGCGTGTCATATGGCCGTGTACTTCTCGGGTTTTGGCCAGGTTTGTGAGACCTATTGAACACGGACTGGACACAGGTGTGTCTGTAGCCGTGTCTGGCACACGGCCTGTGACACGGGTTTTTCACATGGCCGTATCCTGTGGTGGATAAGTCGGTTTGTGTGTCGCTTAAGGTACACGGCCCGTGACACAGACATATCACAAGCCGTATTCGGCCCAGGAAAAGTTATTTCAGGGAAATTTATGGCCATTCATTTCCTTCAAGTGGGATCCAATGGTCCAAGATTCTCCCTGCATAGTTAATACCAAGGATTAAGAAGATAACTCTCATTCAATCTTGGCAATTCTCTTTCTAAAATAGATAGAGAGAAGGGAGAGCAAGGAGAAGGAAGGAGAAGAGATCCGGCCGCCGGTGGAGCTTCAACATTCGGAATTGTGAATCGAGTCCAGATTTGTGGAGGCAAGGCCGCTGCGGTGCTTTCCAACCGGCTAGATTTCCATGGCTCCAAAGCGAGCGTTAAGTGTAACGATCTTCCTTCTTGGACATGTGAAGTCCTCGTTTTGGCATGTTTATGGATTTCCCCCACCAAAAGGTGATTGTTGAGGGATTTCCTTGGGTTGATTCTTGAAATTCCCAGTCTTGCATATAGACCCAGAAGTGTGTAGTACGGGATAGACATGCTGTGTGAAACCCATCTGGACAGGTTGGTCTGGATTGATGATATTTCATTTGTGCACCGGAGAAGACTCCGCATATAAACGTGTGTGTTGTGGAGTCGATGGGTTATGCCTGTGAAGGATAGTAACAGGAAGTACTGGAGTGGAATTCCAGGAAAATACCCTCGTGATTCTTGTGTTGTATGCTATGTTTGGGTTGAGTTTGGGGGAAGAAAGTGAGTTCTGCTGAACCCTCCAAGCGACCGCGAGGAACGCTAGCACTAACTCCTTTTTTGGATTTTGAAGCCAGTCCTTGTTGGACAGTATGTCTATTGTGAGCTGCGAGCTCTTGAAGGCTTCGTGCCGAACGTATAAGGGGAAAGCTGACCCGCGTCATGTTGGACTATTTGAGCAACAGGATTAGCTGAACTGGACCACATAAGTCTGACTGACTGGTAGACCTGGTTATTGGTCTCATTGAAGCGCATAATGAGAGTCTTAGGCCTGTGTGCCATTAAGACTTAATGCTCAATACCGTTGGGTTTCGAACTTTGAATGGTGGTAGGACCCTGGTTCGCCGATACACCAAAAATGTGCACTGAGTGCACGAATCGTCTGGCCGCGTGGCTGACGATTATGATATGTTGATTGTGCGTGAGTGCACATTGTATGATATATCTGCTTGTGAAATGCTATGCCTGCAGGGAAGGAATACCACTACCCCGGGAAAGGGGTAGGGTCATTATAATTTGGTCAGCTGAATGCTGACCATTGTCTTGTTTGCCACCATTGCGGTGGACTATCCTTATGCAGGTGCTGGAGAGTCGAGCGGGAAATAGCGGGCTGAATACCTTGCTGTTGCTGCTGGCCCTCGAAGGCTGAGTGAAGCCCCTTTTGTTTTCATGTGTGGCCGGCCTACGCGCCGATGTTTGTAATCGACACTTGTTAAGCTGAACTGTAAGGCCTTAAGGCCCAACTTTTGTGTATTTGGTACATTCCTTTGGGTATATATATAAATGTGTTGTTTATATATAGTAGACATTCATGGTGATTGAGTTCAATATTAATCTTAAGCTTCCGCTAGCATGCTTTGAGTTAGGATGCGACTATGGTTTGGTATTAACCTGTAACTTCGCCGCCTATTTGTGGCATATAGTGTGGGGCCTCGACCGGACCTTCTATTATATGTCATGTAACGGATGGTATCGTTACAATTTGGTATCAGCTTGTCTCGATCTTCCTCTTTCGAATTCGTGGTCGAATTCTTTTGTGGTGTGGCGAGCACATGTATGTGTGACCCGCTTTAACATTAATGAACTCAAGAATGTCCACTAAGGAATGCAAATACACTTATTTGAGGAACCTACGCAGTCCTATGTTATTGTTATTGCTTGTGCAAGGTCGCTAAAGTGTGTCTTGTTCACCTATAGGTGACTCGGAGTGGTGCTAGGCAGTTTGAGCCCCAGCGGTCTGATGAGAGTATGACACCAGCTGAGGTGCCTACACCTCCTCCTTCTACGGAAACAATCTGCTTAGTTGTTGAGGCACTATTTGCCATGATTCATGCATAGCCTGTTGGGCAAGCGCAACCGGTAGTGGTGTCAGAACGGGTTGTTGCAAGGACAGAACCTGTTGAGACTGTTGATCCTCGAGCAGTTGAGCGATAGTTGAAGCATTTTATGAGCTTCAATCCTCCTATATTTACGGGTACGGGATCCCCGACACAAGCGGATGATTGGTTATCGCACGTCAAGCGTATATTGATGGCGATATGGACAGAGGAAAATCAGAAGGTCACCTTGGCCACCTTCTTATTGTAAGGTGAGGCTCGACTATGGTGGGATGAGATGGAGTTGCATCACCTAGCGGGCAGGCAATTAACACAAATCTCGTTCGAGGAGTTTTCGTGACTCTTTTTGGCAAAGCACCTACCAACGGCAAAACGCATCGCCATGGAAAATGAGTTCCAATGTCTGGCGCAAGGTGAAAGTAGTGTTGATACTTACTTGCATGAGTTTACAAGGTTGGCCCGTTATGCGGGGTCTATCTTCGCTGATGAACAATAGAAAACCAATAGGTTCTACAAAGGGTTGCGGGATGAGTTGAGATTCCAGCTCTCGAGTTCGGTGAACCAAGGATTTCAGGCATTGGTTGATACTGCTTGTGCGCTGGAAACTGAAATGAAACGGGTGCAAGGAAAGAGGGACTTGACTATGATAAAGTCTGAGTTAAAAGTGCCCCGTCCTGGCAAATTGAACTACAAGAAGAAGTGGAGCAAGAGGTCTAAATCATCTGGACAGGCTCCTTCTTCAGTTGCGTCGGGAGCAACGTCAAGGCAAGAGTCTCGTACCTACTTTACAGGTGGTAAAGTGGGACATATAGCCCACGACTATCGGGTTGGTCCTCCAAAGGGGGAAAAGAAGATGGGAGTGTCTTATGCTGAGAAGGGAAAGGCAGTGGTGGATTCCTTTGCATCCCAGGCACAGCCCCGAGTTTATAATCTTGTCCAGCATGAGGCCATAAAGCAAACTGACGTCATCACAGGTACGATTTAAGATATTGATAGCTTACTTCTCATATTTCATACCTTGTGTGTAGCTTGTGTATGATGTGTTTGTCTTAGGCTTTGTCCTGATTCGGGACCATCTAGCGATAACACTATTCGATACGGGTGCTTCACATTCATTTCTGTCTGAGGATTTCGTAGCATGAATCAGAGTCCCTAGTCATATGACGACAGATAGTGTGAAGGTGTTGTTACCAAACAGGTGTGTGATGCGTGTGGATAGGTCTTGTTATATGGAAGTGCAAATAGGAAGTTGTGATTTCTCCTTCAACATGCCTGTACTGCCGATATCAGAATTTGATGTGATCTTTGGTATGGACTGGCTCTCGGAGCAGCGTGCCTTTATTGATTGCAATTCAAAGGAGATCACACTGGGCCAGAATACCGAGCTTGAGACTAAGTTCGTTGGTATGCGAGGTGTTGGAGGGACCTTGATATCTGTGCTCCAAGTCGTCAATGTTGTTCGGAAGGGCGCAGAGTTATTCTTCATGCTTATTCAGGCTAATTGTAATACCCCCACTACTAGAAAAATGGCTTTTAGCTACGAATTCTTTTGCCACGGGGGAAAAATCGTGGCTAATAGTGAGTATTAGCCATGGTTTTTTTCCGTGGCTAAAAGTCTAGTATTAGCCACGGTTGACTAATCCGTGGCTAATATTGGACTTTTAGCCACGGTTTGCCTGAACCGTGGCTAAAAGTCTAGTATTAGCCATGGTTTGCCTGAACCGTGGCAAAAGGTCGTGGCTACATTTAGTCCCACACCGCCAAAACAAAAGGAAATTTTTGGTTTATAAGGAATTTATTTCAATTAGTATTTGAAATAAATATGGCGGCGGCGGCCGGGCGGCGGCGGCGGCCCGGTAGAGGCAGCGGCTGTAAGACCCCCTTTTTTTTTCTTTTTCAACCACCGGGGTCTTATGCCCAGAACCGCCGCTTTGCGGTGACACCTTCTCACCCGGGAAGGTCGTCACTACAACGCGCCGATTCTGCCGGCCTTTTCGATCACAATAAGTAGCACAATAATTGAAGTAAGAACAATGCAGTCCACAATAATAAATCACATGTAAATAAGATAAAATCTCCACGAAGGGAGTGTCCACAGAAAACATCAGAGTACTATAAATGCGAGCTTATGCCCGGTACAAAATGTCCTCACTACAAGTCTCTCATGCGGAAGCGAAACAGAAACTACTCAAGGTCGAGACTCACGGTCCCGGCTGTATGAACTCCGGAGCTAGACTGCCCCATCTCCAGGCGCACCGATCTCTGGGGCTGCTCCTCCATGCTGGGCTCCACGATCCCCTAAATGATGCGGTTCGAAAACCGTTAGTCATAATGACTAAGCCCTATCATCCCCTACCCCTTCCCCCATGGCTCCTAGGTACTGGGCGGGGAGAAAGAAAGGGGAGGACATATTTGTGGAGAATAAAAGTAAACAGGTGACAGTGGACTTAATCTAGCAAGTTGTATTCGGTGAGCAGTTAATATGAATGTTATAATAGGTCTAGCAGTAAGAAAAGCAATTATATGAATTTAAACCTTCACTTATGCGAGAACACATAAGCAAAGGGATCTTTTGCAAGGCTCCCATCGTATAAGTGTCCCATACCACTTATACCTTGGGGTGTCGGTTATCAAACAGCAATGGTTGTTATATATTGAAATTAACCTTTGATTTATAAACTTGCCCACACAAGCTTATAGACCAAGGGGTCGTTTTGCAGGTCCTAATGTATAAGCGTCCCATACCACTTATACTTTAGGTGTCAGGGTTAAATGAATCGATTATGCTATGATATGCTAGTGGGTATGATGAAACATGCAAGTGCAACTCACACACCCGACTCTGTGCACACAGACCTTTAGTTCCCCCTTTCGGAGCCGTTACCTCCCAGGATACCTCCGTAGTGGCGGACGGAAGCGGTGGGTTGGGCCTCGCCCACCTCAAAACCAGTAAAAGCACCACTGGTCTGACCTATCGTACACCTCAACGCTTGGTGCACTAAGCGGACGCCTGCGTACTCTTGCCGGCTGGCGCACCGGACTTCTGTTGGCGAAATGCTAATCACCCCGCCGAGTCAACGATATCGGTGTCGGTGCAATCGAACTCCCCGATATCGTAAAACCCACCACCTTAACTTTTCCTATCTTATGCACATGCAAGTTTATTCGTAAACACACAAAACCGAGCCGAAGCTCCCCGGACCAAACGTCCGTCTCCAAACAAACCGAGCCGAAGCTCCCCGGACCATCCCGTCCGTCTCTTAACCAACCGAGCCGAAGCTCCCCGGACCCAAACGTCCGTTTCCAAATCACCCGAGCCGAAGCTCTCATCAATCTTCCTGTGCCAACAGTGTTTGTGAAAAGTGCAGCCCTAGTTACTAAGTTACTCTTGCCAGTTTGTTATTACAGTTTACGTTAGCCCAGGACTGCCCCCGGTATTCCCCGTGAAGGGCTCTCAAGGGGCACTAGGAACCAAGACGGCGGCATTACGGCCCGAAGTTCCCTTTCGCAAGGCACTTAATATTATTGGTTTATCTCCCCTAGCCCGATTCCCTTCTCATTTTACGATAGACTATCCTAGGGTGATTTTTAACCTTCCTCTTTTCGGGAAAGGCGATCTTTCGCCGAACCCGAACACCTCTTAACTCTAGCTATCACCACTTCTCGCTACTCTTTTTATCTTCCTATTGCGATTTCCTCCACTATTGCCCACCCAAACAAAATGAATTATTTAACTCCAATGTCTTCCTCAGATCATGTCTTATTTCAATTCACAATTGCTATATGCAGACCGACCTAGACTTCATGTCGAACCGGTTATGCAATGATCCAATACTCATCCAATTGCCCTAAATTATTTACTGGAGACTTACCATGATGTAAATGACCTAAATCCAGAAAATGGAAATTTTCCTAATCTATTTGGCATTTAATTAAATTCCTCGAAAATCCCAAGGGCTACCGATTTGAACATGAACTACCCTAAGTAAACATGCAAGATGTCCAGCGAATTTATGATAAATAGTAGGTTATCTCAATAGGTTAAATCCTAAGTATCATAATTTTTCTATCATTAAAAAGGCATGAAAACTATTTTAGAAATAATCTCTAACTTCTGTTGTTTATGAATCAAGTACAGAAAATATTCTTCCAAAAATTATAAATAATTTATGCCATGCAGATAAGGGCCTAAAATTAGCACTGGCCAAGTTTCATAATTTTCCAGCAAGTAATTTATCCATAATTACTTTTTAAACAATAAAACCCCTTTCTATTATCAGTGAACAAAGTACCAGATTTATTCAACATAAAATTCTATAAAAATTCAGGGATCAATGTTCTACTGGTCAAGATCTAAATCCAGAATTTTAACTGATTATAATTAATTTAAAACCTCCAAATATTTGAAACAACAAATCGGGCTAATAATCCTTTAACACATGAAGTATGATATTTATTAATCATAAAATTCCAGGAAAATTACCATAAGTCTAAAACAACCTAAAACTCCCTCCTCCTGAGTTTCATGATTTTTGGATTAGATTTAGTGCTTAAAATAACTGAATTACATTTCTATCCTAATTCAAACTCTCAACTGCCGAGGTACTCAATTACCTCCAATTCCTTCACTATTTCAACCAGAGGGTTTTCAACATAACATGCCACTCTCCTCAAAATTTCAAGGGCATACAAGAGCTTTTGCTCCTATGTCCTTCACAAACCTCAAAACCCTTCATTTAAGATTTGAGCTTGGATCCTAGGGTAAATCAACCCTAAATCACTCCATTTTTTCCAAGCGGGTTATAACACCATTCTAAGTCGGAGATCAGAAAATCAGCCTCTGTTGAGGTGATTTGACCCTTCCAAACTCTCAGTGCACTTTTTATTAAAAGGTGTCTCATTAATGCCTAGTTAAGGGTAGAAGATTTCTCACCCAAAACTCCTCCAAATCAATTGGAATTTTACACAGACCTAGGTTTTATAGCCAGGGACCACTCACCAAAATTTGGGAGGGTTTGGAGGTCATTTGTCCATCTAAATAAATTCATCTAAGATTATTAAATTAAAACAAAAACTTTAGGCAAAGTATCTCCAAAAATTCCCATTTTTGGTTTGCCTTTAGGTATAACCAAGATTAACCCCCTGCCCAAATTTCAGGTCATTTGGACAAGGGACGAAGAGTGGGCAATCGTTATAATTTCTGCCCAACTCTAGGTACAGCCCCCACTAAAACGGGTGCTGCGGCCGAACTGCTTACCCAAACGAGTTGAAACAAATTTTAGATTTATCTAGACTCGAAGGGCTACGACTTTCGTGTCTGATCATTTTTCCTAAAATGACCTCTAAGAGCCTCGTTTTGCATCATTAAAATATGTCCATCCAAGTATAATTTCCATACAAAATCATTTACTTAGTTTATATATTTAAAACAGTTTTTACTGTTCATCTTCTACAGAACCCGAAAACCAGAACTCAGGAAGTCATTTTTCCTGTAACACTTCCGTGATCCGTCGCCGGCAGTCTGGTCACTTCCCTGGCCAGCCACCACCACCACCACCTCCGTTGAGGCGATGGCTAGCGGTCGGCGGTGGTTTGGCCGCCGGAGGTGGCGGTTTCCGGCGAACTCAAAAATACCATTTACATGGTTTTCCCATGAAAACGAGAGACGGGTCCGGCTCCGTTGAGCGCGAACCTCCTTTCTAAGAATCCTAAGATCTACCCATGAAAGAGAAGGAGCAGAGGAGGACCATGTTCGCGGTTTGAAGGCGAGAAGAACGACGGGGTGCCATGGCGCGGTGGTGGCGTTGCTGAACTTCTCCTACAACAAGAACAAGGATCTGATCCGATTACTTGAGCGTGTAACCTTCTCCTCTTGCTCCAAGTGGGCTTTTATAAGTCAGAAAGTGGGAAGGTGAATGGGTAAAGCCTTAATGGCCATGAAGGCTCCTCCCCTTAACGCTTCGGTTATGATGCAGGGCCGTTGAAAAACGAAGAGGTGTTCGCCAGGTGGTGATTTCCTATTGGACCAACATTTTCCTTATTAATTTAAATAATTAAGGAAGGAAACGGCCCATAAATACTCCTGGTGTAACTTCCCACACCCGCATTTATTACCACGCGTGTTAGAATAATTTCGGGCTTGAACCGTCGTTTCGGCCAATGTCACGGGCGTGACACATAGATCACGGGCGTGACAGGCCCGGATAGCCAATTCTGGGTTCGACGATCGTCGAACTGAGATCGACGATCGTCGATGGATGGTCACGGGCGTGACACCTTGGGTCACGGGCGTGACAGGCTCGTGTGATTAGTTATGGGTCGACGATCGTCGATTTGAGATCGACGGTCGTCGAATGGTGGTCACGCCCTAGGTCACGGGCGTGACACCCTTTGTCACGGGCGTGACAGGCCCGAACGGCAATTTTGAGGTCGACGATCGTCGAACTGGGATCGACGGTCGTCGAAGGCTGGTCACGCCCTAGGTCACGGGCGTGACACTTAGGTCACGGGCGTGACAGGCCCGAGTTCAACTTCGACGAACGTTTTACGGGGATCGACGCTCGTCGAAGGAGTCACGCCCCTTGGTCACGGGCGTGACACCTTGGTCACGGGCATGACATGCCCAGGCTGCACGTTCGATGATCGTCTCACGGATATCGACGATCGTCGAAGAAGTCACGCCAGGTCACGGGCGTGACGGGTCGGTCACGGGCGTAACCAACCCGTGACCCGAAAACTCGGTCGATTTATTTCAATTTTATGTGCTTCCTGGGGTTCTGACACGTCCAAACGACTCCTAGGGGTCTAGCCGGAAATGGGATGTTACAAATCCCAATAAACAAAACAAAAATTTTGTCCCCGAAATTGAGGTTGAGCCTACGGGGATTTCTATCGGAATAAATCAAACTTGTAACATCCCATACGATCTTTCTATTGGGTTTAGGCGACTATTCGTTTGATAAACGAAGACAATCTCCCCAATAAACAAAAGATTAGCCCCTACCTTTCTGATTGAGCGCGCATGCCTAGGTCCTGAATTTTTCTTATCTAGTCTTAACTGTCCAAAACAAGAAGGCAATCTATAGTATACCGAGAGGTGGTGAGATGTACCTGACTGAACAACTCCGGGTATCTTTGCCTCATCAGATCCTGCGGTTCCCAGGTGTGCTCCTCCTGACCGTGATTTCTCCACAGAACCTTGACTAAGGGGATCTTCTTGCGGCGCAAGATCCATACTCCTTTGTCGTCGATCCGGACCGGCTCCAAGTGAACAGAACGGTCTGAAGCTACCGGCCCTTCAGTGGTCAAAATCCGCTGCTCCGGGCGTAGTAGAGCCCTTCTCAGCGAAGAAATGTGGAAGACATTGTGTAGAGCTGCCAGATCTGGTGGCAACTCTAGCCTGTAGGCTAGGGGTCCGATCCGCTCCAGGATCCGGTAAGGGCCCATATACCTAGGGCTGAGTTTCTTCCTCCGACCGCGCACCCGAGAGACTCCGTGCATGGGCCGGATCTTCAAGAACACTCGATCCCCTACCCGAAACTCCACCTGACGATGCCGGACGTCATAGTATTTAGCCTGTCTGCTCTGCGCCTCCAACATCCTATCTTTGATCAGTCTCACCTGAGCCTCAGTGTCTTCAACGAAATCCGATCCCAGCAGTTTCGAATCCTCGTCCTGAACCCAAGAAAGAGGGGTCCTACATTTTCGTCCATACAAGGCTTCATAAGGCGCCATCCTGATGCTGGACTGGTAGCTATTATTGTAGGAGAACTCGACCAACAGTAACATCTTCTCCCACGGCTCCCCTCGGTCCAGTATACACAGTCGTAGTAGATCCTCCAACGTCCAGTTGGTGCGCTCTGTCTGCCCGTCCGTCTGAGGGTGGAAGGCCGTGCTAAAAGTCAAACAGGTGCCCAGGTATGCCTGCACTGACCGCCACTCCCTGGATGTAAACCTTCCATCGCGGTCCGACACTATCGTCCAGGGCACGCCATGATATCGGACATACTGCTCCACAAACTTCCGTACCAGCACTCCCACCGAGTCATCCTTCCTGATCGGTATAAAGCGGGCCACCTTCGTCAACCAATCAACAATTACCCAGATCGAGTCATTCCCCGTCCGAGACCGGGGAAGACCATGTATAAAATCCATAGCTATATCGTCAAACTTCCACTCCGGCACCGGGAGTGGCTGCAACAGTCCTGCGGGGTTCCTGCACTCCGCCTTCACCAACTGACACGCCTCGCAATGGGTCACGAAGTACGTAATGTCCTTCTTCATGCCCGGCCAAAACATCGTCCTCTTCAAATCAGCGGTCATCTTTGTGATCCCCGGGTGCACCGAGTACCGGCTGCAATGCGCCTCCATCATAATATCCTCTCGGATCTGGCCTCCTGCGGGTATATATACTCTGCCTCTGAAGTGGAGCAAACCATCTCTCAGGGAATAATCTCCTGTCAAACCTTCCTCCAAAGCTCGGAACATCGGCTCTGCCCACGCATCTGTCCTCTGTCCGTCCCGAATGCGATCCCGAATATCGTCTATGGCCACCATCGATTTCAGATACTCCATATACAGCTCTGGATCATCCTCAGACTCCAGGGATATCCGCATAACTCTGAATGACTGGACCAGCTCCATGGACATAACCTGGGGCCCAGCTTCGGAAGTGGCAGCTCTCCGGCTCAACGCGTCGGCCACCACGTTTGCCTTCCCTGGATGGTAGTGCATCTCATACTGATAATCTGCTAAGAACTCCACCCAACGCCTCTGCCTGATATTCAGCTCCTTCTGCGTGTCCACGTATTTCAAGTTCTTGTGATCGGAGAAGATATCGCAGTGGACTCCATAAAGATAATGGCGCCAGACCTTCAGAGCAAAAACGACCGCTCCCATCTCGAGGTCGTGCACCGGGTAGTTCCTCTCATGGGTCTTCAGCTGGCGGGAGGCATATGCTATGACATGTCCGTTCTGCATCAGCACCGCTCCCATCCCTTGGTATGATGCGTCGGTATACACCTGGAATCCTTCCTTTCCAAATGGAAGGGCCAGAATAGGGGCTGAGATGAGTCGGTCCTTCAGCTCTTGGAAAGCCGCCTGACACTGCGGGGTCCAAACAAAAGGTGCCTCCTTCTTCGTCAAAGATGTGAGGGGGAGGGCAATCCGAGAGAACCCCTCCACGAACTTCCGGTAATAGCCGGCAAGTCCCAAGAAACTTCGCACATCGGTGGCTGTCTTCAACTGCGGCCAATCTCGAACTGCCTGAATCTTTGCCGGATCCACTGCCAACCCGGCTCCGCTGATAATGTGGCCTAGGAAGGCCACCTCCTTCAACCAAAACTGACACTTGCTGAATTTTGCATAAAGGTGATGCTCCCGCAACCTCTCCAAAGTCAGTGCCAGATGTCGAGTGTGTTCCTCCTCCGTCCTAGAGTAGATCAGGATGTCGTCTATGAATACTATGACGAACACATCCAAGTAGGCTTCGAAAACCCGGTTCATGAGGCTCATGAACGCCGACGGAGCATTCGTGAGCCCGAAGGGCATCACGGTGAACTCATATAGGCCATATCTGCTACTAAAGGCCGTCTTCGGGATATCCTCCTCCTGGATCCGCAGCTGGTAGTATCCTGACCTCAAGTCCAGCTTCGAGAAATAATGGGCCCCCTCTAGCTGGTCGAACAATTCGTCTATCCGAGGGAGCGGATAGGTATTCCGGACGGTCAGCCTGTTTAGTGCTCGATAATCGATGCACAGGCGGAGTGTCCCATCCTTCTTCTTCACGAATAGGACCGGTGCTCCCCATGGTGAGGAACTCGGTCTAACAAATCCTGTCTCAACTAATTCCTGCAGCTGAGTCCGAAACTCTGCCAACTCCTTTGGGGCCATCCGATAAGGGGCCCTAGACGCCGGCTTGGCCCCGGCACAAGCTGTATCTGAAAATCCTGCTCTCGGTGTGGAGGTAGTCCTGGTAGTTTCTCTGGAAAGATGTCAGCGAAATCTCGCACCACCGGGATGTCTGTCACCGACTCCTTAACTTCCGCCATCTCAAAAAGAATCTGATAGACCTCCTCTCCCTGCAGATGGGCCTTAACGGCCTGTACCGAAGATAAGAGTATACGAGAGACAGGTCTTATACCTTCGATGGTAATGAAAGAGTCCCCGTGTCTCACGGTGATCCTCTTCGCCTGGCAGTCAATCTGGGCATGGTTCCAGTGCAGCCATACCATGCCCAGGATCAGGTCATAGTCCGTCAGCTTCAAAATCGTCGCTGGAGCCTCGAATGCCTTTCCACCAATTTCCGCCTCCATATTACAGTGATCCGTGGTAAGGAGTTCGGATCCATCTGGTAGTCGCACCCTCATCCTCGAGCCTGTGAACCGCTCCACACCTTCTAGTCCCTCTACGAACGTCTCCGACACAAAGGAGTGAGTAGCTCCAGTATCAAAAAGCGTGCGGGCAGGCTTGCCGCTGATGAAGACTATACCTGGGGTGATTAAATATCTTAGGGTTCTATAAAGAATTTTCTTTCCTTGTTAATCTATCTAGTGCGGTTCTGAGTTTTAACAACTTAAAGGGAAATTCTATGAAAATAAAGAAGCATTGCAGCGTACCTGCTATGACCTGCTCTGGATTTCGAGGCTGCACAAGGTCCAAAGCATATACCTGCTCTCTTCCTTGTCTACGATCTTCCCCCTAGTATCCTCGACCGCGCCCGCGTCCTCGGCCTCCGTAATACTGAGCTGGTGGGCCGCCCTGATGTGCTGGAGGTGGTGCCCCCCTCATGGGGCAGTTCCTCCGAATGTGCCCAATCTGATGACAAAAAAAACACTCTGGTGGGGGATACGCCATTCCCCCGGGTCTCGGCATCTCCTGCATCCGAAGAGGGGGAGGGGCTAATACCACCTGTTCCCTCGGCTCCTGCCTCACGTCTTGACGAGGCTGGTCCTCCGTCCTCCTCCCCTCTGGTACAGCACCTCGCCGCTGGTCATTTCTACCTCTCCGTCCCTGATCCTCTGCTGGCCGTTTCCGGCCCCGGGTGGCGTGCCTGATAGTTTAACTTTCAAGGCAGCCTAAACACCTAGAGGGGGGGGGGGTGAATAGGTTCTGCTTTTCTTATAAAAACTTCTAGGCAGAATTCAATTCAATAGCTAACACAATTGGCACAGCAATCACAGAAAATAAAACATCACAGATTGCACAATGTTTTATAGTGGTTCCCCAAGGTCTGGGTACATCCACTTTCCCCCTTCACCTATCTAGCAGTATGCTAGATTCGGCCAAACTTCCACTTATCTCAGATCAACAGATCCTACAACTCAGAACCCAACTGGTTCCTACAACTCAGGCACAACTGCCCTACCTCAGCCTTGCCCCAAGGCCTACAACTCAGAGAATATCCTTCTCCTACACTCAGGCAAACTGCCCTACCACTCAGAGTTCAACACTCCTACACTCAGCCTTTATAACATAGGCTTACAACTCAGATCTGTGTAAACAGATCCTACAGAAATATAGAAAAGATTATTAAACTGTCTTGCCAAAGTTGAGAGAGAAAAGGCCAAGACAATTCTTGATCAGCTGATGCAATCAACTGTATCTGAGCCTTCTTCAAAGCTTCTTGAAAATGAACTTAGCTGAGTTGATTCCAAACAGCTTCTTGAGAATCCACTGGTGGTTTCTTTCTTCTTCTTCTAATTCTGGCTTGATCTCTCTCTATCCAGCACTTTGAATGATTCTTCTGAATTCTGATTAGAACTCTTCTTAGATCTATCCTTAGATAGTCTTCTTAGATCTCCCGGAGAAGATCTTCTTAAGTGACTAGCACTTTCTTGAAATGAATTGGATTGTGATCCTTCTCTTCCTTTTTGATTCAAAGTTATTCAAAAGGACTATCTGTTGTGGTTGTTGTTCTCCTTCTGAATCTGTCTATTTATAGACATTCTTCATGGTAACCGGCTGATCCGGTTTCTAACCGTTTTCTGACAAGTCTGACAGCTTCAGTTAACCGGTGGTAACCCACAGCTGTCAAGTCTTCAAACAAGTCCTGTGCCTTAGTCTTGAACCACAAGTTGTTAAAACAGTCTGTCAGAAAGTGTCGAGACCATCTGTCTATCTGTGTCGACACAATTGACTTTGGTGTCGACACAGTCTTCAGTGATGTCGACTAAGTTGCCTTTGAGTCGACACAGCTTCTTCTGAAAATAACTTGGTCTTGACTCTTCAGTGTGTCGACACAAGTCCTGTGTGTCGACACAGTTGTTGTAGAATCATAACTTAGTAAGTGTCGACTTAGCCTTCAGGTGTCGACACATTCATTTCTTAAATCTGCTTTAATGTGTCGACTTAATCACAATGTGTCGACACATTCTGCTGGTGTCGACAAACTTGAGGTCGACTATTTTCTTCTGTGTCGACACATTCAGCTGATGTCGACAATCTTGAGATCGACTATACTCTTCTGTGTCGACACATTCTCCCAATGTTGAGGTCGACGCTTTTCTTCTGTGTCGACACAAATTCCCAGTGATGTGTCGACTTACTTCTTCTGTGTCGACACTTTTTCCCAGTGTAGTTGTAGACTAACTGCTATGTGTCGACACTGCTTCCCAGTGTTGTGTCGACTATTTTCTTCTATGTGTCGACACTGCTTCCTCTGTGTCGACACTTGGACTTAGAATTTTTCTGCATACTTTATCAATTCTTCACCTGCACATGTCAACTTAAAACAACATCAAATACACCTTGATGTATATCATTGAGCTAGGTTGGGCTTCTTCAAATCAGGTACACATTTTCCAATGTACCCAACAATCTCCCCCTATTTGGAGAAGTCATAACCCCTATAGCCAATGATATACACCATTTATAAACAGTACTAAATGATGATTAATGACATAACAGGAATACTTTAATATAAACAAAACATAAAAACAATTCATCACAGAATGCACATTATAATATGCCAAACAACATTTTGTTTATAACTGGGTAATGTTTGATTACAATGTTTTACATTTAATGATTACATCACAACATTACAAAACACTATAAAAGAACTTAAAACATAATCAGGATTGATCAGGCTCTCTAATTATAATCCCTTTGCCAGATTGAATTGTAGCTGTCACAGGAGCTTCTGATTCTTCAGCTATCTTCTTTCCTTTAAGATCAGCTTTCTTCTGAGCTTCTTCCTTGATCCTTTGCCTTTCAAAATAATGAAAAGGCTTTGGGAAGTATTTGCTTGGCTCCTTAGCATCTGATGGCAGTCTTCCCAGCTTAGCTTTCCTTCTGAATTGTACTATTGCTTCTTGTCTTGCCTCATACTTCTGCCATTCTATTTCATTGTACCACTTGCCTCTCTCATGAACTTTATCTTGTACAGCTTTGCATGCAGTGAGTATTATGTTCCTTGAAGTAGGACTCCACTGCTCATAATCTGGCTTAAGTACAGCCTGCTCTCTGAATTTCTTCTTTGCTAATAGAGCATCTTGCTGTTCTTTCAGAGTAGCCTCAGGCTTATCAACCTTTCCAAAGACAATATTAGTAACCTCCTTTGGAGGACTGTACATTCCTTGAACTTTCTGATCAATCATGTCAAAATCTGGAGGGGGGTAAATGACTTGGGCAACCTCAGGTTGATTGCCTTCAAGTAGATTTGATTGTATTCCTGACTCAGCCACCATAGCATCATCACACAATGGGGGATATCCCAAAGTGGCTCGAATGCTATTGGTCACCCATTTGGTGTGCTCTGAGCCTGCATGAATTAGCATCCTCTCCCCCTTTATGGCTTCTCTAGATACATGATCTCTTAGATCTTCCTTTTGAAATCGGATTTGGCCATCCAAATAATTCACACCCTCTTTGAAAAATGGTTTTAACTTTTGAAGCTTTTCAGATATTTCTTTTTGAGAGGTTGTGATGGCAGTCTTAACAGATGCAATGGCAGCTTGAAAATTCTTATCAAATTCTTCCCTTTCTTTGGCTCTATCTGCAGGCAGACCTGGAACAATCTTCTTTACCTCCTCAACGATCTCATTATGAGATTCAGTTAAATTCTCATTCATTCTGATCTGATTTTCCAAAACATAACTTTGCTTCAAAGCAATGTCATCCACCTTTGTAGTAATAGCCTCCTGTTGTTTAGCTAGATAAACCACAGCATTGCCACCCTTGTGGAAGCAATCTGTCATTTCAGTTTTATGCATGTTGACCTGAAACTGGATGGACTTTATATCCTGAGCTAAGTCAAACTGAAGTGACTTGCTATTTTCATCAACATACTTTTCCATAGCCATCCTTTGTTCATCCAATTTTACTTGTAGATCTATCATAAATTTGTTGTAATCAAAGGCTGGAGATACTTGTAGAGGTGTGGTCTGTAAAGCCTGCTTATAATGCTTGCTTCTTCTCTTAAATACAACAAGTTTTCTTTTCTTTGCCACCCTGGCATCTTCAGTTTCTGTTTCAGATGAAGTATCTACATGAATTCTTTCTTGAGGATGATGAATTGTATCTGTTCCAGGGGCCTGTTGCTCAGCTTCAACATCCACTGGCTCACCCTCAACCTGTGGCTCAACTTCAGCTTCCTTATCAATGTCTATACCTATGGACTTCTCAATATCTGGACCACCTCCTACTTTATCAGCAGTAGTATCAATATCTGGGAATAACTCCTCCATAGTAAATTCCAGTTGAGCTGTAACTTCTACAGCAGTTAAATCTTGAGACAAGTTTAACTGTGCTTCCTCTTGTACTTGCACTTCAGTATTTGTAGTACCTGGAGTAGGAGTGGACACTAGCTCCCCCTGAACCTGTGCAGTAATAAGAATATGAGCAATGTCTTTTATAGTAAAATACATTAGCTCCCCCTATACCTGAGCAGGAGTAGATACCTTTGGAGCAGGAGTGGAAACTGGCTCCCCCTGCATCTGTGCCGGTGTTGACACTTCCTGGACTATAGTTGAGTCAAGCTGTTTTTCAACCTGTGTCCTCAGTGGGTCTTCTTGTAATTGTTCAGATTCTTGATTTTGTGTAGGGGATTTCACAGGGGTGTCTGGCCTGCTCTCTTCAGGCACATCCTTGGACAGCACCCTATCCCACCTAGAGAACAGTCTCATATCCATTCTTCTCATATGATTAATCTTACTCCCTTGCAGTTGCTGCATCACTTCAGGAATCACTCCAGTAAGGTACAGGCTCATGATCCTAGCCATGTTAGGCTTCTTGATTCCTTCTTTGATCTTGTCAAAGATCACTCCTGACCAATCAGTAGGAATAGTAAAAACAATCCTGGTCATCAGGCTGAACATATAGGCAGAAATCCTATCATGTCCACCTGTCTTGCAGAGGATTACTTTCCCAACTACTTCTGACAAGAACTTCCCTTGCTGATTCATACCCTTCAGTTGAATGCAGCTCCAATCTTCAATCCTGAGTCCAGTCCACACCATTGAAGGGCTTCCCTTGTCTTAGATATAGGAACTTCCTCTTCATTCTCAACTACTTGCAATTGAAAGATCTTTCTTAAACTTCTTTGATTAATCTTCACCTTAGTCCCTTGAACAGTGGACTTAATCTTGAGGCCAGTAGAGTGGACTGATGCAGAGATAAAGAACTCGTGCACCTCCTTCTTCCAGATTTTAGTAGGTTCTGAGATGAGAAATTCTAACCCTGACTCAGAGAGGAGGGTGATAACTCCTTGAACATCAGGCGGCGCCTCTGCAAAGGCCTGGCGCACCAACTCATACCCTTCATTTATGTTGTCTTCAATCCTTGGCGCCATCGGTTCGTCGAGAAAGCTTGAGAGAAGAGAGAAAGATAGACTGTCGACACAGGGTTTTAGTCTCGAAAACCTTGGAAGCGTGTCGACAGAATGAGTTTTTGACCTATTTATAGCCTCAGTTGAAAGAAGTTCAAAAGGCGCCAAAAACAGTCAAAATGTGTCGACACAGACGGAATGTGTCGACACAAACTTCTATTGTCTCGACATTACTTCAGCCTACTATGTGTCGACACCAATTTGTGGTTATGTCGACACCTTAGATAAACAGAAATTCTGTGTCGACTCTAAGGATAAGTGTCGACACATATTCTGTAAGTGTCGACACCATTTTCCTGGTTGAGTCGACATTACATTTCTGGTTAAGTCGACAATATAACTCTTAAGTGTCGACACATATTCTCTGTGTCGACACAATATTTCTGACTTGTCGACATAATTTCTCTGAGTCGACACATTATTACTGAATGTGTCGACACATTCTTACTTAGCCAATTTCTGTAACTTCAATGTGTCCTTTTTAACACTTGATTATGTTGTTATTACTTTTACTTACTTATATACCACTTCAATAGCATTGTTAATGATTTTGTTAATACATTAATCAATGGTTAACATACCTAATTCAATTTTGAATTTATTGAATTTGGTTTCATCTAAAGGCTTAGTAAATACATCTGCTATTTGATAATCTGTTTTTACAAATTCCAATGAGATGTCTCCTCTTTCTACATGTTCTCTAAGAAAATGGTATTTGATTTCTATATGCTTAGTTCTACTATGAGAAACTGGATTATTAGCAATAGAAATAGCACTCTTTGAATCACATAAAAGGGGTGTTCTACTTACCTGAATACCATAATCCTTAAGCTGATGCTGCATCCACAATAGCTGTGCACAGCAGCTTCCAGCAGCAACATACTCTGACTCAGCTGTGGAAATTGCCACACTGGTCTGCTTCTTACTACTCCAAGATATTAGTCTTCCTCCCAGGAATTGACAAGTACCTGTAGTACTCTTTCTATCCTCTCTACATCCTGCAAAATCTGCATCTGAATAGCCTGTTAGTAGAAAATCTCTATTCCTAGGGTACCAAAGACCTAGAGTAGGAGTGCCCTTTAGATATCTCAGAATCCTTTTGACTGCAGTATAATGAGATTCTTTAGGGCAGGCTTGGTACCTAGCACAGACACATGTTGCATACATAATGTCAGGTCTACTAGCAGTGAGATATAGTAGAGACCCAACTATTCCTCTATACAATGATTCATCAACAGGTTTACCTGTCTCATCTTTGCATATAGGCATACTAGTTCCCATAGGAGTTCTCATGGTGGAGGATGACTCCATACCATACTTCTTAATTAATTCTTTGGTGAACTTAGACTGGGATATGGACAATCCATCATCAGTCTGTCTTACTTGGAGTCCCAAGAAGAACTTAAGTTCACCCATACTGCTCATCTCAAACTTCCCTTGCATAAGTTTGGCAAACTTTTTACAAAGGTTGTTTTCAGTAGATCCAAAGATTATGTCATCAACATAGATCTGGACTAAGATGATCTTTCCTTTGGATTCCCTAAGGAATAGAGTTTTGTCTATCTTTCCTCTTGAGAATTTATTCTCAATGAGGAAGGTAGACAGGGTTTCATACCAAGCCCTTGGAGCTTGTTTTAACCCATACAAAGCTTTCCTAAGCTTATACACATAATCAGGTTTAAGAGAATCTATAAAACCTGATGGCTGCTCTACATATACTTCTTCTTTAAGATCACCATTCAGAAATGCTGACTTCACATCCATCTGGTATACTTTGAAGTCTTGGTAGGCTGCATAGGCAAGGAACATTCTGATTGCCTCCAGCCTTGCTACTGGAGCAAAGGTTTGATCAAAGTCAATTCCTTCTTCCTGCCTGTATCCTTTTGCAACTAACCTTGCTTTATTCTTCACTATTATCCCACTCTCATCTAGCTTGTTCCTATAGATCCACTTAGTGCCAATTATATTGTGGCCTCTTGGTTTAGGAACAAGCTCCCAGACTTTGCATCTTCTGAATTGATTCAGCTCCTCTTGCATAGCATCAATCCAGTGCTGGTCTTGGATAGCTTCTTCAAACTTCTTAGGTTCCATCTGGGACAAGAAACTTGAATGCAAAACTGTGCTTTGATTTCTGCTTCTAGTTTGCACTCCTTGTCTTGGATCACCAATTATCTGATCAGTTGGATGATCTCTCAGATATCTTATAGCTGGAGGAAGATTCCCTTCAGGTTGAGCATCTCCAGCTTCTTCATTCTGCTGAGCCTCCTGGTTTTCATCAGCTTCCATTATCTCTTGTACTCCCCCTGGACAGCAGCCTTCATTTTCCAATGCTCCATCTTCCTTTGAAGCTTCAGCAATGGAGAGCTTGTCCATCTTCTTGCTTATACCTGTTGAGTCATTTGATCTACAAGACAACTCACTATTGATTAATCTTGTTTCATCAAATACAACATGCACAGATTCTTCAACAACTTGAGTAGTTAAGTTGAAGACTCTATAGGCCTTACTATTTGTGCTGTACCCAACAAATATCCCATCCTGGGATTTGGCAGCAAACTTAGTCAAATATGACTTGCCATTGTTAAGTATATAGCACTTGCAACCAAAGATCCTAAAATAGGATAGATTTGGTTTTCTGCCTTTCACAATCTCATAGGGAGTCTTTCTGTGGCTTTTGGTGATAGAAGCCCTATTGATGACATGACAAGCAGTGTTAACTGCCTCAGCCCAAAAATATTCTGGGAGAGAGGTGTCACTCAATAGAGTTCTACCAGCTTCAATTAATGTTCTATTCTTTCTTTCAGCAATTCCATTTTGCTGAGGTGTTCTTGGTGAGGAGAACTCTTGGAAAATCCCAAAGTCTTTACACAAGTTTGTTATGCTTTCAGAATGAAACTCAGTACCATGGTCACTTCTGATTTTGACCACTGTACTATTCAGTTCATTCTGAATTTGCTTTACAAAATTAAGTAGTACACTTGGGGTTTCAGATTTTTGTCTTAGAAAGAACACCCATGTAAATCTAGAATAGTCATCTACAACCACAAAAGTGTAGACCTTCCTACCTAGACTATGAACTGGCATAGGACCAAAAAGATCCATATGCAAGAGGTATAAGCACCTCACAGAAGTCCTTGTTTTCAAGGCTTTGAAATGAGGATTTTGTCTGCTTGCCCTTTTGACAAGCTGAGCATACCCCTTCCTTTATACACTTAACTTGAGGCCCATTCCTCACTAGTTCTTTACTAATGAGTTGGCCAATTGTCTTGTAGTTTAGATGAGCCAATCTCTTGTGCCACTTAACACAATGGGAAGCATTGTCATCAGCTACAAGACAAATGGGGGAAGCCTTATTTTCACATTCAAAATTAAGGCAATATACATTTCTCTTCCTATACCCAGTCAAAATGATCTCTTGATCACTTGACCTTTTGATATGACATCCATCCTTACCAAATGAAATGTCATATCCTAGATCACTCAGCTGGCTTATGCTTATTAGATTATGTTTCAAACCTTTTACATAAGCCACTTGGGTGATAGTAATTAGGTTAGAAGAAATGTTACCAAACCCTTTGATGACTCCTTTTTCAGATCCACCAAAGATCACTTTATGTCCATCTTTGACAGATGAATACTCCTTCAGCAGCCCCTTTGTTCCAGTCATGTGCCTGGAACAACCACTATCCAAGTACCATATAGGGGCATGGTTACTTGGATTCACCTGCAATACAGAATTACTTACCCTTAGAACCCAAGTAAGTCTTGGGTCCTTGGTTCAGGTTAGCATTAATAAAGTTATCATAACCTCTTCTAACAGGTAGACTCTTATTCTTTATAACACTTGTGTTATACCAGCAGTCCAATGCAAAATGACCCCTCTTGCCACAGCACCAACATTCAAACTTATTGTATCTAGATCTAGATACATCCTTGTCAGAAGAATTTCTGTTCATTGCTGGTGCTGTTGCAACTTCACCTACTGATTTCTTAAAACCATTGGGTTTATGACCATAGGTAGGCCTGCTTGCCTTAACACCCTTGTTCTTCAGAACATTTGTCTTAATATGATCTTGAATGTCTTCATGATCATATATGTTAGAAGGCACTTTCTCCTTACTAAACCTTATGGGGACTGAAAGGTTTAGTGGCTGAATAGGGGCTTTGCCTTTCCTCTTGAATCTGCCAGCCCTGGAGTTACCTTTAAATCCTAATCCAGCCTTACCCTTCTGAGTGACAAATTCATCTATCAAGGGTAAGACAGATTTTGGCTTAGAGTAACTAGCCACTAAATCCCTTTCAATTCTAAGTCTGGCCTCCAGACTCTTTACTTGATCATTAGTATAATTAATTGTGCCCATCTGAATAATAGTTATATTCTTCAGCTTGGCAATTTCATTTAATTTTTGATCAAGGACTTTTTCTAACTCAGTTGTTGCTACCCTTAGTTCAGCAATTTCCTGAGCCTGTGTTTTAACCAGGTTCTTGCTTTTCTTAAGGGCCTGCAACAAGTCCCCATACTTGTCTATCAATTGATAGACATCTCCTTCAGATCCAGATGCATCTTCATCACTTGATGCAGATGTAGCTGATTCTTCACTTGTATTACAAACAGATGTACAGGAAGGACAGTTTACCTCATTAGGACCAGACTGATTCTGGCATATGTCCTCTTCTGATCTTGTCATCAAACCCATGCATTGATGTTCATTGATGGAGTCTAGCAACTGCATAAACTCCTCTTCCTCAGATGCATCATATAGTCCAATATATGCTTCAGCTTCAGATCCTGATTCTGAAGTTGACTGGTCTGACAGACTTTTATCTTTCTTTGCTACAAAGGATTTCTCCTTCTTGCCTTTCTGATAAGTCTTCTTCTTTTCTGAAGATTCCTTCCTTTTGTCAGGACAATCAGCCACTACATGTCCAGGCCTATTGCAACAATAGCAGACAATCTTTGAAGTAGTGGCTTTGCTGGGCTTTGACCTGCTTTTCTCTTTCCTTGATGACCTTCTCTTCTGATAATAGTCATCAACTTGCTGTGATGTGGAAGGCCTAGACTTCCATTGCTTCTTTTTCAAGAACCTTTGGAATTGCCTTGTGAATGCAGCAAAGTCTGCATCTGAATCACAGCTTTCTGAACCCTTATTTGAATTTTCAGAACTATCTTCTTCAACTTCTTTAGGAGGAGATGGTGATTTCCTCCTACTCTTTCTAGTGGCTTCAGCATTAAATGCCACAGTCTTTTCTCTATGCTCTCCTCTTGAGTTTCTTTCCTCCTCCTTCCTTACCATAAGTTGCATTTCATAGGATAGCAACTTTCCAAACAGGGTTGGAGGAGATATCTCTGCCAATTTAGCCACTTCTCTTATGGCACAGATCTTTGTATCCCAGTCCTTTGATAAGGATCTTAAGAATTTGTCATTCAGTTCATAGGTACTGAAGACTCTTCCATAGGAGATTAGCTCATTCACAATTCTATAGAATTTCTTATAGCACTCAGTTATGCTATCAGATTTTCCTTGTCTAAAGCTTTCATACTCCTGATTTAGCATAGACTTTCTGTCCAGCCTTACTTCTTCAGATCCCTCCATGTAGACAATCAATGTGTCCCACATCTCCTTGGAGGTCTTGCAGTGAATCAGATTTTGAAATGTTGAATCATCTATGGCACTAACAATGATGTTCTGTGCCCTTTTGTCCATGGTTGCCAAGATGATTTCATCCTTGGTCATTTCTGAATAAGTCTTTGGTATTTGGATATTTGCATCAAGAACAGATATCTTCATTGGAATGAAGGGGCCTTCCTGTACTGTGATGTAAATCCTTGGGTCAGATGCCTCCATAAACAATCTGACTCTTTCTTTCCAGATCCCAAAGATTTCCTTCTTGCATATGGGTAATTTCATAGACCCCAGCTCCTTATGATTCTCTCCAGAACCCATCTTCTTGATTCTTGAATCTGCCTTTCAGATCTACCTCAGACTGTTAAGTCCTTTTTGAGGAACCTCGCTCTGATACCACTTGATAGTTTAACTTTCAAGGCAGCCTAAACACCTAGAGGGGGGGGGGGGTGAATAGGTTCTGCTTTTCTTATAAAAACTTCTAGGCAGAATTCAATTCAATAGCTAACACAATTGGCACAGCAATCACAGAAAATAAAACATCACAGATTGCACAATGTTTTATAGTGGTTCCCCAAGGTCTGGGTACATCCACTTTCCCCCTTCACCTATCTAGCAGTATGCTAGATTCGGCCAAACTTCCACTTATCTCAGATCAACAGATCCTACAACTCAGAACCCAACTGGTTCCTACAACTCAGGCACAACTGCCCTACCTCAGCCTTGCCCCAAGGCCTACAACTCAGAGAATATCCTTCTCCTACACTCAGGCAAACTGCCCTACCACTCAGAGTTCAACACTCCTACACTCAGCCTTTATAACATAGGCTTACAACTCAGATCTGTGTAAACAGATCCTACAGAAATATAGAAAAGATTATTAAACTGTCTTGCCAAAGTTGAGAGAGAAAAGGCCAAGACAATTCTTGATCAGCTGATGCAATCAACTGTATCTGAGCCTTCTTCAAAGCTTCTTGAAAATGAACTTAGCTGAGTTGATTCCAAACAGCTTCTTGAGAATCCACTGGTGGTTTCTTTCTTCTTCTTCTAATTCTGGCTTGATCTCTCTCTATCCAGCACTTTGAATGATTCTTCTGAATTCTGATTAGAAATCTTCTTAGATCTATCCTTAGATAGTCTTCTTAGATCTCTCGGAGAAGATCTTCTTAAGTGACTAGCACTTTCTTGAAATGAATTGGATTGTGATCCTTCTCTTCCTTTTTGATTCAAAGTTATTCAAAAGGACTATCTGTTGTGGTTGTTGTTCTCCTTCTGAATCTGTCTATTTATAGACATTCTTCATGGTAACCGGCTGATCCGGTTTCTAACCGTTTTCTGACAAGTCTGACAGCTTCAGTTAACCGGTGGTAACCCACAGCTGTCAAGTCTTCAAACAAGTCCTGTGCCTTAGTCTTGAACCACAAGTTGTTGAAACAGTCTGTCAGAAAGTGTCGAGACCATCTGTCTATCTGTGTCGACACAATTGACTTTGGTGTCGACACAGTCTTCAGTGATGTCGACTAAGTTGCCTTTGAGTCGACACAGCTTCTTCTGAAAATAACTTGGTCTTGACTCTTCAGTGTGTCGACACAAGTCCTGTGTGTCGACACAGTTGTTGTAGAATCATAACTTAGTAAGTGTCGACTTAGCCTTCAGGTGTCGACACATTCATTTCTTAAATCTGCTTTAATGTGTCGACTTAATCACAATGTGTCGACACATTCTGCTGGTGTCGACAAACTTGAGGTCGACTATTTTCTTCTGTGTCGACACATTCAGCTGATGTCGACAATCTTGAGATCGACTATACTCTTCTGTGTCGACACATTCTCCCAATGTTGAGGTCGACGCTTTTCTTCTGTGTCGACACAAATTCCCAGTGATGTGTCGACTTACTTCTTCTGTGTCGACACTTTTTCCCAGTGTAGTTGTAGACTAACTGCTATGTGTCGACACTGCTTCCCAGTGTTGTGTCGACTATTTTCTTCTATGTGTCGACACTGCTTCCTCTGTGTCGACACTTGGACTTAGAATTTTTCTGCATACTTTATCAATTCTTCACCTGCACATGTCAACTTAAAACAACATCAAATACACCTTGATGTATATCATTGAGCTAGGTTGGGCTTCTTCAAATCAGGTACACATTTTCCAATGTACCCAACAGTGCCAATCTGCCTCAATCCTTTTGGCCATCTCCAAAATCCGGGAGATGGGCCCGTCAGATACAAACAACAGAGCCTCCCTCAAGTCCTCCCGCAGGCCCTTATAGAGCCTCCTGATATACCCTGCCTCGTCCAGCTGGTAGGAATCTGCGTATCGAGCCAGATGGTCAAACTCTCGATGGTACTCCACCACGGTCCGGGTACCCTGCTTCAGCTGTAAGAACCGCTCCTCCAAATCATCCCTAGCCGACTGCGGAACGAAATGCTCCAGCAGTGCGGCCCTGAACTCCTCCCAAGTAACCTCCGCAACCTCCCTATCAGCAAATGTCGTGTCCAGCAGCGTCTTCCACCACCTCTTTGCATGGGACTCCAGGCAGGAGACAACCAGAGCCACCCTCTCCTCCCATGGACACCGAATCCCGGTCAGCATCTCGTACATGATATCTAGCCACTCTTCCGTCCGAACAGCCGACTCTGTCCCCAAATAGGACGGGGGAGAAAGACCCCGGAAGATGCTGAGCCAGTTGGCCCCCGGATTTGGCTGCGGGGCCGGAACCTGCTGGGCCCTGAAGGCCTCCAGGATGGCAGTCAGGGTCTGTCCCATGTCTGACTGAAGGAAAAGAGTGGGGGCCGGTGGGGGTGGTACAACATCCTGAGCCTGTTGAACTCCACCTTGTGGCGTAGTCCGTGCTGGAGGCTGCGTAACAAAAACACACGCTGAGAAAACGTTCAAATATTACATAAAGGTGGACAATTTATATGTGATCCCCATATGGGCACACCACTGCTTCCGCTGCTTAGTTTGTCCCCAAACTAAACTCGAGCGGGGGGTGACCTAGGGTTTGTGGACTGCTACTTCCTTCTGATCAATGTTTGCTCTGATACCACTTGTAAGACCCCCTTTTTTTTTTCTTTTTCAACCACCGGGGTCTTATGCCCAGAACCGCCGCTTTGCGGTGACACCTTCTCACCTGGGAAGGTCGTCACTACAACGCGCCGATTCTGCCGGCCTTTTCGATCACAATAAGTAGCACAATAATTGAAGTAAGAACAATGCAGTCCACAATAATAAATCACATGTAAATAAGATAAAATCTCCACGAAGGGAGTGTCCACAGAAAACATCAGAGTACTATAAATGCGGGCTTATGCCCGGTACAAAATGTCCTCACTACAAGTCTCTCATGCAGAAGCGAAACAGAAACTACTCAAGGTCGAGACTCACGGTCCCGGCTGTATGAACTCCGGAGCTAGACTGCCCCATCTCCAGGCGCACCGATCTCTGGGGCTGCTCCTCCATGCTGGGCTCCACGATCCCCTAAATGATGCGGTTCAAAAACCGTTAGTCATAAAGACTAAGCCCTATCATCCCCTACCCCTTCCCCCATGGCTCCTAGGTACCGGGCGGGGAGAAAGAAAGGGGAGGACATATTTGTGGAGAATAAAAGTAAACAGGTGACAGTGGACTTAATCTAGCAAGTTGTATTCGGTGAGCAGTTAATATGAATGTTATAATAGGTCTAGCAGTAAGAAAAGCAATTATATGAATTTAAACCTTCACTTATGCGAGAACACATAAGCAAAGGGATCTTTTGCAAGGCTCCCATCGTATAAGTGTCCCATACCACTTATACCTTGGGGTGTCAGTTATCAAACAGCAATGGTTGTTATATATTGAAATTAACCTTTGATTTATAAACTTGCCCACACAAGCTTATAGACCAAGGGGTCGTTTTGCAGGTCCTAATGTATAAGCGTCCCATACCACTTATACTTTAGGTGTCAGGATTAAATGAATCGATTATGCTATGACATGCTAGTGGGTATGATGAAACATGCAAGTGCAACTCACACACCCGACTCTGTGCACACAGACCTTTAGTTCCCCCTTTCGGAGCCGTTACCTCCCAGGATACCTCCGTAGTGGCGGACGGAAGCGGTGGGTTGGGCCTCGCCCACCTCAAAACCAGTAAAAGCACCACTGGTCTGACCTATCGTACACCTCAATGCTTGGTGCACTAAGCGGACGCCTGCGTACTCTTGCCGGCTGGCGCATCGGACTTCTGTTGGCGAAATGCTAATCACCCCACCGAGTCAACGATATCGGTGTCGGTGCAATCGAACTCCCCGATATCGTAAAACCCACCACCTTAACTTTTCCTATCTTATGCACATGCAAGTTTATTCGTAAACACACAAAACCGAGCCGAAGCTCCCCGGACCAAACGTCCGTCTCCAAACAAACCGAGCCGAAGCTCCCCGGACCATCCCGTCTGTCTCTTAACCAACCGAGCCGAAGCTCCCCAGACCCAAACGTCCGTTTCCAAATCACCCGAGCCGAAGCTCTCATCAATCTTCCTGTGCCAACAGTGTTTGTGAAAAGTGCAGCCCTAGTTACTAAGTTACTCTTGCCAGTTTGTTATTACAGTTTACGTTAGCCCAGGACTGCCCCCGGTATTCCCCGTGAAGGGCTCTCAAGGGGCACTAGGAACCAAGACGGCGGCATTACGGCCCGAAGTTCCCTTTCGCAAGGCACTTAATATTATTGGTTTATCTCCCCTAGCCCGATTCCCTTCTCATTTTACGATAGACTATCCTAGGGTGATTTTTAACCTTCCTCTCTTCGGGAAAGGCGATCTTTCGCCGAACCCGAACACCTCTTAACTCTAGCTATCACCACTTCTCGCTACTCTTTTTATCTTCCTATTGCGATTTCCTCCACTATTGCCCACCCAAACAAAATGAATTATTTAACTCCAATGTCTTCCTCAGATCATGTCTTATTTCAATTCACAATTGCTATATGCAGACCGACCTAGACTTCATGTCGAACCGGTTATGCAATGATCCAATACTCATCCAATTGCCCTAAATTATTTACTGGAGACTTACCATGATGTAAATGACCTAAATCCAGAAAATGGAAATTTTCCTAATCTATTTGGCATTTAATTAAATTCCTCGAAAATCCCAAGGGCTACCGATTTGAACATGAACTACCCTAAGTAAACATGCAAGATGTCCAGAGAATTTATGATAAATAGTAGGTTATCTCAATAGGTTAAATCCTAAGTATCATAATTTTTCTATCATTAAAAAGGCATGAAAACTATTTTAGAAATAATCTCTAACTTCTGTTGTTTATGAATCAAGTACAGAAAATATTCTTCCAAAAATTATAAATAATTTATGCCATGCAGATAAAGGCCTAAAATTAGTACTGGCCAAGTTTCATAATTTTCCAGCAAGTAATTTATCCATAATTACTTTTTAAACAATAAAACCCCTTTCTATTATCTGTGAACAAAGTACCAGATTTATTCAACATAAAATTCTATAAAAATTCAGGGATCAATGTTCTACTAGTCAAGATCTAAATCCAGAATTTTAACTGATTATAATTAATTTAAAACCTCCAAATATTTGAAACAACAAATCGGGCTAATAATCCTTTAACACATGAAGTATGATATTTATTAATCATAAAATTCCAGGAAAATTACCATAAGTCTAAAACAACCTAAAACTCCCTCTTCCTGAGTTTCATGATTTTTGGATTAGATTTAGTGCTTAAAATAACTGAATTACATTTCTATCCTAATTCAAACTCTCAACTGCCGAGGTACTCAATTACCTCCAATTCCTTCACTATTTCAACCAGAGGGTTTTCAACATAACATGCCACTCTCCTCAAAATTTCAAGGGCATACAAGAGCTTTTGCTCCTATGTCCTTCACAAACCTCAAAACCCTTCATTTAAGATTTGAGCTTGGATCCTAGGGTAAATCAACCCTAAATCACTCCATTTTCTCCAAGCGGGTTATAACACCATTCTAAGTCGGAGATCAGAAAATCAGCCTCTGTTGAGGTGATTTGACCCTTCCAAACTCTCAGTGCACTTTTTATTAAAAGGTGTCTCATTAATGCCTAGTTAAGGGTAGAAGATTTCTCACCCAAAACTCCTCCAAATCAATTGGAATTTTACACAGACCTAGGTTTTATAGCCAGGGACCACTCACCAAAATTTGGGAGGGTTTGGAGGTCATTTGACCATCTAAATAAATTCATCTAAGATTATTAAATTAAAACAAAAACTTTAGGCAAAGTATCTCCAAAAATTCCCATTTTTGGTCTGCCTTTAGGTATAACCAAGATTAACCCCCTGCCCAAATTTCAGGTCATTTGGACAAGGGACGAAGAGTGGGCAATCGTTTTAATTTCTGCCCAACTCTAGGTACAGCCCCCACTAAAACGGGTGCTGCGGCCGAACCGCTTACCCAAATGAGTTGAAACCAATTTTAGATTTATCTAGACTCGAAGGGCTACGACTTTCGTGTCTGGTCCTTTTTCCTAAAATGACCTCTAAGAGCCTCGTTTTGCATCATTAAAATATGTCCATCCAAGTATAATTTCCATACAAAATCATTTACTTAGTTTATATATTTAAAACAGTTTTTACTGTTCATCTTCTACAGAACCCGAAAACCAGAACTCAGGAAGTCATTTTTCCTGTAACACTTCCGTGATCCGTCGCTGGCAGTCCGGTCACTTCCCTGGCCAGCCACCACCACCACCACCTCCGTTGAGGCGATGGCTAGCGGTCGGCGGTGGTTTGGCCGCCGGAGGTGGCGGTTTCCGGCGAACTCAAAAATACCATTTACATGGTTTTCCCATGAAAACGAGAGACGGGTCCGGCTCCGTTGAGCGCGAACCTCCTTTCTAAGAATCCTAAGATCTACCCATGAAAGAGAAGGAGCAGAGGAGGACCTTGTTCGCGGTTTGAAGGCGAGAAGAACGACGGGGTGCCATGGCGCGGTGGTGGCGTTGCTGAACTTCTCCTACAGCAAGAACAAGGATCTGATCCGATTACTTGAGCGTGTAACCTTCTCCTCTTGCTCCAGGTGGGATTTTATAAGTCAGAAAGTGGGAAGGTGAATGGGTAAAGCCTTAATGGCCATGAAGGCTCCTCCCCTTAACGCTTCGGTTATGATGCAGGGCCGTTGAAACGCTGGAAAATGAAGAGGTGTTCGCCAGGTGGTGATTTCCTATTAGACCAACATTTTCCTTATTTATTTAAATAATTAAGGAAGGAAACGGCCCATAAATACTCCTGGTGTAACTTCCCACACCCGCATTTATTACCACGCGTGTTAGAATAATTTCGGGCCTGAACCGTCGTTTCGGCCAATGTCACGGGCGTGACACATAGGTCACGGGCGTGACAGGCCTGGTATAGCCAATTCTGGGTTCGACGATCGTCGAACTGAGATCGACGATCGTCGATGGATGGTCACGGGCGTGACAGGCTCGGGTGATTAGTTATGGGTCGACGATCGTCGATTTGAGATTGACGGTCGTCGAATGGTGGTCACGCCCTAGGTCATGGGCGTGACACCCTTTGTCACGGGCGTGACAGGCCCGAACGGCAATTTTGAGGTCGACGATCGTCGAACTGGGATCGACGGTCGTCGAAGGCTGGTCACGGCCTAGGTCACAGGCGTGACACTTAGGTAACGGGCGTGACAGGCCCGAGTTCAACTTCGACGAACGTTTTACGGGGATCGACGCTCGTCGAAGGAGTCACGCCCCTTGGTCACGGGCGTGACACCTTGGTCACGGGCGTGACATGCCAAGGCTGCACGTTCGACGATCGTCTCACGGAGATCGACGATCGTCGAAGAAGTCACGCCAGGTCACGGGCGTGACGGGTCGGTCACGGGCGTGACCAACCCGTGACCCGAAAACTCGGTCGATTTATTTCAATTTTATGTGCTTCCTGGGGTTCTGACACGTCCAAACGACTCCTAGGGGTCTAGCCGGAAATGGGATGTTACAGCGGCGGCCCGGCGGCGGCGGCCCGGCGGCGGCCCGACGGCGGCGGCGGCCCGGCGGCGGCCCGACGGCGGCGGCGGCTGGCCTGAATTTTTTATGTTATGAGTGGCCCTTTAACCACGGCAATTAAACCGTGGCTAAAAGTCCAGTATTAGCCACGACAATCAAATCGTGGCTAAAAGTCCAGTATTAGCCACGGTTTTGGACTTTTAGCCACGGTTTGGACTTTTAGCCACGCTCGTATTGCCCACACCCATTTTTCGTGGGTAGACCATGGCTAAAAGTCTTTAGCCACGGTTTTGGACTTTTAGCCACGGCAATCTGCCGTGGCTAAAAGTTAGTTTTCTAGTAGTGCCCTATCCATCACATAGCATATAATAGTAGGTCCGGCCGGGGCCCGACGCCATATACTACGGACAGACCGGTTGGTTACTTATTGAAACTATTCAACCAATCACAACGTCCTACACAGAGCACCTAGCGGAAGCAAATTATTTAGTTGCGAGATAAAAGAATCCAACCAAAGCATGAATGTACACTACAATAACCCATAAGAATGTATAATACACGAATATTGACCTTATGGCCTTACAAGAGTTTGCTTAATAAAAGTGTCTTCCAAACCTCGGCACGCAGGCCGGTCACACATGAATACAAAAGGAAAACACTCAAAAAATTGGCCTTCGAGGGCCGGCACAGCAACTTGGGCTTTAGCCCGCTATTTAGCACTCGGCTCCATAGCACCTGCACGCAACAATCCACCGTACGGTGGTAAACAAAATAACGGTCAGCTATGCTGACCAAATTATAACGATTCCGCCCCCAAACCGGGGCGTCAAAGCTTCTTCCCTACACTTGTTAGCAAAGCAAGAAACATAGCGAAATAAGCATCACATCACAGGTGCACGCTCACACAGCCGTACACCCCGTGCTCTCAGAGAACTTACTCGGTGGAGCAAGTCTGAACACAGTCCGGTCCTCGACCCCACCACCACCCCCAGGGCGGTAATCTCATGAGCATTTAGTCCTTTCAGCCGTAGCCTAGACTTGATCTCCAAACCTCGGCAAGTCCCAAGAAAAACTTTAGGTCACTTTAACCAAGCAGATGGAGCGGGTAGGGGTCCACCAGCCCATTGCTCACCCCACCGTTGCCATTTGGCCTTTGACGCGGGCTAGGCTTCCCCAGTCCCAAATATCGTTCAAACACGGTACATAGCCCCGCTATGTACCTGGTTGGCTCCCAGGACACCGATATGGCAGAAATTCGCTTCCGCCCAGAATTTCGAGTCCACCCTGGGGTTAATCCCCAAGACTCCCTGTTGCAATCTACCACGTAGAAGCCTGAAAATAACTCAAAGGCACGGAGTCTTCTCTGGCCAACCATGCATAGCAAAACATCACCAATCCAGACCAACATGACCGGGTAGGCTTCACACATCATGCCTATGTCCGTACCACGATTTCGGACTCACACGAGGGGGATTTTACATATCTACCCTAAGGAATACCGCAAACTCGCCGCACACTCGCGGGAGAAGGGTTTTCCCATGCAAAGGAAGAAGAGCTTCATATGCTCAAGATGAGAATCGTTACCCTCGAGTTTCTCCTTAGCGCCATGGAAATCTATGCAGATGGAAAGCACCGCAATCTCCTCGCCTCCGCGGATCCGAAGTCGGCTCGCGATTTGGAGCTTCGAAGCTCCGCCGGTGACCGGATCTAGCTCCTCTTCCTCCTTCTTGCTCTCCCTTCTCTCTAGCTTTTAGAGAGAGATAACTTAAGAAAATTAAGGGTTTCTCAACCCTATTCCTGGTTTAATCTCATCAGGAACAAAACCCAGCCCTTGGATCCCAAGCCAAGGAAACGGACGGCCACGATTTAGCCTCAAAATAGAAAATCTGGGCCGAACACGGGTTGCAACACGGCCGTGTGCATTGCCGTGTCACTCATTCGCCGTCACTAGAAATTCCCGACCAGGACACGGCCTCTGACACGGCCACTGACATGCCTGTGTCACAATATGACACGCCCGTGTCACAATATGACATGCCCGTGTCATGGCCCGTGTCAAAGCCCGTGTGTAAAATCCACGATTCTCCGGAGAAGGACATGGCCATGTGACACGCCCGTGTCACATGCCATGTGCTAGACACGCCCTGGGACACGCCCGTGTCCCAGGCCGTGTGATCGCCTTAGCACAAAATGCTGCACAACCCGAGGAGGACACGACATTCGACACGCCCGTGTGGAATTTTACACGCATGTGTCAGACCCGAACACGCCTGGGCTCAGGCCGTGTACCCCTCACTCAACGATCGTTGAGTGTAAGGCTCTAAGTGGCTGATACTCCCCGGGACACGCCCGTATCCCAGACCGTGTCACCTATAGCAAAACCCAGATCTGGCTACAAAAAGTCACCCGTCCCTCTTTTGAGTTTCGGGGCATTACAACTCTCTCCCTCTAAAACGAATTTCGTCCACGAAATTACCAAAGGAAAGATAATGGAAAACTTTAAGCGGTACCTGAGCGGAATAACTCCGGGTACTCCTCCAGCATGGTTTGCACCCGTTCCTAAGATAGCTCCTCCCGACCGCAATTATCCCACTAGACCTTGACCATCCGGATCTCCTTGTTACGGAGTCGTTTAACTTTAAAGTCCTCAATACGAACGGGCTTGACCTTTGTCATCAACCCTTCGTCCACCGACACTTGATCCACTGCGATCACCTACGAAGGCTCTTGCACTGCCTTCCGTAATACAGAAATGTGAAACACATCATGTAGTCCACTCAACTCCACCGATAGCTTTCAAACATATTAAGCCGCTTTCGCCGACCCTAGACCCGCTCCAGAATCTGCAAAGGGCCCAAGGTATCTGGGATGGGCTCAGCTTCTTCAGAGCGTCTCACCCGCGAATACACCCTTTGGAACGGCTTTATCTTCAGGTAGTACACCCAATCGCTGATGACCGCGAACTCCACGTCCCGGTGCTTGACATTGTAGTACTTAGCTTGCCTATCCTGAGCGATCAGCAAACGCTCTCGAATGATCCACACCAGAGATGTAACACTCTCCACCTCCTGCTTCTTGTACAACCTTGCCTCATCCGTTTCTAGCCACGATATAACGGTCAAGTGCCGACACTTCCTACTACATACAGGGCCTCGAAGGGCGCCATTTGAATACTCGCCTAGTAGCTGTTGTTGTACGGCAAACTCCACCAAATACAGATGGTCTTCCCAATGGCTTCCCGAAGTCTAAGAACACACATGCGGAAGTAGGGCTGTCCTCCATAGGGGGTTCTGTCTGATCCTCTCGGTCTGCCCATCCGTCTGCGGACTGAAGAAGATGCTATGGATGTGTCTGAAATTCAATCTAGTCCCCCAGCATCTGTTGCACCAACCTCCAATCATTGGACATAAAATGCCCATCACGATCACTCACGATGCTGCGGGGCACACCGTGCAGTCTGACTATATTATCCACATATAGCTTCGCCAGTCTTTCCACTGAATCATCCTTCCTATGCGGAATAAAGTGCGACACCTTTGTTAGCCGGGTCTACGATCACCCAGATGGCGTCGTTCCCTTTCTGCGACCCTTGGCAAGCCATGACACAAAGTACATCGATATGTCGTCGAACTTCCATTCCGGAATATACAAGGATTTCAAGAATCCTCCAGGCTTTTGGCACTCTGCCTTCACCAAGGCGCACGTTTGACACTTAGCCACAAACAGTGCCACGTCCTTCTTGAGCCCTGGCCACCAAAACAGCTTCTTCAGGTCCCGGTACATCTTTGTGCTCCCTGGGTGGATTGAGTACTTGGTATTATGAGCCTCATACAACAACTCTGCTCGAAGATTTCCCCCACTTGGGATGCACAAACGATGGTCCTTCCTTAACAGCCCATCCTCGACTGAAAACTGGGAATTCGACCCATCCAACGCTGAATCCATAAACTCCTTCATGCTACCATCCAACTCCAATGCCTGCCGAACACGATCAGCCAGGTCATACTGAACTTCCGTCCAGTTCAACAATGCTTTAGCCCTAGACTGCTTGTGCATGCAA
Organism: Platanthera zijinensis; assembly: GCA_039513925.1. Lineage (NCBI taxonomy): Eukaryota > Viridiplantae > Streptophyta > Magnoliopsida > Asparagales > Orchidaceae > Platanthera > Platanthera zijinensis. The sequence goes on from CM077094.1 coordinate 75,097,284, forward strand.
CAGATCTCCAACGCCTCCAACTCCCGAATTAGGCTCTCATCGCACCGACAACAAGTTGGCTTGGGCGGGAGCCCTGCGACTCAACGCATCCACAACTGCATTGCCTTTGCCGGGTACGTAATGAATCTTTAACGTAATAGTCCCCTAGGAACTCCATCCATCTCCACTGTCCTCCATCTGTTCATTCGGACTCATCTCTCGTATGATCCCAACATAGTACTTCAGCGCGAATCTTGTGGTAATCGGTTATAAATATCGCTTCGACCTCTTACGCCGTACATAGCTAGTGTCTCACATAGCAACTTAAGCGCAAATATTCTAACGGCCGCCAACTCCAAGTCGCGACTTCTGGATAATTCCTTTCGCTGACTTTTAGCTGACGCGACTCCATATGCTACGCTATTACGCTCCCATGCTACAGCAGCACGCAACCCAAACCACTACCTGAGACAGCATACACTATAAATCTCGAAGCCCCTCGGTCTCCCACTCAAAGGAAACGAACTTAGCACGCACCGTAGTTCAACCGTCCTAGCTTCAGCTCCTCAACACGCTTGCATACAGCTCCCCTGCAGCCACGAGAACTTCTAATCACCATTCCATTTGATTCAGTCGCAACTTCCGTGAGAGGTAACGCTATCCGTGAGAAGTTCTCCACGAAGCGCCAATAGCCGGCAAGCCACGAGCGAAACTACATGAGAACTTCCCGCATACAGAAGTACATAACACAGGCCACTCGTACGCAACAACTTTTCTATCCACTGCTATACCTTCCCACTGACAAATATGACCAAGGAATGCTACTGATCAGAGTAAAGCGTGTACAGATACTCGCATCTTCGAAGAATTTTTAGCATAGAGTTCATCCTTCCTTTCTAAGAACCAGCATTTCCAAAACTAAGATGCAGACTGCTTGATAAGTGATCTTCCTCGCACTGAAGTACACACAGATATGCGTCGTCTTAATGAAGACGATCACTAAATGACATCTAGGTCTCGAAACATCTGTTCATCAGCTAATCCACTAAACACTGACTATAGCTCGACATTCGTCATCCAACACGAGATGGCCGCTGCCAATGAACTCGAAATGCACAATCTCGACGCAAACAATCCCATGCTGAATGTCGTCTTCAGGATATCTCTGAACACATACAGCTGATAATATCCAGACTCTCCGATATCAGCCTATAACTCTTCGAATATACCGACGATCCGCTAACTGATCGAGAAGAGAAGCATCAAATCACTTGGGATCCATCCGTATTTATTCTTCTCCGTTATTGTTCAGCTCCCTGTAGTCGATACATAGCCATCAAACTTTCCCGTCCTTCTTCTGTGACGAATAGGAGGATCAGACCAATTAGAGAGTCGAGTGCGCCTCCATTGGAGGACGACGAGCTTGGTAATACGCACATACACCACTTGCTCCAATAACGTCCTCTAGTTGAACCTTCAACTCCGCCATCTCTCCTTAGGCACCAACACTTAAGGAGAATGTGACACAAGGTCAATTGGTACCTGGCACTAGCTCGATGGTGATCCATTATCTTTGGTTGCGGTCTTAAGGGCCCGGGGCAGTATCGCTGGGAACACGTCGGGGTGCTCTCCCCATCACACTGGCCACTGGGATAGTATCCAAAGTGGGCCCTCCTTTAGGCTTTACAAGCCTCCACTAATGTGAAGAACAGCTCTGACCTCCAGCACGAACCGCTTTCACCACCTGAAGAGCAGACATCAGCATCTTGCTCGACCCCTTCAAGCCCGCAAACATCGTCTCCTGCCCAACGACCCAGCTTGAACTCCTTACGGTTGCTTTCAATATAAGCCTTCCGCTCTGAAAGCCAATCCATACCAAAGATAACGTCGAACTCTGCTAGCAGCAATAATGATGCTAGCCAAGTCAAACTCTTGGCTTCCAATTATGAACCTTCACGGCTGCATACTCTGTCCGCGCGCATCGAACACCCATTTAGTAGTAGCACATCCAATTGTCCTTTACCATCGAAGAAGGGACTCTGATGCGCGATATAAAACTCTCGGACAAAAAGGAGTGTGACGCTCCCGTATCGAATAGTGCTCGTGCCGGACTATCGCCAATCAGAACAAAGCCTACACAAACAGTATTAAGTTAACAAGCACTAGGTAACAATATTTAAAGCTAACTTGCTATAAATTAAACCGTACCTGTCACCACGTCGGCCTGTTTAATGGCCTTGAGAGTGCTGGCCCAAGTTGTTAGCCTAAATCACGGCTTAGAGGGGGGTGAATAGGTGAAATGCGTGTCAAATGCGGAATTAAAAAATGAACACAGCACACATCAAGCAATCACAGACGACTTGAGAGATTTATAGTGGTCTCCCCAATCTTGGGTACGTCCACTTCTTCCTCACCGATCTAACAAATCACTAGACTGGCCGCCGGCTACTCCACTATCTCGGATTGAAAACAATCCTACACCTCAGAACAACGTTCCTACAAACTCGATCCAACTGGATTCTCCTACAGAACTCGGAAGAAAAAGCCTTCCTACGAATCTCGGAGAACAAAGCTCCTACAAAGTAAATTGTTTGAAAGGAAAAATACAAACAACCAATATTCTCAGATCTGGATCTTGACAGTCTTCTTCTTTAAGAGCTTTGGCTTGATCAGAGTATGTTGAAGATGACTTGAGAGAGATCCACAAATCTGAAAAACGGAATCATCTCGATCGAGAAAATAGATCTGAAATCTTTGAGGCTCGACGAGATAGAGTGATTAACTTTCGTCTGGATTCGCTGGAGAATAAAAGTTGAAGGCAGCGATCGAAGATCGTCGGGCATCCAGAGCATCTACTTCGTGAACGTCAATGGCGGCGGCGACGACGAGAGGAATTAGGGTTCACGAGTTTTCCTTTTTCTCTTTCTTAAAATAAAATCTCTGTTCACTTGTTGTTAGTCAAATCTGAGAGGACCTATTTATAGGTGGACTCCAACGGTCAGAAAATTAATTAGGGATGACACGTGGACTAATCAGAAATGATTAATTTGAAATACACTGCGAAATTGACTTAGAGTAATTTCAGGAAAATTTAAACAGATATACTCGAGTCATAAAAGAAACATACTCAAGTATTAGATGGTATATACTCGAGTGGATAAGAAGAGCATCTAGCTACTCGAGTGTCAAAGATCAGCACTCGAGTGAATTTAGAACTACTCGAGTATGAGAGTATATACTCGAGTAAAAATACTTAGTTTTCTCAGATAAGAGGAGGAACTATTCGAGTAGAAGAGTTGGAGATACTCGAGTAAGAGAAGAATGAATTACTTCGAGTTACTGGAAAAGTACTCGGGTATATCATTGAACTACTCGAGTATGAAAAACATCTACTCGAGTTCAGCGTCACTTACTCGAGTATATAGGGAACTACTCGAGTATGTAGACTTTTGGAATTATTCTGAGATGAGAAGCACAGATCTACTCAAGTATGAACATACCACTTACTCGAGTAACTAACCAACTACTCGAGTACAAGTTATCATCTACTCGAGTAAAACAGTCTACTCGAGTATGGTAATCCAACTTACTCGAGTGCAGACCCACTTACTCGAGTTTACAAGAGATGTACTCGAGTATGTGGACTTAGAGAAAATTCTGGATCAAAAAGCAGAAGGATTTACTCAAGTATAAGATATGACCTACTCGAGTGACTGACTATCTACTCGAGTATAAACTTATCTACACGAGTACACAGAGTCTACACGAGTATGTCTAAGGATCTACTCGAGTACTAAGTCACTTACTCAAGTATATGAAGAAACATACTCGAGTATGTGGACTTAGAAAAATTTCTTCTGAAAAGATAAAGTTCAAAACTTCAGTCCACCAATCCAAGTGCTTGTATAGGAAGTGTATCCCAATAGAGAGGCTATACATGGGCCAACACTTTGGATCACACAATGAGGGATTACATTGTAGGGTCCTGTGTTTGGTGACCCATTATAGACTGACATTAAGCGGTCTACACTTAGCAATCTAAAAACCTCGCACACATACAACTTGAACACAATATCGCTTAAATACACCTTAATTCATCTTAGTTCAAGGTCTGACCTCCTACAAATCAGAGGTATTGTGGAGACAAATCCCAACAGGCCTCCTGCTGGCCCAAGTTATAAACTCTTGGCTGAGTCGGAGCATAGTTGGACGCGGTTGACTCAACTGCTTTGCCCTTCTCTTCATAAGTGGCTCCTTGCTTTCCTCTCGGACTTCGGACGTCCGCTCCAATAATCGCAGGCAAAGTGCCCCGTCTTTCCGCAAGTAAAACAAGCCGCCCGGTGTTTCGGTTGGTAGTTGCCCCCGAGGAACCTGAAGAAGGCTGGACCCGACGTCCTAGCCTTCTTATTCCATCTTCGAAAGCCCAACTTTGAAGTCGGCACCTTAAACTCCGGTTTCCTGCCACGGGATTCCTTCTTCGCTTGCACGTTCTTCATGTCCTTTTCCAAGGACCGGGCCGAGTTGACTAAGGTCATGAAACCCTGCGCCATAGGCCCCGAAAGTAACAACTCAAATCGTCTCTAACCCTTCATAGAAGCGTTCGTCTTGGCGTCCCATCGGCAAAGGTAGCGCTAACGTATCTTCCCAAACGAGTGAACTCGTGGAGAAACACGTCCACGGTGCTATCTCCTTGCACCAACTTTTGAAACTCATTTTCCAGCGCGATCCTCTGCGCTGAGGGGAGGTATCGAGCCATAAACAACCTCGAAAATTCCTCCATAGAGACATCCGCCAACTGCCTTCCCCTAAGGTGGTGTAGCTCCAGCCCTTCCCACCATAACCTCGCGTCCCCGTCAAACAAGAACGTCACAATCATGGTCTTCTGCCACTCTTTGGTTTTCATTGCTGTCAGCACTCTCTTGACTCTCGATATCCAATCCTTTGCCTGAGTCGGGGTTCCTGTTCCCGAGAACACTAGCGGATGGAAGCCCATCACATGCTTTAGTTGTTTCTCAATTGCTCTCCGAGGCAACTCCTGCTCCACCACCACTTGTTCCACCCTCCTAGGCTCCCCCGCTTGGAGCGGCACTTGCTCCACCGCAGGAGCAGGCTGCTGCACCTGCCTCACAGGTTTCGCATTGATCATTGCAAAGACAACTTCTGCCACCAATCTAATGGTCTCGACTGATGGAGGTGTTGCAAGTTCATCATTCGGTGCGCTGCTTGCCTCAGAACCTGGCCGTTCCGATGGCCCAGCACCACTCCTGGTCACCTATAATCGTGCAAAGCACCGATAGGTGACCAAACAATATTGCAAACAGCAATTATAGGAACACGCAGGTTCCTCAAACATGTGCATTTTCATTCCTAAGTGGACATTCATGGGTTCTTTTCATGTTATAACGATGACGCACACACATGTGCTCACCACCCCTTAAATTGAATTCGCCCACGAATTCATTTAATCTTGACCGAAACCGGCAGTCTGATACCAATTTGTAATACCCCTATCCATCACATAGTATATAGCAGTAGGTCCGGCCGGGGCCCGACGCCATATACTACAGACAGATCGGTTGGTTACTTATTGAAACCATTCAACCAATCACAACGTCCTACACAGAGCACCTAGCGGAAGCAAATAATTTAGTTGCAAGATAAAATAACCCAGCCAAAGCATGAATGTCCACTACAATAACCCATAGGAATGTATAATACACGAATATTGACCTTATGGACTTACAAGAGTTTGCTTAATTAAAGTGTCTTCCAAACTCGGCACGCAGGCCGGTCACACATGAGTACAAAAGGAAAACACTCAAAAAATTGGCCTTCGAGGGCCGGCACAGCAACTTAGGCTTTAGCCCGCTATTTAGGACTCGGCTCCGCAGCACCTGCACGCAACAATCCACCGCACGGTGGTAAACAAAATAACAGTCAGCTATGCTGACCAAATTATAATGATTCCGCCCCCAAATCGGGGCGACAAAGCTTCTTCCCTACACTTGTTAGCAAAGCAAGCAACATAACGAAATAATCATCACATCATAGGTGCACGCTGACACGGCCGTATACCCTGTGATCTCAGGGCACTTCCTCGGTGGAGCAAGTCCGAACCCAGTCCGGTCCTCGACCCCACCACCACCCCCAGGGTGGCAATCTCGTGAGCATTTAGTCCTTTCAGCCGTAGCCTAGACTTGATCTCCAAACCTGGGCAAGTCCCACGTAAAACTTTAGGTCACTTTGACCAAGCAGATGGAGCGGGTAGGGGTCCACCAGCCCGTTGCTCACCCCGCCGTTGCCATTTGGCCTTTGACGCGGGCTAGGCTTCCCCAGTCCAAAATATCGTTCAAACACGGTACATAGCCCCGCTATGTACCCGGTTGGCTCCCAGTCCACCGATATGGCAGAAATTCGCTTCCGCCCAGATTTCCGGGTGCACCCTGGGGTTAATCCCCAAGACTCCCTGTTGCAATCTACTACGTAGAAGCCCAAAAATAACTCAAAGGCACAGAGTCTTCTCCGACCAACCATGCATAGCAAAACATCACCGATCTAGATCAACATGATCGAGTAGGCTTTACACATCATGCCTATGTCCGTACTACGATTCCGGACTCTAGCGAGGGGGACTTTATATATCTACCCCAAGGAATACCAAAAACTCGCCGCTCACTCGCAGGAGAAGGGTTTTCCCATGCAAAGGAAGAATATCTTCACATGCTCAAGATGAGAATCGTTACCCTCGAGTTTCTCCTAGGCGTCATGGAAATCTATGCGGATGGAAAGCACCGCAATCTTCTCGCCTCCACGGATTAGAAGTCGGCTCGCAATTTGGAGCTCTGAAGCTTCGCCGGTGACCGGATCTAGTTCCTCTTCCTCCTCCTTGCTCTCCCTTCTCTCTAGCTTTTAGAGAGAGATAACCCGAGAAAAGTAAGGGTTTCTCAACCCTATTCCCGGTATAATCTCATCAGGAACAAACCCCAGCTCTTGGATCCCAAGCTAAGGAAACGGACAGCCACGATTTAGCCTCAAAATAGAAAATCTGGGCCGAACACGGGTTGCAACACGGCCGTGTGCATGACCGTGTCACTCATTCTCCGTCACTAGAAATTCCCGACCGGGACACGGCCTTTGACACGGCCACCGACAATCCCGTGTCACAATGTGACACGCCCGTGTCATGGCTTGTGTCAAAGCCCGTGTGCAAAATCCACGATTCTCCCGAGAAGGACACGGCCATGTGACACGCCCGTGTTACATGCCGTGTGCTAGACATGCCCTGGGACATGCCCGTGTCCCAGGCAGTGTGACCTCCTTAGCACAAAACACCGCACGACCCGAGGAGGACACAACATTCGACACGCCCGTGTCGAATTTAACACGCCCGTGTAGGACCCGAACATGCCTGGGCTCAGGCCGTGTACCCCTCACTCAACGATCGTTGAGTGTAAGGCTCTGAGTGGCTGACACGCCCTGGGACACGCCCGTGTCCAAGGCCGTGTCACCTCTAGCAAAACCCAGATCTGGCTACAAAAAGTCACCCATCCCTCTTTTGAGTTTCGGGGCATTACAACTCTCTCCCTCTAAAAAGAATTTCGTCCACAGGCGTGTTAAACCTCTCCCTCTCGGTCTGCCCATCCGTCTGTGGATGGAAGGCTGTGTTGAACCTTAATCTAGTCCCCAGCATCTGTTGCACCAACATCCAATCATTGGACGTAAAATGCCCATCGCGATCACTCACGATGCTGCGGGGCACACCGTGCATTCTGACAATATTATCCACATATAGCTTTGCCAGTCTTTCCACTGAATCATCCTTCCTATGCGGAATAAAGTGCGACACCTTTGTTAGCCGGTCAACGATCACCAAGATGGCGTCATTCCCTTTCCGCGACCTTGGCAAGCCATGCACAAAGTACATCGATATGTCGTCGAACTTCCATTCCGGAATAGACAAGGATTTCAAGAATCCTCCAGGCTTTTTGCACTCTGCCTTTACCAAGGCGCACGTTTGACAGTTAGCCACAAACAGTGCCACGTCCTTCTTGAGCCCTGGCCACCAAAACAGCTTCTTTAGGTCCCGGTACATCTTTGTGCTCCCTGGGTGGATTGAGTACTTGGTATTATGAGCCTCGTACAACAACTCCGCCCGAAGATTTCCCCCACTTGGGACGCACAAACGATGGTCCTTCCTTAACAGCCCATCCTCGACTGAAAACTGGGAATTCGACCCATCCAATGCTGCATCCATAAGCTCCTTCATGCTACCATCCAACTCCAATGCCTACCGAACACAATCAGCAAGGTCATACTGAACTTCCGTCCAGTTCAACAATGCTTTAGCGCTATACTTCTTGTCCACGCAATAGATCTCCAATGCCTCCAACTCCCAAATTAGCCTCTCATCGCACCGACAACCAGTTGGCATGGGCGGGAGCCCTGCAACTCAACGCATCCGCAACTGCATTGCCTTTGCCGAGTACGTAATGAATCTTGAACATATAGTCCCCCAGGAACTCCATCCATCTCCGCTGTCTCATGTTCAGATCCTTCTAATCCAATAGGTACTTTAGGCTCTTGTGGTAGGTATAAATATCGACCTTTACGCCGTACAAGTAGTGTCTCCACAGCTTAAGCGCAAATATCACGGCCGCCAACTCCAAGTCGTGGACCGGATAATTCCTTTCGTGCACTTTTAGCTGACGCGATCCATACGCTATTACGCTCCCATGCTGCAGCAGCACGCAGCCCAAACCACTACCCGAGGCATCACTATAAATCTCGAAGCCCTCGGTCCCACTCGGCGAACTTAGCACTGGCACCGTGGTCAACCGTCCCTTCAGCTCCTCAAACGCTTGCACGCACTCCTGCATCCACAATAACTTCTAATCCTTCCTTGTCAACTTCGTGAGAGGTAACACTATCCGCGAGAAGTTCTCCACGAAGCGCCTGTAATAGCCGGCAAGCCCGAGGAAACTACGGACTTCTGCTACAGAAGATAACACAGGCCACTCCCGTATCGCAACATTCTTTGCCGAATCCACCGCTATACCTTCTCCACTTACAATATGACCAAGGAATGCTACTGAGGGTAGCCAGAACTCGCATTTCGAGAATTTTGCATAGAGTTAATTCCTTCTCAACGTTTCCAAAACTAGATGTAGATGCTTTAAGTGATCTTCCTCGCACTGCGAGTACACCAATATGTCGTCAATGAAGACGATCACAAAATGGTCTAGGTACTCTCGAAACGTCCTGTTCATCAAATACATAAACACTGATGGCACATTCGCCAGTCCAAACGGCATGACCGTGAACTCAAAATTCCCATACCTCATGCTGAATGCCGTCTTCAGGATATCACACTCCCTTATCCTCAGCTGATAATATCCAGACTTCAGATCCAACTTTGAATATACCGATTATCCGACTAACTGATCGAAGAGATCATCAATCCTTGGGATCAGGTATTTATTCTTCTCCGTTAGCTTGTTCAACTCCTTGTAGTCGATACATAGCCTCAAACTCCCGTCCTTCTTCTTGACGAAGAGGACCGGTGCGCCCCAAGGCGACGAGCTTGGACGCACATACCCTTTCTCCAACAACTCCTTTAGCTAAACCTTCAAATCCGCCATCTCCTTAGGCGCCAACCTATAAGGAGAACGTTACACAGGTTTGGCACCTGACACTAGTTCGATGGTGAAATCAATCTCTCGTTGCAGTGGGGCTCCAGGTAGATCGCCTGGGAACACGTCAGGGTACTCACACACCACTGGGATAGTATTCAAAGTGGCCTTAGGCTTTACAGCCTCCACTAATGTGAAGAACAACTCTGCTCCAGCATGAACCACTTTCACCACCTGAAGAGCAGACATCAGCGTCTTGCTCGACCCCTTCAAGCCCGCAAACGTCGTATACTGCCCAACACCCAACTTGACCTCCTTATAGTTGCAATCAATATAAGCCTTCCGCTCTGAAAGCCAATCCATACCAAAGATAACGTCGAACTCTGCTAGCAGCAATAATGATGCTAGCAAGTCAAACTCTTGGCTTCCAATATGAACCTTCACGGCGCATACTCTGTCCGCGCGCATCGAACACCCATTTGGTAGTAGCACATCCAATTTGTCCTTTGCCATTGAAGAAGGGACTCCGATGTGCGATATAAAACTCTCGGACAAAAAGTAGTGTGATGCTCCCGTATCGAATAGTGCTCGTGCCGGACTATCGCCAATCAGAACAAAGCCTACACAAACGGTATTAAGCTAACAAGCACTAGGTAACAACATTTAAAGCTAACTTGCTATAAATTAAACCGTACCTGCCACCACGTCGGCCTGTTAAATGGCCTCCTGCTGGCCCAAGTTATAAACTCTCGGCTTATGATGGTGGCAACCCCCAACATGTTAAAATTGAAGAAAGAAATATTGAAACACTAAAGTCTCCCCTCTTGAAATTTTCCTCTCCCCTTCCTCTTGGCCGAACTTCCCCTTCTTCCCCTCTTCTTGGCCGCCGGCCACCCTTCTCCCTCCTTCCTCTTCTATTCTCCTCCAACAACAAGCCGCCGCCTACCCCTCACTCCCCTCAAAAACTGACCACCCTCCTCTTGAAGATTTCGGCCAAGAGCAAGGCTCCTCCCTTGTGAGTTTTCCATTCCGGCGTGAAGCGACGAAGGCGGGCAAGATTTTCATCTACTTCCGGCGCAACTCCGGCGGAGCCGTTGAGAGGCATTCCAAGTAGAGTGTAATCGGAATCATCCATTCCGATTGGGTAACGAAAATCCCTCCTACCTCTTGTGTGTTTTCATTTCTTAGAATAGATCTAGTGGTGGATTATTTTTGGCGTTGTTTTAGATAGCTTGAAATTGTATCGTGGATTTCTTCGCATGCTTTGTATTTCCCTCATCTTCGTTTTATATTCGGGAAGGTTTGGCGAACCTCGTTTAACTTTTGTTGGGAGAGATCTACCCATTCCGAATCGAATTTTTCGGTAGATCTCTTTTGGTACAACATTGCTCGATCGGACCCAATATTGGTCCTTTTAGCTCGGTCGGACATTGGCCTTATAGCCCTTGTTGGATCCAAAACGGATTGGCTACCCGTATGCTAGTATCTAATTGATAGACTTAATTGCGTGGCGTCGCGTAGAGCGATTGTGCGAGTGTAGGGTTGAATTGTGGAGAGACATAAGCGGCTAACTCGTAGATCTAATTCGCACACAACGTGTTCGCTTAAATTCCCCTTAGGAAATTCCCTTGTCTTTTCGTGCCTAAATTCCATTTAGGGAGTGGCTTACATCAGCTTAGTCGGAGCATAGTGGGACGCGGTTGACTCCACCGCTTTGCCCTTCTCTTCATAAGTGGCTCCTTGCTTTCTCTCAGATTTCGGACGCCCGCTCCAACAATCGCGGGCAAAGTGCCCCGTCTTTCCGCAAGTAAAACAAGCGCCCGGGGTTCGGTTGGTAGTTGCCCCCGAGGCACCTGAAGAAGGGGCTGGACCCGACGTCCTAGCCTTCTTATTCCATCTTCGAAAGCCCGACTTTGAAGTCGGCACCTTAAACTCCGGTTTCCTGCAGCAAGATTCCTTCTTCGCTTGCACGTTCTTCATGTCCTTTTCCAAGGACCGGGCCGAGTTGACCAAGGTCATGAAACCCTGCACCATAGGCCCCGAAAGTAACAACCTCAAATCGTCTCTTAACCCTTCATAGAAGCGGTTCGTCTTGCGCTCCTCATCGGCAAAGGTAGCGCTAGCGTATCTTCCCAAACGAGTGAACTCTTGGAGATACTCGTCCATGGTGCTATCTCCTTGCACCAACTTTTGAAACTCATTTTCCAGCGTGATCCTCTGCGCTGAGGGGAGGTATCGAGCCATAAACAACCTCGAAAATTCCTCCATAGAGACATCCGCCAACTACCTTCCCCTTAGGTGGTGTATCTCCAGCCCTTCCCACCATAAACTCGCGTCCCCGTCCAACAAGAACATCACAATCGTGGTCTTCTGCCACTCTTCGGTTTCCGTTGCTGTCAACACTCTCTTGAATCTCGATAGCCAATCCTCTGTCTGAGTTAGGGTTCCTGTTCCCGAGAACACTGGCGGATGTAAGCCCATCACATGCTTTAGTTGTTTCTTAGTTGCTCTCCGAGGCAACTCCGGCTCCACCACCACTTGTTCCACCCTCCTAGGCTCCTCCGCTTGGAGCGGCACTTGCTCCACCGCAGGAGCAGGCTGCTGCACCTTCCTCACAGTTGCACATTGATCATTGCAAAGACAGCTTCTGCCACCAATCTAATTGTCTCGACTGATGGAGGTATTGCAGTCGCATCATTTGGTTCACTGCTTGCCTCAGAACCTGGCCGTTCCGACGGTCCAGCACCACTCCTGGTCACCTATAATCGTGCAAAGCACCGATAAGCGACCAAACAATATTGCAAACAGCAATTATAGGAACACGCAGGTTCCTCAAACATGTGTATTTTCATTCCTAAGTAGACATTCATGGGTTCTTTTCATGTTATAATGATGACGCACACACATGTGCTCACTACACCTTAAATTGAATTCGCCCACGAATTCATTTAAGCTTGACCGAAACCGGCAGTCTGATACCAATTTGTAACACCCCTATCCATCACATAATATATAACAGTAGGTTCGACCGGGGCCCGACGCCATATACTACGGACAGACCGGTTGGTTATTTATTGAAACCATTCAACCAATCACAAAGTCCTACACAGAGTACCTAGCGGAAGCAAATAATTTAGTTGCAAGATAAAAGAACCAAGCCAAAGCATGAATGTCCACTACAATAACCTATAAGAATGTATAATACATGAATATTGACCTTATGACCTTACAAAAGTTTGCTTAATAAAAGTGTCTTCCAAACCTCGGCACGCAGGCCGGTCACACATGAATACAAAAGGAAAACACTCAAAAAATTGGCCTTCGAGGGCCGGCACAGCAACTTGGGATTTAGCCTGCTATTTAGCACTCGGCTCCACAGCACCTGCACGCAACAATCCACCGCACAGTGGTAAACAAAATAATGGTCAGCTATGCTGACCAAATTATAACGATTCCGCCCCCAAACCGGGGCGGCAAAGCTTCTTCCCTGCACTTGTTAGCAAAGCAAGCAACATAGCGAAATAAGCATCACATCACAGGTGCACGCTCATACGGCCGTACACCCCGTGCTCTCAGGGCACTTACTCGGTGGAGCAAGTCCGAACCCAGTCCGGTCCTCGACCCCACCACCACCCCCAGGGCGGCAATATCGTGAGCATTTAGTCCTTTCAGCCGTAGCCTAGACTCGATCTCCAAACCTCAGCAAGTCCAGCGTAAAACTTTAGGTCACTATAACCAAGCAGATGGAGCGGGTAGGGGTCCACTAGCCCGTTGCTCTCCCCGTCGTTGCCATTTGGCCTTTGACGCGTGCTAGGCTTCCCCAGTCCCAAATATCATTCAAACACGGTACATAGCCCCGCTATGTACCCGGTTGGCTCCCAAGCCACCGATATGGTAGAAATTCGCTTCCGCCCAGATTTCCGGGTGCACCCTGGGGTTAATCCCCAATACTCCCTGTTGCAATCTACCACGTAGAAGCCCGAAAATAACTCAAAGGCAAGGAGTCTTCTTCGGCCAACCATGCATAACAAAACATCACCGATCTAGACCAACATGTCCGGGTAGGCTTCACACATCATGATTATGTCCGTATTACGATTCCGGACTCTAACGAGGGGGACTTTACATATCTACCCCAAAGAATACCGCCAACTCGCCGCTCACTCGCAGGAGAAGGGTTTTCCCATGCAAAGGAAGAAGATCTTCACAAGATGAGAATCGTTACCCTCGCATTTCTCCTAGGTGCCATGGAAATCTATGCAGATGGAAAGCACCGCAATCTTCTCGCCTCCACGGATTAGAAGTCGGCTCGCGATTTGGAGCTCTGAAGCTTCGCCGGTGACCGGATCTAGCTCCTCTTCCTCCTCCTTGCTCACCCTTCTCTATAGCTTTTAGAGAGAGATAACCCAAGAAAAGTAAGGGATTCTCAACCCTACAGTTTAATCTCATCAGGAACAAACCCCAGCCCTTGGATCCCAAGCCAAGGAAACGGACGACCACGATTTAGCCTCAAAATAGAAAATCTGGGCCGAACACGGGTTGCAACACGGCCGTGTGCATGGCCGTGTCACTCATTCACCATCACCAGAAATTCCCGACCAGGACACGACCTCTGACATGGCCACCGACACGCCTGTGTCACAATGTGACACGCCCGTGACATGGCCCGTGTGCAAAATCCACGATTCTCCCGAGAAGGACACGGCCATGTAACACGCCCATGTTACATGCTGTGTGCTAGACACGCCCTGGGACACGCCCGTGTCCCAGGCCATGCGACATCCTTAGCATAAAACGCTGCATGACCCGAGGAGGATACGACATTATACACGCCCGTGTCGAATTTAACACGCCCGTGTCAGACCCGAACATGCCTGGGCTCAGGCCGTGTACCCCTCACTCAACGATTGTTGAGTGTAAGGCTCTGAGTGGCTGACACGCCCTGGGACACGCCCGTGTCCTAGGCCGTGTCACCTCTAGAAAAACCCAGATCTGGCAACAAAAGTCACCCGTCCCTCTTTTGAGTTTCAGGGCATTACACTATTTAGCCAATGGCCAGTGTGAGTGATGTTCCGATTGTATCGAAGTTTGCTGATGTGTTTCCTAAGGATCTTCCTGGGTTACCACCTCAGTGGGAGATTGACTTCGCTATTGAGCTGGTGTCAAGTGCGAAACCTGTGGCCCGCTCGCCATATCGTGTAGTGCCAAAGGAATTGGCAGAGCTGAAATTTCAATTGCAAGAGTTACTGGAACAGGGTTATATACACCCAACTATGTCACCTTGGAGCGCACCTATACTCTTTGTGAAAAAGAAGGACGGTAGTTTGCGGTTGTGTATCGACTATCGCGAATTGAATAAGCTGACAGAGAAAAACAAGTATCCGATTCAACGGATAGATGACTTGTTCGATCAGCTCGCGGGATCAACCGTCTATTCTAAATTGGATTTAAAATCTAGATATTACCAATTGAGGATTCGGGAAGGTGACATTCCTAAGACAGCGTTTGGAATACGCTATAGTCATTATGAGTTCACGGTAATGCCGTTTGGGCTATGTAATGCGCCATTGGTATTCATAGATCTAATGCACCGAACGTTTCAAGAGTACTGGGACCTGTTTGTGATCGTATTCATTGATGATATCTTGGTGTACTCTCTGTCTGAAGCTGATCATGCGAACCATTTACGGTTGGTGTTGCATACCCTGAGGAGGAATAAGCTCTATGCCAAGTTCTCAAAGTGTGAGTTTTGGCTGTTGTTAGTGGCTTTTCTTGGCCATGTGATGAGTGAAGAGGGCATTGTTGTGGATCCGTTAAAGATAAGTGTCATACGAGAGTGGCCAGTGTTGTCTTTAGTGGCCGAAGTCAGGAGTTTCCTTGGACTGGTGGGCTACTACAGACATTTTGTAGAAAACTTCTCACGGATCGCTTTGCCTCTTACCACATTAATAAGGAAGGATCAGAAGTTTGGTTGGACGCCGGAGTGCGCGCGAGATTTTTAAGAGCTAAAGAATCGTTTGACCACGACGCCTGTTTTGACATCGCCATGTGGTACATACGGCTATGAGATTTATAGCGATTCATCAGGGAGCGGCTTAGGCTACGTTCTTCTTCAGTTTGGCAAGGTGATCGCTTATGGTTCATGCCAATTGAAAGTGCATGAGCGAAACTATCCCGTCCATGACTTGGAGTTGGCGGCGGTGATCTTTGCACTAAAATTGTGGCGGCACTATTTATATGGTGTAAAAGTGGAAATCTTTACGGACCATAAGAACTTAAAATAACTATTGGATTAGAAGGATCTCAATATGTGACAACAGAGGTGGATGGATTTCCTCGAGGACTACACCTTTGATACTACACGCCCGAGAAGGGAAACGTGGTCGCAGATGCCTTGAGTCGTAGGACTCCTTCGAGGGCAAATTGGTTGCGGATGCATGATGAGCGTCTAATCCAGGAGTTGGAAGCATTAAAGATTTCTTGTATTGACAAGGATTCCACGACAAGTGCGTGCTTGAACTGGACGGAGGTACAATGTGATCTTGTGGACAGGGTTCGGTGAGCAACGAAACTGGATGAAAGTCTCCAACGCTATATAAAGGATGGTTAAAATGACTAATTCTTCTGAGATGACGACCTTTTGAGGAAAGAGGGTCATTTGTGCGTCCCAAGTATGGGTAAGTTGAGGGAAGAATTGATGTATGAGGCTCACTTTACAAAATACTCAATTCACCCAGGGAGCACAAAAATGTATAAGGACATGAAAAAGTTATTCTGGTGGCCAGGGTTAAAGAAAGACATAGCACATTATGTGGCTAAATGCCAAAAATGTGCCTTGGTGAAAGCTAAATTCCAGAAGCTCGGAGGTTTCCTGAAGTCGTTACCTATTCCGGAATGGAAGGTTGACGATATTTTGATGGATTTCGTGCACGGGTTGCCGAGATCTCAATGCGGGAACGATTCGGTTTTGGTGATCGTAGACCGGTTGACTAAAGCGGCACACTTCCTACCGAATAAGAGGTACGATTCAGTGGAAGTCTTGGCAAAGCTTTATGTTGAGCAAATCGTACGATTGCACGGTGTTCCCCATAGCATCATAAGTGATCGTGACGGGTGCTTCACATCGAATGATTGGAGGCTAATCTATCGGTTGTTGGGAACAAAGTTAAAATTCAGTACGGCCTTTCATCCCCAAACTGATGGTTAAATTGTGAGAGCCAACAGGACGATGGAGGACATGCTCCGAATGTGCGCCTTAGATTTTGGTAAGAGATGGGAAGATCATCTCTATATGGCAGAGTTTAACTATAATAATGGCTATTAAGCGAGCATAGGTATGGCTCCGTATGAAGCTTTGTATGGTCGGAAATGCCATACATCACTAGCTTGGGCGAAAGCAGGCGAATCAAAAGTATATCTGCGTAAGGATGTCGAAGAAGCTACTTCGACAATGCGCTCTATTCGAGAGAGGCTATTGATAGCCCATGATAGGCAAGAAAAATATTATAACGCCAAGCACTGAAACGTTGAGTTTACGGTGGGTGATTGGGTCTATTTGAAGATCAAGCCCTTCAAAGGAGTTTCCAGGATTCGGCGTCTAAAAAAGTTAAGTCCGAGATATCTTGGTCCGTTTGAAGTGGTGGAGCGAGTTGGGGAAGCTGCCTATTGGCTAGCTCTTTCGGCAGAATTGAGTGGATTGCATGATGTGTTCCACATATCAGTGATTCGAAAAGCCGTGAAAGATCCAGCTAAAGTGATTGCAAACGATCATGTACCGTTCGAATATGGACTAACAACGAAGGTTAGGCCCATTCGGATCAAGGATAGAGACGATAAATAGTTACGGAACAAGACAATCGGGATGGTTAAGGTCCGATGGGACAACTGTGGTTGTGAGGAGCTAACATGGGAGCGAGTGCAGACTATGCGGGCTGAATTTCTCGAGCTTTTTATTTAAACTGTTGTACAGTGCGTGTCAAGTTGTATCAAACTTTTGTGAAGTTATAACATCTTGATTGTTGTTTGCTGTTTTCCTACTGTTTAAATTTTGGGACGAATTTTTTGTAAGGAGGGGAGGGTTGTAACACCCCAAAAATCTTGAGTATGAGTGGGCTGATTAGACTGGGCAACACGGCCAAGGACACAGGCGTGTCCCAAGCCGTGTCCTGCTCGGCTTGAGGCAACATAACCTGGAACACGGGCGTGTCCCCAGGCCATGTCCTGCTCGGTATACTCGAGTGTGGTAAGGTAGTCTCGAGTGCGCCGCGAGGCGGTGTCGTGTGTGGCAACGACCTATGACATGGGTGTGTCCAGGGCCGTATTCTGCCATGAGCTCGACATTCTTCACTCGACGATCCTCGAGAGGCTGTGTCGTGTTGGGCACACGACCCGTATTGGGCACACGACCCGTGTTGGGCACACGCTCTGTGACACGGGCGTGTCACATGGCCATGTACTTCTCGGGTTTTGGCTAGGTTTGTGAGGCCTATTGAACACGGGCTGGACACAGGCGTGTCTGTAGCCATGTCTAACAAACGGCCTGTGACACGGGCATGTCACATGGCCGTGTACTATGCTGGATAAGTTAGTTTGTGTGCCGCTTAAGGTACACGGCCTGTGATACGGGCGTGTCACAAGCCGTGTTTGGCCCAGGAAAAGTTATTTCAAGGCAATTTGTGGCCATTAATTTCCTTCAAGTGGGATCCAATGGTCCAAGCTTCTCCTTACTGAGTTAAGACCAAGGATTGAGAAGATAACTCTCATTCAATCTTGGCAATTCTCTTTCTAAAAGAGATAGAGAGAAGGGAGAGCAAGGAGAAGGAAGGAGAAGAGATCCGGCCGCCGGTGGAGCTTCAGTGTTCGAAATTACGAGCCGAGTCCAGATTTGTGGAGGCAAGGCCGCTGCGGTGCTTTCCAACCGACTAGATTTCCATGGCTACAAAGCGATCGTCAAGGGTAACGATCTTCCTTCTTGGACATGTGAAGTCCTCGTTTTGGCATGTTTATGGATTTCCCCCACCAAAAGGTGGCTGTTGATGGATTTCCTTGGGTTGATTCTTGAAATCCCAAGTCTTGCATATAGACCCGGAAGTGTGTAGTACGGGATAGGCATGTTGTGTGAAGCCCATTTAGACAGGTTGGTCTGGATTGGTGATGTTTCATTTGTGGACCGGAGAAGACTCCGCATATAAACGTGTATATTGTGGAGTCGATGGCTTGTGCCTGTGAAGGATAGTAATAGGAAGTACTGGAGTGGAATTCCAGGAAAATACCCTCGTGATTCTTATGTTGTATGCTATGTTTGGGTTGAGTTTGGGGGTAGAATGTGAGTTATGCTGAACCTGCTAAGCGATCGCAAGAAACGATGGCACTAACTCCCTTTTTGGATTATGAAGCCAGTCCTTGGTGGACAGTGTGGCTATTGATAGCTGCGAGCTCTTGAAGGCTTCATGCCGAACGGATAAGGGGAAAGCTGACCCGTGTCATGTTGGACGATTTGAGCAACGAGATTAGCTGAACCGAACCGCATTATGTCTGACCGAATGGTAGACCTAGTTATTGGTGTCGTTAGAGCGCATAATGAGAGTCTTAGGCATGCGTGCCATTAAGACTGAATGCTTAATACCATTGGGTTTCAGACCTTGAACGGTGGTGGGACCCTGGTTCGCCGGTACACCCAAAATGTGCCCTTAGTGCACGGATCGTCGGGCCGCGTGGCTCACGATTGTGATATGTTGATTGTGCGTGAGTGCACATTGTATGATATATCCGCTTGTGAAATGCTATGCCTGCAGGGAAGGAATACCACTGCCCCGGGAAAGGGGTAGGGTCGTTATAAATTGGTAAGCTGAATGCTGACCGTTGCCTTGCTTGCCACCATTGCGATGGGCTGTCCTTGTGCAGGTGCTGGAGAGTCGAGCGAGAAATAGCGGGATGTAGCCCTTGCTACTGCTGCTAGCCCTCGAAGGCTGAACGAAGCCCCTTTTGTTTTCATGTGTGGCCGGCCTGCATGCCGATGTTTGTAATCCACACTTGTTAAGCTGAACTATAAGGCCTTAAAGCCCAACTTTGTGTATTTTTCCTTTGGGTATATATATAAATGTTTTTTTATATATAGTGGACATTCGTGGTGATTGAGTTCAATATTAATCTTAAGCTTCCGCTAACATGCTTTAAGTTAGGATGCGACTATGGTATGGTATTAACCTATAACTTCGCCGCCGTTTTGTTGCATATAGTGTGGGCCCCCGGCCGGACCTTCTATTATATGTCAAGTAACGAATGGATTCGTTACATAGCACAAGCAGTAATATGCTAACATGCGCAAGGTAACAAGTATTTATAGCTAAATTGCTATAAATCTAAACCATGCCTGTCACCACGTCAGCTTGCTTTATGGCCTCTTGCTAGCCAAGGTTATAAACTCTAGGATGGGCTGGAGCATAGTGGGATGTGGTTGACTCCACCGCCTTCCCCTTTTCCTCGTATGTTTCTCCAGGCTTCCTCTCGGACTTCGAACTTCTTCTCCAACAATATCGGTAAAAATGTCCTGACTTACCACAATTATAACAGTGGTTTGGGCCTCCTCGCCCTACAACTTCTCCCGACTTAGCTTTCTTCGTCTTTGGGGCATCACCATGACAATCCCGGGCAAAATTCCCTAACTTGCCACACGTATAACAAGCATAAGGAGCTTGACTAGTAGACGTTCTAGACTTCTTCTTCCGCTTCCTGTTGTGTTCAGACTTTGCTGAACCTACAGAATTTGGTACCCTTAACTCTGACGTCTGGTGGACCTTCGCCAACTCCAATTCCAAAGACCTAGCCGACTCCACCAATGCCCGGAATCCCAGTAACTTTGGTCCTAACAAAAGAAGTCGTAAATCATCATGCAAGCCATTGTAGAATCTATTAACTATAGTCTGTTCGTTCTCCATCGTAAACCCTGGGTATCGCCTTATCATAACAAATGCATGCAAGTATTCATCCACTGAGTGCGTTCCCTGAGTCAAAAGCATATTCAACTGTTGCTCTGGGGGCTGTACATGCCTTCCATGTTGGGCACTAAATATGGAGAACACCTATTTGACTACCATCCGAATAGTTTCTATAGAAGGAGGGGTCGCCGACACGTCATTAGGTTCACTACTCTCCGTGAGATCGTGTTGTTGCGACTGCCGCGCACCGCTCCTAGTCACCTATAATTGTAAGGACACTCAATTAGGTGACAAACAGATTGCCTAAAAGTAATCAAAGAAACATGCAGGTTCCTTAAACATGTGTATTTTCATTCCTAAGTAGACATTCATAGGTTCTTTTTATATTATAACGATGACGTACATACATGTGCTCACCACCCCTTAAAATAATTCGTCCACGAATTCCAATAAGCATGACCGAAACCGGTAGTCTGATATAAAATTGTAACACACCTATCCGTCACATAACATATGGGAATAGGTCTGGCCAGGGCCCGATGCTATATACCATAGACAGACCGGTGGGTTACTCAATGAAACCATCCTTCCAATAACACATGTCCTACACAGAGCACATTCTAGCGGAAGCATTTTAAATATTGCAAAGAAAAGAACCCAAGCCATAACATGAATGTACACTAACAACTCCAACACAGGAATGAGCGTATAAATACACAAAGTACTTGGCCTTAAGGCCTTACAAGAGTTTACTTTAAACAAATAGTGTCTTCCAAACATCGGCATGTAGGCCGGTCATACATGAGAATAAAAGTAAACATTAGCATTGGCCTTCAAGGGCCGGCTCAGCAACAAGGGCTTCGGCCCACTATTTGCCACTAGGCTCCGCAGCACCTGCAATTAACATTCCACCGTAGCGGTGGCAAACAAAAGCAACGGTCAGCTAAAGCTGACCAAATTATAACGAACCCACCCAAGATTTGGGGTGGCAATGCTCCTTCTCTACTGTTTAGTAGATAGACAAACAATATAGTGAGAGTAAAACAGCAGCACACTTCACCACAAGTGTAGGCACGGACGGCAACACACCCCGTGCTCTCAGGTCACTTACTCGGTGAACCCGGTAAAAATTCGTGGTCTCACCACCGCCACCAGTAAGACCAACCTCGTGAGCATTATAGTCTTTCTGGCCTAAGCCTAAGACCCTCCTTCTATGCCAATGGTAAGTACCACGTACCTTAGGTCGCTTTAACCGAACCACATAGAGCGGGTACGGTTCCGCCTAACCCGTTGCTCACACCGCCACGTCAATTTAAGCCATAGGAGCGGGTCAAGCTTCCTCGAGTCCCAAATCGATCACACAAATATTATATAACCCCGTTATGTGCAAGTTGGCTCCCACGCCACCAAGATGGCAGAATCATGCCTCTTCCCAATTTTTCGGGTGCACCTTGGAGTTAATCCCCAAGACTCCCTGTTGCAATCTACCGCGTAGAAAACCCGAAAAGCAAACGACACGGAGTATTTTCTTGCACTACAAGCATAATGAATACATCACCTATCAAGACCAACTTGTCCGGGTAGGCTTCACACACCATGCCTATGTCCGTACTTCAATTCCGGACTCTACATGCAAAACAACAGGTACTTTTCATGTCCACTCAAAGGAAAACCTCACACTTACCTCACACTCACCGCACACTCGCGAGAGCAGGTTTCCTATACAAAAAGGAAGAGGACTTCACATGTCCAAGAAGTGAATCGTTACCCTTGTGGTTCTCTTTGGCCCCATGAAGATCTAGACGGATGAAAAGTACTGCAACGACCTCGCCTCCATAGATCTGGACTGGGCTTGCGATTTTGGGCTCCGAAACTCCTCTGGCGGCCGGATCTCCACTTCTTATTCAACCTTGCTCTCCCTTCTCTCTAACTTCTTTAGAGAGAGAATGTTTGAATAGAAATGAGGGTTAAACCCTCATCTCCCGTCTATATACCAACAGGGGAAAGGCTGAGTCGTCGGATCATTTCCAAATAGAACGAACGACCTCGATAAGCCCTTAAAAGAATTTCCTGGGGCCGAACACAACTTGTGGGTATGCCCGTGTCATGGGACGTGTTCCACACTCGCCGTAAACCAGAAAACACAGAACAGGACACGACCTCTGACACGGGTTGGGACACGCTCGTGTCAACCATGTACACGCTCGTGTCATAGGCTGTGTGCCCCAATCGACGTTGAAACTGTTGCATCTTGACCAGGACACGGGCTTAGACACGCTCGTTTCAACATTTGACACGCCTGTATCAACCAACACACGCCCGTGTTCCGGGGCATGTTCCTCAATCGTCACAGGAACCATAACATCCCGAAAAGGACACGGTTTCTTGATATGCCCGTATCGATATTTGACACGCCCGTGTCGACAGAACATGCCTATACTCCAGACCATGTTACTCACTCGACACAGCCCGACTAACACCCCGAGCATGACATGACCCTTGACACGCAAGAGTCATTGGCCGTGTGCCCGACCTGGGATGACTCCGATGATCATCGACTATATTTCGTCAACCTCAAGCATGACACGACCCTGGACATGCCCGTGTCACAGGCCGTGCGACCCTAATCATGCACCAAATTGGCCTTAGAATGCTACCCGTTCCTCTTTTGAGTTTTGGGGCGTTACATGTAAGGACATAAGGCCGAGACTCTTTGTCTATTCTTACTTTCATTCCTGCTTTGGGCATTAGTGGACATTCATGTTTTGTGATGGATTCTTCCAACTTATTTAAAAGTTTCTGCTAGAATGCTCTGTGTTAGGATTAAAAAATTTATTACAGTAATTTGATATTAATATATAACTCCACTGACTATCCGTGTAATATGGCATGGGGCCCCAGCCGGACCTTCTGTTATATTCCATTTTACGGATTGGGGAGTTACAATTACCACAAATCTGCTTCTGAAGGACGAAAGGGAAAGGAAGACCAGTGGAAAGGGAATGAAAAAGGTGTTAAAGGCGTAAACGTAGGACAATATATTAGCAGACGAGTCTGACCCGTCGAGCTCGAGCGGTGAAGAAGAGGCAAATTTTTTCCACATGGGAACACACCAAGATGAGTCAGATCGCGAATACAGTGTCTATAGTGACACTGAGGTAACTCCTCCCACTTACGAAGAAATTTATGATATATATGAAAAATTATATGATAAATTAGATGACTTGTGCGATAGAAATAATGTTTTAAAATCTGAAAATAAACAAATGAAAAAGGAGTTAAAGTGTCTCAATAATGAACTGATTAAATGTGGAAAAGAGAAGGTTGTGTGCCAAGAGTGCTCTCACTCTTTGAGCACAATAAGAGAATTGGAAGAGAGCCTCTCCAAGACTTCCTCAAAAAATGGAAATCTTACCAAAGAGAGGAAGGACTTGGAAAAAATGCTACAAACTTCTCTTGGCCACATTGAGAATGAAAAGAAGTAATTCACAAATCGATGTGCGATGCTTGTCACCGAAAACACTACGTTAAAGGCGAAGAACAATGACCTGAACGTGCTATCTAAAAGTTTGCAAAATGCAAAAAATCTCTTAATATGTGATGGGATATCAATGTCAAGGCTTTGGAAAGTTCGAGTTGGGATACAAACATGTGAAGCTACCGCCTGGCGGTACCACTATCGCCGGCGTTAGCTCCCCTCCATCAAATCTGAAAAATATGCTTCAGAAATATAAAATGAATTATGATAAAGCTGGAAGCCTGTGCCCAACTTCTAGCATGAGACCAAACAGGGCGCAAAAGGTGATATCCACCACCTATGTCAAGAGTGCCAAATGTAATAAGTTTGGCCATACTTCTAGCTCGTGCTTGAAGAAAGGATTAACGAAAATTGCTCAAATCTGGATGCCAAATTCGACTACCTTTGTTATGGGTGGAAAACTTGGGTAACCAAATCTTTACCCTCATCTACTTTTTAGGTATGTTGGCAGGCTAAGGATAGGGAGAACATGTGGTACTTGGAATTTGGGTGTTCCAAACACATGACTGGCGATGAAGACAAGTTCCTTAGCATGAAAAAGAAGAAAGGATGCATGGTGACGTTTGGGGACAACATCAAAGGACACATTCTGGGTATCGGTACCATAGGTAATAAAGTATTTTCTATTTTAAATGTACTGCTAGTATAAGGCTTGAAGAATAATTTAATTTTTATTAATCAACTATGCGATAAGAGCTTGAATGTGTTGTTTGAAACCTCTACAAATACATGCAATATTATAAATGCTAAATCGAACACCGTGTTGTTCAATACACATAGAAATCATAATGTCTATATAATTAGGTTTGAGGACATATCTTCATCTAAATTTAAAATGCTTAGATGCTAAAAATAAAGAATTGGAACTTTGACATATGAGGCTTGGTCATTAACGGTGTAAACTAATAGTCAAACGATCGAAAGAAAAACTAATCTGTGGACTTTCAAAACTAAGCGGTAGTTTGAATTCTTTATCTGCTCCTTGCCAAAAGAAAAAAATTCACGAAATCTTCCTTTAAAAGCAAAAAAAGAAGATATTTTCACATCTAGACCACTACAATTAATTCACATGGATCTGCTTGGTCCTCTTAATACATGTAGCTTAGGTGGGAAATGTGTAACGCCCCAAGTTTCTTCAGATAGGAAGTGAATTCTGAGCGATACCGCCTGGCGGTAGGGTTATCGCCGGCGGTACCTTGGCTAATTTATTTGGAAGAGTTCTCTGGTTGTTACTGTGTGGAGAGAACGATACCCCGTGGCGGTAGCGTCAGGCGTCGAGATTATCGAGAGCTGCTTATTGACTCGACGTATTGTCTACCGCGCGGCGGTAGGTTATTATTGCACAACGTTATCAAGGCTGATTATTGGGCTGACCTCTCGGGAAGATATCGCCCAACGGTAAGGATACCGCAGGCTGTAGTTTGGTCAATTTATTTGGCGAAGCCCTTGGGTTTTTACCATGCGACGGTAGTAGCTGCCGCACTTCGGTAGAAAAAGCGGTCGTGTCATAACCGTTGCTAGCTACCGCGTGGTGTTGGAATCCTATTGCGCGGTGATAGCGAAATTGTAATGGCATGACCACGTATCATCCTGTGGTTGGAGGGCCTAGGCAGTGGCTCAAGAAATGAGGCATTGATTAATGGCACCGCGCGGCGGTAGCTAGTTACGACACGACTGTATCAGGAAGAGAGAAGTTCAGTCAAAGGAGATCTCGCCGCCATTGGAGTTTCGAGGCTCAGATTCGCGGGATGACTTCAGATCTAAGGAGTCAAAGCCGTAACAGTCATTTTCATTCAGCTAGAATCTCTTCCATGGCGCCGAAATGGACTTCTAGGGTAACGACCATCTTCATTGGACATGTGAAGTCCTTCATTTTGGCATTTGAGGGGAGACGCTCCGCGAACACGTGGAAGTGGTTCTACTGACGGGTAGATCTGTGTATCCCAATTAGTTTTGCATTTAGATTTGGAATCGAAGTACCTAATAGGCATGTTGTGTGAAGACCATCCGGACAGGTTGGTCTGGATTGGTGATGATTGTATGTTTTGTATGCCGGAGAAGACTCCATGGTAACCACGTAGATTTCGAAGTTGCGGAGTGTGCAGATGACTGCGTTGAGAGTATTGGACGTAGACTCTAGGAAAACACCTAAAAAAGGGAGAAGAATCGATAGTCTATCCCCTACCGCACGGTGGTAGCACTACTGCCAGCAATAGCTCTCAGTGAGTGCTGTATTGATTATTGAGGCCTGTCTCTTGGAGACTCGGTGGCCATTTTTTGAGGCCTTTCTCTTGGAGACCTGAGTTCCATTTATTGAGGTCTGTCTCATAAAGACCAGGGGGCCAAAGTATGAGAGTTGAGAGCCTGTGTGGCCCAAATTGGGCGGTCGTGAGTGCCAGCCTTGAAACATAACAGAGTTATGTTTGATTGTGAATGGGAAAGGGGAGGCTTACCCGCATCATGGATTGTTACGCCCAGTGATTTGAGCAAAGATAAAGAGCTGAACTGTACCCAGCCCTATGTCGTTTGACTTGGAGTGAGTCAAAGAGTGTATCCAGGGGATCATCGTGACTTTATCGTAGCCATAAGGGCGAGTCTTTGTCTTCGGCCTGGAACGACTAGAGAATACTCAAGTTATGCTAATTGTCGCTGGAATGGAGGTGGGACCCTAGGAATTCTGGTACATCGATAATGTACACTGAGTGCATGAGTAGTGTGGCCGATAGTGCCGACGTCTGTGGTGAATGGTGCTTAAGTTGCACGTTCTGTATACCAATATTTGATTATGCTAATGCCTGTAGGTACGGAGCATCTCCACCCCGAGTGAGGGGTGTGGTCATTAAAATTTGGTCAGCTAATGCTGACCGTTGTTATTGTTTGCCACCATTGCGGTGGAATGTCTCATGTAGGTGCAACCGAGCCAAGCAGGAAATAGCGGGCTGGATCCCAGGATTTCTAAGCTGGCCCTTGAAGGCCAAAGCGAATTACAGGTTTACTTTATCGCTCATGTATGGCCGGCCTGCATGCCGATGTATGTAAAACAATTTTATTTAAGTTGAACGATGTAAGGCCTTAAGGCCAATACTTTTTGTGTATTTGCTTTATAATTCCTACTTTTGTGTTAGTGGACATTCAATTTGTTGGGTTCCCCTAAACCTTTAAATTACTTCCACTAGAATGCACTCTGTGTTTGGATGCGTGAAATTTGGATTATTGTTTCAATTAGTAGCTCCTTTGACTATTCGAAGTATATGGCGTCGGGCCCCGGCTGGACCTTCTATTATATGCTATGTGAAGGATGTGGGTGTTACAAAATGATACATGTTTATGATTATAGACGACTACTCTCATTTTTGTTGGATCGTTTTTCTTGCTAATAAATCTGATACATTATTTGAATTCTCTAACTTATGCACTAGATTGCAAAATGAAATGGAACTAAAGATAAAATGCATATGATTCGATCACAGCAGAGAATTTGAGAATGAAAATTTTATAAATTTTTGTAACAATTTAGGTATTCGACACGAGTTCTTAGTGTAACATCCCCGTCTATCACATAAAATATAACAGAAGGTCCTACCGGGGCCCGACGCAATATACTACAAATAGCCAAAGGAGTTACTAATTGAAACCATAATGCAAATACACGCATCCTATCACAGAGTGCATTCTAGCGGAAGTAATTTAATGGTTAACAGGAACCCAATCAATTGAATGTTCACTAACATAAAAGTAGGAATGATAAACCAAATACACAAATAGTCTTGGCCTTAAGGCCGTATGTCTCAACCCGTATTTTCTTCGCATTAAAGTGATATATCAAAGTAAGAGAAAACATGCATTATGATGCCATGCCGTACAGGGGATAACTGCAGGCGCTCAGGCAAGAACTCGAACGTAACACTTTATATGAAATACTCAAGATTATTATGAAAAAAATTGTAATTTAAGTTAAGTTTTGATGCTGTATCCCTCAGCTCAATGGATCAACTAGTCCACAAGTAAAAAGCATGAATATACGCTGCAAAAAATACTTTGTTTATACTAATTAACACCCTACATGAGCATAAACATCCAAACAGGACAACTCCTGATAGGTATTGATAAGTTATAAATATTCATATTTTTAGTAGTTTATTTGTGTAGTTTTAGTTTATTTTCATTATTTTTCTTTAATATATTGTTTCTTTTTTCGTATATATCTTCTAACTTGACTTCTTTTTATTTTCTAGAATTTTTCAGAAAATTGTCAAAAATTCAAAGTACACGCCCGTGTCAAATTAGTCACGCCCATGACCTGGGCGTGTTACTTTGATTGTAGTGGAAAAGTGGTGCCTGCAAAGAAATGATCCAGACATGCCCGTGTCAAATCTGACACGCCTGTGTTCAGACCCGGCATTCCCCATGTAGCGCCACTCGATGCATTCAGTTTGACGATCCCAGCTCGACGCTTTGCATGTCACGCACGTGTCCCGATTAACACGCCTGTGTCAATCCCGATCGACGTTCATCCAGCCCAGCTCAACGCTCGACGAAATGCTGCCAAATTGCGCTCGACGAAATGAAGCCAGCAACCACTCGACGCTTGATGCCTCAACACTCGACGCCTTCTCCAAATAAACCTTACGGACACGCCCGTGTTGATTCTGGAACACGCCAGTGTTGAACCCAGCTCGATGTTCATCAATCCCAGCTCAACACCTCCACCAGACTTACCTTGCTGACATGCCCGTGATATCCCTGTCACGCCCGTGACCTACACGTGCCCCAATCCAGAAGCTTCCAGAAATCGACCAATCACAAAGATTTTGACTTCTCCAGCATGCTAGACCTGACACGCCCCCCTGTCACACCCGTGATTAGAGCGTGTCACCTTCTTTTTTTGTTTATAAGTATATATTTTCTATAATATACAAGGGTCCAAACTTTTGGGCCATTGCTGTTAGGAGGGCTGCTTAAGTGCTTTTCATGCTTTTTAAGGAGAATTTCTCCCCCTCACTTTATGTTTGTTTTTTTGCTTGGTAATCAACTCTTCATCTTAATAAAATTAGTAGCTTTTTCCTCCTTACGTTGTTATGGATCACATCTATGTGCTCCACCTTCAGCAATCTTATTTGTCTTTTGTTTTTCTTTATTTTTTTATGTGTGTGTGTGAGTGTATGAGTTTATTTTTTATGTTTTTATGTTTGTATGCTTTTATGTTTTTCATTCTTATGAGTTTATCAAAACATTTTTAAAGTGTTTTTTTTATTTATTTTCTTTAACTTAGTTTTTATTTTCGTAAAACTTTTTGTTACTTTTTACTTTATTTCCACTTTTTAAGCTCTTTTATGAAATTATAAGAATGAAAATGTTATCATTTTATTTTTTTGAGCACTTTGCACTTTTCTATTTTTGTTGAGTGCGTGCGTGTATGAGTTAGCTTTTATTGCTTTTTTTATCGCTTTCTTCAATTAGGTAGAGTGCGTGCGTGTAGGAGTTAGCCTTTTATCGCTTTCTTTATCGCCTTCTTCAAGTTTTGTAGAGTGTGTGCATGTGTGCATTTATTTCCCACCTACTCGTTCGAGTAGGTGGGGCTTTCATTTCTCGCCTACTCGTTTGAGTAAGACTTATTATTTACTGTTTTTATTTCCTGCCTACTCATTTGAGTAGGGCTTGTCATTTCCCGCCAACTCGTTTTAGTAGGACTTGTCATTTTATCGCTTTCATTTCCTGCTTACTCGTTTGAGTAAGACTTGTATTTCAATTATGCAATTTATTTTCTTAAGTCGTCCCCATTCCGATGAGTGGCTAATCATTCTTAACCCTCAATATCGAAGAGCATTGAGACAGATAAAATCGCTTTAAATAATTAAAGGTCTTCTTTTTCTCGTTAATTAAAGCACTTAAGGTTTGCCATGGGTATACAACGCGTAGGACCACATATTGATGTGTGGGCTCTATTTCCATTGTCAATACGCTAGCCTGCCAGAGGCCGTGCGTATGGACCGATAACCCTTGGGTAAAGAGAATTGCGTGCATAACCTCGAGAGAGGAGAAGCGTAATTCTCCCGGATTGAGTTCCTCACCCAATAACAGGGTTCTTAACATAATACGGGCATTAAGAGGAATCCTTTGTCGGACGAGAGTCCGGTCGAATAGTCTTAATGTTCAGGTGAGCGATATTCCTAGAGCTAGGTGAGCTCATTCTTTTGGAATCTCCACGGCCAAGTCGCCCTTTTATTAATTTGAAATTTAGGATATCTATTTATTAAAAGTTATTTTAGTTCAATTCCTTCAGTACCATTGCGCTATTTCTTCATTGGCTTTTTCTGCTTTTATTTTCTGCATTTTTTTTATATATCCGCCTTAGATAATTAAATAATCAATAGACAAATTATTATCGGTAAAATAATAATCCCTCCAAGGAAAGAGTAGAAATAGTCAACCCGTCCCCGAGAACAATACGACCCCGATATTCCCCACCGGAATATCCTATACTACACGCGATAGGTGCACTTGCCTCCTTTCGTTAAAACTCGGTTTCAACCTTTTTTATATATCAAATAAATCTGCGCGCCCCGTCTCTCTAACTAAATAAACCACTTTTATAACCAAACCTACCCACTCGGGGCGCCGCGAGTTTTAACCATCAAGATTTTGGCGCCGTTGCCGGGGAATTTTCGAGTTGTTATTTTTAATTTCTGGAGCCTATTACTTTTACCCTTTTTTATTATTTCATATATATTCATCTACAAAAAAAATTAAATGACGTCGTTTAACAAAAAAAATTTAAAACTATAATTTAAAAAACTAGAAAACTAAAAAGTTAAAACAAAAAACTAAAAATCTAAAAAAAAACAAAAAAACAAAAAAGTATCTAAAAAAACTTAAAAACTCTTCTTAAAAACAAAACCCCCCATGTCTTAATTTTTTTTTCTTTTCTTGCAAATCAAAAAATTGTAACTAGTAAAAAAAAAAATTTATTTTCTCGCCTCGGCTTCGCCTTGCGCTATTGTGAGCGATAGGGGAACGTACTTCTGTAATGCTCATATAGCTAAGACGTTAGCTCATTACGAGTCACAAACACACTTGCCACCCCCTACAACCCGCAAACTTCTTGTCGAGTTTATCTTTTTTGTATTTTTTATTATGTTTTTGTTATTTGTTATTAATAATGCAAGGTTTCTAAACGGGCCTTCCTGAATGCGTTTCAGGGAAATTTCCTCCCTTCTGTCCTTTTTTGTACATACCTACATTTTATTTCATATCGTTCCGCATACTTATATTGCAAAATTGGGGACATTGTTGGAATTAAGTATGGAGGTGTTTTCTTATTTTTTACACTTTCTTTTTCCCGCACTTTTATATTTTGCAATCTTTAAAAATTACAAAAAAATATGCAAAAATTTTAAAAAACTCCAAAATTTTTGCTTGTTTTTATCATCAAAAAACCAAAAAATTCATATTTTAAATTTTTTTTTTAAAATATTTTGATTTTACCTTGAATTTTTTTTTGTAAATAACCTTTCTCTTTCCCCCTCTCTTCTTTGTAAATAACATCTCTTTCACTTCCCTTTCTTATAAATAAATTGATAAAATGTTAAAACATCAAAAAAAAATATAGAAAATCCAAAAATCCAAAAAATATAATAAATCTAAAAATACAAAAAAAGAGAATAATTATAAAAATAAAAAAAGATAATAACCCTAAAAAACCTAACAAAAATTTCTTTTGTTTATTATGAAACAAATAAATCACATATCTCATTCTTAACCCTTTTCGCTCTCCAAAAATCTGGTTTCGAGTTTATTTATAAGCGAATTTTATTAATCTTTTATTTACTATTTGTTTATTAATTAAGAATAGATTTAGATATCGGGGTTAAGTTTTAAAGAATTTGTTGGAACACCCTAATTTGGATTTGGGTCAGGATCACTATGTCTTTAGGATTATTAGATTGACCCATCAAGGTATAGCTAAGGGTCATAGGATGCGCTAAGTCAAAAGCTCTCAGAGTTTGAAGAAATCAGCCAAGAGAAATCAGTCAGAGAAGAATTCAGAATTCAACCTTGGCATCGCTCAGATCGACGTTTTGAAGTTCAGGCATCGAGCTGAGATCGACGATCTCTTAGCTCAGGTCCACGAGGCGTCGAACTCCGTTCAACGATCTCCGAGCTCAGGTCGACGAAATGTCGAACTCCATTCGACGATCTCTGAGCTCAACTCTGCTAAGTCGTCGAACTCCGGTCGACGATCTTCGAGCTCAGATCAACGATCTGCCTTCAGCTTGTTTCCAAGTCACTGAGCTCAGTTCGACGATCGTAGAGCTCAGTTCGACGTTTTCTGTCTGATGTTCAATCCAATCTCTGAGCTCAGTTCAACGATCGTAAAGCTTAGATCGACCTATTTCTGAGAGATCGATGACTTTAAGGATTCAAATTCAGTCGGCCTTTGAAATGTTTTTCAAATTCTCTCATCATTTATTTCAAGAGATTTGTTAGCCATTTTCATTTATTCTGGAGCAAGTTTCAAGGGATTTCTCAGAGAATGTTTATTGGACTTTCCTCCAGAAGACAAAATATTTATGGAATACATTTATGACTGCTAACGGCTATCTTGGACAGAGGATCATCAGAGAATAATATACACAACAACAGATCAAGAGAAATAGAACACTCAATATACACATACACAGATAGTGAGATCAACTTAGAGAAAAATCAAGTGATCAATCCTGAAGAGTTAGATTGAAAATTAGCATACTGAAAAGTGTTCATAGCTTCAACATTAAAGACTCCAAACAACTCATATTTCAGCCCCTGCTGAAATCATCTTCTGCTGGAGATCTGAAGCTTCTGAAGGCCTATCACCCTAGCAAAGCTCTCACTCCTGAACCATCTACATCTCAGGGGGAGCTTTAACAACACAATCAATCCACTAAGTCTTCTCTCAGTGATTGAGACAGAGAAGACAACTTCACCTCTTCCTTTTTCTTTTCCTATTGTAAAAGGGTTATCAAAACTCCCTTCAAAAGTTCTGAATCTGGTTCTGAGAGCCTTGTCAAAACTCAGTGGTGGTAAGACACTTTATCAAAAAATCTAGTTTGGTTTTTGAGCACCTTATCAAAAGCTCATTGGTGCTCAGGACACCTGATCAACTCTTCCTGCAGTGGATTCCTACCAAGGGTGGTAGAAGAGTGGACTACCCAAGTTTAGGGGAACCACTATAAATTTCTTGTGTTGTCTGGTTTGCCTTTATTTCTTTTCTTTATTATTCTTGCTGTGTGTTTGATCTAATCTCTAGGATAGATCTCACTTTCAATTGGTATCAGAGGGAGGTTGGTTATTCAACAACTAGATCTTCATTAGTTTGGTTGTTTATACAGGATAACACCTGAACCAAAAGATCTCTCTTTTGATCCATCCTAGTTAGATTAATTATTCTGTTTTTCACATAACAAGAATATGGAATATTCTAGCACCATACCTCCTAAGTGCAACATAAACAAATTTGCACTTTGGAAGACAAGAATTAAGTCATTTATGGACAATATTGATGAAGAAATATTTTATGCCATTATGAAAGGTCTCCCAACCTCAGCAACAACAACTAAAAGGGCCAGACTAGCTGATGCCAGAGCCATGAATATCCTAGCACAGTCATTATCTGATGAATTGTTCCAGGAAGTTGTTGAATGCTCAACAGCTAAGGAGATATGGGATTCTCTTCATCAAATGGCTTCTGAACCAGTTGATGGAACAACAGAAAGAAGCTACAACATCTTATTTGAAGAAGGAGAATCAGTATCCCTAGATGTCATTTGGGATGTATCAGATGATGAATCATCACTTGAAGATGAAGAGGAGGAAGCAAGGGCCAAACAATTCTGCTTAATGGCCATCAATACTTCCTGCAGCAGTTTAAAGTCTGAACAGACAGAAGGAAAATCAAAACCTGAAGAGGATCAGGTATTATCTAACTTTGTTCTCATTTAAGTTAACTTAGAACTTCAATTTTGCTGCCAAGATTCAATAAAACCTGAGGAGGAAACAAAACCTCTCAGAGGAATGTTTTCAGAATATATTCAAAGGAAAAAGAAACATTTTAATCAACGAAATAAGTTCAAATCGTCGAACTCAGATCGACGATCTTATATAAAATCGTCGAACTCAGATCGACGATCCTATATAAAATCGTCAAACTCAGTCTGCTTTTTCATAAATTTGATTTATAATTATAAGGATAAACTATTTAAAATATTTTCAAATCCTTTTCCTATTTGGAACAAATTTATTAGGAAACATCTTTTCTTAAGGGCTGCTTCTATCCTTTTGATATCTTGTTCAAAATTATGTTAGGATTTCTATATGAGAATTCTCTGTCAGATAACTTTATATTTCTTGTAGATCCTTTTCTAAATTCATCTAGATTGAGTCCTCTACTCTAGTTGCATTGGTCAGCAGTGATCATGGCACTGAGTTTGAATCTCTTCTGATGAAAAGAAATTCTATAGGAAGAAAGATATCAGACTTTGTTTTTTAGATTCAGAATCCTAATAAAATGTGCTGGACAAATATCATTTTTTATGCTAATATATCCTTTTCAAGGAGAGAGCAATCTCTACCATAGCCTTCTGCAGGTACCATCTATAAGAATTAGCTGGATGACTCAATAAAAATCCAATTTTCAAAGTCATCCCAGCCTCCTCCAGTCATAGTTACTGCATCAACATAGGGGGAGTTTTGTAAAGCCAGCAACAGTCAGTTTTAACAACAACAGAAGTCAGCTATGCAAAGCTTCTCTTTTTATATCTTATGCTTTGTAATATTAATTATAATATTTTTATGTAAATAGTAATCCTAACCCAAATTGGGGGAGATTGTTGGAACACCCTAATTTGGATTTGGGTCAGGATCACTATGTCTTTAGGATTATTAGATTGACCCATCAATATATAGCTAAGGGTCTTAGGATGTGCTAAGTCAAAGGCTCTCAGAGTTTTAAGAAATCAGCCAAGAGAAATCAGTCAGAGAAGAATTTAGAATTCAACCTTGGCGTCGAGCTCAGATCGACGTTTTGAAGTTCAGGCGTCGAGCTGATATCGACGATCTCTGAGCTCAGGTCCACGAGGCGTCGAACTCCGTTCGATGATCTCCGAGCTCAGGTCGACGAAACGTCAAACTCCGTTCGACGATCTCTGAGCTCAACTCTGCTAAGTCATCGAACTCCGGTCGACGATCTTCGAGCTCAGATCGACGATCTGCCTTCAGCTTGTTTCCAAGTAACTGAGCTCAGTTCGACGATCGTAGAGCTCAGTTCGACGTTTTCTGTCTGATGTTCAATCCAATCTCTAAGCTCAGTTCAACGATCGTAGAGCTCAGATCGACGTTTTTCTGAGAGATCGACGACTTTAAGGATTCAAATTCAGTCGGCCTTTGGAATATTTTTCAAATTCTCTCAGCATTTATTTCAAGAGATTTGTTAGCCGTTTTCATTTATTCTGGAGCAAGTTTCAAGGGATTTCTCAGAGAATGTTTATTGGACTTTCCTCCAGAAGACAAAATATTTATGGAAGACATTTATGACTAGTAACGGCTATCTTGGACAGAGGATCATCAGAGAATAATATACACAACAGTAGATCAAGAAAAATAGAACACTCAATACACACATACACAGATAGTGAGATCAACTCATAGAAAAATCAAGTGATCAATCCTGAAGAGTTAGATTGAAAATTAGCATACTGAAAAGTATTCATAGCTTCAACATCAAAGACTCCAGACAACTCATATTTCAGCCTCTGCTGAAATCATCTTCTGCTGGAGATCTGAAGCTTCTGAAGGCCTATCACCCTAGCAAAGCTCTCACTCCTGAACCATCTATATCTCAGGGGGAGATTAGACAACACAATCAATCCACTAAGTCTTCTCTCAGTAATTGAGACAGAGAAGACAACTTCACCTCTTCCTTTTTCTTTTCCTGCTGTAAAAGGGTTATCAAAACTCCCTTCAAAAGTTCTGAATCTGGTTCTGAGAGCCTTGTCAAAACTCAGTGGTGGCAAGACACCTTATCAAAAAATCTTGTTTGGTTTTTGAGCACCTTATTAAAAGCTCATTGGTGCTCAGGACACCTGATCAACTCTTCCTGCAGTGGATTCCTACCTAGGGTGGTAGAAGAGTGGACTACCCAAGTTTAGGGGAACCACTATAAATTTCTTGTATTGTCTGGTTTGCCTTTATTTCTTTTCTATATTATTCTTGCTGTGTGTTTGATCTAATCTCTAGGATAGATTTCACTTTCAGAATTTATTATACTTTGTTCTTAAGATATGAGACTTGTTTTAGACACTACTTCTAATTTGTCTAAAAACAGAGCACATGCATTATGTTAGAAAATAACAACCTTGGACTTCAATTATGTTTACTTCAAGCTTTTTTTTTGAAATATAGGAACGTTCAATTTATAAAGATTGCTCTCAAATTTTTTTTATTAAAATCTAGTTTTCTTCTTGAAAAATATAAACCCATCTCCTTTTTTTCATGTCTTATTTGACATGATTTAATCCCTTTTTATCCTTAAAAGAATCTATGTCAATGAGAATAAGATTTTGTTCCTTAAACATAGGCATCCAATATTTTTTTAAAAAGATTATATGTTACGGAGTAAGAGGATAAAATTCATTACACCTATACATATACATTGGGTTATATGAAGTTGATTCGAAAAATTATGTTAGGAAAATAAGATTTCATTTTTCTTAACATTAAAAAAAAATCATTAGAGGTTTGAAAAAAATATACATCACCTCTAAAAACCTAAGCCCTCTTCATAAACCAAAACAAACCCTTAGCCAATTTCGATGATTCTAGAATTAATTTAAATTTTTTTTGAGAGCATAATTTTTAAATTGCATTATTTACTTTAATTCTTACAAGCTAAAGTTTCTATAATTCCAGTCTATTTTTGTTAACCTAACAAATACAAAATTTGCTTTCTATTTGATTAATTAAGAAGTCTTTTGGCAAAAACTTTTCATCTATTTAAAACATTTTCATGATTTAGGACTTAACTCTTAAACCCCGGATATTTATTTTGATCTTTCTTTTATTTAATTTAAGCGGTAGGTAAATTTAGAATTTTTTCAATTCCTTATAAGTTCATCTCAAACTTTTGCTCTGGAATAACAAAAGCTTAAGTATGGGGGTATTTGATAAGTTGTAAATATTTATATTTTTTAGAAGTTTTTTTGTGTAGTTTTAGTTTATTTTTGTTATTTTTAGTTATTTTTCTTTAATAAATTGTTTCTTTTTTGTATATATCTTCTAACTTAACTTCTCTTTATTTTCTGGAACTTTTCAGAAAATTGTCAAAAATTCAAAGTACACGCCCGTGTCAAATTGGTCACGCCCGTGACCTGGGCGTGTTACTTTGATTCCAGTGGAAAAGTGATGCCAACAAAGAAATGAACCAGATACCCCTGTGTCAAATCTGACACACCCGTGTTTGGACCCGACATGCCCCGTATCGTGCCACTCGACGCTCGACGCATTCATATCGACGATCCCAGCTCGACGCTTTGCATGTCACGCCCGTGTCCCGATTGACACGCCCGTGTCTATTCCGATCTACATTCGTCCAGCCTAGCTCAGTGCTCGATGATTCGTCTAGCAGCACTCGACATGTAACACCCCTATCCGTCACATAGCATATAGCAGTAGGTCCGGCCGGGGCCCGACACCATATACTACGGACAGACCGGTTGGTTACGCGTTGAAACCATTCAACCAATCATGTCGTCCTACACAACACCTAGCGGAAGCAATTTATTAGGTTGCAAAAGAAATAAGAACCCAGCCACAACAGCATGAATGTCCACTACTAACTCAGGAATGTATACATATCACAAGGAGAAATGGCCTTAAGGCCTTACACTGTTCACTTAACAAAATAAGTGTTTTCATACTTCGGCTCGCAGGCCGGCCATACATGAAAAATGGGAAAGAAACATAAGCAATTAGGCCTTCGAGGGCCGGCACGGCAACAAGGGCTTTAGCCCGCTATTTCCCGCTCTGCTCCGCAGCACCTGCAAGCAATAAACCACCGCCCGATGGCAAACAATAGCAACGGTCAGCAATGCTGACCAAATTATAACGATCCTGCCCCCACATTCGGGGCGGCGATGCTCTTTCCCTGCACTTTATTAGCATAGGCATTTATATAAAGTATTTGCACTTCACCACAGGCGTAGGCTCGCACGGCCACACACCCCGTGCACTCAGGGCACATTCTCGGTGAACCGGCCAACGTCACGTCAATTCAAGCCATAGACGTTCCCAATCCACCACCGCCTCTTGGACGGTCATCCAAATGAGCATTTTGTCTTATTGGCCTTGGTCACGACAATTTAAGCCATAGACCGCCGAAGACCCTCATCCATGCCAACGGTCCTACCGAACGACATAGACCGGGTACGGTTCCGCCTGACCCGTGCTCATACCGCAACGACAATTTAAGCCATATGTGCAGGCCAAGACTCACCGAGTCCCGTTTCCACCACAATAATCACATAACCCGGTTATGTTCACGTTGGCCCCCTGCCACCGTGTTGGCAAAACCCGCTTTTACCCAGTTTTCCGGGTGCACCTTGGAGTTAATCTCCAAGGCTCCCTGATGCAATCTACCACGTAGAAAACTCGAAAAACACCCAAACACCCGGAGTCTTCCTCGGTTCATATGCAATGCAACATCACCGATCCGGCTCTACTTGTCCGGATAGGCTTCACACACAATGCCTATGTCCGTTTTCGCATACGGACTCTACACAAGGGGGACTTTACATATCTACCCCAAGGAACGCTCCAACTCTTCGCTCACTCGCGAGAGAGGGCTTCCTATGCAAAAGGAAAAAAGGGCTTCACATGCCCAAGGATGAGAAATTGTTACCCTTGCGTTCTTCCGCGGCGCCATGAAAATCTATGCGGATGAAAAGCACCGCAATCTCCTTGCCTCCGCGGATCCGAAGACGACTCGCGATTTGGAGCTCCGAATCTCCACCGGCCGTCGGAGTTGACCTCCTTCTTCCTCCTCCAAGCTCTCCCTTCTCTCTAGGTTTTAGAGAGAGAGTGCCCAAGTGAAATAAGGGTTTCAAAACCCTATTCCCGGCTAAAACCACCCAGGAGCAGCCCCCCACCGTCGGATCCAAAGCCAAGGAAACGAACGGCCAGGATTAGATCTGAAATCCCAAAAACTGGGCCGAACACGGGTTCACACACGGCCGTGTGCCTGGCTGTGTAGCTCATTCGCCGTCTCGACCAAAATTGAAAACCAGCAACTCGGCATGTGACACGGCCTCCGACACGCCCGTGTCGCCTGCGACACGCCCGTGTCGGGACCCGTGTCACGCCCCCTATGTGCAATTTATCAACACTTCGCAGTCAGAGAGGTACACGACTTGGTGACACGGCATCAGACACGCCCGTGTCAAACTAGACACGCCCGTGTTCGTGCCCGTGTCATTACCAGTGTACCCAACCGCACAGCCCAGGTGTGACACGGCCTGGGACATGCCCGTGTCCTAGGCCGTGTTCCACCACACGACCATCGTCGACCTGAACTGGTCGACGACACGGCCCCGAGCTCGACACGCCCGACACGGCCTCCGACACGCCCGTGTCGGGGCCCGTGTCACCTGCACAAAAAACTTGTCTTGGCCAAAATCGATCCCCGTCGCTCCTACAACATTTTGGGGTGTTACAATTCTTCCCCCCTAAAAGAATTTTGTCCACGAAATTAATAAAGGAAAAACAGGACTTAACGTAAAACAGTACCTGAGCGAAACAATTCCGGGTACTCCTCGAGCATAGTCTGCTCCCGTTCCCAAGAGAGCTCCTCACGCCCGCAATTATCCCACCAGACCTTAACCATCCGGATCTCCTTATTACGAAGCCTCTTGACCTCAACATCTTCAATACGAATGGGCTTGACCCAAGTCGTCAACCCCTCGTCCACCGGCACTTGATCAGCCGCGATCACCTGCGAAGGCTCTTGAACCGCCTTCCGCAACACAGAAATGTGGAACACATCATGCAATCCACTTAACTCCACCGATAGCCTCAAACGGTATGCCGCTTCGCCGACTCGCTCCAGAACCTCAAAAGGTCCAAGGTATCTTGGGCTCAGCTTCTTCAAGCGTCTCACCCGCGAAATCCCCTTGAACGGCTTCACTTTCAGATATACCCAATCGCCTACCGCGAACTCCACGTTCCGGTGCTTGGCATTGTAATACTTCGCCTGCCGGTCCTGAGCGATCAACAAGCGCTCTCGAATGATCCGAACTAACGAGGTAGCACTCTCCACCTCCTGCTTCTTGTACAACCTTGCCTCACCCGTTTCAAGCCACGATAATGGCGTGCGACACTTCCTACCATACATGGCCTCGAAGGGCGCCATTTGTATACTTGCTTGGTAGCTGTTGTTGTACGCGAACTCCACCAAATACAGGTGGTCTTCCCAATGCTTACCGAAATCCAGAACACACATGCGT
Source organism: Platanthera zijinensis (assembly GCA_039513925.1). Lineage (NCBI taxonomy): Eukaryota > Viridiplantae > Streptophyta > Magnoliopsida > Asparagales > Orchidaceae > Platanthera > Platanthera zijinensis. The sequence continues at coordinate 75,137,899 of CM077094.1, forward strand.
AGCATGTCCTCCATCATTCTATTGACCCTCTCGGTCTGCCCATCCGTCTGCGGATGGAAAGCTGTACTGAACTTTAACTTTGTCCCCAGCATCTGCTGCACCAACCTCCAATCATTTGACGTGAACCGCCCATCGCGATCACTCACAATGCTACGGGGCACACCATGCAGTCTAACAATATTGTCAACATACAACTTTGCCAATTTCTCCATTGGATCATCCTTCCTATACGGAATGAAATGCGACACCTTGGTTAGCCGATCTACGATCACCCATATGGCGTCGTCCCCTTCTGCGACCTTGGAAACCCGTGCACAAAGTCCATAGATATATCGTCGAATTTCCACTCCGGTATAGGCAAGGACTTCAGAAATCCTCCCGGCTTTTGGCATTCCGCCTTCACCAAGGCGCACGTTTGGCATTTAGCCACGTACAACGCCACATCTTTCTTGAGCCCCGGCCACAAGAACAGCTTCTTGAGATCACGATACATCTTCGTGCTCCCTGGGTGGATTGAGTACTTGGTATGATGAGCCTCGTACATCAACTCCGCCCGGAGGTTACCCCCACTCGGGACGCACAACCGATGATCCTTCCTTAATAAACCATCTTCCACCGAGAACTGGGAATTTGACCCATCCAGAGCGACCTCCATAAGCTCCTTCATGGAGTCGTCTAACTCCAATGCCTGCCGAACCCGGTCAGCCAGGTCATACTGCACCTCTGTCCAGTTTAACATTGCTTTGGCGCTCGTCTGCCTGTCAACGCAATAGATCTCAAGTTCCTCCAACTCCCGTACTAGCCGCTCATCATGCACCGACAACCAGTTGGCTTGGGCGGGAGCCCTGCGGCTCAGCGCATCCGTAACTGCGTTGCCTTTCCCGGGTACATAATGTATTTTGAAGGTGTAGTCCCCTAGGAACTCCATCCACCTCCTCTGCCTCATATTAAGGTCCTTTTGATCCAACAAGTATTTTAGGCTCTTATGATCGGTGTATATATCGACCCTTATGCCGTAAAGGTAGTGCCTCCACAACTTGAGTGCAAATATCACGGCCGCCAACTCCAAGTCGTGCACCGGATAATTCCTTTCATGCACCTTCAACTGACGCGATCCATACGCTATTACGCTCCCATGCTGCAACAACACGCAGCCCAAGCCACTACCCGAAGCGTCGCTATACACCTCGATGCCCTCGGTCCCACTCGGAGAACTAAGCACTGGCGCCGTGGTCAACCGTCTCTTCAGCTCCTCAAAAGCTTGCACGCACTCTTGCGTCCACAAGAATTTCTGATCCTTCCTTGTCAACTTCGTGAGAGGTAAAGCTATCCGCGAGAAGTTCTCTACGAAGCGCCTGTAATATCCGGCAAGCCCGAGAAAACTACGGACTTCCGCGACAGAAGACAACGCAGGCCACTCCCGTATCGCAATAATCTTCGCCGGATCCACCGCTATACCTTCCCCACTCACTATATGACCAAGGAACGCTACCGAGGGTAGCCAGAACTCGCACTTGGAGAACTTTGCGTAAAGCTCATTCCTTCTCAGAGTCTCCAACACCAGGTGCAAGTGCTTGAAGTGGTCTTCTTCGCACTGCGAGTACACCAATATATCGTCAATAAAGACGATCACAAAGCGATCCAGGAAGTCTCGGAACGTCCTGTTCATCAAATCCATAAATACCGATTGCGCATTCGTCAGTCCAAACGGCATGACCGTGAACTCGAAATGCCCATATCTTGTGCTGAACGCCATCTTCGGGATATCACACTCCCTTATCCTCTGCTGGTAGTAACCCGACTTCAAGTCCAACTTGGAGTATACCGACGATCCGACTAACTGATCAAAGAGATCATCAATCCTCGGGATCGGGTACTTATTCTTCTCCGTCAACTTGTTCAATTCTCTGTAATCGATACACAGCCGCATACTTCCGTCCTTCTTCTTAACGAAGAGGACCGGTGCGCTCCAAGGCGACGAACTTGGACACACATAACCTTGCTCCATCAGCTCCTCCAGCTGAACCTTCAACTCCGCCATCTCCTTTGGCGCCAACCTATAAGGAGCACGTGACACGGGCTTGGCACACGGCACGAGCTCGATGGTGAAATCGATCTCCCGCTGCGGTGGGGCTCCAGGAAGACTATCCGGGAACACATCGGGGTATTCGCAAACCACGGGAATCTCAACCAAAGTGGACTTTGGCTCCACAGTCCCCACTATCGTGAAGAACAGCTCTACACCAGCACGAACTGCCTTCACCACCTGAAGAGCAGACATCAGTGTCTTGCTCGACCCCTTCAGCTCCTCGAATGTAGTCTCCCGCCCTACACCCAGCTTGACCTCCTTACGGTCACAGTCAATCCAAGCTTTCTGCTCCAAAAGCCAATCCATTCCAAAGATCACGTCGAACTCTACTAGCGGCAACAATGACGCTAGCAAGTCGAACTCTTGGCTCCCAATGCGAACCTTCACAGCGCACACTCTGTCCGCACGCATCGAGCACCCATTCGGTAGCAGCACATCCAACTTGTCCTTCGCCATCAAAGAAGGGACTCCGATGCGCGATATAAAGCTTTCGGACAAGAAGGAGTGTGAAGCTCCCGTATCGAACAGTGCCCGTGCCGGACTATCACTAATCACAATAAAGCCTATACAAACAATATTAGGCTAACAAGCAATAGATAATGGTATTAAAGCTAACTTACTATAAATTAACTCATACCTGTCACCACATCCGCTTGCTTGATGGCCTCCTACTGGCCCAAGTATAGACTCTAGGCTGAGTCGGAGCATAGTGGGACACGGTCGACTCCACCGCTTTGCCCTTCTCCTCGTAGGTAGCTCCTTGATTCCTTTCGGACTTTGAGCGTCCACTCCGGCAATCACGGGCAAAGTGCCCCGTCTTTCCACACGTGAAACAAGCGCCCGGGGTTCGATTGGTAGTTGCCCCCGAGGCACCCGTAGAAGAAGCTGGACCTGACGTCCTAGCCTTTTTGAAGAATTTTCGGTAGCCTGACTTCGACGTAGTCGGCGCTTTGAACTCCGCTTTCTTACTACCAGATTCCTTCTTCGCTTGGACATTCTTCATGTCCTTCTCCAAGGACCGGGCCGAACTGACCAGGGTCATGAAACCCTGCGCCTTGGGCCCCGACAGTAGCAACCTTAAATCGTCTCTTAGCCCTTCATAGAAGCGGCTCGTCTTGCGCTCCTCATCTGCGAAGGTAGCGCCGACATATCTCCCCAACCGAGTAAACTCGTGGAGGTACTCATCAACGGTGCAATCCCCTTGCACCAACTTCTGAAATTCGCTTTCTAGCGCAATTCTCTGCGCCGAGGGGAGGTATCGAGCCATGAACAGTCTCGCAAACTCCTCCATCGAAACTTCGGCCAACGACCTTCCCTACAACTGATGTAGCTCTAGGCCTTCCCACCATAGTCTTGCGTCCCCATCCAAAAGGAAGGTCGCTATAGTGGTCTTCTGCCACTCTTCCGTTTCCGTCGCAGTCATGACCCTATTGACCCTTGAGAGCCAATCCTCTGCTTGGGTCGGGGTTTCTGCCCCCGTGAATACCGGTGGATGAAAACCCATCACGTGCTTCAGTTGTCTTTCAGTTTCTCTCCGAGGCAACTCTGGCTCCAAAACTACTTGCTCAACCCTCCTTTGCTCTGCCGTCTGAAGCGGTACTTGCTCCACAGCAGGAGCAGGCTGCTGCACCTGCCTTGCAGGCTGCGCATTGATCATAGCAAAGACAGCTTCTGCCACCAATCTAATGGTCTCGGCAGACGGAGGTGTTGCAGGCGCATCGCTTGGCGCACTGCTCGCCTCAGAACCTGGCCGTTCCGATGGCCCAGCACCACTTCTGGTCACCTATAATAGTGCAAAACACCGATAAGCGACCAAAAATTACTGCAAACAGCAATAATAGGAACACACAGGTTCCTCAAACATGTGTATTTTCATTCCTAAGTGGACATTCATGGGTTCTTTTCTTGTTATAACGATGACACACACACATGTGCTCACCATCCCTTAAAGTGAATTCGCCCACGAATTCATTTAAGCTTGACCGAAACCAGAAGTCTGATACCAATTTGTAACACCCCTATCCGTCACATAGCATATAATAGTAGGTCCGGCCGGGGCCCGACACCATATACTACGGACAGACCGGTTGGTTACGCGTTGAAACCATTCAACCAATCATGTCGTCCTACACAACACCTAGCGGAAGCAATTTATTAGGTTGCAAAAGAAATAAGAACCCAGCCACAACAGCATGAATGTCCACTACTAACTCAGGAATGTATACATATCACAAAGGAGAAATGGCCTTAAGGCCTTACACTATTCACTTAACAAAAGAAGTGTTTTCATACTTCGGCTCGCAGGCCGGCCATACATGAAAAACGGGAAAGAAACATAAGCAATTAGGCCTTCGAGGGCCGACACGGCAACAAGGGCTTTAGCCCGCTATTTCCCGCTCTGCTCCGCAGCACCTGCAAGCAATAAACCACCGCCCGGTGGCAAACAATAGCAACGGTCAGCAATGCTGACCAAATTATAACGATCCCGCCCCCACATTCGGGGCGGCGATGCTCTTTCCCTGCACTTTATTAGCATAGGCATTTATATAAAGTATTTGCACTTCACCACAGGCGTAGGCTCGCACAGCCACACACCCCGTGCACTCAGGGCACATTCTCGGCGAACCGGCCAACGTCACGTCAATTCAAGCCATAGACGTTCCCAATCCACCACCGCCTCTTGGACGGTCATCCAAATGAGCATTTTGTCTTATTGGCCTTGGTCACGACAATTTAAGCCATAGACCGCCGAAGACCCTCATCCATGCCAACGGTCCTACCGAACGACATAGACCGGGTACGGTTCCGCCTGACCCGTGCTCATACCGCAACAATAATTTAAGCCATATGCGCAGGCCAAGACTCACCGAGTCCCGTTTCCACCACAATAATCACATAACCCGGTTATGTTCACGTTGGCCCCTGGCCACCGTGTTGGCAAAACCCGCTTTTGCCCAGTTTTCCGGGTGCACCTTGGAGTTAATCTCCAAGGCTCCCTGATGCAATCTACCACGTAGAAAACCCGAAAAACACCCAAACACCCGGAGTCTTCCCCGGTTCATATGCAATGCAACATCACCGATCCGGCTCTACTTGTCCGGATAGGCTTCACACACTATGCCTATGTCCGTTTTCGCATACGGACTCTACACAAGGGGGACTTTACATATCTACCCCAAGGAACGCTCCAACTCTTCGCTCACTCGCGAGAGAGGGCTTCCTATGCAAAGGGAAAAAAGGGCTTCACATGCCCAAGGATGAGAAATCGTTACCCTTGCGTTCTTCCGCGGCGCCATGAAAATCTATGCGGATGAAAAGCACCGCAATCTCCTTGCCACCGCGGATCCGAAGACGGCTCGCGATTTGGAGCTCCGAATCTCCACCGGCCACCGGAGTTGACCTCCTTCTTCCTCCTCCAAGCTCTCCCTTCTCTCTAAGTTTTAGAGAGAGAGTGCCCAAGTGAAATAAGGGTTTCAAAACCCTATTCCCGGCTAAAACCACCCAGGAGCAGCCCCCCACCATCAGATCCAAAGCCAAGGAAACGAACGGCCAGGATTAGATCTGAAATCCCAAAAACTGGGCCGAACACGGGTTCACACACGGCCGTGTGCCTGGCCGTGTAGCTCATTCGCCGTCTCGACCAAAATTGAAAACCAGCAACACGGCATGTGACACGGCCTCCGACACGCCCATGTCGGGACCCGTGTCACGCCCCCCGTGTGCAATTTATCAACACTTCGCAGTCAGAGAGGTACACGGCTTGGTGACACGGCATCAGACACGCCCGTATCAAACTAGACACGCCCGTGTTCGTGCCCGTGTCATTACCCGTGTACCCAACCGCACAGCCCAGGTGTGACACGGCCTGGGACACGCCCGTGTCCTAGGCCGTGTTCCACCACACGACCATCGTCGACCTGATCTGGTCGACGACACGGCCCCGAGCTCGACACGCCCGACACGGCCTCCGACACGCCCGTGTCGGGGCCCGTGTCACCTGCACCAAAAACTTGTCTTGGCCAAAATCGATCCCCGTCGCTCCTACAACATTTTGGGGTGTTACACGACAAAATGCTGCCAAATTTCGCTCGACGAAATGAAGCCAGTAGCCACTTGATGCTCGATGCCTCAACACTCGATGCCTTCCCTAGATAAACCTTCAGGACATGCCTGTGTCGATTATGGAACACGCCAGTGTCGATCCCAGCTCGACGTTCGACGTTCGTCAATCCGAGCTCAACACCTCCACCAGGAATACCTTGCTGACATGCCCCTGATATCCCTGTCACGCCCGTGACCTACACGTGTCCTGATACAGAAGTTTCTAGAAATCGACCAGTCACCTTTTTACTTCTCCAGCACGCCAGACCTGACACCCCCCTATCACGCCCGCGACAAGGGTGTGTCACCTTCCTTTTTTTTTGTTTATAAATGTAAATTTTCTATAATGTCCAAAGGTTCAAAATTTTGGGCCATTTTGCTGTTAGGAGGGCTGCTTAAGTGCTTTTCATGCTTTTTAAGGAGAATTTCTCCCCCTCACTTTATGTTTGTTTTTTTGCTTTGTAATCAACTTTTTCATCTTAATAAATTTAGTAGCTTTTTCCACCTTACATTGTTATGGATCGCATTATGTGCCCCACCTTCAGCAATCTTATTTGTCTTTTGTTTTTCTTTATTTTTTTATGTGTGTGTGAGTGTATGAGTTTAGTTTTTTATGTTTTTTATGCTTTTATGTTTTTCATTCTTATGAGTTTATAAAAACGTTTTTAATGTGTTTTTTTGTTTTATTTTCTTTAACTTGGTTTTTATTTTCGTAAAACTTTTTGTTCCTTTTTTACTTTATTTCCACTTTTTAAGCTCTTTTATAAAATTATAAGAATGAAAATGCTGTCATTTTAATTTTTTGAGCACTGACGAGTCCGATATTTATAGGGTTTTTCGGACTCATCTTGGCTTGTTTTCTCACTCGTGCACTGCATTTCAACCGGTATTTGGTTATATTTGCATCATCCGATCTATGACCATTTTGTGCACTTTTTTGGCCCAAGGGTGTGCAATTGCGCATTCTGTTGTTGAGGGTAAGCACATGGTGCTCCCCAAGGGCTCTTTCCTAGCTGCTTTTGTTGCATTTCAGCATTGCTGGAGGGTCCTTTATTGATTTATTTGTTGCGTGCAGGTGGTCAGTTTTCCCTTAAGTCAGAATTCTAATTTGTGGAAAACGCACGGTCGTGCATTTTCTTAGCGCATGGTTTCTATCAGTCGTGCATTTTCCACAGGTTATTCTGGAGGATTGACCAGCCCGTGTGATTTCTTCATGCACAGTTTCTTCGGAACCGTGCTGAAGGAAACACACGGTTTTCTTGTAGCTTTCTTGTTTATTGTGCTCTGTGGTTAATCGTGCGATTTATTCACGCACGGGCGACAGTGCCCGTGCGAGAGTAAAACGAACAGTTCCACCTGCTTGCCTGAGATTCCAGCTTTCTAATGTTACCCATGCAATTTCCTTCACGCACTGGCGGAAACGTCCGTGCGCGAGTAAAACACACGGGTCAACGCTTCTCCTTCTATAAAATTCTTCTGAAAGTTAATACCGCATGGTTTGCGCACGGTCGTGCGCCAAACCGTGCGTGACCATTATTTCTAATTTTTCTATTTAAGACGCAGATTTCATCTTCCCCGGGAGTCCAGTCTGATCCAGCACGCCATTTCCGCTCCTCTGAGCGGGAAAACTTCCCCCAGCAGCTATTTTCTCTCTCCTCCTTGGTGAGCCATTCTGGCACCCATTCTCACTCCAAGAGCTCGCAATAGCATCATCTCCGGCCGCCATTGTAACACCTCTACCCGTCAAGAAGAATATAATAGAGGGTCCGGCCGGGGCCCCACACCATATTCCACAAACAGGCGGAGACGCTACGAAATAATATCATAACCACGCATCCTAACACATAGCATTCTAGCGGAAGTTTCACGGTTGAACAATTGGACTCAAGATAAAGAACATTGTCCACTAAAACTTAGGAATATATACAAACATTACAAGAGTCTGGCCTTAAGGCCTTGCAACAGTTTCTCTTAACAAGAGTGTGGATTACAGACATCGGCACGCAGGCCGGCCACACATGAACAAAAGAAACAAAACAATGCCTTCGAGGGCAGCATCGCAGCTTTGGGCTTCAGCCCGCTAAGTCCCACTCGAACCAGCACCTCTAGTACCTGTAAGAACCAATCCACCAAACAGTGGAAAACAGGGCAACGGTCAGCATTCAGCTGACCAATTATAACGACCCTGCCCCTGGCACGGGGCAGCGGAATTCCATCCCTGCATAACAATCTTCCAATATGATATATATAACAATTCAAGCAAGACGTGCACGACCGCACAGTCACATATCACAAACGCCGGCACGACGGCCCGACGCTCCGTGCACTCAGGGCACATTATCGGTGTTCCGTAGTTCCACGGCCACACCACCGTTCAGAGGTCCCAGACATAATGGTCCAATATGAGCATTCTAGTCTGATCGGCACACAGGCCGTCGACTCTCGCTATGTGATCCTAATAGGGTCTTAAGCACCCAAGGTTAGACAACCATAACGCGGGTACAGATCCACCTTGCCCGTTGCTCAAATCGTCAGACTCAAGCCTGGACTGACGCGGGTACAGCTTCACCTTGCCCGTTCCACCACCAAGGCGTTTGCCTAGTTGCAGCCCCACGGCTCAACCTCACACAAAGTAGCAACTCACGGCTACAAGAGAGTCCAACTCTCATAATTTCCTGGACTTCCACCAGTACTTTGCCTACAAGCAATAATCACGGAGTCTTCTCTGATATGCAAACAAGCATCACCAATCCAGACCATGTCCAGATGGGCTTCACACAGCATGCCTAGATCCGTACTCCAATTCCGGACTCTAACAAGGGGGACTTCACATATCCACCCCAAGGGACGCCACAACCCACCGCACACTCGCGGGGAAGGGTTTTCCCTATGCAATGCAGGAATTAAGGACTTCACATGTCCAAGCAGGAAATCGTTACCCTAGGAACTCGCTTCAGAGCCATGGAGAGAAATTTGAGACGGATGAAAGCCTTCGCAGCAGCGTTGCCTTCGCAAATCCGAACTCGGCTCGCGATTTGGACCACCGTAGCACCACCGGCAGCCGGATTCCACTTCTTCTTCCTCACCTTGCTCTCACCTCTCTCTTAAAGTTAGAAAGAGAAGATGAACTTTAGAAATGAGCCTTTCTCCTTCCTTTCCCGGCCTTATCAGCCCAGGAATGAGCCCCAGCCACAGGATCTCCTTTAAGGAAAATGAACGGCCAAGATCTGCCCAAAATATTATACTTTTTGGCAGACACGGCCTGTGACACTCCCGTGTCACAGGCCGTGTACCCTTAAGCGGCACACGCGGCACTCGCACCGACTAAAAATTACCACAACACGGGCATCGACAGGCCCGTGTCGAACCTGAAATGCCCGTGTCGGTCATGTGACACGCCTGTGTCACACCTGTTACACGGTACTCAACGAGCGCTAAAATTAGTCAGAGCTGTACACGGGTAGGCACATGCCCTCTGACACGCCCGTGTCAAAACTGACACGGCCGTGTTCAAGGCTTGGTTCCGGGCCGTGTACATTTCTGACTCGATACGACATTTTATTGAGTGACACGCCCGTGTCGAAGGCCGTGTCCCGGGCTCGACTATCGTCGACCTCCGATCGTCGACTATCCTGAACACGCCCTGGGACACGCCCGTGTCCCAGGCAGTGTACCCCCGATACGCCCTGGGACACGCCCGTGTCCCAGGCCGTGTTAAGCAACCTGTACCTCAAATCCAATTTTGAGCTTTTTGGGGTGTTACAATCCTCCCCTCCTTAATAAAATTTCGTCCCGAAATTTGAAGACAGTAGGGAGAAAATAACAAAACATTATATGTTTCTATTACATATACAACGAGCGAACAAGTTACGAAAATAACTCAGGAAACTCGGCTCGCATGGTCTGCTCGCGCTCCCATGTTAGCTCTTCTCGGCCACAATTGTCCCATCAGACTTTGACCATCCCGATCACTTTGTTCCGTAACTGTTTCTCGGCTCGATCCTCGATCCGTATAGGCTTCACCTTTGTCGTTAGCCCATACTCAACCGGCACTCGATCGTTGTCAATTACTTGAGCTGGATCCTTGACTGCTTTGCGTAGCACCGAGATGTGAAACACATCATGCAATCCACTCAATTCCGATGAAAGAGCTAGCCGATAAGCAGCTTCCCCAACACGCTCCACCACTTCAAACGGACCAAGGTATCGCGGACTTAGCTTTTTCAACCGCCGAATCCGAGATACGCCTTTGAAGGGCTTAATCTTTAAATAGACCCAGTCACCACCGCGAACTCCACGTTCCGGTGCTTAGCATTGTAATACTTGGCTTGCTGATCCTGGGCTATTAGGAGCCTCTCTCGAATACAGCGTATTATTGAGGTAGCATCCTCGACTTCCTTTTTGCCTAAAAGTTTAGTCTCGCCAGTTTCTGCCCAAGCTAGCGGTGTACGACACTTACGACCATACAACGCTTCAAATGGGGCCATGCCTATACTCGCTTGATGGCTATTATTATAGGCAAACTCCACCATAACAAGATGCTCTTCCCAATTCTTACCGAAGTCCAGGGCGCACATACGGAGCATATCCTCCATCATTCTGTTGGTTCGTTCAGTTTGGCCATCCGTTTGCGGGTGAAAGGCCGTACTGAATGCTAACTTCGTGCCCAACATCTGATGAACTAATCTCCAATCCTTCGAGGTAAAGCGCCCATCTCGGTCACTTACGATGCTCCGGGGAACACCGTGCAATCGAATAATCTGCTCCACATAGAGCTTTGCCAACATTTCCACTGAATCGTCTCGCTTGTTTGGTATAAAGTGAGCCACCTTTGTCAACCGGTCTACAATCACCCAGATTGAGTCATGGCCACGCTGAGATCTCGGCAATCCATGCACGAAATCCATTGAAATATCCTCAAACTTCCATTGCGGAACCGGCAACGACTTCAGGAAACCACTCGGCCGTTGACATTCTGCCTTTACCAAAGCACAAGTACGACATTTAGCCACATACGCGGCTATGTCCTTCTTTAAACCAGGCCACAAGAACAATTTCTTCATGTCCTTGTACATTTTTGTGCTCCCAGGGTGAATTGAGTACTTTGTAAAGTGTGCTTCATATAGCAATTCTTCTCGCAATTTACCCGCACTAGGAACGCACAATCGGCCATCTTTCCGTAATAAACCGTCATCCCAGGAGAATTGATCACCAGACCCCTCCTTTGCATAGCGTTGGAGACTTTCATCCAACTCCGTTGCCCGCCGAACCCTATCAGCAAGGTCATATTGAACCTCCAACCAGTTCACGCATGCAACAGTCGAAGAATCTCTTTCCACACAAGATATCTCCAAAGCTTCCAACTCCTGGATTAACCGCTCATCATGTATCCGCAACCAATTTGCCCGCACCGGAGTCCAACGACTCAAGGCATCAGCGACCACATTTCCCTTTCCGGGAACATAGTGAATGTCGAAGGTATAATCCCCAAGGAATTCCATCCACCTCCTTTGTCGCATATTCAATTCCTTTTGATCAAGCAGATACTTTAAGCTTTTATGATCTGTATAAATATTCACCTTCACGCCATAAAGATAATGCCGCCACAACTTTAGCGAAAAGATCACCGCCGCCAACTCCAAGTCATGGACGGGGTAATTACGCTCATGCACTTTCAATTGACGTGAACCATAAGCGATCACCTTTCCAAACTGCAGGAGAACGCAGCCTAAGCCTCTTCCTGACGCATCGCTGTATATTTCAAATCCATCTGTACCACATGGCGACGTCAAAACGGGCGCCGTGGTCAAACGATTCTTCAAGCTCTACAAAAGCTCGTGCGCACTCCGGCGTCCAAATGAACTTCTGATCCTTTCTCGTCAATATAGTCAGAGGCAAAGCAATCCGGGAGAAGTTCTCCACGAACCGTCTATAGTAGCCCGCCAGTCCAAGGAAACTCCTAACCTCGGCCACCGAAGACAACACTGGCCAATCACGAATGGCACTTATCTTAGCCGGATCCACCGCTATGCCCTCTCCACTTACCACATGGCTTAGAAAAGGCACCGACGAGAGCCAGAACTCACACTTCGAGAACTTGGCATACAACTTATTCCTTCACAAGGTATGCAATACTAATCGCAAGTGGTTTGCATGATCTTCCTCCGATTGTGAATATACAAGGATATCATCAATAAACACAATCACAAATAGATCCAGGTATTTGCGGAACGTTCGATGCATGAGATCCATGAATACCGAAGGCGCATTACATAAGCCGAACGACATCACTGTGAACTCATTATGACCATAGCGTGTGCCAAACGCTGTCTTGGGAATGTCACCTTCCCTAATCCGCAACTGGTAATACCCGGACTTCAAATCCAACTTTGAATAGACGGTTGAGCCTGCTAGCTGATCGAACAAGTCATTGATCCATGGAATTGGATACTTGTTTTTCTCTGTCAGCTTGTTCAGTTCGCGATAATCAATACATAGTCGCAAACCACCGTCCTTCTTTTTCACAAAAAGAATAGGCGCGCTCCAAGGTGACATACTTGGGCGTATGTATCCCTGCTCCAACAACTCTTGCAACTGAACTTTCAGTTCGGCCATTTCTTTTGGCGCTACCCGATACGGCGAACGGGCCACAGGTTTCGCACCCGGCACCAGCTCGGTAGTGAAGTCGATTTCCCTTTGGGGAGGTAACCCAGGAAGATCCTTTGGAAACACATCAGCATATTCCGACACAATCGGCACTTCACTCACACTGGCCTTCGGCGCCACCGCCTCTATGAGTGTGAAGAACAACTCCGCACCCTTCCGAACTGCCATAACAACTTGGAGAGCGGATAAAAAAATCCCACTCGTCCCTTGCATACCAATGAACTTGGTCTCTTGTTCGGTATTTTGCCCAAGTGTGACCTCTTTTGAAGTGCAATCTATACAGGCAGGCTGCTCTGAAAGCCAGTCCATACCAAAGATTATATCAAACTCTTTGATAGGCAATACTAATGTTTCCACCTTGAACTCCCGACTGCCTATCCTGACGTCAAGACCGCAAGATCGATCCGCGCACATCAAACATCCGTTAGGCAACAACACCTTTATACTGTCTGTCGTGGTCCGGATAGGCACCCCGAAACGAAAGACAAAATCCTCAGACAGAAACGAATGTGAAGCACCTGTGTCGAATAGTGCTCGCGCCGGATACTCTCGTATAAGGACAAATCCTATAACATTACATTTAAAACAAGCACAGCACATCAACAAAAAAACATTAAAACCTACGCGCACCTGTGACGACATCCGCCTGCTTAATGGCCTCCTGTTGTCCAAGGTTGAAGACCCTGGGCTGCGCGTGCGAGGCAGAAGACTCCACCACAGCCTTCCCCTTCTCCGCATAAGACGCTCCCGTCTTCTTATCACCCTTTGGAGGACCAAACCGACATTCACGTGCGAAGTGTCCAACCTTCCCGCATGTAAAACAAGCACGAGATCCATACCCAGATGTATCTGTCACAGTCGCAGAAGGAGCTTGTCCAGAAGACTTAGACTTCTTATTCCATCTCTTTCGGTAGCCAAACTTGTCTGGACGCGGCGGCTTAAACTCTGGCTTCACAACAAGCAAGTTTCCCTTTGCTTGCCCCCGTTTCATGTCCGTCTCCAAAGAACGAGCCGTACAGACTAAGGCTTGGAATCCCTGACTCACAGAACTCGAGAGTAAATACCGCAGCTCATCTCGCAGTCCCGCATAAAACCGACTAGTCTTACGCTCTTCTTCGGCGAAGATCGTGCCCGCATATCTTCCCAACTGGGTGAACTCATGCAGGTAGTCATCCACACTTCGATCTCCCTGTGCTAATCGTTGAAATTCCATTTCCATCGATATCCTTTGCTGCACCGGCAGATGTTGTGCTAAGAACAATCGAGAAAATTCTTCCATTGTAATCTCTGTCAATTGCCTGCCGGCCAAGTGATGCATTTCAATCTCATCCCACCACAACCGCGCCTCTCCTTCCAATAGGAAAGTGGCTAACATGACTTTCTGTTCCTCCTCAACCTTGATAGCTCTCATAATCCTCTTGATTCTTGCAAGCCAATCCTCTGCTTGGGCCGGTGTACCCGCCCAATGAAACTGCGGAGGGTTAAAGCTCAAGAATTGCTTCCATTATTGATCTGCTACCCGCGGATCAACTTCGGCTTCTACCGGTTCTTGCCATACCCTAGCTTGCGTTTGCACCACTGCAGGACGTGCCTGCCCCGCCTGCTGAGCATTCATCACCGCAAGTACCGTTTCCGTGATGAGACGGACTGTTTCAGCGGATGGAGGAGTTGTGGGCACCTTGGCTGGTGCCGCACTCTCAACAGAACGTTGTGGTTCGGATTGACCCGCAACACTTCTTGTCACCTATATGTGTAAGATACACAGGTTAACGACCAAGGAAAACGGAAACCATACAAAAAGAATACACAAGTTCAACAAACAAGTGTAGTTACATTCCTAAGTGGACAATCTTGAGTTCAAATTAAGTGTTATAACGACGGCACTGACACGTGCTCGCCACCCCTCAAAAGAATTCGTCCGCGAATTCGGAAGAGATCGACCAACAAGCTGATACCAAATTGTAACACCTCTACCCGTCAAGAAGAATATAATAGAGGGTCTGGCCGGGGCCCCACACCATATTCCACAAACAGGCGGAGACGCTACGAAATAATATCATAACCACGCATCCTAACACAGAGCATTCTAGCGGAAGTTTCACGGTTGAACAATTGAACTCAAGATAAAGAACATTGTCCACTAAAACTTAGGAATATATACAAACATTACAAGAGTCTGGCCTTAAGGCCTTACAACAGTTTCTCTTAACAAGAGTGTGGATTACAGACATCGGCACGCAGGCCAGCCACACATGAACAAAAGAAACAAAACAATGCCTTCGAGGGCAGCAACGCAGCTTTGGGCTTCAGCCCGCTAAGTCCCGCTCGGACCAGCACCTCCAGTACCTGTAAGAACCAATCCACCAAACGGTGGCAAACAGGGCAACGGTCAGCATTCAGCTGACCAATTATAACGACCCTGCCCCTGGCACGGGGTAGCGGAATTCCATCCCTGCATAACAATCTTCCAATATGATATATATAACAATTCAAGCAAGACGTGCACGACCGCACAGTCACATATCACAAACGCCGGCACGACAGCCCGACGCTCCGTGCAGTCAGGGCACATTATTGGTGTTCCGTAGTTCCACGGCCACACCACCGTTCAGAGGTCCTAGACATAACGGTCCAATATGAGCATTCTAGTCTGATCGGCACACAGGCCGTCGACTCTCGCTATGTGATCCTAACAGGGTCTTAAGCACCCAAGGTTAGACAACCATAACGCTGGTACAGATCCACCTTGCCCGTTGCTCAAATCGTCAGACTCAAGCCTGGACTGACGCGGGTACAGCTTCACCTTGCCCGTTCCACCACCAAGGTGTTTGCCTAGTTGCAGCCCCACGGCTCAACCTCACACAAAGTAGCAACTCACGGCTACAAGAGAGTCCAACTCTCATAATTTCCTGGACTTCCACCAGTACTTTGCCTACAAGCAATAATCACGGAGTCTTCTCCGATATGCAAACAAGCATCACCAATCCAGACCATGTCCAGATGGGCTTCACACAGCATGCGTAGATCCGTACTCCAATTCCGGACTCTAACAAGGGGGACTTCACATATCTACCCCAAGGGACGCCACAACCCACCGCACACTCGCGGGGAAGGGTTTTCCCTATGCAATGTAGGAATTAAGGACTTCACATGTCCAAGCAGGAAATCGTTACCCTAGGAACTCTCTTCGGAGCCATGGAGAGAAATTTGAGACGGATGAAAGCCTTCGCAGCAGCATTGCCTTCGCAAATCCGAACTCGGCTCGCGATTTGGACCACCGTAGCACCACCGGCAGCCGGATTCCACTTCTTCTTCCTCACCTTGCTCTCACCTCTCTCTTAAAGTTAGAAAGAGAAGATGAACTTTAGAAATGAGCCTTTCTCCTTCCTTTCCCGGCCTTATCAGCCCAGGAATGAGCCCCAGCCACAGGATCTCCTTTAAGGAAAATGAACGGCCAAGATCTGCCCAAAATATTATACTTTTTGGCCGACACGGCCTGTGACATGCCCGTGTCACAGGCCGTGTACCCTTAAGCGGCACACGCGGCACTCGCACCGACTAAAAATTACCAGAACACGGGCATCGACACGCCCGTGTCGAACCTGACACGCCCGTGTCGGTCATGTGACACGCCCGTGTCACACCTGTTACACGGTACTCTACGAGCGCTAAAACCAGTCAGAGCAGTACACGGGTAGGCACACGCCCTCTGAAACGCCCGTGTCAAAACTGACATGGCCGTGTTCAAGGCTTGGTTCCGGGCCGTGTACATTTCTGACTCGATACGGCATTTTATTGAGTGACACGCCCTGGGACACGCCCGTGTCGAAGGTCGTGTCCCGGGCTCGACTATCGTCGACCTCCGATCGTCGACTATCCTGAACACGCCCTGGGACACGCCCGTGTCCCAGGCTGTGTACCCCCGACACGCCCTGGGATACGCCCGTGTCCCAGGCCGTGTTAAGCAACCTGCACCTCAAATCCAATTTTGAGCTTTTTGGGGTGTTACAGCCATTGTCTTCCCCAAGCTCCAAGCTCCGTTTCAAGCTCTTAAGGTGCTACATCCGTGGAGTTCTCAGGATAGATTTAGTCCAGCAATTATTCACGAAGAAGATGGGTTATTTGAAGGAAGTGACAGCCCTTCTAGACCCCGGGCGTCATTCGTAGACTGAGCTCGGACAAGGCCCTATAACCCTTGACTTTGGCCGTGAATCTCGGAAAGACTTCGTGCGTTTGGTTGTATTTCTCCCCCTTCTCTTATAGTTACTTTGTTCTGAACTTGTGGTTGTTTGATTGTTTCTTAAGAACACGGTTTAGTTTAAGTATTTTAGTATGTCTATGTGTTGTTATATCTAAGTTCTTGACTGTGTTGATGAGCTTCAGATTTTCTCGTTCTTGTTGACATAGTGCCGTTCTAGCGATTGCTAGAAGCGTGCATGGCGAAGAGGTGATTGCAACCCTATTTGGATCATCCATCTTTCATATTACTCTCTTGAGTAATTCACCAAAGAGACGCGGTGACAGCGACCCACAATAGATTTATTAGCATTATATTTAGGAAACTCCAAACCAAAACCCCCTTTGTTTAGGTAGACACTTGCAATCACTTTTTCAAGAGCGAAATCACACTCCCTACTTGCACTCCCTGAGAGATCTATATCCGGGGATTCAACTCCTCAACTTTATTACTTGACAACGATCGGTACACTTGCTGACACATCAAGTTTTTGGCGCCGTTGCTGTGGAGTGCAACCGTTGCGTGTATTTTTCTTTTGAAAAAGTTTGTAAGTGTTTTTGGTATTTTTGAAAGGATTTTTTGTGTTATATGACAGATCCCAACTCCAGAGATAGGGTTGAAGATCTTGTGTTTGATCTTGAAAACACACGAGCGAGGTGAGCTCGCATGCGTGCTGCTGCTGCTGAAGAAAGGATGGAGGATCTTGGCCAAGGAGGAAATGGCCACAGTTAACGGTTTGTTGAGGGCCAGGAGGCGGTCCAACCACGCATTAGGACAATGCATGATTTCACAACCCCTACTGCGGGAAGTATTTACCCTGGCTTCGGGCTGGCCATCGTAAAAAACCACTTTGATATTAAACCTGCCATCTTGAATATGATCCGAAATAATACTCAGTTCTCGGGCTTGCTGAGTGAGGATCTGCAGCTCCATTTGGCAGAGTTCTCAGAAATTTGCGGCACATTCCGATATGCCGATATTTCTGATGACGTAGTAAAGCTGAGGCTGTTCCCGTTTTTGCTGAGGGACAAGGCCAAAACCTAGCTCCATACTATTGTTCCAGGGACCGCTACTACATGGGAGGCCCTATCCTCTAAGTTCTTGGCTAAGTTCCACCCGATGGATAAGATTGTGAATTCCCGTAGGGATATTACGACCTTTCAGCAGTTGGACCAAGAAACATTGTTTGAGGCATGGAAGAGATTCGTTGACCTGCAGCGTCGATGCCCCCAACACGATAGTGAGCCATGGAATCTAGTTGAAATATTCTATTTTGCTATTGAGCCTGATTTCAGGGCTATGATCGACGCAGCAGCTGGAGGCACAATAATGAACTATCTCCTTACGAGGCATTGAGTCTACTTCGCGACACTGCCTCCCATAACATATACTGGATCGCCGGAAGAAATACCCCTAGAGGGGAAAGGAATCTGTTTGAAGTGAATCCGGTGGTGCAACAAGCTAAGGCGAGCCATCATACTTTGGATGGAAGGATAATGTTAACCAAGTCGACCCCTCTTCTAGCTCGGTTTATGGACATTTCGTGCCAGGGTTGTGGTAACCCTGGCCATCATGCTTATTAGTGCACTGCTTGAGAGACCTTTGCTGAGCAGTCAAGTATAACTTCTGACGAGAGCATAAATTTTATAAATAATCAAAACCGCACTGCTCCTTATAATAATGTGTATAACCCCAATGTGAGAAATCATCCTAATTTCTCGTGGAATCAAAATGCTTCCAGTCAAAGGTGGCAGGGAGGCTAGCATCAATTTGATGCTCAAGCCTCTAACAGCTAGTCGTGACCACCGCATTCGGGTTATAATCCGAACATGCGAGGGACTCGTAAGAGTGTGATGGAGGAAATGATGGAAAAATTTGTTGAGATGGCCCAATCTTATATGGCCACTCATACAGCTTCCATGAGGAACTTGGAAACACAGCTGGGGCAACTGGCCCATGTGTTCTCCGAGCGTACTCGCAACACACTCCCAAGTGATACGGAGAAAAATCCCCGTGAGCAAGGGAAGAGTGTTGGAGAGGCGGAGGAGTGCAATAAAAATGAAATGGCTGTTTAGTGTGTGATTATTAAGGCGGAGACGATAGGTTTATGTGATTTTGGATCATCGTGCAACATTCATGCTTTGCAAGATGTCAAGAAACTGAATTTAAATGTTGAATCGAGTGTCCTAAAATCGCTAGTTCTTACTGACGGGTCAGTAGTAAAGACCGATGGGGGGATTAAAGAGGCAGAAGTGATTCTGAATGGGGATATTGTAGTCACTGACTTCCAGGTGTTAGGTCCCATGGGAAATACATCAAAACCCATATTAGGGGTCCCATTCCTAAAAGCTAGTGAAGCTACATTGCAATTTAATGCTAGCGGTGTCACCTTGGCTTCCAAGGTCAATTTGCCTTTACCACCGTCACTTCCCCCTATAATTTCAAATGAACCTGGAGAAATTCTAAAATTGAATGTTTTGTTATCTAATGATTTATCTAGAGTTGCTGAGACAGGTGTTCTGCTGAATGAGCAAGACAAGGCTGTGAAAGTGGAAGAAATGTTGATGTCAGCTGAAGCAGAAACAAGTACGGAGTTGCTGGGAGTGAAATAAGACTCAGATGGTAAGGAACGTGAGCTGAGTACGACTACTGAGAGCGTGCAAAAGATAGACTTAAAAACTTCTATTAATCCGAACATATTTTGTAAGACTGTTAAACAAGTGACTTGGGCTGATCTTTCACCCGCCACGGGTGAGGAAAGGATGCCCTCAGATGAGAAAGATAGACATGCTGCTGAATTGGTTGGTGTGGTTATACCACCCTGGCAATCCCCATCTGTGGATCTAAAAAGAAAAGAACTGCTCATGCGCAAGGCGCAGAATTTTGCCCGCCAGTGCGAGAAGGAAGAGGTTAGGGGCAGGGGAGATTCGTCTTCCCTGGGCCTTAAAGCTTTCGCCTCGCCCTCATCTCGCGTGATTGGGGGGATCTATCACAAGTCAACATTCAGCTGAGGAGTGAAGGATCTCCGGGGCACCTTTCCTGCTTTTTCTAGTTTTATCTATTGCTTAATGTTGTGTGTAACCTTAGACTTTTTCGTTGCGTTTTGAGCTTATGCTCTGAATAATATTTATATAACTGCTAATACAGGTATTTAGTCCACCTTAAGGACGGTAAAGAAAAGTGGCTTATGGGAGACAACCCAATTTCCCTGCTTTTAATTTGTTCAATTTAGCTTTCTGTGCATTTATGTTTATAGTATGCGTGGTTGGAGGTATTCTCTTGTGCAGGTGGAGTTCGTGTGGGCCGTGGACTTTCTGCTGAAATTAACGCCGATCTTCTGGTATGCTCATTTGCTGAGCATATGGTAACCTCTCCCCCAACTTTTATTTCTCTATTTTTATTGCAAATCTAGGATTATTTGTTTAGTTTAAGTCTGGTGGGGGAGAGTTTTGCGGGTTACCTATGCACATGCACTATTAGCACTTGCATACCATAAGTATAATTTTGTTTTCTATTTTCATGATTATCATGTCTGCATTGTGCACCTACACCCGCATGAGCGCGATCTTAAGAACGCACTTGGCTCAAGTCAAATTTGTTTCTTCTGTATAAACTTTAAAATAGGGTGCTGGCTTAGAATTTTAGGATAGAGTAGTTCGAAACTCGTGCAGTGCTCCTAATCGAGTACTCATGGTGTGTAGAGATAGTATAGATTTAATTTTTCTTTATGCTCATAGTTTTATACTTTTCTACATTTGTAAATATTGTTTATACTACTCAAAAATGTTGAATCTGGAGTAATCGAACGGTAGTATAAGAATGTGTGTAGTCGTCACTAGCCTTGTATTGCTTGAGACGGGAGTAAGGATCGTCTTTCTCGGTGGCTAAGAACTTGCCCCAAGCTACTCTCGAAACATTGGTGCATGGTTAGTCAAGCGTGAGTGTGATGTAGGACATCTTTTTAGCCCGGTTAATCCTTGTACCTATCCTAATGATAATCCTTGTTAGCCTATTTTGAGCCTATCCCGCCTGTTGTTTTGGCCCCACTTCACGATCACCCATGCAGTTTTCATGTTAATGTGACTGATGTGTTGTTATATAAAAAAAATTGGAAAAAGAAAAACAGAAAAAGAGAAAGAAAAAAAAATAGTTCGATATGAAATAAGAAAGTTTAAATGAAAATTCTATTTGTGTTTTTGTTGTGGTGATAGGCGGTGCACACACCCGTGTGTCAAGTCCAAGTCTGGCGGTGTAGTGCACCCACATTTTTGGTTGGCAAGAGGATAACATTTGTATGAGCTCAGTTGGGTTGTGCGTAGCCATTATTTTAAACATTTTGCATCCTTACCTATGTATGTACCCAAGCCCCATTATTTTCCTAAAGTCCTACAGATTCACGCTTGAGTCAAATTAACGCTGTGGAGAGAGTGTGAATGGGCAAGCATATTGTCCCCGACATTGATGGATTTATTTGGAGGTGATCTTGAGCCCCGGTCTTTGGCAATGCTCACCTTAGTGTCCTGCCTACTTTCTTCTTACGTGTGACCGAAAGATTCTCTAGGATTCTATTTTCGAGTAGTTACAATATTTATTTACGCCTGTCGAAATTTATAAACTCCAGAGTATAATTAAAAATTTTACCTATTATATTTGCTACGCCCATGAAGTATTTGATTTCTCGCTTTACTCTATTTGGAAATTTCTGAGCCAGCTATCTATTTTCTAGTGCACGGAGAGATGATTTGCTCGGGACGAGCAAATGTTAAAGTCTGGTGGTGTGATGAGTTCGATATTTATAGGGTTTTTCAGACTCATCTAGACTTATTTTCTCACTCGTGCACTGCATTTCAACCGGTATTCGGTTATATTTGCATCATCCGGTCTATGACCATTTTGTGCACTATTTTGGCCCAAGGGTGTGCAATTGCGCATTTTGTTGTTGAGGGTAAGCACATGGTGATCCCCAAGGGCTCTTTCCAGTTTCTTTTGTTGCATTTCGACATTGCTGGAGGGTCCTCTGTTGATTTATTTGTTGCATGCAGGTGGTCAGTTTTCCCCCAAGTCAGAATTCTGATTTGTGGAAAACGCACAGTCGTGCGTTTTCTTAGCGCACAGTTTCTATCAGTCGTGCTTTTTCCACTGGTTATTATGGAGGATTGACCAACCCATTTGATTTCTTCACGCACGGTTTCTTCGGAACCGTGCGTAAAGGAAACGCATGGTTTTCCAGTATCTTTCTTATTTATTGTGCTCTGTGGTTAATCGTGCGATTTGTTCACACACGGGCGGCAGCGCCCGTGCGCGAGTAAAACGCACGGTTCCGCCTGCTTGTCTGAGATTCTAGCTTTCTATTGTTACCCGTGCGATTTCCTTCACGCATGAGCGGAAACGTTCGTGCGCGAGTAAGACGCATGGGTAAACGCTTCTCCTTCATCAGGCTTCTTCTGAAAGTTAATATCGTACAGTTTATGCACGGTCGTGTGCCAAATCGTGCGTGACCATTATTTCTATTTTTTCTATTAAAGACGCAGATTTCATCTTCCCCGGGAGTCCAGTCTGATCCAGCCCACCATTTCCGCTCCTCTGAGCGGGAAAACTTCCCTCAGCCTCTATTTTATTTCTCCTCCTTGGAGAGCCATTTCAGCACCAATTCTCCCTCCAAGAGCTCGCAATAGCATCATCTCTGGCCACCATTTTCTTCCCCAATCTCCAAGCTCTGTTTCAAGCTCTTAAGGTGCTGCATCCGTGGAGTTCTTAGGATAGATTTAGCACAACATTTATTCACGAAGAAGACGGGTTATTGGAAGGAAGCGATAGCCCTTCTGGACCCAAGACATCATCCATTGACCGAGCTCGGACAAGGCCCGACAACCCTTGACTCCGGCCGCGAATCTCGGAAAGCCTTCGCGCGTTTGGTTGTATTTCTCCCCCTCCTCTTGTAGTTACTTTGTTCTAAACTTGTGGTTGTTTGATTATTGCTTAAGAACATTGTTTTGTTTAAGTATTTCAGCATGTCTATATGTTGTTATATTTTAGTTCTTGACTGTATTGATGAGCTTCAGATTTTCTCGTTCTTGTTGAGATATTTTCGTTCTAGCGATTACTAGAAGCGTGCGTGGCGAAGAGGTGATTGCGACCCTCATTGACTAATCCATCTTTCATATTACTCTCTTGAGTAATCCACCAAAGAGATACGGTGACGGTGACCCGCAATAGATTTATTAGCGTTAAATTTAGGAAACTCCAAACTAAAACCCCCTTTGTTTACGTCGACACTTGCAATCACTTTTTTAATAGCGAAATAAAACTCCCTACTTGCACTCCCTGAGAGATCGATATCCGAGGATTCAACTCCTCAACTTTATTACTTGACAATGATCGGTAAACTTGCCGACGCATCAAACACTTTGCGCTTTTCTATTTTTGTAGAGTGCATGCGTGTATGAGTTAGCTTTTATTGCTTTCTTTTATCACTTTCTTCAATTACGTAGAGTGCGTGCGTGTAGGAGTTAGTCTTTTATCGCTTTCTTTATCATTTTCTTTAATTTTTGTAGAGTGTGTGTGTGTGCATTTATTTCCCGCCTACTCGTTCGTGTAGGACTCACTTTCATTTCCCGCCTACTCGTTTGAGTAGGACTTGTTATTTACTATTTTTATTTCCCGCCTACTCATTCGAGTAGGACTTGTCATTTCCCGCCTACTCGTTTGAGTAGGACTTGTCATTTTATCGCTTTCATTTCCCACCTACTCGTTTGTGTAGGACTTGCATTTCAATTATGCAATTTATTTTCTTAATCCATCCCCATTCCGATGAGTGGCTATTCGTTCTTAGCCCTTAGTATCGAAGAGCATTGAGACAGATAAAATTGATTTGAAAAATTAAAGGTCTTCTTTTTCTCGTTAATTAAAGCACTTAAGGTTTGCCCCAGGTATACAACGCGTATGACCACATATCGATGTTTGGGTTCTATTTCCGTTGTCCATACGCTAGCTTGCTGAGAGGCCGTATGTTTGGACCAATCACCCTTGGGTAAAGAGAATTGCGTGCATAACCTCGAGATAGGAGAAGCGTAATTCTCCCGGATTGGGTTACCCACCCATTAGCGGGGTTCTTAGCATAATGCGAGCATTAAGAGGAATTCTTCGTCGGACGGGAGTTCGGTCGAATAGTCTTAATGTTTAGGTGAGCGATATTCCTTGAGCTAGGTGAGCTCATTCTTTTGGGACCTCCACAGCTAAGTCTCCCTTTAATTAATTTGAAATTTAGGATCTCTATTTATTAAAAGTTATTTTAGTTCAATTCCTTCAGCACCGTTGCGCTAATTCTTCATCGGATTTTTATGCTTTTATTTTCTGCATTTTTTTTATATATCCTCCTTAGATAATTAAATAATCACACGATAAAATATTATCGGTAAAATAATAGTCCCTCCAAGGAAAGAGTAGAAATATTCAACCCGTCCCCGAGAAAAATACGACCCCGATATTCCCCACCGGAATATCCTGTACTACACGTGATAGGTGCACCTGCCTCCTTTCGTTAAAACTCGGTTTCAACCTTTTTATATATGAAATAATTCCGCACGCCCTTCCTCTCTAACTAAATAAACCACTTTTATAACCAAACCTACCCACCCGGGGCGCCGCGAGTTTTAACCATCAGGTATACCTCTAGATTTAATACTAGTATAGAAATAGCCTTTTTCATAGTTAAAATAGATTGACTTTGGCTTGAAATATGCTATGAATGAGATATTCATAGTCATACTTTTATACTTAAAGTAACTAACATGCAATTCTAACATAAAACCTTCCCAAAGAGTAAGTAAACCACAATTCATTTAGAAGAGACTAGGTAGCTAGCAAGTAACTTAACAATATAAAAACTCCAGTGGGCATCAACAACCTAACACGAACCCACCAAATAGCATATATATCTGAACTGATCAACAAAAAACAACCCTACCTCACAATGGTGAGGAAAGGATGACTGCAACAACTGCTGAACACCAGTAACCGCCAACCCTAGCTGTTCAATCGACTAATGCTCCAAACATGAGGCATTCCAAAAAAAAGAATACCTCAGCAAGAATATACAAGTGACAAATAAAAGATCAATATCAAATGAAAGCAAAGGAGTCAAAGGGTTACCAACCCAAGCAGGAATAGGTAAAATGAAAACATCAACACTCAACCACAAGGTAATAAGTAAGAAAGAACTCACAAGGGTTAGATATCCCAAGCTGCACCAAATGCGATAAAGATTTATGCTTTATAAAACATTTATATAAGTATGTGTATATATACACAAGAGTGGCAAGCTCAATATAATCAGCATAAACACCGGCAAAATCCGGCACCTGCGGTGGTGGGAACCTACCCAACACACCAATAGTAAAAACTTTATAAGGGCCCAAGGAAAGGTGGTCTGAAAACGCGACACACCCAAAACCGAGGAATAACCGGTACCTGGGGTGGTGGGAACCTACCCTTCCACACCCAATCATAAACCCACACCGAGTAAACCCACCAGGGCAAATATTCATAAGCTGGACTTAGGTTGGTGGTCCTTTATCCACTGCCAACCATAGGTCACACCAAAAAATTCCATAAAACACCGATAATACCCTAACCAAAACATAGGATTACTCCAATGGTAAAAGGAGAAAAAATCCCAAAAATCACCCTAAGGCCAAACTCGACGAATAGGACTCAATTCAATAAGAAAATTCTAAGTCTACACTGATTTGTCAAGTATACCTGATGAATGCAGTAGACACTCGACGAATTCTACTCAGCAAAAATCTGGCTAACTGGAGATACTCGACAAATCGGCTAACATTACCTTGATACTTGACGAATCAGCGCAAATTACCAAGTCTATAGGAAATCCGTCGAGTATACTCGACGAATTTGGAGTTCACTCAACCCATTCAATGCCAAGGCGGTTTTACTCAATTCCTGGACTTAACTCCACGAACTTTACTTCACTCGATGAATAGCTGAGTTCACTCGACGCCTAGCTGAGTTTACTCAACGCTCTCTACGCCAAAGGCACTAAATGAGTTCAGTTGTCTACCTAAATCACCTAGAGGGAGGTGAATAGGTGAGTTGTGCGTCTATTTGTGGAATAAAAATTTTAGCGATCTTGTACACAAATCAACCAAGCAATCACAGACGACAAAAGATTTATAGTGGTTCACCTACCTTGGGTACATCCACTTTCCCTCACTGATCTAGTAAACCACTAGACTCGGCTACTCCACTATCTTGGATTGAAAATCAATCCTATGCCTCGGAACCAAGTTCCTATAATCTCGATCCAAATGGATCTACACTATGAAGGTAAAACTTTCTACAACTCGGAGAAAAATCTCCTACAAGAATTGGTAATACAAAAATTGAAGATACAAACAAATGATCTTCGAATCTTGAATTGTTCTGGCTGGATCTTCTTCTTTGAGAGTTGCTGCTTTATCAGATTTGTTGAAGAAGAACTCACGACTAGAACGAGATCTGAAGATTTCCTTTTGACTTCACCTGATCGGAATGTTGATGGAGAAAGAGAAAGTATCACGATCAGGAAATCAAACTTTGTCTGAATCCTTTGAATCGGAAACCCTAACTCTTGCACGATGAAGATCGGCGGTGGTAGCGGGTCTCATTTTTGGAAAGAGAGAGAGAAAGAGGATTCAGCGACTTGAGAAAATATGACAGCGTGTAGATCCTTCTTTCTTGGTGTTAGGGTTAGTCGGTTGACACGAACTTATATAGGATCTCTCTAACGGCCATAATTAGTCTTAATGACGTACACGTGGACCAATCATATCATGTGATTTGAAAATCCTGTCAATCTGGACTTAACAGAAATTCTGCAGAAAATGAACTTCATTTCTCGAGTGAAAAGGTTACTTCTCGAGAACTAGGAATTGCTTCTTGAGATAAGGCAACCAATGGCGTTGAGTCAGGTCTTAGCATTCAATGCTCTCAATGCTTTTATACTCGGAAGGTCCAGATACAGATGGCATTGAGACATATCTCGACATTGAATGCTTTTACTGTTGAGTACTCGAGTACTGTCTTGAACTTCTCGAGTACTGGACTGAATGTCTCGAGTACTGTACTGAACTTCTCGAGAAATGAACTTAGAAAAATATTCCTGATTCTGGAAAATATTACTCGAGAATAGGAGTTGATTTCTCGAGAACAAAGAATAACATTTCTCGAGAACTAAGGGTTGTTCTCGAGAACTACACTTAGAAAATTTTCCGAGATATCAAATGAATACTCAAGAGGTAGAGAAAGAGTCTACTCGGGAACTAAACTTAGTTACTCAAGATCTAAGTTAGTACTACTCGATAACTAAAGGATTACTCGAGTAATGGACTTAAAGAACTTCTGTTTTTAAGAAAATATTTCTTTTGAAAATATAAAATAATCATTACCAACATTTCATCCTTTGATCCAAGTGCTTGAATATGAAGTGTATCCCAATAGAGAGGCTACACATGAGTCAACACCTTGGATCACACAATGAGGGATTACATTGTGTGGTCCTGTGTTTATGACCCACTACAGACTGGCATTGGTCTACACCTAGCAATAGAATCCTGCAAACACATAACTAAAACAGAATATCAAATACAACTTAATTCATCTTAGTTCAAGGGTGACTTCTTGCAAATATGGGATATTGTTGATGCTAAAAGAGATAAGTTGTCTACCTAAATCACCTAGAGGGGGGTGGGTGGGTGAATAGGTGAGATGTGGTCCAAAAGCGGAATAAAAATTAACCACAAACACAAGCAAGTAAGCAAGCAATCACACAGACGACAAGAGATTTATTGTGGTTCCCCGATCTTGGGTACGTCCACTTTCCTCACCGATCTAGCAAATTTCTAGACTCGGCTACTCCATTATCTCGGATTTCAAACCAATCCTACGCCTCGGAACCACGTTCCTACAAAACTCAATCCACAAAGGATCTACACTCGGAAGATAAAACTTCCTACCACTCGGAGATAAATCTCCTACAAAGAAAATTGTTTGAACAAAAAATACAAACAAAATATCACAGATCTGGATCTTGGACTTTGTCTTCTTCGTTGAGAGCTTTCAGCTTGGTCAGAAATTGTAGAAGAAGACTTGACTGGTTTCCAAGAATCTGAGATCTGAAATCACCACGATCAAGTAGAAATCCACGAATAGATGAAGCGCGAAATGATCGGATGATTCTTCTTGATTCTGGATCGCTCTAATCGGTAGCAGCGCTAAGAGATCGATGATCCAGAGCTTCTTCCGAAAACAGAAATGGCGGCGGCCGACAGGAGATTAGGTTTTCAGAAAATCTTTCTTAATAAAGATATACAATATTATCGTTTATGTTTCTGTGTGTTATGTAATTAGTCAAATCTGAAAGGACCTATTTATAGGCGATCTCCAACGGTCATAATAATAATTAATGATGACACGTGGACCAATCAAAAAAGAGTAATTCAAAATACTCGTATAATCTGGACTTAGAAAAAATTCAGGAATTTTGAACCAGTATACTCGAGAGAAATAATATACTCGAGTATAAAAGGTATGCTACTCGAGTAGATAAGAGATGAATATACTCGAGTAAGAGAGAAAACTACTCGAGTATCTAGGAAGAACTACTCGAGTGACTTAGACAGACTACTCGAGTATAAACCAAATCTACTCGAGTTCTAAGTCAGACTACTCGAGTATAAAGCAGATCAACTCGAGTACTAAGCCACTTACTCGAGTATATGAAAGATGTTACTCGAGTATGTGGACTTACAAAAAATCCAGGCTGAGTACAAAAAGCTCTACTTGAGCAGATAATTGACCTACTCGAGTGACTAAGCATCTACTTGAGTATAAGACATCACTTACTCGAGTATATGAAAATCTACTCGAGTATAGACTCTTATACTTGAGTATACAGAGTCTTCTCGAGTATGTCTAAGGATATACTCGAGTACTAAGTCACTTACTCGAGTATATAAGGGAAGTACTCGAGTATGTTGACTTAGAGAAATTTCTCTGAAATGATCTTCAATACTCCATAGTCCAGCAGTCCAAGTGCATGTAGATGAAGTGTACCCTAATAGAGAGGCTATACATGAGTCAACACCTTGGATCACACAATGAGCAATTATATTGTATGGTCCTGTGTTTGATGACCCATTATAGACTGTCATTGGTATACACTTGTCAATAAAGTCCTGCATACATACAACTCAAACACAACATCAAATACAACTTAATTCATCTTCGTTCAAGGTCTGACTTCCTACAAATCTGGGGTATTGTGGAGACAATTCCCAACAATCTTTCCCTATTTGTAGAAGTCAACACCCTTTGCACTAAGGTGAATTTCTTAGAATAAAAAGAATAATGATAACATATATCAATGATAAATGAAGTAGTAAACTACTATAGCAAAGAATAATAATTAAGGAAAACCATAATCAGAATTATATATAGAATAGAAAAGTTCATATCCACATCATCATTCCCTCAAGGGTAAGCCTCTCTATGCAATTTTGCTCTTTTTAGCTCTTGCCTCTCAAAGTAGCTAAAAGGTTTAGGAAAATAAGTCCTGGGCCTTGGAGGAGCAGCTGGATTGTTGAATCCCCATTGCTTATCATGCAGTCTGATCTTTATCTGGGATACATCATATGCTTTCCATTCAGAATAACTGTAAAACTTGTCTCTGCTTTCTCCAAAATCTATCACCCACTTCAGAGTGTCAAATATCAGAGACTTGGAGGTAGGACTCCAAAATTCTGTGTGCACTATCTCTGGTATTTCCTCTGGAGTTGGGGCTGGCTCTCTTCTTGGTGCAGAACGGCTGGCAGAAGCGCCATCACCATACTTCCTTTTCTTGCTGGGAGTACCCTGATCAGCAGGTCTTCTAGAAGAGGAAGCACCTCGATCAAAGTGTCCCTGAGAGCTAGCAGGAAAGTCATCTTTCCAAACATCAGAATAAGATAGAGGAGGCTCAGACATCTCACCCGCAGGTCTGGGAGAGAAGACTGGCACAGCCTCTGGAATGGTAGCATGAACTTGAGCATCAGACGGATGATTTTCCTCAAGAGGATCTAGGCTTTTAGGAATGATGGTAGGGTCGAGCTGGAAATCTGGAAAATTCTTATTGTGTACCCAGACTGCAGTATCATATATATAGAATTTGACTGACTGTAGTTGGGCTAGAATATCTGCTTTCATTTCTTTAACTGACTCATCCATGGCAGCTTGAGACTGGGCAGAGAATTGGGCAGAGATTTTTTCAACTTGTTCTTTCACTATTTTCTCCCCCTTGCTGATTTCTACAGATATCTTAGCACTAACTTCATCTCTGAAAGTTCCAACTTCGTCACAAACCTTCATAACATACTCTTCAGCCCTTTTGTCCAAAAGAATTTGATTGTGTGCCACTGTTTCAGCTTGGTTCCTCACTTCACCCTTACTAGTGATTGTATGGTCTATTGCTTTTCCACCCAACCGAAACAGTTTTCTTAACTCATCAGTATTTGCTTGGATTTCTGCAAAGCCTCTACTCATCTCAGATTCAAGAGTAGAGACCTTGTCTTTTACTGACGTCAGAGAATCATCAAAGTACTTTCTCTGTTCTAGGAGCATCTGCTCAATATTACTTAGAATATCAGAAGAACTGCAGGGAGCAGAGGTTGGAGCAGAGGAAGAAACAGGGGCTTGAGAAACAGAGGCTACCCATGGAGGAATTTCTTCAATTACAACTGAGCTTCCAGCTCTCTTTATAGGTGGTATCTCAACTGAATCTTCTGGATTTGTGAAACAGTGGATAGAGAAATCCAGTGTCCTTAGAGGTGGCTCAACATGCTCTGGGGACATGTCCTCGTCATCGGACAGGATGAAACTCTCATGTTGGTCTGGGTCTTTAGTAGGAGACTGAGCAGGGGAGGGAGAGGGAGATAGTACCTTTGCAGGAATCTTATCTTCAGGTAGGTGATGCTCAGGAGAGACAACAACTGATTCTTCTGGATGGAGGGGATCATCTGATCTGAGTTCTTCAATGAATTTGTCAATGTCTGCAGCAGTGGACAGGAGGTCTTGTTGAACTTGTACATCTGATGGAGTATCTTCTGGAGGAAGAGAAGGGAAAGGATCTCTGATGTGAGGTGACTTAGAAGGAAACACCGAGTCCTGATGCTGTGCGCTGGATGAAGTAGGCTCCCCCTCAACTATTGCACCCAAGGTGTCAGTAGCTTGATGTAAGATAGGGGATGGAATCCTGTCATCTGAAACACATGGTTCTGTGGGGATATCTTCTTGGATCACAGGGGCTTTAGAAGCCTGAGCAGTGTTTTGAAGTTTTATCTCATATCTCTAGATAGAAGAGATGGAGACCTTTTTCATATGGTGGAGGGGAGTTCCTTTGAATAAGTTGAAAACTTCAGGATTAATCTCATGGAGAAGGAGAGAAATAATCCTAGCAAAATTTGGTTGCTTCACACTGTCTCTGATCTTGTCCAATAGCATCATCCCAAAATGTAACTTCTTGCAGCAGATGATCGCTTGCATTATGTCTAACATATTCCTTGAAATCTCTCTGATTGAATAGGTCTTGCACAGAATTACCTTAGAGATTACGTCTATCAAGAATTTCCCTTCGACGTTGCAATCTGCTCTGCTGAAAGAAATGCTTTCCGGGTCTATTCCACAGAATAATGTAGTTCTATCTGAATCTTCAGGACCTAAGTCGTCTTATTCATCCACCACTGGTAGTCGTAAGAGAGTATCCATGGAGGTTTTGTCCAAATGGATTTTTACTCCTTGCACTTTGGTTTTCAGTACCTTGCCGTTCCTCTTGATCTTTAGATTCTTGTAGAATTCTTCAACTGCTGGAAACAAGATCTTACATGGAGTCTGTAGGAGAAAAGTGAGTCCAGCGGTATCAAGAAGAATAAGGAGATTTCGGAAATCATCTGAGAGATCGGCGATTCCTTCAGGAACAAGTTCTGAGACGATTCCGATCTTTGAGGAGGGAGCCATCGATTACTGTAGAATCCAGACTGTTTGGAACTTGATCGAGATGACGATCTCTGCGGTTTCTCGGAGGCAAAGCGCCGACTGATTACTCGAGAGAATGACTACCGTGGAATGGATTACCGTTTATATTCTATTTATATATAACCCTAATTAGGTTTATGGAGGTATTAGAATGTAAATCATACCTGCTGGAGGGGGGGGGGCAGAAAAAGTCTCGGTGTGCGAAAAGAGAAAAATGAAAATTTCAAAGTTCTGGAATTTTCGTATACTCGAGTAGATTTCGGCATACACGAGTATTATTTTGGAACATACACGAGTGGGTCGAAGACATACACGAGTAGTTTTTAAGCGCTACTCGAATAGGTCTTGAAGTACTCGAGTATGTGAATACAGTCACTCGAGTATATCACTTTGAGAATTATTTTTCTTGAAGAACAAAAGTTTACCTTTACCGATTACTTTAACTCTGGGCCTTTGAGTGAATCCACTATTCTTCTTTGTTTAGCATCCCGAGTTCCGTTTTGAAGAACGAAAACTTGGTCTCATCTAGCGGCTTAGTGAATATATCTGCAACTTGCCTGTCTGTGGAGACATATTGTAAGTCTATGTCTCCATTCTCCACATGCTCCCGGATGAAATGATATCGAAGCTTTATGTGCTTTGTCCGGCTGTGGGAGACTTGGTTGTTGACGATTGCAATTGTACTAGACGAGTCGCAAAACAGAGGAATGTTCTGAAACTTCATGTTGTTGTCTTCAAATTGATTCTTGATCCACAGAAGCTGTGCACAACAGCTCCCTGTAGAGATATACTCTGACTCAGCCTTTGAGATGGATACACAGTTCTGCTTCTTACTGCTCCAGGAAATAAGTCTCCTTCCCAGGAATTGGCAAGTCCCGGAAGTGCTTTTCCTGTCGTCTTTGCTTCCTGCAAAATCTGCATCTGAAAATCTTATCAGTTCACTATCATTACTTCTTGGGTACCATAAGCCAAGATTTGGTGTACCTTTAAGATATCTCAAAATTCACTTTGCAGCAATATAGTTAGATTCCTTAGAGTTCACCTAGAATTTAGCGCATACACATGTTGAAAACATTATATCTGGTCTACTTGCGGTAAGCTAGAGCAAGGACCCAATTATGCTTCTGTACTTGGTTTCATCAAAAGGTTTCCCTTTCTCATCCTTGTCCAGAGACATAGCTGAGGCCATATGAGTCCTCATAGAGGTTGCATTCTCCATTCTGAATTTCTTAAGTAGCTTTTTGGTGAACTTGGTCTGTGAGATGAAAATTCCATCCTCAGATTGTTTCACCTGAAGCCCTAAGAAATAATTCAGCTCTCCCATACTGCTCATTTAAAACTTCCCTTGCATAAGTTTAGAAAACTTCTTGCAGAGTTGTCATCCATAGAGCCAAAAATAATGTCATCGATATAGATTTGCACTAGCAAAATCTTGCCTTTTATTTCCCTAAGAAATAATATCTTGTCTATCTTTCCTCTTGTGAACTTGTTCTCAAGAAGGAAGCTAGACAACGTCTCATACCAAGCTCGGGGAGCTTGTTTAAGACCATATAATGCTTTCTGTAGCAAATAAACATGATTAGGAAAAGTGGAGTCAACAAAACCTTGCAGTTGCTCTACATACACTTCTTCCTTTAAGTCACCGTTCAGAAAGGCGGACTTTACATCCATCTGATAGACTGTAAAGCCTTTAAGTACAACATAAGCAAGGAATAACCTGATCGCCTCCAGTCTTTCCACTAGAGCATATGTTTGATCGAAGTCGATTCCTTCTTCTTGACGATAGCCCTTGGCGACGAGTCTGGCTTTATTCTTTATAATCGTTCCATCTTTGTCCATCTTGTTCCGGTAGACCCATTTTGTCCCGATGACGTTCTTACTCTTGGGTTTAGGAACAAGTGTCCAAACTTTGCAACGTTTGAACTGATTTAACTCTTCTTCCATTGCTAGAATCCAGGATGCATACGAGTTTTCTTCCTCGAACTTCTTAGGTTCAACGTGTGATAGAAAACTTAAGAATAAATTCTCGTTAGTTATACCTCTCCGAGTCCTGACACCATCCCGGGGATCTCCTATGATTTGGTCCAAGGGATGATCCTTCAGGTGTCTGAGCTCTAGATTCCTTGCATCTGGGATCTCTTCAGCCACTGGAGTTGCATGTTCAGCTGGAATTTGTTCTTCATCTTGATCATCTACCTCTCCAATCGGGGTTGTAGAGGTGATCTTTATGAACTTTTCATCTTTATCTTCAATAGGTTCATCCAGTCTGAGTTGCTTTATCTTTGTACCTGCATCTTAAATGAGCACACTAGAGGAGTTGCTTTGCAGCAAGGTCGTCTCATCAAATACAATGTGTATCAATTCTTCTACCACCAGAGTTTTTCTATTAAATACTCTATAGGCCTTACTATGGCTACTATAACCTACAAAAATACCTTCAAATCTTTTCTCGCTAAACTTGGTAGTGTGTTACTTGCCGTTGTTAAGTACGAAGCACTTACACCCAAAGATTCTAAAATATGAAATGGTTGGTTTCCTGCCTTTTAGAAGTTCGTAAGGAGTCTTATCATGGTTCTTGTTGATGAGTGCTTGATTTTGCACATGACAAGTGGTGTTGACGGCTTCAGCCCAGAAGTACTCTGGAAGTGAGGCATCACTCAACATGGTCCGGCAAGCCTCTATGAGTGTTCTGTTCCTTCTCTCAGCTACACCATTTTGCTGTGGAGTGAGAGGAGAGGAAAACTTATGAAAGATACCTTGACTTTCATAGTATTCTGTTATGGACCCAGACTTGAATTCCGTCCCATTGTCACTTCTGATTTTGACTACGGAGCAGTTGTATTCATTCTGGACTTGTTTGCCTAACAAAATCTGACTTGTGTTTCAGAAAGAACACCCACGCAAAGCGCGAGTAATCATCCACACTAACAAACATATATTCCTTACCTCCCAAACTTCTAACTTGTAGTGGACCAAACAAGTCCATATGAAGAAGCTGTAAGCTTCTATCAGAATCTTTGCCTATAATGCCTTTAAATGAACTCCTTATTTGCTTGCCTTTTATACGGGCATGACAAGGGCTGTCCTTAACGCACTTGACGTACGCACTAAGTTCTGAGAAAATAGTTTATTAATAGTTTTGAAATTAATATGTGCTAGTCTCTTGTGTCATTGGTCAGCAAGAGATGCACTACTTTTTGCTAAAAGACATACTGGTGTAGATGAGTCAATACAGATGAAATTTAAACAGAAAATATTTATGCTTCGAGTGCCTGATAAGATAGTTTCCATGTTGTCAACTGATTTTATCAAACACTTATCAGTATGAAATTCAACCACGTATCCTTTGTCGCATTGTTGGCTTATGCTGATGAGATTGTGTTCCAATCCTTCAACATAGGCTACATCCGAAAAGGATATGTTACCGTTAGTAATCATACCGTAGCCTTTGGTAATTCCTCGGTCTGAACCTCCAAAGATGACCTTTGGTCCGTTCAACACCGGTGAAAAGTTCTGAAGTAGGCTCCTTGTCCCGGTCATATGCCGAGAACATCCACTGTCAAAATACCAGATTTGCGTTTTAATGGCCTTTGGACGTACCTGCAATTACAATCACTTAGCCTTAGGAACCCAAACAGATTTGGGTCCTTGGTCTCGAGTTAGAATACTCCCCCTACGAGTATTAGCCTCATGAGTGGTCATTCTCACATTGCCAACTTGAGGAGTTGCATCATTTCTAGGATTAAACCAACAATCTATGGAAAAGTGACCAACTCTACCATAGCACCAACAGTCGAATCTGTTGTATCTTTGCCTTCCAAACTCTTGCTTGACCTTCTTGGGAGGAGGTCCAGCCGGGGTAGCATTCTTGGAGGAAGAAGCTTCATGATGATGGCAGTTACATGAAGTCTTCTCCTTCATAGGCTTTTCGACAACAGGATTTACCTTTGGTGTCTTCTTGATGTTATGACCATGAGCATATGGTCCATAGCTCTGAAGTTGAATCTCTTCATACGGTGCCCTGAAGACACTTTCGCCAAAGTTACGGGGGCGGGTCCAACCTTGGTACCTTGACTTGGGCTTCTCCGGGATCGGCCTAGAGAAGTGTCCATAGGTGGACTCATAGTCGAATTCATTCGTAGGAAAGATAACTTTCTTGAACGATACTGGATCCAAAGGAGCTTTCCCTTTTTCCTCGGCTAAGGCCTTCTTGACATTCTTATTCTTTCTCTTGGCCTTGTTTCTCCTCGAGGATTTACTAGGAGCACCTTGGTGGCCTAGAACAGCACCCTTGGCCCTAGCTAAGAATTCAGCAATCAGAGGAAGTACAGTCTTAGGCTTAGAGAAACCTTCCACAAGTTTCTTTTCAGCCGAGAGTTGTTCTTCCAACTCCATGATGATTTTCTCCTTAAGGTCAAGATGCTCAAGAGCCTTGTTATATTCTTCAATAGATCTATTGAAGTCTTCCTTGAGAGAGTCAGTCTTGGAGACTTCTTCTCTTAAGGTGCTCTCCGTAGCTTTTAGAGATTTTATCTCTTTAGCTTGAGTTTTCACGACTTTGCGACATTTGTCGTAAGCCTTGAGTAACTCCTTATATTGTCCCATGAGTTCAGATTCATCCTCAGAGGGATATCCCTCTTGCTCATTATCATCATCAGATTCTGAAAGAGGGGTGTGAGATTTTACCTCCCCAGTGAACTGGGGGACTTGTTCATCATCAGTCAGAGCCATTAGCCCAAAGTAGGCTTTTTCCTCTTCTACACTCGTCTCAGATGAATCAGAGTCACTGAGGGTTTTGCCCTTCTTGGCTAGCAGGCTCTTTTCTGTCCTCTTTTTGGTGTAGGACTTCTTCTCTTCTCTTTTGCCACCCTCTTTCTTCTTGTGGGGGCAATCCGCAATGACGTGACCTGGCTTATTACAGTAATAACAAACAAAGTAAGTCGAATGATGTTTGTTCGGTTTAGAGCCATACCTGTCGTGGCTGCTTGAGCCTTTTCTATGATGATCACCATCATTGCATGATCTTCTATAGGAAGCATCCTTGCCTTTCCATTGCTTCTTTTTGTTCAAAAATTTCTTGAACTGCCTTGAGAGTAGAGAAAACTCTCCATCAGATAGCTCTGAGCCAGATGAGCTTGGCTCATATGATTCTTCTTCATCAACTTCATGAACTGGGGCAGGAGGGCCAGCCTTTGTCTTCCTTGAGCTATCTTCCTTCAGAGCGACAGAATTCTCCTTGAAAGTAGACCTGCTCATCTCTCATTCAACTTTTCTTGAGTTGATTTGAAGCTCGTAAGACATAAGCTTTCCGAACAGATTCTGCGGGTCCGTCTCTGCTAACCTTCCGAACTCCCGATTGGCGCATATCTTATTATCCCATTCCTTGGTCAGGGATCTTAAGAATTTGTCATTCAGTTCCCCGTTGGTGAAGACTCGGCCAAAAACTTTTAGGCCATCGACTATCTTGAAAAAGTTCTCAAAGGTAACAACTATGGCTTCCTTGTGACCTTGCCTGAAGGCTTCATACTTCTGATTTAGAAGGGATCTCCGATCATCCCTAACTTCTTCAGTACCTTCCATCAGAGTCACCAGGGATTGGCACATCTCCTTGGCAGACTGGAAATGAATCAGATTTTACAGCATCGAGTCATCGACTGCACTTGCTATAATATTTTTAGCTTTCTTGTCCAGGGAGACAAGTGCAATCTCGTCCTTATCCAAATCCATCAACTTATTTGGGATCATTTTGGTTGGATCTATTGTGGATGCAATCATAGGAACATACGGACCTTCTTCAACAATCATGAAGATCCGAGGATCCACAGCTTCCATGAATAGTTTAACTCTTTCCTTCCACATAGGAAAATTATTCTTGGTGCATATAGGGAGCTTAGCAAAATCCTTGGTCTTACTCATGCTTGATACTTTACTAAAGACAACTTGGGAAGGATTAGATCAAGGTGTTAACCTTTAAACGATCAACCTCCCTCTGATACCAATTGAAAGAGATAAGTTGTCTACCTAAATCACCTAGTGGGGGGGGGGGTGAATAGGTGAGATGTGGTCCAAAAGCGGAATAAAAATTAACCACAAACACAAGCAAGTAAGCAAGCAATCACACAGACGACAAGAGATTTATAGTGGTTCCCCGATCTTGGGTACGTCCACTTTCCTCACTGATCTAGCAAATTTCTAGACTCTGCTACTCTACTACTCTACTATCTCAGATTGCAAACCAATCCTACGCCTCGGAACCACGTTCCTATAAAACTCAATACACAAAGGATCTACACTCGGAAGATAAAACTTCCTACCACTCGGAGATAAATCTCCTACAAAGAAAATTGTTTGAACAAAAAATACAAACAAAATATCACAGATCTGGATCTTGGAATTTGTCTTCTTCATTGAGAGCTTTCAGCTTGGTCAGAAATTGTATAAGAAGACTTGACTGGTTTCCAAGAATCTGAGATCTGAAATCACCACGATCAAGTAGAAATCCATGAATAGATGAAGCGCGAAATGATCGGATGATTCTTCTTGATTCTGGATCGCTCTAATCGGTAACAGCACTGAGAGAACGATGATCCAGAGCTTCTTCCGAAAACAGTAATGGAGGCGGCCGATGGGAGATTAGGTTTTCAGAAAATCTTTCTTAATAAAGATAGACAATATTATCGTTTATGTTTCTGTGTGTTA
This sequence comes from Platanthera zijinensis, assembly GCA_039513925.1. Taxonomy (NCBI): domain Eukaryota; kingdom Viridiplantae; phylum Streptophyta; class Magnoliopsida; order Asparagales; family Orchidaceae; genus Platanthera; species Platanthera zijinensis. Next base: position 75,176,754 of record CM077094.1, read on the forward strand.
TGTAATTAGTCAAATCTGAAAGGACCTATTTATAGGCGGTCTCCAAATATTATAATAATAATTAATGACGACACGTGGACCAATAAAAAAGAGTAATTCAAAATACTCGTATAATCTGGACTTAGAAAAAATTTAGGAATTCTGAACCAGTATACTCGAGAGAAATAATATACTCGAGTATAGAAGGTCTGCTACTCGAGTAGATAAGAGAGGAATATACTCGAGTAAGAGAGAAAACTACTCGAGTATCTAGGAAGAACTACTCGAGTGACTTAGATAGACTACTCGAGTATAAACCAAATCTACTTGAGTACTAAGTCAGACTACTCGAGTATAAAGCAGATCAACTCGAGTACTAAGCCACTTACTCGAGTATATGAAAGATGTTACTCGAGTATGTGGACTTAGAAAAAATCCAGGCCGAGTAAAGAAAGCTCTACTTGAGCAGATAATTGACCTACTCGAGTGACCAAGCATCTACTTGAGTATAAGACATCACTTACTCGAGTATATGAAAATCTACTCGAGTATAGACTCTTATACATGAGTATACAGAGTCTTCTCGAGTATGTCTAAGGATCTACTCGAGTACTAAGTCACTTACTCGAGTATATAAGGGAAGTACTCGAGTATGTGGACTTAGAAAAATTTCTCTGAAATGATCTTCAATACTCCATAGTCCATCAGTCCAAGTGCATGTAGATTAAGTGTACCCCAATAGAGAGGCTATACATGAGTCAACACCTTGGATCACACAATGAGGGATTACATTGTATGGTCCTGTGTTTGATGACCTATTATAGACTGACATTGGTATACACTTGGCAATAAAGTCCTGCATACATACAACTAAAACACAACATCAAATACAACTTAATTCATCTTAGTTCAAGGTCTTACTTCCTACAAATCTGGGGTATTGTGGAGACAATTACCAACAGATGCAATACCCAACAATCTCCCCCTATTTGTAGAAGTCAGAACCCTCTACACTAAGGTGAATTATATTATAATAAAAAGAACTAGAGATGAAAAGTTAAGAATAGAATAAGATGCAAGAAATAAAGAAGAACACATAATTATCAAGACTAGAGTTTATATAATTAGAATAGTTTTAGATTTCATGTCTACATTCATTCAATCCATTATCTCAAAAATCAAAAGTTCTGTTCTGGCTCTATTATTGTGGATGTTGCTTTTCATACTTTTCTTGTTGCCTCCTTAGATAACTTAATGGCTTAGGATAGTACTTTGGAGGTTTTGGAGGTGCCTTTGGATGGTTTCTGCCATACTCTCTGTCATATATCCTTTTCTTCATGAGAGACTTTTCATACATTTCCCATTCAGCAAAACTGTAATGTAGATCTCTGCTTTCATTATAGTCCATTACAAGCTTCAGAGTATCTAAAATCAGGGTCTTGGAGGTAGGGCTCCAGATTTCAGCATACTCTTGAGCTTTCTTCTTCGCTATCTCAGGATTGGGAACTGATTTAGAGGCAGATGGACCTTCACCATATTTCCTTCTCTTGGGAATATGGACTTCAGGTAGGTCCTGGGTAATAATGTCATCCAATACTTGAGTGTAAGACTCTGTAGGAATGGTTTCATCAGAAGGTCTAGGAGAGAAGGTAGGCATAAGAGTAGGAGCAGGCATCTGAGCAGACTGACTTTCAGCGAGTGGATTGAGATGATGAGGAATAATATTTGGATCTGCTTGAAAGTCTGGAAAGATCTGATTGTGCATCAAAACTATTGTATCATATGTATGAAACTTCACAGACTGGATTTGAGCAAGCACATCCTTGTTGATTTCTGTTAACTTTTCAATCCAAAGAGCATTATCACTTTTAGTGAAATCTACTACAAGTTTGGCTACATGTTCTTTTACTAGGGTCTCCCCCTTTCTGATTTCTACACATTGAGTGCTTATGGTGTCATCTTTGAATGTGCCAACTTCCTCACATACTTTCATAACATTTTCTTATGCTTTCTTCTCAAGGAAAATCTAATTGCTTGCCAGGGTTATGCATTGATTCATGACCTCACCAACACTTGTAATAGTGTGGTCTAAGGCTTTTCCACCAATCTGAAAGAGATGTTTCAGTTGATCTGTATTATGTTGAATTTCTGCAAATCCTCTATTCATTTCTTTTTCAACAAAAATAACTTGATTTTGCACTGTTTTCAAGGAATCATCAAAGTGCTTTCTTTGGTCAGCCAACACCTGTTCAATTTTACTTAATATATCAGAAGAATTGGTAGAAGCAGAAGTAGTATCAGTAGCAGGATAAACAAAAGCTGGAGGAGGAGGAGCTGCCCAATGAACAACATCTTCAATAACTACAGAGCTTTGAGCTCTTTTGGTGTGAGCAAGAACAATTTCTTCTTCTTCATCAGTAAAGACAGGAAGAGAGAAATTTAAATTTTTCAAGGCTGGTTCAATTTGTTCTGGAGAACCTTTGTCTTCATAAGAGAGGAGGATAATGTCTTGCTTGTCTTGTACAGTAGGTTCAGAGTTAGCAGGAGGTGACTTGGGTGACTGAACTGGTGATACAGCAGGTACTGGAGATGGTGTATGCATAGGAGGGGGTTGATTTGCTTGAGTTGATGAGGGAGAAAGAGAAGATGATGGAGCTTTTATTAGAGATTGTACATGAAGTGGTTCTTTATCAGTAAGTTCTTCTATCATCCTATCTATGTCTTCTGTTGAAGATAAGATGGTACCCTGAGCTTGTTCATCTGTATGCAATTCTGTTGAAGTGGCTGGAAGAGGAGATCTGACTGGAGAGGAAGAGTGAGTTCTGACATCAGGAACAGAGGAGACAGGCTCCCCCTCAATTGCTACACCAGCTGTGTCAGCAATTCCAGGATGAGAGGGAGAAGGGGTCCTGTCCTCTTAGGCAGGGGCTTATAAAACTTTTGCGGCTTGTGTTGGATTCTTTAACTTGACTTCCCATCTTTGAATGGAGTAAATGGAAACATTCTTCATATGATGAATGGGAATACCCTTTGAAGTATCAAAAACTTGAGGATTTATCTCATGTAGCATTAGAGGTATTATCCTTGCAAAATTTGGAGTCTTGATGCTCTCTCTAATCTTATCAAGTATCATCATTCCGAATTGAAATCTCTTCCTGTAGACTATTACTGTGAGAACTGTAAATAGATCATAAGAAATAAATCCTATTGAACCTGTCTTGAACAAGAGAATCTTTCCAATGATATCTACTAGAAGTTTGCTTTTTTACATTTAGGTCTGGCCTTCTAATAGAAGAAGCTTCAGAGGATATGTCACAAAACCAACATGCCCTCTCATTATCTTCCTCAGTTAGTTCATCTTCTTCATCTACAACTGGCATTCTTGACAGTTGAGAGACAATGGTCTTATTAAACTTGATCTTAATACCTTTAACCGTGGATTTCAGGACTTTCCTATTTCTCTTTACTTTAAGGTTCTTGAAAAATTCTTCAACTTCTGGAAACAGTATTCTACAAGGTTCTTGAAGAACAAATGATAAACCTATGCTGTCGAGAAGTAGCAGCAGATTTTTGAAGTCGTCTAACAGTTTTGTGATCCCAGCATCAACTAGCTCACTTCCAACACCGATCTTGGATTGTGGCGCCATGGATTCTTCAGAAAAAGAGGGTAAGCGGAAGAGGGAAGACGACGACGATGAAATCTCTGGTTCAACGACGGAAGACAAACCGTTTTCTCGAGAAATGGATTTTGAAATCGAGTAGATTTAATGAAATCTAAATTCTTTATTTATATAAGTCTAGTAATGATGATTAGGTCTAAATAAAGCCTTAGATTAGGGAGGAAATCAAGCTTAGAGGGAAACAAAAGAATTCAAAAAATTTCGAAAAGTGAAGAGTCATTTCTCGAGTGGAGACTTAGTTCTTGATAGATGAATGACTGCTTCTCGAGAAGTCAGAATTTATTTCTCGAGTGAGGAATTTACTTCTCGAGAAGAGGGCTATTACTCGAGTGATATATTTCTATTTCTCAAGATAAAGGAAAGTACTTGAGTAATGAAAGTTCACTTTTCGAGGAGTCATTCTATTTCCCGAGAAATGAAGTCTACTTAGAGAAATTTCTAACCTTTTTGACTTGTCCTTGATTTCTTAGCCTTGAAATGAGTCCACCTTGTCTATTCTTCCTTGTTGAGTATGCCAAGTTCAGTTTTGAAGAAGTTGAACTTGGCCTCGTCCAACGGCTTTGTAAAAATATCTACAACTTGCCTATCTGTTGGAACATATTGTAGATCTACATCCCCTTGCTCCACATGCACCCGGATGAAGTGATATCTTAGCTCGATGTGCTTTGTCCGGCTGTGCGAGACTGGGTTGTTGGCAATTGCTATTGCGCTGGAGGAGTCACAAAACATTGGAATGTTTTTGACCTTCATGTTGTTGTCTTCCAACTGATTCTTCAGCCAAAGCAACTGTGCACAACAACTAGCTGTAGAAATATATTCTGACTTAACCATTGAGATTGCGACACAGTTTTGCTTTTTGCTGCTCCATGAAATAAGTCTTCTTCCAAGGAGTTGACATGTCCCGGAAGTGCTTTTTCTGTCGTCTTTGCTACCTGCAAAATCAGCATCTAAAAAACCAATCAGCTCGTTGTCATTATTTCTTGGGTACCATAAGCCAAGATTTGGTGTACCTTTAAGGTATCTCAAAATCCGCTTTGCAGTAGCGTAGTGAGATTCCTTATAGTTCACTTGGAATCTAGCACAAACACATGTAGAGAACATTATGTCTGGTCTACTAGCAGTGAGGTAGAGCAAGGATCCAACTATGCTTCTGTACTTGGTTTCATCAAAAGGTTTCCCTTTTTTATCCTTATCCAGAGACATGGCGGAACCCATTGGAGTCCTCATAGAGGTTGCGTTCTCCATTCCAAATTTCTTAATTAGCTCTTTGGTGAACTTTGTCTGGGAGATGAAATTTCCATCTTCAGATTGTTTCACCTGTAGCCCTAAGAAATACTTCAACTCTCCCATACTTCTCCTTTCAAACTTCCATTGCATAAGTTTTGAGAACTTCATGCAAAGGTTGTCGTCAGTAGAGCAAAATATAATGTCATCGACATAGATTTTCAATAACAAAATCTTGCCTTTTATTTCCCTAAGAAATCATGTCTTATCTATCTTTCCCCTTGTGAACTTGTTCTCAATAAGAAAGCTAGATAGCGTTTCATACCAAGCTCGAGGAGCTTGTTTTAAACCGTACAATGCTTTAGATAATAAATAAACATAATCAGGTAGGTTAGAATCAACAAAACATTGGGGTTGTGCCACATACACTTCTTCCTTTATGTCACCATTAAGGAAGGCGGACTTCACGTCCATTTGATAGACAGTGAAGCCCTTCAGTGCAGCATATGCTAAGAACAACTTGATTGCCTCCAACCTAGCCACTGGAGCATATGTCTGGTCGAAGTCGGTTCCTTATTCTTGACGATATCCTTTGGCGACGAGTCTGGATTTGTTCTTTATGATTGTTCCATCTTCGTCCATCTTGTTTCCTATAGACCCACTTTGTCCCGATGACATTCTTACCCTTGGGTCTGGGAACAAGTTTCTAAACTTTGCAGCGCTTAAGCTGGTTCAGTTCTTCTTCCATGGCCAAGATCCATGATGCGTACGAGTTTGCTTCCTCAAACTTCTTTGGTCCAACCTGTGAGAGAAAACTTAAATATAAATTTTCGTTAGTTGTACCTCTACGAGTTCTGACACCATCCCAGGGATCTACTATGATTTGGTCCATTGGATGATCCTTCAGATGTCTGAGCTCTAGATTCCCTGCTTATGGAACTTCAACCACTGGAGTGACTTCATCAACTTGGACTACTTCTTCATCTTGATCATCTACCTCTCCAATAGGGGTTGGAGTGGTGATCTTTATGAATTTTTCACCTTCGTCTTTGTTTGGTTCATCCAAGCTAACTTCTTTCAATATTGTACCTGCATCTTCAATAAGCACACTAGAAGAGTTGCTTTGCAGCAAACTCGTCTCATCAAATACAACATGTATTGATTCTTCTACAACCAGAGTTTTTTTATTAAATATCCTGTATGCCTTACTATGGCTGCTATACCCTACAAAATACCTTCAAAACTCATTTCGCTAAACTTGGTAGTGTGATACTTACCATTGTTAAGCACGAAGCATTTACAACCAAAAATTCTAAAATATGTGACAGTCGGTTTCCTGCCCTTTAGAAGTTCGTAAGGTGTCTTATCATTATTGTTGTTTATGAGTGCTCAATTTTGCATGTGGCATGCAATGTTGACGACTTCAGCCCAGAAGTACTCCGGCAGTGAAGCATCACTCAACATAGTCCTACAGGCCTCTATGAGTGTTCTGTTCCTTCTCTCAGCTACTCCATTTTGCTGCGGAGTACGAGGAGAGGAAAACTCATGAAAGATACCTAGGATTTCAAAAAATTCTGTCATGGCCCCAGACTTGAATTCGGTTCCATTTTCACTTCTGATCTTGACTACAGAACAATTGTATTCATTCTGGATCTGCCTAACAAAATTCGTAAAGACATTGAAGGTATCTGACTTGTGTTTTAGAAAGAACACCCACAGAAAGCGCGAGTAGTCATCAACGATAACCAACGTGTAATCCTTGCCTCCTAAACTTCTAACTTGCAGTGGATCGAACAAGTCCATATGAAGTAGATGTAAACATCTATTAGAATCTTTGCCAATAACGCTTTTAAAGGTAGCCCTTGTTTGCTTGCCTTTAACACATGCATGACAAGGTATATCTTTGACATACTTGACATTCGGGGCATCTCGTACAAAATTTAGAGAAAATAATTTATTAATAGTTTTAAAGTTAATATGTGCTAATCTCTTGTGCCATTGGTCACCAAGAGATGCACTATCTTTTGCTAAAAGGCACACTGGTGTAGAAGAGTCTATACAAATGAAATTTAAACAAAATATATTCCTGCTTCGAGTGCTTGATAGAATCGTTTCCATATTGTCAACAGACTTCATCAAGCACTTGTCAGCATGGAATTCAACTATGTATCCTTTGTCGCATAGTTGGCTTATGATTATGAGATCGCGTTCCAATCCCTCGACATAAGCTACATACGAAAAGGATACACTACCGTTAGTGATCATACCGTAGCCTTTAGTTATTCCTCGGTATGAACCTCCAAAGATGACCTTTGGTCCGTTCAACACTGGAGAAAAATTCTGAAGTAGGCTTCTGGTCCCGGTCATGTGCTGAGAGCATCCACTGTCTAAATACCAGATTGGAGTTTTGGTGGCCTTTGGACATACCTGCAATCATAATCAGTTTGCCTTAGGAACCCAAACACATTTGGGTCCTTGGTCTAGTGTTAGAACACTCCCCCTATGAGGATTAGCATTTTGAGTGGTCATTCTCATGTTGCCAACCTGAGGAGTTGAAACATTTCTCAGATTAAACAAACAATCGATGGCAAAATGACCAATTCTGGCACAACACTAACAGTCGAACCTGTTGTATCTTTGCCTTAAGAACTCCTGCTTGACCTTCTGAGATAGTGGTCTAGTAGGGGTTGCATTCTTGGAGGAGGAGGCTTCATGATGATGGCAATCACATGATTTCTTCTCCTTCGCAGGCTTTTCCACAATGAGTTTTACCTTTGGTGCTTTCTTGAAGTTATGACCATGATCATAAGGACCATAGCCCTGAAGAATGACTTCTTCATAAGGACCACATCCAAAACAAAATTCACTCAATGCCAAGACTAATACACGACTAACTAGACGCCTAAACTCAATAAATTCTAAATCACTCGACACCAAGGCTGATACTCGACGAATTCGTCTAGAATACCCGACGAATAAAACTTAGCCCCAAAACTCATATTTGACAAATTTCACTCAGAATGACCCCACTATATATGACGACTTAAACTTAGGTTGACTCCCCTATAATCGACAGATTTCTTCTAACCGGACTCAACCCTTATTCGACAAAATTTCCTTGACTAGAAATCCTACACTACTCAGCAGATCAATCTTGGTCGAACCTTACATTACTGCTACACTCTAAGGATGGAAGAAAAAGAAGGGAATTATTGTCATGTGGGATAGGTTCAATCCTAAATGATCCCCTCATCACATTAGTAGCCCAGACCATATTTTCAGTATTTGTTCTTATGACATCACTCTCCCCCTTTTTGACTTCTTTACATATTTCCTGCGTTTGGGAGGTTCTTGCCTTGCTTCTTATAGATTCTAGATAGTTTACACCTGTTGTTACTCGTTTCTTGACCTCCAGCATATGGTCATCTAGCATCTTGGTACATCCATCAACCTTGGTTAGTATGGTAGCAGTTTGTTATGTCAACAGGTTGTGATAGCCTTTAATTGGTACATCCATCTACTTGATTCTTGTCCTTCTGGATTAAAGTCTCATTTTGGAGATTTGAGATAGCCTTTAGTTGGCTAACTTCCCTTACCTTCTGTTCCAGCAGGGTTGCTGTCTCAGCTTGCTGGGAAGCAGCTAGCTGAAGAGAAGCAATCTCCTCAGCCTGCTTTTTAGCCAACATCTTGCTTCTTTTGAAAACCTTCAGAAGTACACCATACATGTCAATCAATTGATTGGCATCTTCCTCTGATACAAGTTCCTCAACATTACTTGATGTGGATGCATCAGAGTCTGGATTGGTCTCATACAAAGATACTGAGGATGTGCAAGATAGGGAGTGAACCTGATCTAGACCAAGCTGATCCTGGCAGGATTCTTCTTCTGTCATGGCCATCAGCCCATAACATCTACAGTCAACTTCCTCATCATCATCCACCTTTAAATCACTGTCTGTGTATGAAAGAGGGGCCTTGATCTTTAACCTTGCATTTGGATAGACATCAACTTTACCACAGTTTCTGAACACTGAGTATAGTGGGGCTCTAATTCCTATCCTGGTAGCAGGATAGTCTTCATTATCTACAACATCTGCCAACAACCCATTATAGGTCTTTTCTGCTCTGTAGACTTGAAGCTTCATTAAGCTCCACTCCTTATGGTTAACCACTTCACTCACAAGCACAAACCTTTTAGCTATCCTTGGAGATCACTCAGACTATTAAGTCCTTTTTGAGCAACCTCCCTTTGATACCACTTGAAAGTCTTTAATTTCAAGGATAGCTAAATCACCTAGATGGGGGGGGGGGGTGAATAGGTTTCTTAGTCTCTTGTGACTCTCTTTTATTTTCCTTCTTAATTACTTTGTGAGTTAGTAGTTTTCTGCTTTCAAGAAACACGCAACCTGCAACAAAGAAACAACACACGAAGCACACACAGAATTTATAGTGGTTCTCCAAATTATGGGTATGTCCACTTTCCCTCCCACCTTTCTAACTTCTTGTTTGACAAGGCACTTCTTCAATCTCAGCTCCTAAGAGATTACACCACAGATCCCTCAAGATCTCTCTGTCTCCTCCAAGACTTACAACTCAGTGATCAACTGATCACCTACCTCAGGACAAAGGCCCTACCACTCAGGGTGGGAGGACAGTCCTACCTCAGATCCACAAAGGACCCTCCCTCAGATCCACAAAGGATCCTACTTCAGAGAGAATGACTCTCTTACAGCTCAGGAAGAAATGCCCTACCTCAGATCCAAAGGATCCTACAACTCAGGCACAAGTTCCCTATAACTCAGAGTGAATGACTCTCTTACGTCAGGCTTAAAAGCCCTACAGCTCAATGATCAAATGATCACCTGCCTCAGATCCAAGCTGGATCCTACAACTTAGATTCACACTTGAATCCTACTACTAAGGCCAAAGCCCTACACTCAGATTCTCAATAGAATCCTACCTCAGATCAACAAGTGATCCTACACTCAGCCTTTATATATTCAGGCCTACAGCTCAGATCTGTAAAGATCCTACATGAGTAAAATGGTTTCAGTTAATTTGACACAGAGAAATTTTTCTGTGTTTGATACTAGAGCTGAGTTAACTCTGGTCTAACTATCTTCACAATAGCAGGCATAGATTTGCTTGTGCTAGAAGTAACTGTAGTTGGGGCTTTTTCCCTTAACTGCTTCTTGAGATGAGATAAGCTCAATCCTATCTTCTAGAATGCTGAAACTAGATGATTCAACTTCTTCTTACTTAGAAAGTAAGTCTTTAGAACTTGCTGGTGTGTGTAAAAATGGCACTAGCTAACTTGCATTAGATCCCAGATCCAATAGTTCGGGTTACACCTTGGCTGCTCACTTTTCCTCAGAGATTATCTCTGAACTTGCTATTATCGATGAAGAGGATAACGACTAACTTTTTGAGATTTCAGAACAGCTGATTTGAACTCTATTCTTCTGCCTCTACAACAATAGTGAGGAAGAAGATGACTGCCAGCTGTATTTTTGAAAAGCTTCTTTCTTCAATCAGAGCTCTGCCTTTTCTATTCCACCGCTCAACGGCTCTTTGAGCTATGGGGCCCACACAAGGAGTTGGCCGTTGTTACCTTGCATTAACTACAAAAGTCGTGTGGTAGGCATGTAGTGACGTTTGTCGTGTATTGTAGCCTTCTCGCAACATTTGGAATTTTGCTGACAATTACTGACGTCAGCACCTGTGGACTTGGTCAAAATAAAGCATTAGAGCATATGCGTTGAGTGATCAATCTTCACTCAACGCCCCAACACTTAGATAGATTCTGTTACTAGGCGTTGAGTGAGTAACCTTCACTAATACCAAAACACTTGGAAAAGTTTTTTGTTATTAGGCGTTGAGTGAGCCACCTTCATTAAAAGCCAAAGCCTTTAGACATGTTCCTATCACTTGGCGTTGAGTGAGCAACCTCTCAACGCTTTTAGACTTAGCAAATTTTCCTGTCTGGGAAGCGTTAAGAGTTGCTTTTTCACTCAACACTTTCTACATCTGTCAATTTTGTTGACGTGGCGTTGAGTGAGTAGGCTTCACTCAACGCTTCTGTCCTTAAGATAATATCACAGTTGATTAGGCGTTGAGTGGATAGCCTTCACTCAATACTTTTATCCTTTGACAGAATTCTGTGTTTGAAATATAGTGGCTCTGACTGAACAAGGGTTAGTCAACGCTATATCCTCATGGCGTTGAGTGAGCTTGCCTTACTCAATGCCTATGTACTTAGTCAGATAAATACACAGATTTTCTGTGGCTTTGACAAGATGAGCTATACTCAACGAATATGCTGTATGGCGTTGAGTGAGTAGACAACACTCAACGCCCATGGACTTAGCCACATTTTCAGCTTGTCAAAAGCTTGGCTTTGACTATGCATGTTGTACTCACAGCTTTTAGTCATCTGGCATTGAGTGAGTAGACTTCACTCAAAGCCTGTGGACTTAGACAGTTTTCCGTCTTTCCATAACCTTGCCCAATTATCACCTGTCTTGGCCACATAGGCAACTTATCTAATCAATGCATATGAGGTATCCTACATGCAAAGAACTTGTAACACTTGTTAGATTACAACATGTGTGTACCATTGTCTATTAGGCCTTCTTCAAATCTGGGACATTGGGATCAATGGACCCAACAATCTCCCCTATTTGAAAAGTCAAAACCTAAGAAAATATTATACACCAACATATATATGCAACACATACAGAAAATAACACTTCCATAACTCAGAGATAATAAGCATATAAATCATTTAAAACAGGTTCATTAGTTATGAAGGTTAAATGTTTCAATGTGCATAGTACAAGATCACATTTCCTTTGGCCCTTTTTAAGATGAACATGAAACATCTCTTGTTTCAGGTTCTCTTATAACAATTCCACTCCCCTTTGGGTTCTTGACTATTTCATCTTTCTTCTCAGCTTCAGCTGTAGCTTTCTTCTTGCCTTTCTGTTCTGCTTCCTTAGCTTTGGCTTCAGATATCTTGTTTCTCTGTCTCTCAAAGTAGCTGTAAGGCTTAGGTATGTAATTTGTCAGCTCAACAGCATCAGGAGGGAGAGTGCATGCATTCTTGTTCCTCCTATATAGCCTCCTTTCAGTGTCCCTCTTTTCCATTTTGTTCCACTCAAGTGGGCTATACAGTTTTCCCTTTTTAGTATTCTTTGAATTGACTTGCTCCCAGGCTGCTAAGATGATAGTCCTTGATTCAGGGCTCCACTTTTCAAAGTCAGGCCTCTTTTCCTTCTCTTCTCTATATCTTTTCTTACTCATCCTTATCTCTTCTTCTCCCTCAGCAATAGTCGTTCCCTTTGTGATCTGTAGCTGGTCTGTATAGGGGCTGAACTGGGGAGATTCAGTAGCTTCTTCTCTCCACTGAGCACCTTCTTCTCTATTCTGAATATCTTGTAGTTGGCCTTCTTGTTGAGCAGACATTCTAGGATTCAAGATTTTTTATACTTGAGTAGGAAACATAGGAATATTATCATATTGGATAAGTTCAATACCAAATGATCCCCTCATCACATTAGTAGCCCAGACCATATTTTCAATATTTTTTCTTGCGACATCACTCTTTCCCTTTTTGACTTCTTTACATATTTCCTGCGTCTGGGAGGTGCTTGCCTTGCTTATTACAGATTCTAGATAGTTTACACCTGCTATTACTTGATTCTTAACCTCCAGTATATGGTCATTTAGCAGCTTAGTACATCCATCTACCTTGGTTAGTATGGTAATAGTTTGTTGTGTCAGCAATACTTTCCCAACATTATGGAGAGCTAACATATTTTCATTCTGAATTATTTGATTTGCTATCACTGGAGTGACATTTGTGTCTATGACATCCAGTTTGTCTATAGTGTAGTCAACTGCTGGGGATGCCCTAGTGAAGAATTTAATAGTTTCACCCTTCAAAAGATTGACTTTAAATCTGATAGTCTTTATCTCTATAGATAGCTCATTTCTGATATTCTTGAGTGCATCATCCATAAAGGTTTCCAGGGTTCTCCTCTGCTCATCCAACATGCCTTTCAGCTGGTCCAAAAACATAGGTGGAATTCGATCCATCCTTATAGAGGTGCCTTCATCATTGGTTTCTTAGACTAGCCTGACCTCTTCCCTTCCATCAGAGTTAGCCACAGTAAATTCAGATGAATGAGCTTTCTTTGGAACACTCTCTTCCTTTTCTGACATAGATAAGTCAATGACATAGACCTCATCATGAGCAGGGAGTTCAGAGCAAAGCTCCCCCTCAACATCTGCCATGTTCTCAGTGACATGCAGTTCAGCTGTAGCGGCAGGCTTCTCAGCATCCTGATTTATCTCTAGAGAACTTCAGAACTTCTCCCCCTCAGCAAATGTAACCTGCATTACTTGTTCAAGGAGTTGCTCCCCCTCACTCTGAGGGCTAGTTACATCAGTAGGATCTGGTACATGAATGTTATCAGTAACAACATCAGGCCTAGAAATCTCCCCCCTCCGTCCTAGTAGAGATTATATTGATAATAACTTTAGCTACTTGCCCAACATCCTCAGTTGATGGCAAGTCAACATCATGGTATGAAACATCTTCAGATTGAGCCCTACTCAACTTATTTATAACATAAAGATCAGAAGATACTGACACTTGGGTAGCTATGTCTCTCCTGGTCTCTGCCTTAGACACAGTCAGATTGGGGTCATGAGGCTCTTCCTCATCTTCTTTAGAAGAACTACTTGAGCTGCTCTGTGCTGGAATTGGAACTTCCTTTTGCTTTTCTTGGTGACAAGTTGTCCATGAGGCTGAAGGACCCCGTCCCATCTATCTAGCATCTTGATGTCCATTCGCCGCATGTGTTGAATCTTGAATCCTAACCTCGTATTGAGGATCTCAGGAACATTGCTAAGTAAGAACAGAGATAGGATCCTTCCCAGGTTTGGCTCAGCAAGACAATCTGCTATCCTTTCCAATAGAATACTTCCCCAATCGGTACTTTTGGTGTGAATCACTCTAGTCATGAGTTCAAACATCTTTTTTGATATCTTGTCACGGGACCCCGTCTTGCAGATTAGAGCCTTCCCAATGACGTCGAATAGGAATTTACCTTTTAGGTTCAGTTCCTTCCTGAGGATGGAACCGGAGGTGTGCTTAGATAGGCCACACCATTTCAACGTAGACTGACCTCAGATTAATCCAGGTCCTCTTCCACATCACCTTCTATGAACCTTGGCAATTGGAGGGCTTTACTCAATCGTCTTGATGTTATATTTATCTTTTGTCCACTGACTACAATTTTGATCTTTCTCGCAGATACATCTGCCTTGGCATTGGAAAAAATTCTAGGACCTCCCGTTTCCACAACAAACAGGGCTCCGTCAGAACGAAAGTTAGGTCAGAAACCTGGAGCAGATGGAGAACATATTGCACCTCCTCTTGTGAATCCTTGAAGCCATTCCTCACTAGTTTAGAGCCTTCAAACAGGAAATATTGACCTTTCAACACCATTTTGTACAGAATTTCTAGAGGTCGGCGAGACGGTTCCGTCATTTCAGTAAATACGGGCAGAGGAAGGCAAGGAACTGTGTATTTTACACTATGAACAAGTCTTTCTATTTATAGTTATTTCCAAGTGAGAAGGCGGAAAGACACTTACCTATTTGGGATCACGATATGATCGACGGCTGGGATTGACTCCCATTACTTAGCCACAAATAGACACTCCCATAGTATTTGTTGTGTTAACTTAATACACTCAACTTTCTCAACACCTTTATACCTAGTCTTATTTGACTAACCTTCCCTGCATTGATTAGATCAACCTGCAGTACACAAGCACTATATATATATATATATATATACATATATATATATATTTATATAGGACGGAGCTTATTGAGTTTGACTAAATTCAACATACCCAGTTCAATTTTGCTGGAGTTGAACCTAACTCCAATCTAGTGGCATAGTAAGGATTAAAGCCATTAGTTTGTCTATTGAGACAAATTCAAGACTAATGTCTTTCTCCTCCTTATGCTCTCTAATTTAACATGTTATCTTGTCTCAATATGCATAGTCCTGCTGTGAGAGACATGATGCCTAACAATTGAGATTGCACTTAGTAGAAACATAATACGAGGGAGGTCTACTAATCTTAATAATGTAGACTTGGAACATATGCTGGATTCTCAGTAACCGTGCACAACAACTTTCTTGCACCCTGCCAATTCTCTTCTTGCCGAGCCAGATCTTTTCCTCTTCTTTAGCAACTGTTTTTCCTTTGGCTCTAGCTGACTGATCCTAAAGATAGCTTCCTTGTTCCAGTCCTAAGTTTGGAACATCCTCTGTCCAAGTACCAAATAGGGGATATGCACTTAGAATTTCCTACAAAACAGAGTTATCTTACCTTAATACCCTAATTTTTATTGGGTCCTAGGTTCTTGTTAGTCTGAATCACAACCTATCTTCCTGCAGATTTTCTGACTGGAAGTCTAACATTAGCAGGCACTCTTGGATTGTGCCAGTAATCTAGGGCAAAATGACCCACATTGCCACAACACCAGCACTCATGGATATTATACCTTCTTTTCTGAGTAGGTCTTGCAATTGGGTTAACTACAAACAAAATAGAAGGAAGAGCAGCTTACTTGTTCCTATTTATCTCAGTCACAATCTGACTGAAGATAGGTATGGCAGTAGAAGAGCTTGGTTTTTCTTGAAGTTTACCAACAATGGTCTTCTTTTTGGAAGACATACTATTGATTGCTTCAGAAATGCCCAAGTCTTGCTTGCTGACATACTTGTCTTTGTTTTGAGTGTGTGCTGGGAGATCTTGAGTAAATGCCACTGCCTTACTCATGAGTGTGGGGGCTGAAGAACTGAATACAAATGGTCAAGGATGGGCCATTTGAATTTCTTCATGGGGAGCCTTACAGGCACTCATTCCCCTACCCTTTCTTTTTCCCTTATAAGATAACTTGTACTCTTACAAGAAGAATTCCCATTCATCTAGTGACCATGCATGCATCCTTGGTCAAACCTGTTAGAAGGGAGGATTACCTTGTGAAAGGTTGACTGAGAATCAACAGGAGCTTTGCCATTCCCTTTGGAAAGGTCAACTCTAGAATTCCACTTAGACCCTAAACATCTCTCATATTTTTGAGAGGTAAAGGAGTCAATCAGTGGCAACAAAACTTTGGGCTTCTTGAAATCAGCCACAACCTTTTTCTCCTTTAGGAGTTTCTCTTCAATATCCAAGATGATCTTGTCCCGCTGGCTTAATGTCTCAATTTGGAGATTTGAGGTAGACTTTAGTTGTCTAACTTCCCTTGCCTTCTGTTCTAGTAGGGTTGCTATCTCAGCTTGCTGGGAAGCAGCTAGCTGAAGAGAAGCAATCTCCTCAGCCTGCTTTTTAGCCAACTTCTTGCTTCTTTTGAAAGCCTTCAGAAGTGCACCATATATGTCAATCAATTGATTGACTTCTTCCTCTAATATAGGTTCCTAATCATCACTTGATGAACATGCATGAGACTCTGGACTAGTATCATACATAGAAACTGAGGATGTGCTAGATAGGGAGTGAACCTGATCTAGACCAGGATGATCCTGGCAGGATTCTTCTTCTGTCATGGCCATAAGCCCATAACATCTGCAATCAACTTCCTCATCATCATCTACCTCTGAATCAATGTCTGTGTGTGAAAGAGGGGCCATGATCTTTAACCTTGCATCTTGATAGACATCAACTTTACCACAGTCTCTGAACACTGAGGATAGTAGGGATTTGATTCCTATCCTGGTAGTAGGATAATCTTCAATATCTACAATAGCTGCCAACAACCCATTGTAGGTCTTTTCTGCTCTACAAACTTGAAGCTTCATTGAGCACCACTCCTTATGGTTCAGTACTTGACTCACAAGTACAAACCTTTTAGCTATCCTTAGAGATCACTCAGACTGTTAAGTCCTTTTTGAGCAACGTACCTCTGATACCACTTGAAAGTCTTTAACTTTAAGGATAGCTCAATCATCTAGTGGGGGGGGGGTGAATAGGTTTATTAGTCTCTTGTGACTTTATTTTTTTCCTTCTTAATTTATTTATGAGTTAGTAGTTATCTGCTTTCAAGAAACACAAAACCTGCAACAAAGAAACAACACAAGAAGCACACACAAGATTTATAGTGGTTCCCTAGATTATTAGTACACCCACTTTCCCTCCCACCTTTCTAACTTTTAGTTAGACAAGGCACTTCTCCAATCTCAGCACCTAAGAGCTTACACCATAGATCCCACAGGATCTCTCAGTCTCCTCCAAGACTTACAACTCAGGCACTAAGCCCTACAACTCAGTGATCAACTGATCACCTACCTTAGTCCAAAGGCCCAACCACTCAGGCTGGAAGGATAATCCTAGCTTAGATCCAAAAAGGATCCTACCTCAGAGAGAATGACTCTCCTACAGCTCAGGAACAAAGGCCCTATTATGGTTAAAACTCACGGCACCCCGGGTGGTTATTTTTTAAGTGGTTTATTAAAGAAAAAAAAGCGTTTTTATTTATTAAGAAAGGCGGGGCGCGCGGATTTATTTTATATAAAAAGGGGTTGAAACCGAGTTTTAACGAAAGGGAGGTAAGTGCACCTATCACGTGTAGTACAGGATATTCCGGTGAGGAATATCGGAGTCGTATTGTTCTCAGGGTCAGTTTGCCTATTTCTACTCTTTCCCTGAAAGGACTATTATTCTACCGATAATATTTTTGTTGTTGTGTTATATATAAAAAAAGGGAAAATATAAAAATATAAAATGCAAAAAATGAAAGCATAAAAAATTGCAGGAAGGCCGATGAAGAAAATAGCGCGACAATATCAAATCGAATTTGAACTAAAATAAACTTTTAATAAAAAGAGATCCTAAATTTCAAGTTAATTAAGGCGGAGACTTGGCCGTGGAGGTTCCAACAGAATGAGCTCACTTATCTCTAGGACTATTGCTCACCTGAACGCTAAGACTATTCGACCAAACGTTAGTCCGACGAAGGATTTCTCTTAACGCCCGCATTACGCTAAGAACCCCGCTATTGGGTGGGGAACCAAATCCGGTAGAGTTACGTGCCTCCTCTCTCGAGGGTAAGTGCAGAACTCTCTTTACCTAAGGATGATCAGTCCATACGCACGGCCTCTCGGCCACCTGCGTATGGACAACGGAAATAGATCCCCACACATCGATATGTGGTCCTACGTGTCGTTAACCGGGGCAAACAATAAGTACTTTTAATTAACGAGAAAAAGGAAGACCTTTAATTATTTAAAGCGATTATTTCTATCCCAATGCTCTTCGATATTGAGGGCTAAGAGCAGTTAGCCACTCATCGTAATGGGGACGGCTTAAGCTAGAAAGCGATAAAAGGAAAGAAAAAAATGAAAGCAGTAAAGAAAGCAGTAAATGAAAGCTGTAAAGAAAGCAGTAAAGAAAGCAGTAAATTGCGAGTCCCGACTCAAACGAGTGGGAGGGAGAAGAAAGAGAGCCCAACTCAAACGAGTAGGAGGAAATAAATGCACCCACATACACACTCTATGGAAATGAAAACACACACACATGCAAAGTCCTAATCAAATGAGTAGGAAGAAAATGAAAGCGGAAAATTGCAAGTCCTACTCAAACGAGTAGGCGGGAGATGAAAGCACGCCATTTAACTCTTAACGAGTAGGCGGAAATAAATGCGCACACGCACATACTCTACATAAATTGAATGAAAGCTATAAAATATAACTCATACACGCACGCACACATACAAAAAATAAGAAAAATGAAGTTACTGAAAAATTAAAACAACGACATTTCTACTGCTAGAATGTGGTAGAAATGCGTAAAAAGAGACAATAAAATTAAAGGAACAAAAAGATTTGAAAATAAAAATGAAAAGCTAAGTTAGCGGAAATTTAAATCGACTACATATTAATTCTTATAATTTCATAAAAACGCATAAAAAGTGGAAATAAAACTAAAAAAGAATGAAAAGTTTTACGATCCTAAAAATTCTAAGTTAAAGAAAATAAAAACAACACTTTTTAAAACGCTTTTATATAACTATAAGAATGAATACAAACCTAAAAAGAGAAAACTAAAAAGAGAAAACTAAACATAAAAATACGATGTATGAAAATAAAATGTGCAGCATAATGGCTAGAAATGCGGTAAAAATCCTAAACTAAACAAGTTATAAAATGAAAACATAAAAACAGAGAACGAAAAATCACTTAGGGTAGGGTGCTTAAATGAATTTGAAGCCATGCAAAGAGAGGAAAAACTAACATATTTCATTAATAGAAAAGTTATTACATGGAAAGCTAAAACAAACATCCTAAAATAAACTAAGAGAGAGGGGGGGGGAGGATAAAGTTTCCCTTACATTTCATTAGAAGCCAAATGGGCAGCACCTACCCTAAGCAAAGTGGTCAAAAAAGTGGACAAGAGAGCTTACAAAAAGCTTTTATTTATAGACAAAAAAGTTGGGTGACACAGCCTAAAACACGGGCGTGTAGGTAGGGCGTGTCACAATTGCGTGTTTGACTTGGCGAAATTCTGCGAGCTGGCTTATTTTTGGAAGCTTCAGGATGGGACATGTGTCCGACATGGGCGTATCGGGTTGCTTGACACGGGCATGTCGAGACATGTAGCAAGTTGCTGTCGGAAGCGGCTAGATTGAACACGGGTGGGGAACACGGGCGTTTTGGAAGGTGTGTCCTTCTCGGGTTGAAGAAGGCATTAAGTGGCTCTAAGAGGTGAATAGTAAAAGCGTTGAGTATCGAGTTGATGGCGTTGAGTAGCGTAGAGAGGCTTGACACGAGCGTGTCGAGTCATCGGACACGGGCGTGTCCTGCTCTGGTTGATGAAGGCGTCGAGTGGCTCTGAATGAAGGCATTGAGTGGCATTGAGAGGCTTGACACGGGCGTGTTGAACATTGACACGGGCATGTAAAGTCATTTTTTTGACTTTTTCTGAATTTTTTCTGGAATAAAAATTAAGCTAAGTTATAAATAATATTTACAAAAAAGAGCAATTTATTAAATAAAACTAACTAAAAAAAGGCAAAAATAAACTAAAATGACTTAATTAATATACATAAAAATAGGTATATTTACAACTCATCAAATACCCCATACTTAAGCTTTTGTTATTCCAGAGCAAAAGTTGAAGATGAACTTATAAAGAATAATAAAAGTTCTAAAATTTGCTATCGCTTAAATTAATTGAAAGAAAGATCAAAATAAATATCCGGGGTTTAAGAGTTAAATCCTAAATTATGACAAAAATTTAAATAAAGGAAGAGTTTCAGCTAAAAACTTCTGATATAATCAAATTGAAAGAAAAAATTATATTTTGTTAGGTTAACAAAAATAGATTGGATTTATTAAACTTTAGCTTATAAGATTTATAGGAAATAATGCAATTTACAAATGATGCTCTCAAAAAGATTTTAAACTTAAATCTAGAATCTTTTGAAAAATGGCGGAGGGGGATATTGTGGTTTATGAAGAAGGCTTGATTTTAGAGGCGAGGGTATATATATATTTTTTCGCTCGAACCTCTAATAGAATTTTTTTGGTTGTGGATGCTAAGAAAATGAAATCTTAATTTCCATAACATATATAAATTTTTTACAACTCCATAATAATAATTAACCCAATGTATATGTGTAGGAGTAATGAATTTTAGACTCTTACTCCATAACATATAATCTTTTTAAATATTGGGTTCTTATGTTTACGGAATGAAATCTTATTCCCATTGATATAGGATCTTTTTAAGGGATAAAAATAGGGGCAATCATGCCAAGTAAGGCATAAAAAAAATGGAGGTGAGTTTTCAGAAGGGAAACTAGGTTTTAATAAAAATTTTTGAGAGCAACATTTATAAATTAAACGTCCCTATATTTCAAAAAAAAGCATGGAGAAAACATAGTTTGAAATCAAAGATTGTTATATTTTTAACAAAATAAATATGCAACTATTTAGATAAGTAGAAGTGGTGCTGAAAACAAGTACCTTATCTAAATAAAAAAAAGAAAAGCATAAGAAAATTTTTAAAACTTATCCCCAGATATCTAAATCTATCGATCTCCAATTAATAAACAAATAGTAAGCAAAGAATTAGAAAACTTCGCTTATAAATAAACTCGCAACATAATTGTTGGAGAGCGAAAAGGGTTAAGAATGAGATATTCAATTTATTTGTTTCATAGTAGACATTTTTTTTGAGATTTTAGGGTTTTTATCTTTTTTGTGTGTTTTGATTATTATGTTTTTTGGATTTTACATATATATATGTTTTAAAGTTATTTACAAGAAAAGGGGAAGAAAGAGGTGTTATTTATGAAGAAAAGAGGGAAAAAGAAGAGGAAAGAGAATATTTACAAAAAATAATTACAAAGTAAAAAACCTGATCGCCCGTGAACAGACTCTTCTTTAGGTAGTTGGTTCGATGAGTCTAACGTCGCGGAGTGATATTCGATTTTTTTGAATTTTGAGTTTTTAATTATAAAAACATGAATTTTTTTTTGAAATTTTTAATTTTTGCAATTTTTTTGGTATTTTTGATTGGGTGCAGAAAATTAAAAGGACAGTAAATAAATTAAACAAAAAGCAGGAAAATACCCCCATACTTAAGTCCAACATTGTCCCCAATGTTGCACTAAGTATGAGGAATAAGGTATATATAAAGATGCAGATATGTACAAATAAAGAAAAAGATAGGGGGGAGGAAACTTCCCTTAAACGCATTCGGGGAGGCCCGTTAAGAAATGACCCTTCAAAAATTAGAAGAAGTAGCAAAAATATAATAAAAAAAATGAAAAAGATAAATTCGGCGAAAAGTGTGCAGGTGATAGGGGGCATGTGAGTGTGACTCGTAAGCTAACGTCTTAGCTATATGAGTGTGACGGATATGGGTTCCCCTAGCACTCACAATAGTCAAGCGTGCCGAAGCGGCAAAATAAATATATAATTTTTAGTTTTTAGTGTTTTTTAGTTTTTTATAAGTCTTATAGTTTATTTATTTTTTAGTTTTTTTTTAGATTTTTTAGATTTTTAAGTTTTTAGTTTTTGATTTTTAAGGTTTTTAAGTTTTTGATATATTTTTTAAATTTTTAAGTATTTATTATTATTATTATTGATATTATTATTAATATAATTTTTTTGGTTGGCCCTTTTTTTTAATATAAATAGAAATAAAAGGTAAAATTAATAGTTTTTAGGAATTCAAAATAGCAAATCAAAATCTCTCCGGCAACAGCGCCAAAAACTTGATGGTTAAAACTTGTGCCGCCCCGGGTGGTTGTTTTTAAGTGGTTTATTAAAGAAAAAGAAAGCGTTTTTATTTATTAAGAAAGGCGGGGCGCGCGGATTTATTTTATATAAAAAGAGTTTGAAAGGGAGGCAAGTGCACCTATCGTGTGTAGTACAGGATATTCCGGTGAGGAATATCGGGGTCGTATTATTCTCGGGGTCGGTTTGCCTATTTCTACTCTTTCCCTGAATGGACTATTATTCTACCGATAATATTTTGTTGTTGTGTTATATATAAAAAATGTGCAGATATATAAATATAAAATGCAAAAAATGAAAGCATAAAAAATTGCAGGAAGGCCGATGAAGAAAATAGCGCGACGATATCAAATCAAATTCGAACTAAAAAAAACTTTTAATAAAAAGAGATCCTAAATTTCAAGTTAATTAAGGTGGAGACTTGGCCGTGGCGGTTCCAAAAGAATGAGCTCACTTATCTCTTGGACTATCGCTCACCTGAACGCTAAGACTATTCGACCGAACGTTAGTCTGACGAAGGATTCCTCTTAATGCCCGCATTACACTAAGAACCCCGCTATTGGGTGGGGAACCCAATCCGATAGAGTTACGCGCCTCCTCTCTCGAGGGTAAGTGCAGAACTCTCTTTACCCAAGGGTGATCGGTCCATACGCAAGGCCTCTCGGCCACCTGCGTATGGACAACAGAAGTAGAGCCCCACACATCGTTATGTGGTCCTACGCATTGTTAACCCGGGGCAAACCTTAAGTACTTTTAATTAACGAGAAAAGGAAGACCTTTAATTATTTAAAGCAATTTTTTCTGTCCCAATGCTCTTCGATATTGAGGGCTAAGAGCAGTTATCCACTCATCAGAATGGGGACGGCTTAAGCTAAAAAGCGATAAAAGGAAAGCAGAAAATGAAAGCAGTAAAGAAAGCACTAAATGAAAGCTGTAAAGAAAGCAGAAAAGAAAGCAGTAAATTGCGAGTCCCGGCTCAAATGAGTGGGCGGGATAAGAAAGAGAGCCCTACTCAAATGAGTAGGAGGAAATAAATGCACCCATATACGCACTCTACGGAAATGAAAACACACACACACAAAGTCCTACTTAAATGAGTAGGAAGAAAATGAAAGCGGTAAATTGCAAGTCCTACTCAAACGAGTAGGCGGGAAATGAAAGCACGCCATTTAACCCTTAACGAGTAGGCGGAAATAAATGCGCACACGCACACACTCTACATAAATTGAATGAAAGATATAAAATCTAACTCATACACGCACGCACACATACAAAAAATAAGAAAAATGAAGTTCCTGAAAAATTAAAACAACGACATTTCTACTGCTAGAATCTGGTAGAAATGCATAAAAAGAGACAATAAAAATTAAAGGAACAAAAAGATTTGATAATAAAAATGAAAAGCTAAGTTAGCGGAAAATTAAATCGACGACATATTCATTCTTATAATTTCATAAAAATGCATAAAAAGTGGAAATAAAACTAAAAAAGAACGAAAAGTTTTACGATACTAAAAATTCTAAGTTAAAGAAAATAAAAACAACACTTTTTAAAATGCTTTTATATAACTATAAGAATGAATACAAACCTAAAAAGAGAAAACTAAACGTATAAAATACGATGTACGAAAATAAAATGTGCAACATAATGGCTAGAAATGCAGTAAAAATCCTAAACTAAACAAGTTATAAAATGAAAACAAAAAAACAGAGAACGAAAAATCACTTAGGGTAGGGTTCTTAAATGAATTCCAAGCCATGCAAAGAGAGGAAAAACTAACATATTTCATTAATAGAAAAGTTATTACAAGGAAAGCTAAAACAAACATCCTAAAATAAACTAAGAGAGAGAGGGGGGGGGATAAAATTTCCCTTACATTTTAATTAGAAGCCAAATGGGCAGCACCTACCCTAAGCAAAGTGGTTAAAAAAGTGGACAGGAGAGCTTACAAAAAGCTTTTATTTATAGACAAAAAAAGTTGGGTGACACGGCCTACAACACGGGCGTGTCGGTAGAGCGTGTCACAGTTGCGTGTTTGTCTTGGCGAAATCCGGCGAGCTGGCTTGTTTTTGGAAGCTTCGGGATGGGACACGTGTCCGACACGGGCATGTCTGGTTGCTTGACATGGGCGTGTCGAGACACATAGCAAGTTGCTGCCAGAAGCGGCTGTATTGAACACGGGTGGGGAACACGGGCGTGTTGGTAGGAGTGTCCTTGTCGGGTTGAAGATGGCGTTGAGTGGCTCTGAGAGGTGAACAGTAAAAGCATTGAGTGTCGAGTTGATGGCATTGAGAGGCTTCACACGGGCGTGTCGAGTCATCGGACACGGGCGTGTCCTGCTCTGGTTGATGAAGACATCGAGTGGCTCTGAATGAAGGCATTGAGTGGCGTTGGGAGCCTTGACACGGGTGCGTCGAACATTGACACGGGCATGCCAAGTCATTTTTTTGACCTTTTCTGGAATTTTTCTGGAATCAAAATTAAGCTAAGTTAGAAATAATATTTATAAAAAGGAGCAATTTATTAAATAAAATAACTAAAAATGGCAAAAATAAACTAAAATGACTTAATTAATATACATAAAAATAGGTATATTTACAACTCATCACCCTACCACAGATCTAAAGGATCTTACAACTCAGACACAAGTGCCCTATAACTCAGAGAGAATGAATCTCCTACCTCAGGCTGAAAAGCCCTACAGCTCAGTGATCAAATGATCACCTACCTCAGATCCAAGCTAGATCCTACAACTCAAATTTACACTTGAATCCTACTGCTCAGGACAAAGTCCTACACTCAGATTCTCAACAGAATCCTACCTCAGATCAACATGTGATCCTACATCAGCCTTTATATATTCAGGCCTACAGCTCAGATCTGTAAATATCTTATAGGAGTAAAATGGTTTTAGTTAATTTGACACAAATAAATTTCTCTGTGTCTGCTACTACATCTGAGTTATCTCAGCTCTAACTATCTTCACAACAACAGGTATAGATCTGCTTGGGTTGGAAGTAACTGTAGCTAGGGCATTTTCCCTTAACTACTTGAGCTGAGATAAGCTCAGTCCTATCTTCTAGACTACTGAAACTAGATGATTCAACTTCTTCTTCTTACTTAGAAAGTAAGAACTTGCTGGTGTGTGTAAAAATGGCACCAACTAACTTGCTTTAGATCCTAGATACTACAGCTTGGGTTATACCTTGGCTGCTCTCTTTTCCTCAGTGATTATCTCTGAACTTGCTGATGTCGATGAAGAGGATAACATCTAACTTTTTGAGCTTTCAGAATAGTTGATTTGAACTCGGTTCTTCTGCCTCTGCAATAATGGCGAGGAAGAAGATGACTGCCAGCTGTACTTTTAAAAAGCTTCTTTTTCAATCAGAGCTCTGCCTTTTCTATTCCGCCGCTCAATGGCTCTTTGAGCTGTGGGGCCTACACAAGGAGTTGGCCGTTGCAACCTTGCATTAACTGCAAAAGTCGTGTGGTAGGCTTGCGGCGCCGTTTGTCGTATACCGTAGCCTTTTCACAACATTTTGAATTTTGCTGACAATTGCTGACGTCTGCACCTGTGGACTTGGTCAAAATCAAGTATTAGAGCAAAGGCGTTGAGTGAGCAATCTTCACTCAACGTCCCAATACTTAGACAAATTCTGTCACTAGGCGTTGAGTGAGCAACCTTCACTCAAAGCCAAAACACATGGAAAAGTTTTCTATCATTAGGCATTTAGTGAGAAACCTTCACTCAACGCCAAAGCCCTTAGACATGTTTCTATCAATTAGAGCAGTAATAAATGAGAAGTAAAAAAGAACAAGCTATATTTAAAGGTAACCTTAATTTATAAGGATGCCCATACAAACTTATAAATTAAAGGGTCATTTTGCAGGGCCTATCATATAAAAAGTCACAGACCAATTATACGATAGGGGTAGGGGTTTAAATGTAATAATGACATGCTATGCTATGTTATGCAGATTTAATGTTATGTTCATACAAGTACAACACACATACCCGACTCTATGCATATAGACATTTAGGTCCCCGGTTTTGGAAGCTAGCTTCACTCCTAGGAGCCTCTGTAGTGGCCAATGGCGACAGTGGGTTGGGACACCCCACTCCTAGGCGGGTATCCACACTACCAGTCCTATCCCTTACATACGCCTCTGAAGGATACACCAGAGTCACCATGTACTAATGCTGACAAACCCGCCAGTATTTTCCTTAGCTAAGTGTAAACCACACCCGCCGATTCATCGTATCGACATCGGTGTGAACAACCATCAAATACCGAAGACCCACCACCTTATGCATATGTAACCCTAAATTCCCGAGCCATCGGCTCCCTAGACTAACCTGTCCATTACAACTACCTTTTGAGCCTTCGGCTCGCCGGGCTAACTTGCCCATTTCCACAATCACCGATCCTACCACTCGGATAACCCAACCAAGCTAACCTCCTGAGTCATCGGGGTGAGTAGGTGAAGCCCTAGTTTTTATTAATTGCTCTTTAACATTTTAGTCTTATGGTTTAAGGTTAAACTTGGACTACCCAGGGCATTCCCTGTGGGGCTCTCGAGGGCACTAGGAACTATGACGGGATGAAGCCCAAAGCTCTCTTTCACAAGGTACTTATTATTATTGGTATCTACCCTTGTCCCAATTTTTTATCATTACTCTTGAACTAGCTCTAATCATTTTTAGACTTTTCTTCTCCAAGGAATGACGGTCCACCGTTGATCCCGAGCACAACTCTGCCCTTGCACAAATGGGCTCACAACCTACCTTATTTTGGTGACTCTATATATTCCAACCAGATCAGGTAGACCAATTACCCTATCCCATACAAGTTTCACATGCTTCCCTACTTTTACAATTTTTACTAAGTGCAGACCAAATAACCTACAAGATGTGTATGAATGGTGCCCCCCTTCAATTATTTATCCAAATGACCTAATATTATTACTGGGGGTCTAACATGATATTTAAAAGATAATTCTAGAATATAATATTTTTACTAATTTCTTTAGTAATTATTTAATTTACTACAAAATCAGGCCAATCGTGCTTTTGAACACTAAGTATACTTTTATGAAATGTTATGGCCTCAACCAAATTATGACACGTGTATACTATCAAAATATCAGTAAATACGGAAATTCACAATTTTACAAAAAGGTTTAGACCTATAATTATAGGGCCAAACAAGAAATAATTGAATTATTCATCCAAATATTATAGGAAAATTATGAGATAACAAACATAAGTATTAAAGACAATGGACCATGAATTATTATTTTTCAAGCTTATTTGGTTACATAATTAATTCATTTAATAATCTTCTACATAAAGCACTTTGTGAAACAACTTGTATAAAAAGGCTTCCAATAATTTTATAAAAATTCACAGAGCTCAAGGGTATCCTAAAAAGTACTCTGACCAAGTTTCATAAGTTTTTACTGAAAAAATAGCCCATAATAAATTCTTTAATGATTATGTCAACTACTAGGATTGTGAATGAAGTACCATAAGTACTAACCCAAAATTCACACTAAAATTTCCAGAGCTTAATATCAACAATATATGATCAGTGCCTAACCTTCAATATCATTCAAAGTCCTATGATATAGTAATAAAATCATGAGTAAAAGTGCCCTAATTGGTCCTAAGTTATTACAAGAGGAATGTAAGCTTTAAAAGTCCTAGCATCTATTCCTAGGTTTAAATTTCACCTTAGACACACTACTACCAAGTTGAAAGGCATTCCAAGGGCATGTGGTCCCATGTCCTTCATTGGGATTAAACCCCATCCCTAGGGCTTACACTAGGGTCTTAGGGTATCTCCACCCCAAACCACCCAAAATCCCTTGTGGCGGTGTTTTAGATGATCTTGAGGCTCTGACCAAGATTTCATCACTTTTGGATGAGGATTGGTCATTAACTCATTCAAGTGCACTTTTGCCCTAAATATCCCTTAAAGGGCCAAACTTTGGTCTCACAAATACCTACTCAAATCAACCTCAAATGGGATCATATTTTTACTAGTGTCTTCTCATGACCCTAAGGGTCATCAACCAAAATGTTGGGGAGTTATAAGGTCATTAGACCCTCCAATTAACTCATATAAGGATTATTAAATGTTTGCCAAAACTATAAAAAAATATTCTCCAAAATTTTCCTTTTTTTGATATGTTAGAGGTATATATAAGAGTGACTCCCGGTTCAAATTTAAAGGCATTTGGATGGATGGATTGATGGGGCACTCAATTTAATCTTTGGTTAACCCTGAGTATAGATTGCACATTTGGAGTGCTGTGGTCAGACAACTTCCCTAAATGGGTTGAAATTAATTTTAAAGTAAACTAGACTTCAAGGGCTACAACTTTGATGTTAATCATTTCTCCAGAAAAGGCCTCTAAGTATTTTTAATAATTGATTTAAAACACTGCAATAACTGTGATAAAAATGAAATGACTTGAATTAATATTAATCCCTAACTATATACCGGCGGCGCGAATCTTGGCACAAGATGAGCGGCATCCGTTCATCTTCCCCGTGAAGCCAACAGTCTGGATTGCCCTGAACTGGGCAGTATTTGCCCTCGAATTCCCCGCCACCCGACCACCTCCCTGGCAGGACACCGCCACCAACACCTCTATTAAGGTGGGGGCTACCGCTGGACGGCGACACGGCCGCCGGAGAGGCCGTTTCTGGCGATCCCGGAACCACATTTTTTCATGGAAATTCTCCGAATTTGCTCATTGGATCGGGCTAAATTGAGCCCGATATCACTCCTATTCGAGCTAAGATGCTAACACAGAGGGAGAGGGGGGAGAAGTCGACCTTCTGGGGTAGCTGAAGCCTTGCCGATCGCCTTGTCGCCATTTCCGGTGGTGGAGGTGTTCAGTTCTCTGCAATCACACTGCCTGAGGTCTCATATTCTTCAAAAGAAAGGTGGAAACATTTGCTCTGGTTCTGGGAAATGTTTTAAAAGCGATAGATGGGGGGAGAAGAGGGGTCATTCTTCAATGGCACAATTAATGTCCAAGAAGGAAGTTTTTTGCCATGGTGAATTCTCCTCCCCTAGATACTGCCATGGACAGGAAGACCCTCAATCTTCTCCCAATTAATCAGAGGAGGTGAATCCAATAATGAAAATGAATAGAGAGGCCCTTAGCCTCCCTCGGCCATGAATGACCTATCTTCCTCTCTCCTCCATTAAAGGGAAATAAAGCTTTCTCTCTCTTAGTCACTATTTCCAGAAAATGAATTGTATTTTAGATAATTCTCAATCTCCTAAGGTTAATTGGCCACTCAAATTGGGCTTAGCCCAAGTGGATTGGGCTTGGTTGGGTCAACTTGGGCTAATTTGACCTAATTTTAGGGTTGAGTTAACTCTGGTCAAATTGATCTTTTGGGTTGACCCCAATGGGTCCTTGGTGACCCATTGACCTCCCCTAAGGTCTAGGAAGGGTTGGGTTTGGTTGGTTTGGCACCTTAGTGGCCACTTGACCCTTAATAGGGCACTTTGACCATTTTAGGGTTAGGGTTGACTTTTGGTCAACTTGACCTCTTTAGTTGACCCCAATGGGTTCTTGGTGACCCATTGACCTCCCATGGGGGTTACGAGAGTCTAGTTGGGTCCTAGAGTCAAGTTGAAACCCTAAAGTCAAACCCTAAGGATGGTGCTTGAATTGAGCTATTTGTAGACTAAGGTGATTTCCACCTTCATGCCTTTGTTCACTTGGTCTCTTGAGCTTCCCAGTGTTTTGTCATGACCTAGTCATGACAAAACACTCTTATGAGTATAATTGTTTGAGGCATGTTACAACTACATTGGCCTTACCCGGATGGTATAGGATATCAACATCATAATCCGCGACATAATCCAACCATCTAAGCTGGTGCAGATTCAACTCTTTCTTAGTGAAGACATACTTCAAGCTCTTATGGTCTGTGTAAATCTTGCATAATGCACCATACAACATATGTCTCCACAACTTCAGGGCATAAATCACTACCGCAAACTCCAAGTCATGAGTAAGGTAGTTCCTTTCATGAATCTTTAGTTGCCTCGATCCATATGCAATTACCTTGCATTCTTGCATCAATACACAACCAAGTACGACGTGCGATGAATCCATATAAATTGAATACTCCACCCCTTCGATAGGCAAAGACAACAATGGAGCTGTGTATAACCTATTTTTTAGTTCCTGAAAGGCTCCTTCACACTTATCTCTCCACACAACGCCTTGTTCTTCTGCGTAAGCTTAGTCAGCGGCACAAACAACGTAGAAAATCCTTCCACAAACCTTCTATAATAGCCTGCCAACCCTATGAAGCTTCTTATCTCTTTGTGTGTGGTAGGTCTTTTCCAATCCATTACGGCAGTTATCTTTTCCGGGTCAACAGAAATTCCGTCCTTGTTCACAACATGAACCAAAAAGGAAACCTGAGGTAGCCAAAACTCGCACTTACTCAACTTTGCATACAAATTATGTTCTCTTAAAGTAGATAGAACTAAACGCAAGTACTGGGCATGCTCCTCAGTACTTCGGGAATAAACCAGGATATTGTCAATAAAAACGACCACAAAATAGTCCAGAAAATCTTTGAACACTCTGTTCATCATGTCCATGAAGGCAGAGGGTGCATTCGTCAATCTAAAGGACATTACTAAGAACTCAAAATGTCCATGCCGAGAACAAAAAGCCGTCCGTAGAACATCCATCTCACGATTCCTCAACTGATGGTAGCTTGAACGAAGGTCAATCTTCGAAAACACTGTACCACCATACAAATAATCAAACAAATCATCTATTCGCGGCAAGGGATACCTGTTCTTGATGGTTACCTTATTTAATTCCTCATAATTAATGTACAGCCTCATAAATCCATCCTTTCTCTTCACAAACACTACGGGAGCACCCCAAGGCGAAGAACTTGGCCTAATGAGTCCACAATATAATAACTCATCCAACTAGGTACGCAACTCTTCTAGCTCACGTGGGGCCATCCGGTACGGTGCCTTAGCAATAGGGCGAGTACCCGGCTCAAAATTAATAACAAACTCCATATCCCTCTCAGGCGGAAGACCAGGAAGACTAACTGGGAAAACATCAGTAAACTCGCGCACCATAGGAACATCCTCTACATGTGATAAACTACCAACGGTTCCTAAAATAGAAACTAAAGAAGCACAACAACTGGAATCTAAAAGCTTCCGAGAACATTCTGTAAAAATAATCGGGGAATCCTAGTGCAGAAAAACATACACACTTTTGGGGTAGCCGATGTCCACCTTGAAGTCCAAACGCTTAACCTTGCATTGGATAACCACATCATATCTGGATAATCAGTCCATGCCCAGAATCACATCAAAGTCTTCCAGGTCCAACAACTTCAGATCAGCAAAGGCTAGAAAATCGCCTAAAAGAATAGGACAACTCTAGATACCCAAGTTCGATACCACCAAGTCACCAGAGGGAAATTTGATGTGAAATAAATCGCCTACTTGATCAAGAGTCAGACGACAATGCTCTACGAAAGTCCTAGCCATGAACGAGTGGGTAGCACAAGAATCAAACAAAACGTGCGCCCACCGATTCTTTACCTTAAACTTCCCTATAAAATCACGTACGTAACTAGATGAACAAACATCAAAACTAAAGCTAAAAGATAAAAAATAGATTAGAATCTAACCTGAGGTCACATGGGCGGAAGTCTGCGCTTCTCCAAAGTCACGACATTTAACTTGCCCTTCACTTTATCCAAATGCTGCGACGACGATAAGGCTTGGAGTGGAACTGGCTTCAGCGGGGGCTGAGACCACGGGCACTCTGAATTAAAATACCCTTTCTATCCACACTAGAAGCAGACCTTATCCTTACCCCAATAATGGGCAGCATCATGCCCTTTTCGCTTGCACGAAGCACAAACCAGATCTCCTTTGGGAGCGCTCTGAATTGCATGTACTTGCTGCTGCTTTTGAGCTCCCAGCCTCTTGAAACACTTTTCGAACGGATGCCCCGACCGGCCATAGAAATTGCACACCTCCTTGCTTCTTTTATTCGAAGCGGGACCATACTCCCGGGAGTTCTTACCATCATCAAACTTCCTCTTGTACTTCCTCATTTGCATGCCTCAATTCTTGGCATTATAGATAGCTTCGACTTTAATAGCAGCTTCCACTGCCTCAACATAGTTCTCAGATCCATAAGCGCTAGCCAGATACTAGATGCCACTCCTAGGACCACCCAAAAATCACTTGGCTCTGCTAGGTTTAGAGGATACTAAATCTGGGGCAAACCGACTCAACTTGCTGAACTCTACCTCATACACACTGACCATTAGTTGTCTCTGTTTCAGATGTAGGAAGTTGTTCATCAAACGGTCTTGCTCGACCAATGGCAGAAACTTCCTAACTAGCAACTCCTTAAATGTTCCCCATAAACATCCGTCAGTGAGGTTTTCTTTTTCTCTTAACCACCAGCTCTTTGCAAGACCCTTAAGCTGGTAAGCGACAACCATCACTCTCTGGTCCTTAAAAATTCCCGAATACGAGAACATCTCCTCGATCACAATAATCCAATCGTCCAATACCATAAAGTCATCTCTACCATCATAGGTAGGAGGTCCTAATCGCTGAAAATGCGAGAAAAAATTCATCTCTAGTCGCAGCAAAACTGGAGGTGTAACACCCCAAAAATTGGAAAACAGAACTTAAAAGTGGCTATTGCCGGACGACAGTGGGTATCACTGGCGATAGTGATAACACTTGATGCTTTTAATGAAGCGTTAAGTATACTCAATGCACTTGATGCTCTCATTGCACTCGACGAAGCGTTGAGTGAGCTATTAGAGTGGCGATAGTGGGTATCACTAGGCGATACTGCCACGTATGGTTGGACACGTGTCGGATGGCCGGACGGTGGCCGAAGAGCGGTGGTTGACTGGGGTCATATCGGCTACCGACGATATCTCCCAGACGATAGCGGATATCGCTAGACAATAGCGTTAAGTTTGACTTGTCAGCTAAAATCGTGGCCATTGCTTTCTCTAGATGAAGTGATCCTGTGGCTGGGATTAATCTCGAGGCCACTTAAGCAAAGGAGTGGAGAAAAGAGAAGTCATTTCTCTTCTTCTCACACTCTCTCCTCCTTTTCATCCAACCTCTTGAGAGAAAAAAGCTAAGAAAGAAGGCTGAGGCTGAGCTTAACAAGTCTTGGTGTAGGAGATCCAGGAGTCGGAATCAAGAACCGAGGCAAGATCCGTGAAAGGTAAAGCGAGGCGCTCCTTTCCAGCCAGATAGAAAGCTCATTCATGGCACCAAAATGAACTACGAGGGTAACGATCTTCCATCTTGGACAAGCGAAGTCCTCCTTTTTTTACATATGCATGGAATCTCCCACCAAAAGGTGGAGAGTCGAGGGAGTTCCGATGGGTCGATACGTAATATCCCCGAGTAGTTTTGCATATAGAATCCGAAAATCATAGTACGGAATAGGCATGCTGTGTGAAGCCCATTCAGACAGGTTGGTCTTGATTGGTGATGACTTATTTTGCTCACTGGAGAAAACTCGGGGTTTAAATGAGTAATTTATGGGGTATGTGGGTTGTATCTGTGAATTAAGAGTGACAGGAAGTACTGGAGGTGTGCTCCAGGAAAATACCCAGAAAATACCATAGTTTGCATAACTATTGGATATCGCCGGGCAACATCGAGTATCGCTGGCTATAGCTCATGGTGAGCAATAATTGCTGTGAAAGACTAGTTTTCTGGCACTGCAGGATGCTGTAGGGTTTTGGCTGGAAAGATGTTCTAGTTGTGGATGAATTTGGAGATGGAAGAGAATTCTGTCGCTAACGATATGCGATAGTGACTATCGCTGGCGATAGCTTCTAGATAGCATTTTATTGATGAAGCCAGTCTCTCGGAGACCGTGTGTATAGTGTAAGCTGTGAGATTTTAAAGGCTAGTGAGCCGAACAGGAAAGGG